>CAMTDV010000014.1:51030868-51659474 GCA_947069175.1 Scalesia atractyloides
TCATCTTTGAAGTGCAAAATGTAAGTCCATGTAAACCATGAAAAATCATCAACTATGACAAGACAATACCTTTTCTTTTTAAGACTCATGATTTTAACAGGGCCAAACAAGTCCATGTGAAACATTTGTAAACACTGACTAGTTTTGGACTCATCAATTGATTTGTATGAACTTTTATGTTGTTTACCTTTTAAATAGGAAACACAATGTTCATCACATGTGAAAAATTTGGATGGAAGACCTTGTATGTCCGTGATCCTTCAGTTCTAGACGGAAGTTTGGGCAAAACGTAACCGATTCGGTAGAATGTTATTAAGAAAGGAGTAGAAGCAGAATCAACGGAAGCATATGTTCATTCATACCGAAAGAATATACATCTTGTCAGGCTGGCGGAGATCCTGGAGAGATTCCGCCAGCGTCTCCCCTCAGGGAGTCTCCAAAACTTACAATGAATGAACACACGACACTATTTATAGACCTCTTAAGTAACTCGTACGAACTGAGCATGTTGATTGTGAACTTGTACGAAGTGACCACTTCGTACAAAGTGACATTGTAAACTCCATTCAGTTCGTACTTGGGTCGCGTGTTCGTATCTAATCTATACAATATTCAACACACCCTCTATCTAGCCTATTCGCAAGTGACGGACACAAAGTGCATCAACATACCTCTTACAAGGCCTTGTTTTGAGAGTGTGGTCATAGTTTTGAGATTTGTGTGACCAAGTCTTCTATGCCATAGTTCTGTCTCTTTGTTAGAGGCAACTGAGAACAGACAAGCATTAGACATTGGATTATCTTTCAACATATCAACCACATACACGTTGCTACTCTGTGAGCAACAAGCTATGCTTTGCTCTCATCTATGATTCTATCAATCTTTTTCACCACTTCTGGCCCAACATTCTGACAAGTTTTCTTAGTGAAGAATGACCCATAGCCTTTGTCACTCATTTGAGATAGACTAAGAAGGTTAAATTTTAGATTGTCAATAAGATTGACATGCTCAAACTTGAGTTTCCCTGCTTGGACTATCTTGACCGTAACACCTTCCTTATTGAATTGTTACCAAAGGATATATCACCTCCTCCATGTGCCATGAAATCTTTGAGAAGGGCTCTACATCCTGTCATGTGCCTGGAGCCTCCACTATCTACATGCCATAAACTATCAAGACACGTAGCCCTGAACATTTGTAACAAATTAGTTTAGGTGAATTTCCAAAGCCAAAATGGCTTTGGATGGGGTCATAGACATTCCAGCCTCAAGTCCATGAGAATGGTCTGAGTTTTGAACAGGTTTTTGAAACATTTGTTGTAAACCATTTCCTATCAAATGATTATAACCATGAGGATGCTTGTTCACTTTTGGTTTTGAGGATCTTTTGTAGACCTCATAACCATGTGGTACCCTTTGACAAGGTGGTTGGCCATATCCCTTGGAAATTGGTTTGCTGGTGGTGCATCTATTACCTGAACCTCTCTGGAAACAGAGGTTACATTCAGTTGTTTGGTAACAGATGTTTGGATTGGGACAAAGGTCTGTTTGGACTTTCCTTTTGTAGTATTAGCCCTTGGACTCTCAAGTGCTTTGGATTTATACTCAGTTTTCTTGACATCAAAATTTTTTAGATAAACACACTCTTGAGTTTTGTGATTTTTCTTGCCACAGATAGTGCAATAAGGTGCATCAATGATCACACTTGTCTTGTTTATGTCATGTGCTTTTAGAAGAAAACAATTTTTAGTAACATGATTTTTCTTTTCACAAAAGTCACAAAACAAGTTTGATATTTTCTCTCTCTTCTTCCCTTTTTTTGACTTTTTGTCAACAGATGTTATAACATCTGCTGGAAGATCTTTTGAGGGAATGATTTTTACTTTGGGTGCTTTCACACCTTCAATGGTTGAGAAATCCATTGGCTTAAAATTTTCAAGAATATCACATTCATCTAACCATGTTGGTTTGAATTGGTACTTTTCAATTTCCTCAAAAGTTGAGGATCCTTCAAGTTTTTCCAAAACAATTTTCTTTCCATTTGGTTACGTGATTTTAATTTCTTGACCAGCCATGTTGGTAGGAATTATTTCAACCAAACCAGAATCATTTACAATAGTGTTTTGAGAAACTTGGTCATTTTTACGAAAACCTATGCCAAATTTCACATTGCTTTTGATCTGTGGTTCTAGCATCAACTCATAACTTTTGTAGGATTCTACCCATTTTTCACATGTAATTTGGGTAGATTCAAGCTCCTTTTTACAACTTTGATATTTTTCTATCATTGTTTGGAGTTGGTCCTTGGTTATGCTTAATTCATGTTTGAGACTGTTGATTTCATTTTCTTTCTCAAACAGTTTTGATTTTAACACTTTAGTAAGTTTTTCGAACTGAATTCCATCATCTAAAATCTTGTTTCTAAGGTTTTCATTCACCTCTTTAATGTTTGCAAAAGCAATGGTACATTTTTCAGAACATAAGTCTTTAAGGACTTGAGGTGATACCTTAGTAGCAACTATCCTGGCACAATCACATTCTTCTTCACAAACACTGGAATCCTATGGTTCTGACAGAGAATTTTCTATTTCTTCATCAACCTTTTCTTCTGAAACATCTGTTACAGGATTATCACAAATCACATTAGAATTGGACACCACTTCCTCATATTCAACACCTTCCAATATTGTATCTAGTGCCATAAAGCAAAAATCATCATGTTTCTTATCAACATTAGCAACTACAGCAAAATTTACATCTGTAAGTTCATCAGGTAAGCTACTCCAATCAACAAAGTCTTGTGTAAAGAAACTCTGTTGACTGGTCTCTGCTAGAGCAGAGGTTTATGTAGCTTGAGGTGCAGGTTGCACTTAAACCAGAGGAACTAGGGCTTGAACATATTGTATCCGAGGAACAATGGTTTGGACATACTTTACTGGAACAGTGGTTACAGGGTTACAAAGTGAGCAGTATTTTGCATGTGTGGAGCAGGGGTATATTGGGAATAATGGACAGTGTTTTGAGTATTTTGAGGTCTAGGACTTGGATGTGTGACAATAGGGCCACTTATTTAGCTCCTACACTCTCTAGCAAAGTGACCTAGTCTATTACACTTGTAACACTTGACTTTATATTTATCCAATCCAACTTTTAACCCTCCATGCAACCCTGGAAATTTCCTTCTAGTTAGTTTTTTTTTTTGTAAAATTTGCTAGTTCTAACACTCAGCAAAGCAAGTTGGTGCAGAATGTCCATTTCTTCCAAATCTGTAGGGTCAAAATATTGAAGATCATTTAACTCAAAAGATAAGTTAAAGATAAGTTGTCAAAAACTTGGCTTTCCCTATTTGTTGCAAAAGCATAATTGGGTGAGTAAGAATCAGAGTTAAATCCTCCACCAGATGTTATGTCAGTAAAATGATCATAACCCTGATCCTTACTACCACCCAGAGGTTCCTTTTGACCAAAAAGTACTGTACTTACCAAAAGCATAGTCATCACAACTTTTCATGACTCTTGAAGCTTCTTTTTCTGGATAAGCTCTCTCTCATAAGTGAGGAGCCTACCATGAAGCTGAGTCAAACTCATCTCTTTAAACCCAACAGAATTTCTTGTTATGAAAGCAATAGTGTCTCATATATCTGGTAATGATCTTAGAAATCGGCTATTCAAAGTTGAATTAGGAAAATTAACATCTACCAGTTTTAGTTCACTTATTAGAAAACCAAACCTTTAGAATTGTTGAGTTAATGATTCTCCTTTAACGTGACAAAATGTTTCATACTGTTGGTTCAAAACTTCTCTATTATTTTCAATAACTTCCTCTATAACACCAAACTGCTCTTTCAAAGCATCACACAACTCTTTAGCACTATGCAATGCAACAGCCAGCATAGATATCATTAGGAAAAGCCGTAGCAACAATGCTAATGCCTTGGCATCTAACTCAATTTTATGAAAATCTTGCTCAGAGTAGTTTTCGAGCTTCTTTGGTACTTGAACTTTAGGGTCCTCGGCACTCGGTACCATTGGAACATGTGGTCCAAAGATAACCGATTTCCAGCAACCTGTGTTCTGCTGAGCGAGTATGTGACCCATCCGACGTTGCCAGATGTTATATTCCAATCTGACAAGCATCAGAGGTTGTACAAACACCAAACTGCTCTTTCAAAGCATCACACAACTCTTTAGCACTGTTGTAATGCAACAGGCCAGCATTGATATCATTAGGCAAAGCCGTAGCAACAATGCTACATGCCTTGGCATCTAGCTCAATTTTTGAAAATCTTGCTCAGAGTAGTTTTCGAGCTTCTTTGGTACTTGAATTTTAGGTTCCTCAGCACTCGGTACCATTGGAAAATGTGGTCCAAAGATAACCGATTTCCAGCAACCCGTGTTCTACTGAGAAAGTATGTAACCCATCCGACGTTGCCAGATGTTATATCCAATCTGACAAGCATCAGATGTTTGTACAAAGTACCAGTGTTGAGTGGATCTTGTGAATGTTGAGACATTTTGATTGTTCACAAACAGTTTTTGTTTAAAATACTTTGAACGTAAATAAACTTTTACTCTGTTTTCAATTCAACGAACAAACGATCACAATAGTAAGAGTTGATCTGTTTATATCAAATTGATTGTTTGGATCAAATTTGAATGACCAAACTCTGATACCAATTGTTAGGATCTGAGTTCGATTTGTTGTGAATGTTAAGATGAAATAATGAAGGTAGATAAACAAAGATGAAATAGTGCAGCGGAATGACAAACTTTTGAATCAAAACAAATGAGATATTGCTTTCATCAACATGCTTTTGTAAATTATAATTCACGTATGCATGAAGATTACAACTCCCCGTTAGCCTGATCACTTCTAATTTGTTCGTACAAAATGTCAAGATGAAAGTGATGAATAGAATAGTACAGGCACTGTTCTATTTATAGTACAATCCAAACATCTGAAGCATCTAAGCTGATGTCACCTAGACGACATTAACAGACTACAAACTCTAACCTCTACTAGACCTAAACACTGTTACATTGAAATATAAATAAACTCTATTGATAACATTTGTTGACATATCCTCTGTTAAGCTTTATCCTCTGTTGGTCTTCAGTAGACCTTTGCTTCAACAGTCTTTTGTTCTTCATCAGTGGTTCTCTCTAGCAGGCCTTTGGTTTCCAGCAGAGTTTATAACTTCAACAGATCTTGTAAACAGTCTTTAGCCATGAGTAGTGTTTAGAGAGCAGATGTTAAGTCTTTGCCATTGGAGGGAGCAATCTTTAAAGCACTATTTATTCTTGATCAGTAGTTATAGACTGTTTTGGCTTTACAATCATCTGGTCTTTTGTGGGGTCCACTAGAACCAATATAACTGCATCTCGCTCCAAAACAATTAAATAAGAAAAAATAAATAACCGTCTTTTTTTGTTAGGAAACTACATAGTTACATAATACATTAAAAATCAAGCAAACAAAGTTAAGAATACGTACGAGTAATGGACAATACATCCCATTACCTTGCCTTTGAAAGCAAAATTCATTGGGACTATGTGCAATCCCTAGAGCTACTGACTTCCCGAGTTCTCAAAAGTTCCAAACTAACCTTGAAGGATGTGCACTAGATGTTGAAGGTTTAGAGTCTTAAACAGATAAACCACACATTGGGCATGCAAGTTTTCTTGAAATCTGAAGAAACACTAAGTCAAAACAAGGTTAATCTTAGGTGAGTTGTCTCGTCTATAATGGTTAATCCCGATTCTTTCCTCGATCAATCCTTCAAAACAAAACCACACCGGTGAACGTGTTACAAGAAGGAGAGGTTGGGGTTCTCCTCGTAACCACCCTCCGGCGTGAGAATAAAATACTGCTTTGAGGTAATAAGTTTGTTGTAATAAGTGAGAGAGTAAGAGAGCGATTCTTAAACCTGGTAGTGATGCCTTCTATTTATGCTGAAGGGTTTGAAGGAGTTATGAGCCAGCTAGGCCTTCACCAGCTATTGATCTTGGGGAATATCCGTTTCGTCTCCTTTTACAGGACATAGTTGTTAATCCATACTAGGGCTGACTTGGCCCGATTTTATTCACTCCACCTCAGCGTCTCCGGGTACTTCTTTTCAGGTTGTCGTTATCTATCTCATTGGGATTCAGTAGCAGGGTCTGATGACCAATGATTGGTGCCACGTGGTGTCCTTTTCCTTAGCTGTCACTTGTGCTCCCCCTCCCGTTGAAAGTGGTGTCCCACATCTATTTCCAGTTTTATCTATCGATGTTCTAGGACTATTTAGACTAAGAAGTTTCCAGAATGGTATGGCCCCTTAGGTGCGTGTCCGCAGCTTTTTGGACCATACCCTTCAAATCCCTCAACTCCAGTGCGTCTTCCATATGATTTTTTTGGATGGGTGGAAATCTGGAATCATAAAAATTCTAGTGATATGAGTGGCTCGTGTATTCATACATATGCGAGTTAGATCGGCGCATGGGATTAGGCGTGCTCAAATGGGTCAGATCGGCGCATGGGATCAGGCGTGTTCAACTGAGCCAGATCAGTGCATGGGATCAGGCGTGCTTAGATGAGCCAGATCGTGCATGGGATAGGCATGTTCAACTGAGCCAGGTCGGCGCATGAGAATAGTGCATTACATTTCTTTTAAGTTATGTTTTTGCTGGAAGCATGGGCATGTGGTTAGTGAAGTTGATGGTGACCCCGTCACTATTCAGCTACAAGGCAAGGATGTTGTCTTCATGGTCAGGATGGTAGACACTTTGCAGGAAGGACGTCGCGTCTGTCAGGTTGCTTTTTGGCTATAGTAGGCACGTGGCCATCACTCTCCCGAAAAAGTTGTCCTTTTGGTTTTCCCACCTGATGTGTTGACCATTCACCGGAGGATGTTCCCCACTTGTCGGTACAGTTCCCCATCGCATTAAATGTGATAAATACTGGAGGCCTTCGTCACTTGGAGGAAAAAACCCTTACATCTCCTTTCCAACTCTTCTCAATCTTTCAAGAAATCTCCCTTAAATATATGATTTAACACAATATATTTTCAACCACCTCCTTATGTCGACGACATCTAAACCGGATGGTTCTCGCAAGGCGAAGAAAATGAAGGAACCATTGATGGTGACCCAGGTGGTCAACAACTAGAGAGAAGATGAGTTTCAACAATTACGCCAGAATTTCCAATTTCCGATGAACTGGAAGGCAACAGTTCTGCAACTGGAATTACGATGGTCGATGCTCCTCCTAGCTTTATCGCTTTATATGCCGTGTTTTCAAGGAAGGTAACTTCCTGTTACATATTAAAAAATTTGTTGGGGAAATCTTGACCGATATAGGATTCATATCTCCCAAGGTAGCCCTGTTGGCATGCCTCGAATCACCCACTTCGAGTTTATTTGTAGGGCACGAAAACTTGAACCCCCCTTTCGAGATGTCGGTAACCGCTGGGTTCTATTTGTTCAACTCTCGAATGGGGAACATGTTACTATGTGGGAAAGATCCTCCAAAATGCTTACATGATGAGAAACGTAAGTTCTTTTATACACGCCGTTTGTGATCCTGATAGAGTTTGTGGTTCAGAAGGGCGGATGAGAAGATGATGAGAGAACCGGTGGTCTCATTTGTTGATGCATATTGTTTGAAAACTCTAACCACGTGGCCAACCCTGATGCTTTAACTTGATTAGGTGGTGCTGGTTATCGCGGGTATGACTATGACTTTGGGCACCTAAAAACCCTAGGAATGCCCCAGCGTATGGTTACAAGGGCAAATGTAAGACTCGAAATCTGTAATTTCTCTTCACCTATTCACTTGTGTTTGTATGTGAACTGTTTTGTTCTTTGTAGTGTACAACTTGAGGAGAGTTTGGCAGCGTATATGCATGCGGACATAGGCGTGAATCCTCCCATTATTGCAAAACCGAAATATGTGCTGACCCCCGTTGGAGAGGAAACCATTCTCTTCTCAACTGAGGAATCGATTGCTTCTTCAGATGGGCTTGTTCATTGATCACGCTCGACCCGTGCAGGTGCTGGCAGTGATCAAGATGGTGGATTTGGTGGTTATGGATGTGGAGCGTGTGGCAGTTGTGAATGAACCTGTTGCTGAGGGTCTGGCTGAGAAAGGACCCAAGGTCCAAACCCAACCAGGAGCGGGATCTGGTAAGTGAACTATGAGCAAAAGACATCTGGATTACATTGTCGTCTCTAACAACCTACCTTGTTTGGACATAGGTGCTAAGCGCAACAAGGATGAGACTGGTGAGGATCAAGCCACTATCATAAAATTCTAGAGAAGAAATGGAAAAGCTTTGTTGAAGTGAAACACAAGTTAGACAAAGAGGCTGCTGAAGGTCCCTATCTCACGTGGATCGTTAAGATATTAACTAATCAACCAAGGGTGTGGAATCCCCTTAGTTAATCACACAAACATAAACAAGTATTATGATGATGAACATGCAAATCACTTTAAACCGGTCTTCGATGAATATCGAAGACAAGGTTTACAATCATTCAAGATCACAAGAACTCACAGCCAATACTCCGTGTTTTCTCTCACAACTCTCTATAACTTCTCTCAAACTGTCTAACATAAAACCCTAATGCAAAATTGTTTATATAACACAGTTTCATGCATACTGGGCTAGGCCCATATTACATATAAACACAAATTCGGACTAAACATAAAACTTAAACTCGGAATACATATATTGAACATAAACTCGAAATTCACTTGAGGACTCACAAACTCAGAAACTTCCTTGTATCATAAACTCGGAAACCACTTGATCTTCATAAACTCGGAGTCTTGTACTATATAGCACACTCGGAATCCATAAACATCAAACTTGGAACATCTTGATATGTATTATCTTTAGTACCTCGGAACCAAGTCTTGTTTAAGATATCCAAAGATTAAACCCAAGTTGTTATCACATAACATGCACCAACAAACTCCCTCTTGATAATAGCTTGCAAAGGTAAACTTAGTCATCAGAAAATCTCGCAATCTTTGGTCTTTGGATAGCTTCAACTTTAACTAGAGTTCTGTTAGCAACGACTACTCTCCAAGTTTCGGAGAAGAAGCGAAGACTCATGAGGCATACTGAGGGGTCTGCGCCCTCGGAGATTTAGGTTGATCTTTCAGTCTTTAAAAAGAAAAAAACTAACAAGCTTGATGAAATGTTTACTGCGTCTGCTCAAAAGAAAGGTATTGTGCTCAAACTTTTCTTGTCGTTGTTTGTAATTATGACTTCATAACTATTTGTTAAATATCTCATTTTTGATGAGTGGTCTCTATATTCAAGGTATGCGTCTGCGCCGGTGCAAAGAACCCAAAAGATAACGATAAGGTATTCCATGCTTGCCGCACCAGATGTCTCAATGATACCCAGACCGGAGTGCCTCTTGATATGCCTTTGCACCCGTCCCCGATCGCTGAGCGCAATTACCAAGGAAGATGTTAAGGGAAAAGTGTCAGAGGAGATTCCTAAACCTTCTCATCGTGCAAAAACAGTAAAGACCACACTACTTGGCGTTGTTATATAATCTCGTGTCGACAGGTTGGAAACTGATGTAGAGTCGAGTGAGGCGACCCCCCAAAAGGTACAACTTATACACGACTGTGTTGCATGAATGGTGTAACGGCTGCCCCTCTGTCCCGGTGAAATTGAATTCTCTGTGAAGATGCGAAGTACCAACGGATAGACGGTAAGACCCTGTTCACCTTTACTATCTGTCTGCGGGCGATGTTGGGGTCGTGGTCTCTCAGCTTGTCTTGTCTGGGTGGTAGTAGTGTGGCAGGAAATGAGGCATAGGGATCTTCCTTGGATCATAACCCGGAGTGTGACGATCTACCTCATCAGCCTAACTAGTTACTGGTCCAAGGTTCTCGGATGCACAGTTTGTATAATTGTCATGAATTCGATTTGACGTTCATGCCTCCTGCTGAACAATTATATTAGAAGTAGGGATCAATTCAGGTTATTTGATGCCCATGTGCACTTGTTTATCAATGCGCTTTCCACGAGTCAAGAAATTACTAGAGAATGGAAGTGGATGGAGTAAGCAAATGGCCGATTTTGATGATGAAAAGCGAGCATTCGTAGAAGCTCAAGGAAAATTAATTCTGAACGAAATGGTTTACAGTGGCGTGTCACCGATGCCAAAAGCATATTGGAGAAGGAACAAAAGTTGAATGCTGAAAGGCAACAAGAATGGATTGCCGCCTGTGCCATGACAAACCGAGAAAAGCACCTATGAGGCTACTCGTCTCTTCTACATCGTTGAGGAGATTAACACCGAGGTTATTGCGCTTTAGGCATGCATCAAGGAGTTGGAAGAACAAGGTGCTGCCAAGGATTTTCAATTAAGCGCTGCTAAAAAAAACACTATTAGTCACGTGCGCGTTGCTGATTTGGAGGCTACAATAGACAATTAAAGTCGCACGTGGAGTCTACAAATACTCTGGCCTATGAGCTAGGTCTAGATTGGTAATGGCTGATCAACGGTGGAGTCCCCTTAGTTAGTACTTGTTCAGCATTCTTTTTATTTTTCTTATGCATTGTGACGCTTATGTTTGTTTGTTTGGCTTGACCTCACCATTTTATGTCGTGCTTAGCTTGCTGTCTCTTTGATGATCTCGGACGAAAAGTACATGTTCGAGTTGACTGAAGCGGCATATGACAATGGTTGAAAAGACGGTTTTGCTGAAGGTGAAAAAATCACGCTTGAAAACATCCCTGATCGCAACTTTGAATTGTATAAGATGGACTGCGCCACTCATCTCAAAGATAAACGTCGAGAATTTGATCATCTAGAGTTCAGTATTCTCAAGGCTATTGAGAAGTTAGCGAGACAAGGGGTGGTTGTTGACACGCTCCAAACGGTTTTGGAAGATGTTGAGGCGGGAGCGGAGGTTGCTGCGGTTGCCGTGCTGGGCCTAATGGGACAGGTGCAGAGTAAAGACCCCAACAAACCGACCTGTGTACCATGTACCGGTTTATGGCCATTTTATGGTTTTATAGGTTTTTTGACGAAAAAGTCATAACTTTTACTCTGTCGGGCGTTTGTATTTTTTACAATTTGATATTTTGTAAAACATGTTTTTAGTTGTAAGTTATGGAAAAAATGCGCATGCATTTTGTGGTTCTTAGGCCAACGCATTTAATTATTTAGATGTTGTAAAACGTCCATTTACAATGTGTGCATGTGTTAAAACTACTTTGCGCAGGTAACAGAAATACATATTAGCTAGGACGTGTGAGTGAACAAGCCAGATCCGGCTGTGCAATACTATGTGCGACGAGCCTTGGAGATCAAATGCACTTATACAGTCGCTGTTGGCCATAATGTTTTCGTGTATACCCAAAGTGGTACACGCATTTGTAAATGAAATTCAAAAAGGGAATTAGCATGAAAGATAATGGTAACAACACTTCTTATATTAGTTAATGTGTTGAGCGCAAGGCCTTAATTACATTTAAGGTTGTATGTTACATGTAGCATCTTTACAACTGTTGCGCATTCTAGGTCCTTGTATGTGCCCTTTCCTAGGACTTCATCGATGATGTAAGGTCCATCCCACTTAGGGGCAAGCTTGTCAGGGTGCTCTATGTTTGAGGCCTAGTTGTCCCGGAAGACATCGTCTCCCGGGTTGAAGGTGCATATGCGCACCTTAGTGTTAAAGTATTTCTCCAGCTTGGTTTTATACTTAGCTTCATTGATGGACGCGTTTTCACGCCTTTCTTCTAGGAAATCCAAGTCTAAATAAAGCTTCACCTCGTTATCCAACGAGTTAATTGCTAGCATGCGCGGTGAGGGGAGGCCGATTTCTGTTGGAATAACCGCCTCAGAGCTGTAAACTAGACTAAAGGGGTTTCTCCATGACTAGTTTTAGGCATGGTTTGATGCGCCCATAAGATGCTAGGGAGCTCATTGACCCATCCTCTTCCCTACATTCCCATACGTGCTTGGATTCCTTCCACAATGCTTTTGATGATGCTTTCCACTTGACCATTCCCTTGGGGATGGGCCACAAGGGAAAAAATACGCTCTATGTTCAGCTCTCGTAACCAGACCTGGAGATCTTCGGCAGCAAAGTTTGTGCCATTATCAGTGATGATGCGTAGAGAGAGCCCGAAAAGGCAAATGATATGCTCCCAAATAAACTTGCGTACCACCATGGCTATGGTTGAAGTAAGGGCTTTGGCCTACCACCCACTTGGTGAAATAGTCTACCACTATTTTAAATTTTACTGCGGCAGTGGCATTAGGGAATAGGCTAACCATATCAGTCCCGATTGTTGAAAGGGCCAGGTAGTTGTTATTGGGATCAGAGCATTTTTGGGGCGTAATGTCTTTGGCGCATGATGTTGGCACGCATCAGATTTTCTCAATATCTTTACCGTGTACAAATGCATTCCTGGCCATAGTATCCCTCGTTTATCAACTTCGCGACTACCATACGCGGTCCCGCGTGGATCCCACAAATACCTTCATGAATCTCTCGAATAAGGTACTTTGCGTCTTCAGTGTCCACACATCGTAGCAGTGGCCCCAAATAAGATCTTCGGTATAAGATACCATCATACATTTGGTAGTACAACGCTTTGTGCTGAATCTTTCTAGCTTCCACTTGTTCACCGAGAGTATACCAGACTAGAAATACATAATGATTGGTGACATCCAAGAGGGTGAGCCCATTTCAATTACACTTACTTGGCGTACTGGGACCGATGGATTTTTAAGGACTTCGACACGCACATCTTTAGCCAAATGTTGAAAACTCGTGGAAGCAAATTCGCTAAGTGCATCGGCCGACCTGTTTTCACTTCTGTTGATATGAACAATTTTGAATGATTGAAATTTATGAATTAATGACTTGGCTTGCTCGAGCTACAAGGCCAGGACATCTCCTTTTCATCATACAACCATTTATTTGGCCTACTACCAATAGAGAATTGATGTGCCCTTCTAAGTTTTTGACACCCATCTTTACAGCTAAATGTTACCCTGCCAAGAAAGCCTCACATTCCACCTCATTATTTGTGCTTTTGAAGTCTAGGCATATAGCGTATGTGAATTCGTGCTTTTCGAGGCTCACCAATCACATACCAGAGCCTGCACCATCGTAGTTTGATGCCTCATTGGTGTATAAAGACCACACTTCTTTGGAAGTTGTTTGCGCATGCTTCTGTATTGCCTCACATTCTTTGACTTTGTCATTGGGAACTTTGGTTACGAAATCGACGAGTGCTTGTCCCTTAATCGCCGGTATCAGTTTGTAAACCAAATTATGTCCTCTCAACTCAATGGCCCACTTGGCCAGTCATCCTGAGATCTCTGGCTTCACCAGGATTGCCCAATGTTTGTAATTAGTGAGGGCGTTAATGACATGACAAGAAAAGTATCTGCGCAACCGTCTGGACGTGTGTACAAGAGCTAAAACCGATTTCTCCATCATCTAATATCTTGTTTCTGGGTCAGCAATCATGTGACTAACATAATAGATTGGAGTTTCTACTCCCTCGCGTTCAACAAGAAGTACTACACCTAGTGCCTTGTCTGAAGCGGACAAGTACAATGTCAATGGCTCTTTTTTGTGGAGCTGTGAGGGTTAGAAGTTGTACCAAACATTCCTTCATTTCTTTAAAAGCGCTTTCTGCTCCTAGTCAATTGGAATTATTTTTTCTTGACGCAGTTGTGCAGTTGATGAACTGGAAATACTTTGTAGCATGATTTGCGACGAACCGATTTAACACAGCAAGCCGACCAGCCAAAGTTTGTATCTCCTTGATGGTTGATGGCGACGACATGTGCTAAATTGGTTGAATTTTTTGGGTTGACTTTTAATCCATCTTTGGTAACTATAAAACCCAAGAACTTCCACTCCTCCATGCCAAATGAATACTTCCTCGGTTGAGCTTCATGTTGGCTTTGTGCAAAGTGTTAAAGGTTTTCTCGATATCTTGCAGCATCAAGTTTTCCTCTCTGCTCATAATTACCAGGTCGTCAATATAAACCTCAATGTGCTTTCCAATATGTTGATGCACTTTTGTGTGGATGTGGCTTGGTTCGATTCGGTTTAAGACCGACGTCACGACATTCCTTCGCCGTGCGACCGTAGAACGACACACGAATGACGTAGACACGAGAACGATCCGTTTGAATATTGATGAACATCATCATAAGCATGCCTATATTCATAATAACTATATCAATCTTATAAATATGGGTGTGTATATCGATATTGCATTTAGATAATTGTTAATTGAGTATATCGATGGTGTTTATAAGATAATGTATATCGATATAGTTTAAATACAACATATCGATATAGATTTAATACAACCCATTGATATAGTTTATATCGATTTTATTAATGCTATATTGATTACATACATGTGCTATATCGATAAGGCTATATATCTATGTCGATGTCTAATGTCTTATTTTGATGTATATCGTTATAATCGTGTCTATTTCGATGTTATTTTGATGGGTATATTCTATATCGATGTAACTCTGCTTTATAGACTATAAATTCAGCAGAGGCTCTATTTCATTGGAGAGAGAGCACGGTTTAGAGGTTGAGAGCATATTTTGTAAAACCTTGTAATGTTACTCTTCTGAAATCAATACCATTGAGCTTTGAAGTGATATTCATCTAGTGTTGATAGTGTTCTTGCTTGGTTTACATATAAACTTGGATTCTGCACTTTTTTATGTGTTCAACAACAAGGAATAGGTTTCTTTAAGATCCTTCATTAGGGACCCACACACTATCATTCCAAACATGCTATCCATCAACCTTTAGTACGTGGTGCCAACGTTGCGCAGACCGAAAGGCATTTTGGTATAGCAGAAAATCCCATCTCAGTCCTGAACACTGCCTTGTCTTCATCTTCAAAGGCCATTTGCGCTTGATGGTAGCCCTTATAACAATCTAAGAAGCACTTCCATCTAATGGTTTGATATCGAACTTCACGTAAAATGCCAACATTTAGTAATTCGGTTACCTGTTCATTCGTGGCATGATTCTTATCTGGAGCAAGATTATGCTTCTTTTGTGCTACTAGCTGAACTGGTTCGAAGGTTTTCAAACGGTACTCTGTGATGTCGCGCGGGACTCCCACCATGTCGGCGGAGATCCAGGCGAAGACATCCATATTTCAAAATAACAACTGTTTCAAAAAGGTAAAAAAGTTCTCTAAAATGGTCGGGCCCAGGGTGACTGTTTGATCTGGGTATTTCCAGTTAAGGACCCATTTCTCTGCTTCAGTGTGTGGTGTGGTTCTATTTGCCGTCGACAGGCGTACATCTTTAGTCACTAGTACCTCATTCCTTGCATACATGATTGCGACACCTGTCTCAGCCGGGAAGCCGACCGCTGAGTGGGGTGTGGAGCAAATTATGCTAAGATCCCCCTGAGATTCTCTTCCAAGAAGGATTTCATGCCGTGACGTGGCAGGTAAGACCATAAAGGTGACTTCTTCGGTTATTGAGTGATTTATAGTCCATCAGCTCTAGGCACACTTTATCCTCCGCGTCAAACTGATTGAAACACTTCTCATAGATGATATCGGCGGTGCTACCTGGGTCAATGAAAATGTAATCCGTTTGATAATGACCTAGCACACCTTAAAGGACTACTGGGCGCTTGTCTCGTGGCCCTCCTCGAACGAACAGGAAAATTATTGGCTGCTCACGCCATGTGTCATCTTGTGCGCTTGGGACTGCCTTGCACCATGTGCGTTTCCAGTAGGCAAATCTTTTTTTTGTCGAGCCCTTCATCTCGTCTTTGGATTTGGCGCATGTCTCTCTTGACATTCTTCATCAAGTGTGTGAGTTTTCTACTTTTAAGCGCTTTATCGATCTCTTGTTGTAAGCTAATGCAATCTTCAGTCAGATACCCAATATCCTTATGATATTCGAAAAAAATATTTGGGTCTTGCCGCTTCTTGCTACGCATTTGTTGCGCTGCTTTTAATTGGTGATTTTCAGTGGTCAACACTTCTAAAGGCATTTTGGTGAGTGGTGTCTAGTGTCTTTCTCGAATTTTCTGTTTTATCTCTTTCTTGTACCCAATCCGGTTAATGGTTGCGTGAGTGTCCTCTCTGAAATTTGGGGTTTTTCGTTATAACTAAGCGACTTCCAAGTAGAGTTTTTACCACTTTTTGTTACATTAGCTAGTTTCTTGATAACTGTTGTTCTTGTTGTGGTTGTACTGACGACTTTCGTCGCCTGTCAGGTTTTTTCGGTCTACACGATGATTTTTGCCGCTGCCATGAATTTATCCCACTCCTTGGGCCAACCATCCCTTCCCGATAGTCTTCATATCAAGTCGTCACACTTCACGACTCTCATAATGTGTGCGTGCATGATCTCATCATCTACATTGCCGATCTATAAGCATTCTTTGTTGTGTATTTAATGAAGTCTTCTAGACCTTCATTATCTTTACTCTAGATGTTTAGAACATCAACTAGATCTCTGGTATAACGACGTTGCTAACTGAAATGTGTGAGGAACTTTTCCACTAAATCCATCTAGGATTTTAGCCTGCCGGCGAGTAGGCTGTCGAACCATGCTTTTGTTGCGCCCACAAGAGTTTGGACAAATAAATGACACCATAGTGGGAATGACCATCCTCCGACCACTTCGGAGTTCGTGAATACTTGCAGGTGATCGTCTGGGTCTGTAAGACTGTTGTATTTCCCCATATTGTGTGGTAACTTCTTTTTCTTCAATGGGGCCATTGCTATTTCTCTGACGAACTTGGATTTTTCTAGCGCCGCTGGCCTGTAACCCAAGGTGAAATCGTACTCAACTGCTGGGTTATAGCCTGTGCAGGTACAAGGTCGTATGCCTCGTGTCCCGCGAGGAGTCTGCTAAAAACACTTGTTGTACTACCTTCTTGATATGAAGGATCGAACTCATCCGTTTGATCCTCCAAGTCTTCTGCGATTCTGCATGGGCCTAAACGGTCGCACATAGGAGTACGCCTTCGGAGGTGATTATATTGAGCTTCGTCGTATTGGTCCATGTTAGCACGCGTGTTGTGCCTGTAGCTAACACTATGATAGGCATCTCTGTGCTACTGTTTATGCTCGCCACTGGCTCTCGCGATGGCACGCGAGGGCATTCGTTGGTTTGACTCGATGTTGTACTCCGACTCTTGGAGAATTGAGTGTCCCATTGCGTTTGCTGTGGTGCAATGTGTTGCATATTGGGTTGCTGAACTGGTGTGTCTGTTGCATCGGTATCTGGGCTTGTGCACACATCTGCATGTACGCCGTGTTCAAAACTACTTGAGATTTCGCGTAACACGATGCAAGTGTCTCTCCTTTAGGGAATGGAGGGAAGAAGTTCATCACACCGACATTCTGAACAACACGGTTGGTCTGTTGGTTTGTGCGCTGTGATATCCCGGGTTTTTCGGATAACTTACACGTGACACTTGTCGAATAATATATACGCTAAGTATTAAGCGTGCACGAATTAAATGAATACGTGTTGTGTGTTGTGTGATTGTTTGAGTAATTGAATCATTAGAGTAGATACGTACACGAACTGAACCGAACCGCGACACGAACCAAAGTGATTCATTGTGACTCTAGGAGTTAACAAGTTTTAAACCTTAACTCAAGAATTCGGCCAAGATCAAACTCAAACCCGTAACAAACCTAAAACTCTTCGGCCGATCAAACCAAACCAAACCAACCCGTGTGCAACCCAAACCGATATTAAACCTAAACTCTAAACTCCAACCACTCGGCCACAAGATCAAACTAACCCACCCTATCCCTTGGCCGCGAGATCAAACCCAAACCCAAACCAAAGCAACCCAAGATTCTCGGCCACAATACTTATCCAAAACCGTAATCCTTATCTCTTGCGCCTATATCTACGAAACCTATGCGTGCTTCCTTCTAAAACACAAACTCTAATCGCCTTCTCTTGCTCCATAAATCGCGAACAGCTGATCATTTATTCCATTCATCCGCAAACAGCCTTTGCTCACTTCTTTCGGTCGCGGCAGTCCTTGCTAATCACTTTCCCGATTACAACTTTCATCACATCCGAAGCAATCCTATCCAAGTCTCGGCTTATTGATCGTCGATTCCTCATCTACTCACGGTTCATTAAGCTTAATATTAAAGGTTAGGAATTACAATTGTTTGCAAGATTTCATTCGGATTATATGTGTGTTAAAGGTAGTAAGTATGTTGTTAATCGGCTGAACTATCATTATTGCATGCATGATTGTTTTCGGAACTCATAGCTTACGACTGTGTTTTGCTTATAAAGACTAGAATTATTGAGTAGGGTTTGCATGGATAGGTTATTAGTATTAATCTATGATTAAAAATCGGTTCTTGATCGCCTAGGCTAATCGCATGAACGAGTTATACGAGTTTATTATAAAGAGATGCTGAAACAGTCTGCTGAATAATAGTTACAGCCGATTTCATCTGGCTGTAACTCGGTCGTTAGTTGTCGAAAAACGGATTTTCTGATGTCTAAAACGTAGAGATTTGAATAAGGAATCTAATGGCGCTGGATTCATAATTTTCTGAATTCGTTTGATATTTTTAAAGGGCTAAACAAGTTCAGTAGCTAAAGCTGTGAAAATTCTGGAATTTTGTTGGTTGTTTATCAAGCTAGATTTTAAATCAGTAGGGAGTTGAGTCATGATTTTTGTACAGCAACTAGGTATAGAAATTTCCGGGCAACTCCAACTGGAATTTTATTAATCGGACGATCAGTGATTTTTAAATAAATTCTTCCGTGGACTGCAGTCAGAAAGCGGTAAATCTGACTGCAGCTTAGTGAATTAATATTTATGGTTAATTGGTAAAGATTTAGGACTTGGAAAAATTATATAAATTTCTATGGTATAGATGTCACCGACTGTAAAAATATTGGAATTTTTGGAATGTTAGAACTATTTTATAAAAATCCTAGAAAACAGCTGAATAATTGAGTGTTAAGCAGAAAGTTGATAACTTGTGATTTTATGCATTAAAGTGTTGCATGGATTTGGAATATGTTCATGATAAGTTGTTTGATTACCATGATCACATGAGAATACTTGCATGCATGTTTGAGTGTTAGATATGTTGTTTGTGTGTATCACTTTGTGAGTAAATTTCGTGTGGAATTTGTATGGGTGTGATTTCACACTGACGTGTAAATAATTGGTTTGTTAGGACGCAACTAGCGGTCCCATCTCTTATAACATCTTTGCTACACTAACCGAGCAAATAAAGGTGAGTTCACGGCCCCTAACTTTATCCGGTTTTTAAACAACAGGGGGAGAAACATGTATACACTCTCAAACTCAAACTCTTTACGTTATACGAATTTAACGTCACATAACTATACGGTAACTAAGTTAATGTTAATGTAATGTTATGGGCACTAAGCAGCTTTATCACTTAAGTCCTCGACAATCTCCTCGGATCGTTAGTATTTGGGTTAAATAGCGGGGGAATTATAAGTAGTACTACTGGGTCTGACGAGCCCCATCCGAGCTAGTCGCGCTAGCCGACCGGGTATGGTCAACGGGTGTATGATTTGCCTAACATCGCCATGGTCATGTGATAGGCCTGGCAAAACGGAGGCACAACTGTCAGCTTCGATCGCGAACACTTAGTGACATGACTTTAGACTAGCTACCTATATACATTAATATTGAACTTAATTACGGATCAACTTAATATTCCGGGTTTGGAATATTGGAAACATCAACTTATTATCCCGGGTTGGGGATAATGGAAATAACAACTTAATATTCCGGAATGGGGATATTGGAAGCAACAACTTATTATTCCGGGATTGGAATAATGGAACTGATATGTTGTCCCAGGTTGGGGATGACGGAGTAACAAACTATAACCGAACAAACGAATTTATGAAAACCTGTGAACTCACTCATCTTTAATGTTGACACTTGTTTCTTTACATGTTTCTCAGGATGCTAGGAGCTCTAGGTGCACGCACATGCATTGAACAAGACATCTTTATCGAGTCTCATTTATTAATATTGTTTTGGGATTTTTCGTTTGTTTTGGCGTTTGTGTTGGCCCCCGCATCACTACTTATTTATGCTTCCGCTCAAACTTTAAAAATAATGCTCTGCTAAATATTGGTAATTGATATAAAATTTACAAT
The DNA here is from genome assembly GCA_947069175.1 of Scalesia atractyloides. Taxonomy (NCBI): domain Eukaryota; kingdom Viridiplantae; phylum Streptophyta; class Magnoliopsida; order Asterales; family Asteraceae; genus Scalesia; species Scalesia atractyloides. The sequence continues at coordinate 51,051,045 of CAMTDV010000014.1, forward strand.
GAACGATTTTGCAAAACGTATAATCAAATCATGTAGAGTCGTTCGACGTACTAGTGTTTCAGATTCTGGTTTGTTCACACGCCTCGCGGTAAAACTCCGCAAGTGGAAATTGAGGGTGTGACATGCGCGTTGCACTACCTAGGACATTTGTTACCCCTACGTCCGTATGTTCCCCTCCAGTTTCCTCGTCCATCTGGTGGTTTTGGACGTGCGCATTGTCCGCCACCGTGCCAAAAGAAGAGTGTTCGTTGAAAGTGGGAAAAGATGGGTTCAGAATAAAACTTTTGGAAAGAAAAAAGGATGAAAAGAGTGCAATAAGTGCGGCGGGCGCAAATAAAGATACACTAAGTCAACACAAGGTTAGGCTTAGGTGAGTTGTCTCGTCTGTAATAGTTAATCCTGTTTCTTTCCTCGATCAATCCTGCAAAATGAAACAACACCCATGAACTCGTTACTAGGAGGAGAGGTTGGAGGTTCTCTTTGTAACCACCCTCCGACGTGAGAATAAGATACTCGATTTGAGGAAATAAGTTTGTGTGTAATAAGTGAGGGAGCAAGAGAGCGATCCTTAAACCTGGTAGTGGGATCTTCTATTTATAGCCGAAGGGTTGTGAAGGAGGTAGGAGCCAGCTGGGACTTCGCCAACTGTCGATCTGGGTATCCGTTTTGTCTCCCTTGACAGGAGAGGGACCTTAATCCGTACTAGGGCTGACTTGGCACGATTTTATTCGCTCCACCTCAGCGTCTCCTAGTACTTCTTGTCGGGTTGTCGCTATCTGCCTCATGGGGATTAAGTAGCAGGGTCTGACGACCAAGGATTGGTGCCACGTGGTGTCCTTTTCCTTAGCTCTCGCTTGTGCTCCCCCTACCGTTGTCAGTGGTGTCCCATGTCTAATCGCCAATTTTGTCGATCGATGTTCTAGAACTATTTAGACTACGAAGTTTCAACTTGAGTGCGCACCCGTGCACGCCTTTTGAGACCATACCCGTTCAAAATAGCTTTTGGAGACTCATTGAGTCAGTGAGATGGAACTCATGTAAAGAAACCTTCTTCTCTTCCTTTTCTTAAGCTATTTGACCTAATTCAATATAAGCGGATACATACATTCCAATAACAAAATAAAACTATAAACAAGCCATAAACTCATAAAACAAGTAGGTGTCCACATGTCAGCGATTCAAAAACTGGTATCAAGTAGCTCACAAACGACTCGTCTCGATTACGCCCCTAAAAATAATCAATAACTATTACAACACAAATTTTTTTTCTTCTTTTTCAACGTTTCGTTTGCATATTATACCACCTTCAAATGTTTCCACTGTTCCTCTTTAGAGCAAATCAAAACTTCTCAAAAACGAATATACAAAACAAAAACAATTAAAATATTCCTTACTATACAAAGTAATTGAAAATAAAGAGAAATACAAAAAAAATAATAATAAATAAATAAGACAAAAAGAAAAAGAAAAGCAAAATTTCAAGTTTGGGTCACGAGCGAGAAACAATGCGTGTATAAAGAAACTCGTTCCATGTGTCAGGTAATCCAGGTAAGCACCAGTGAATACAATCTGCATAAATAGCGGGATCCGCCTTTTGTTCGTCGGTCAAAATTTTGCCTTGACGGATTGTGTAGATTGAGGTGTGTGCATCTTTTCGATACTCTGAAATAGTAGTTATGTTGAGGAACTGCACTGGGAATTTCATCGATTGAATCATATTGGTTGCAACCGTGAAGAGTCGTCGGTCTGTGCCCACGCTTGGTGGTGTGGTCGTGTTTAGTATTGGACTTGTCTCCTTGGCACATTTGATGCCATCAGGGTTGTTCCAGTCCGAGCTCCTGCGAATGTTCGTTTCATTATAATCTACTGCAAACTCTTTTCTTTTTATTATGTTTGTTTGGTATACTATGAATATATATGACATAGTACGAAAACACAACATAAACTCAAAAATAAATTCACAAAGTGGATTTGGTTTAAACTGGTTGGGTATTTACGTCAAGTATTTAATTTAAAGGAGCAGGACTGGACATCATGTTTATTTTATAGTTTAAATGTAATTAGTTTTTGTATCAATTTGCGAATACAAGAGGTTAATGTAAATTTCTAGGTTTTTGGACTTGCGTCAACGTATGGACACAACTTATATATCACCTCCCCCCCAAACCCCCCCCCCCCCCCCCTCTCTCTGTATATAATATATATATATATATATATATATATATATATATATATATATATATATAGGAGGATTCGGTTCAAACGAAAACCACCACGAGTTACGATAACCGCGAGAAATAGGTCATCCAAAAGGTTTTTCCGAATTTTTTCTCAAAAGTCGTAAAAACGATCACTTGTTTCAGAAAAAAAATTGAAAAAAGATGTTGCATACCATATTTACATGAGGCGTAAGTGCAAAAAATTTTTGACCCAACTCGCGTCGGATCAAAAAGTTCTCGCGATTCCGCAACCTAAGGTGGTTCTTATTTTACCCGTCTAAGCACCGAAAGAATACCCATAGTTATTGAGAAAACCTAGGAAACTTTAACCTACAAACATTATTTTTATTTTGAAAATAATCACACATGTAATATACATGTTTTTAAGAGTTTTGAGGAAAAAAAAACAAAAAAACAAAAAAGCGCTGAGAGGATATTTAAAAAAAGATAAACAAGTTTTGCGCAACGAGACTGTAACATATGTTACACAAAAACTTGTTTAGTTTTTTTTTTTTAAATTTGGTCGGCGCTTTTTGATTTTTTTTTCTTGCTCAAAACCCTTAAAACATGTACACTAGACTTTTTTTTTTCAAAATCAAAAAAAGTTGGAAGGTTAGAGTTTTCTAGGTTTTATCAATAAAAATGAATTTCCTATATGCAGTTAGAGTTTTCTAGGTTTTCTTAATAAAGATAGTTTCCTATATAATCATCCTCTCTCTATATATATTAATATTATGTGGCTGAAGTGTCAACATATAATTGTAGGTACAACCAAGGCGTAGATTACAATTTACAACTAACGGTGCAGCTAATACCCTACTAATTCATTTCATGGCAACCGAATTCACACAGTCCACACGTTTTGAAACTAACTAATTAAAGCCAATATATATATTCCAACTCTTAAGATGTAGACTTGGTAACCGACTACAACTGATCAATTTAACCATTATTAATTAAATCGGACCATATATTTATTAATAACCGTCATACCGAAAGTTTTCCAAATGATTACCACCTTCTAACTCGTTTAACTTTTGTTAATACTATAATACCTAGTATTGTAATTATATTTAGCAATTAAATATCTATATCATATCTATATCTACATCCTCACTCAGCTCATCTTGACCGGATCTCATTTATTCTTATTTTGATTAATACAATAATATCTAGTTTTGTAATTATATTAGTAATCAATTATCTAATCTCTATCCTGACTGAACTCATTTTAACCGAAACTCATTTGTAAAATAGTAGCTAGTGTCATTACATATGCATATATTTATTGATTTTGCCATGTGTATTAATAACCCAAGTGACCATATACATATATATAATGACGTCATCCAGTTTTAAACCGCGTGGAATGGTACACGGGTCAATGACTGGTCCGATTATGCAAAAGATTGTTGAGAACTTACTTGATATGAAGAGGAGACATGCTATTAAAAAAGACCATGGTGCGATTAGGGTTTACATTTAAATCAACCCACTCGGACCACATCTTAAGTACTCTTCCATACGCTACTGGCCTATCGACTTCGTCATACTCTGTTGCGCCTTCATCGAAGGCTCCTCGCCTGTTTATTTGAAAAATTCAAAATAAGTCATTTTGTATAGAAATGTGAAGTTCAGTTATATGATGCTTACAGGACTTTCATCTTTATTGTGTTCATCCACCAGATATATTATTGAAGACCAAATAGTCAACATTTTTCCAATTTTGACCATGCTTATTAATTGACTCAGGCATGATAACTCTGTCTAATATACTGTTCATATCTGGGTCATCAGAATTGGATTCTACTAAAAATGGGGCCCAGTAAAACTCCATCGTGGCATTATAATCCTGAGAAAAAAACAAACTAACATTAAATTTTGTTTTATTTTATGTACAAAGTTATTTGTTGTACATCATCACTAGCATTTTTACCCCCGACTCATTGCGGAATAACGTTTTTTTAGTTGAGTGTTACGACTGGTTGTTTTTTAAATTTTAACGTAGAAAAAACACATTTAACAACTATATATTTGAAAAGTATGAAAATGTATGTCGTTGTAAAAGTGTATGTACATAATACTCAAAATAACTCAACGAAAGAAATGGTATAGCTCATTGCAGTGGTGTTGAAACGTAAAGTGACTCAAATTTATACCGTCTAATGAAAACACATTACATTTGACCCAATTTGTTCCTGAACATAATTTACGTTAAAACATAGAACAATTGAAAACGTACATAAAAATAAGCACAGAAACGAATTATATTTGGCCTGACTTATTTCCGGAAAAAAATATTTACGTCAAAACTTAAACCAACTGAAAACGTAGATATTAATAGGCATTAGAATAAACATATAAAGAAAAAGTCAAAGGATGTCACTTTACACCCCAAGTTGTTAAATTATAGTTATTAATATTAATTATTAATCGCTGTAAAAATACACAATATTATTTTACCCGTCTAATTTTATTTTCACTGTTATTATTATTATGTATTTTCACTGTTATTATTATTATATATATTAATTATTATATTTATATATATATTATATATTATATTAAATAATTTAGGAATAGTAACTATTTAACTATTTTGTCTTGTAATGTAAACTTTCGTTTTCATCCCCTATAATTTTATCATTCTATTTGTATTTATGTATCTTTAACCTATTTATTTTTTCGTTCTTAAACTTTTATAAACTTATCATACAGCTCATAAACTTTAATAAAGGTATAAATTTGCCTTTGATACGTTTTATGTCATGTTAGTCATTTGGTATTAGAAATTGTGTTTTCGTTTTATGTTTTTTTTCTGGTTTTGGTTGTCGTTCGGTTAGCACGGTTTTGGTATCCCCTCACAACGCTGATAGCACGGTTTTACATCTCCTGCCTCGCAACAACGGGGGGCTTAGGCTAGTTATCAATAGAGATCACAAGCATAACCATTTTTACTTATTTGTTTAAAGTAAGCTTTGCTATTTTATGTTCACAATTTTATTCTTTTGACTATGGTAAATATAGCAACAAAAAAACCAATTTCCTTGTTTTTTTTCTCAAAAAGTTATGTTGTGTTCTAATAGATGCTACTTTTTTTTACATAACTACATATGCCTTAGTAATGACAAATATATAATATTGTCTCCAACTATGTCACAATCTTACTGAAAATGACATGTAATTTTTCTAGAAAAATTACAACATGAAACCCATCATATTATACTGTTTTTACACTTATTCTTTAAATTAATTGCAAGATTCTTTATAGGACCATTTGCTTTTCTTTTGACAAATGCTAAGGACATCATTATGAATGAAGTGGTCAAAAAGGGTTTTCCACTCAAAAGCTTACAGAAATTATGGTCGTGTTATCATTTTTTGCTATACATTATTTTCATTTGCCGTCTAATTCTGTATAAAACTAAGAGGAAACTTATGATCATATGATAACAACATATTTTTTTTATAGTTTTACTTTAGTGTTTTGAATATCAAAATAATTAAATAGGTTTCACCCTTAGAAGTTGAAAGAGTTGGGTCTAAATAAAAACTAATAAAAAATTAATTCAATATAAAATTTACACATTTAAAGGTGGTTAAGTAACTAATCAATTTTAAATATAGAATCGCGATTATTATCTTATGTAGTATGGCTAACTATAACGAAAAAGGTAAAGAGATTGAATTATTTGATTACATAAGTGTCTTATGTATTATATAATAAAAACATGTACAAGTATTTACACAAAACATGATGCGTCATACGTGTCTTAGGTAAAGTTTACGCGAATCACACCTGGCATTAACCTTAAAGTTTTGCATGAGACCAAACACGAATCAAAATGTCTTCACACACATAAACGCAAAAACCACATGAACTTTCATAGGTTGACATCTAACATATCCAATTTTGAGAAAAAAATTATATTATTTTATCTTTCATATTAATGCCGTAAAATTACAGCTTTACCACCAAACTTATAATTATATATAAAATACAAAATATTTATAGTTAAACCATGTACCTTATTCTGATTTATCTTTTAAATTTTCATACAAGATACCAAATCATAATAATATATTTTCTAACTAACTTACAAGCAATAAACAAACTACCCCATACAATACATTAGTTATACTCAAACACGACTCATTGAGCTAAAGTAGTTAAACGTATCATTAAACTAAAACCAAGCTCGTAAATTCCGTAAGTATCTATACTACTTTTATTTTTAATTGAGAAAGACAGAGGAGAAGAGAAGAAACCTCGAGTCTAAATACAGAGAGCGACCCAGTTTTGTCCAAGCTCTTTCTTTCCGGACTAGCAACCAATTGAACCAAACACACCATCGATTCCCACTGATTCTTATTCAACGAATCCCCAACAAACATCAACCTCTTGTTCCTCAACTTCTCCACCAACAACTTCGCACTAAACCTTAATTCCCACAAACCAAAGTCAAAACCATAACAACTCAAAACACAACCCAATAAAACATCAAATCAAAACCAACAAAAAAACCTTACTTTGGCAAATCACAATCCTTAGGCTGCCACCTCCACTTCTGATACATAGAATCTTGTCTCCCATTTTTCATGCACGTAACCTGACGTGTCAAAAACTCACACTCCTCTTCTTTATATAACGGGTGTGTGACATCATATACACCCAACTCCCATCGAATATATCGCAGCCGTCTAATGGGAACTTAATGTTCTCATCGTATTCGGCTGCGATATCTTTATCTAATGTGTTACTGGATTCACCCGTGTTTAACACGGGTGAGTCAGGAAGTGAGTTCTGGCGGTATTGGAATTTGGTGAACGGGAATTGAGCTAGGGACTTGACATCTTCGTTGTAAAAGACGATTCGACGAGAAAACCGATACGAGGATGACCGAAACAGAGATGTGGCTATTCTTCCGGTAAGTCATTGTGGTGGTGAGGTGAAAGAGTTGAGAAGGTGTAGGATATTGTGCGGGGAGCAATGGACAGAGAGACATTTATGGGGGGTAAGTGGAGGGATTTGGTGAAATGTGATTGTCTTGAAGAAATTGGTGGATGAAATGTTGAATTATATTAGTAATTTGGTTCAACAATTCTATTGTTTATGACTTGTTTCTGCAGTCTCCATCTCTGGTTTTAGAGAGAGAAATGAGAGAAGAGGAGAAGAAAGTAGTTTTGATCCCTTTCAAAGCCGGTAAGAAAGGTATTGTTTCCGGATAAATCGAAATGTCATAGTTGTATTTGTTTCTTTTTATGTTAAACAAAAGTTGAAATCCAAATATATTATTCCACTAATAATATGATTCAATTAAAACTAATACAAGCAACGGATCTTTCACCCCTAAAAACTCTACTAATAATAGAATTCAATTAAAACTAATAAAAGCAACTAGATCATTGATCCCTAAAAACTATGAGATAGAAGCGACATGCTGGCATGAAAGAGAGAGAAAGATTAATCTATAGCCACAAAAAATTCATAAGAAATGAAGGTGAGACTATAGCTCGCCTTGCTTTTTAATATATAAGTAAATAATAAGAGTAAACTGTTCAAAATGGTCCTAAGGTTTGGACAGTTTTGACCACTTTAATTCAAATTTGATTTTTTTTCATATGGTTCCCTGTGGTTTTGTTTCTTTTGCCATTTGGTCCAAAATCGTAACAGAGTTAAATTTTTCTTTTAAAACCAGGGTTTTTGTCATTTTCCTCTTTTTAATGAAGGGCAATATGGTCATTTAACATATAATTAATACCCTAAAACAATTATATATACACACATAAAGACAAAACTCTCTCTTTTCTCTCTCCTCTCTCTACATAAGTTGTCACCATCAACTTTCCCAGATTTCGTATACAAAACCGAGCTCCCATTGCTTTCTGGCATCATACCATTCCCCAAACTAAACTTCTGAATCATCGGTTTATCCGATTTCTTAACCCGGCCCTTAACAAGAGGCCTCAATGGCAAACCCCTAACTCCATTCTCCTCCCCCAAAATCAAAAACCCTATATCAGCACCGATCGAAAAAACCTGCAAATCACAATCAATCACCACATCACAACTTCAGCACATCTCCCTCCATAACCTTCACCGCGAAAACCTAACTTTCCGGTCCGAAACAGAGTACATCACGAACACATTAATCGACGCCGCTAGCTTAACCGAAAACCCTATAAAATCGCAGAAGTATCGACTTTCCAAATCACTTGATTGCATATAACCGTAACCCTTGCGAATTGATTGTCCGTACGAAGCATATAAAATCGCAGAAGTATCAAGCTTCCGACGAGGTGCGGAGGTGCGATTTTAGATGGTGGTGGATATGTGTGAGAGAGAGAGTTAGAGTTGAGGTGGTGGCGGCAGTGGTGTATGCCTACGGTGGTTTATGTAGAGAGAGATGGGTGTTTGTGTGAATGTTTATATGTATATATTGATATATATGTATATTATGACAACATATTTATAAAATAAAAAATCACAAAAAAGTAAAAAGACGATTCTACCCTTCATTAAAAGGGAGGAAAATGACAAAAACTCTGGTTTTAAAAGAAAAATTTAACTCTGTTACGATTTTGGACCAAAATGGCAAAAGAAATGAAACTCAGGGATTCAGATGCAAAAAATTTTCAAATTTGGACTAAAGTGGCAAAACTGGCCAAAACTCAGAGACCATTTTGACAGTTTACTCTATTTATTTATAATTGAATTTGCTCAACATCTTAACTAATTAAAAAAGTACAACACGTATAATAGTTGGTAATGTGCAAATAAAATATATAGTCAATGAAATACAGATCCAAACTCTATTTTTTTATTATCATTAAAAAGTCACCTCATTATGGATTTACAAAACTTACTTTTCAATTTTAAACATGTATATACACACATGTATAGTTAAAAATTAACAATATAACATATGTATAGTTAAAAGATTAACAATATACCCATGTGTATAAACCCTAAAAAAAAAAAAAAAAACTAATAGAAAAAGCTCTGATTTTTTCAAAAAAAATTACGTTTTTTAGTTTTTTTCATTTTTTCCTTAAGAAAAATGTGTGGTCCAGAATGTTCTCAAGTTTCTCAATTAGCCTACTACTTCTCATATGATTCTAATCCGATATATATATATATATATATATATATATATAAACGGGATCCGGAGAAAACGTTTTGAAGTGTGAGAACGATCCTGGCCCAACACGTGGCAGGGGAGTCTAATGATATACGGGGGCACGATTGTCACGATCCGCCCCCGCCTAAATAGATGGCGTTTTAATCTAGTTCAACTTTGAATCAATATTAGGCGTTTTCATTGTTTAGAACTTAGTCTTTTTTATAGGCTGGCGTTATTGCCAACTTGGCGTTTTTATTAAATCATAGACTTGGCGTTTTACATTCCACAGAAAAGAATTAGAAACAAACTATAGAAAAAATATGTATTCCAACTTGGCGTTTTACATTCTAAAAATCTGGATCTAATATTTTTTCCAAATCACTGGCGTTTTGGCTTCGCGTGATTTTCATGGTCGTTTTGAAGTGGCTTGTTGTGGTTGTTTTAGAGACATAGATCGACATCGTGTGGGTGGATGCTATTTTCTCTTAATCTTCTTTATCATCATGGAGTCAAAACAACATTTGCACTGGTGTCGGTCTCCTTCTCCACATGCCAATTTTCGTCAAGAAAAAAGCATACAAAATGACATATGGTTGTCATTAGTCTCTTTTTCTTGAAGATTTGTCCATCTTATTCAGCAAAAGCTTTTTGAGTCATTCCCTCACCTAAGAATACATTCATCGAAACTTCATTGAAAACAATACTGAATAACCAAGAGAAGTTGTTTGCCATCTTTGATTTTTTAACCTTTTTGGTGTTTTTATAAGGGGTGGTATTTAGGAATCATGGCGTTTCTATTTTTTGTGTGATAAACGGAAGGTGCTGAGACGTCTCTCTTTATAGTACATTTTTGGCGCGTAGTTTGGGCGGGATATTATTATAATTAATGCAATTAGTAAAGTATATGTCGTTTCAGTTTTATTGTTTTTGTTCAGCTTTATCTGTTAATTCTGTAACACCCTCCCCCCTCCCCCCAATTTTCAAGTTTGGTGTTTTATATTTTTAATGGCGTTATTATATGTTTTTATTTGATGATGTATTTTTGTATCTTTTTTTCGTTTAATGTAGGATGCAGACCTATAGTATAACAGGTGATTATGGCTTTTAGAAAATATAAAAATTTTGATTTGTGTGCCATTGTGTGGTTTTAGTATAATAAATGGTAGTAATCAAGTATCTGTCGCTTCAAGTTACTGTTTTTTCAGACTGCTAATGCTGTAAAACTTCTCATATTTAAGTTTTTTTTATTAATGGCCTTTTATATGGAACCTTTTTTTATTTGGCGTTATGTTGTTTGACGTTTTTGTTATTAATATAGATGTTTTTATTAGCTCAAAAGTAGACAACAAAACACAGAAAATGACACCAAATAACAATAATAATAAAAAATGCTAATCTAATCTTCACTGCTATCAAATCTCTTCTTCATGAACTTTTTTGTCCCCTCGTATCCGCTGTATTTCTTAATCTTTTTTTTTGTCCTACACAGTTGAAACGCCAAGCTCTAGACGAAGCCGATCGATCAATAAAATATGGAGTTTTGGTTTTTTTGTGTTTGACATGTTGTTTTTGTTGGGGTGGTTCTTTTAGATGTTGGAAAGATAGACCGATGTCGTATACTGTCAATGCTATTATTGGGGTGATTTGTGTGTGGGTTTTCTCGCTTGATGTCCAAAATAGCGTTTATCCATGCTATCATCTTCCAGCTCATCACACTCTACACCATTTAATAACGGAGTCCAAAATAGCATTTACACTGGCATTAATTTAATAATTTTTGGGGAATATAATGTATAGCGCATCTCTATCGTTTCCGTTTGTTACAATATTTTTTACACACTCACACTCAGTATAGCACTACAAAAAAATATACCAAAGAGGATAATCACAACTCGATTTTAATGAAACTACAAAACGACATAACTAAAACGGTAACGGAAACACAATGACCTCAGTAGTGAACACATTACAAAAAAAAAAACACGGAAACACAATGAACAGGTCAGGTTGTTTGGCAATGCGTCAAAACATTGAAATGAGTGAGCAAACACATTGTTATTTATTTTTAATATCATAACTATAATAAAAACTGTATTGTTAAAAAAATTTATAGCAGTTTATAAAGCGGTGTATACAACCATGACCTCAGTAGTGAACACATTACAAAAAAAACTAATAAAGAAGTTGATAACAGTTTAAGATGTGAGTAGAAAAGGTTACGAAAAGAAAAGCATCACAAATAACCAATTTTATGATCTATCTATCAACATTATTAGAAAACCATTGATCATAATATTTTGACTCTAAACATATAACTTTTCCATTGTTGAAATAACTTGAAAACACATTACTACTCCATTATTATAGCAAATAAACAATTTGAACAGTTGGAAAGGAAGTCCAACCAAAATAATATGTATATTGTATGGCATCAACTTACTGGATGCCTCAGAGCAAAATAACAATTTTGTAATTATAACATATTGAAAATTAAAAAAGATGGCCCTTCAAAATCTTTTCTTTTTGTGATTAACCAAACATCATAAAGCTGAAGAAATGCACCAAACTCATAAGGCCTCCTGCTTCAGCAGCTAAAGCAAGATTCATATGCACACTTGACATCCTTCATTTCCGTGTATCTTTATTTGGCCCTGATATAACTGTAAACATGGAATATGATATATCAAGAAGTCGAATATGCATTCTAAAAATACAAAAATCTTGAGAAATGATAGAAATATAACAGTATAGAATTGTCTAAGATAGTGAAGGGCTCATACTTCACTTGCAAGTAGAAGTGTATAACCAGTGAGAGAGTGGAGTCTAAAACTACTGGATCAATACGATCCGTGATAGATGTATTTCTATTAGAGATGGGCATAAAAACCAGTTCCGAACCCGAACCGGTAGAACCGAACTGGACCCGGTTTCAGTTCCTACCCGACATTAAGTAGAACCGGTTCCGGGTTCAAAATACCCGTTGGTTCCAACCCGGTTCCACAATTTTACCATTTGAATCGGGTCGTACCGGTTCCTACCCGTACCCGGTTCACAACGTACCCCGGAAATGCAGTTCTAGAAGGAACCGGTTATACCCGTTATAATGTTACCGTTGGAACCGGTTATAGCCGTTAAAATGTTACCGTTGGAACCGGTTCCTGACCGTTGGAACCGATTCTATATATATTATTTAGAAATCTATTGTTTAGCACACAATTTCTATATTTATTCTTCTTGTTACATTTCTTTCTTGTTCTTTTTCACATTCTAATCAACAAATGGCCTCAAAGAGTTCCAAAAACACAAATTCCCAATCCGTTAACAATGTTCCTCAAGATCAATCGGTTCCATATGTGGTTGGAACATTGTCTCATAATCGCAGTAAGGAAGTTTGGAGCAATTGGGAGTTGGTCGAGATGAGTGACGGCTCGCAAAAAGCTCAATTTAAACATTGTGGATCGTTATTAGCCAAGAAATCAAACTCAACGTTAACGAAACATATTAATAAGTATTGCAAAGCTTTAAAGGAAATGACACCGGTCAAGTTCAAATATCCAAAGATGGTACCATTTTTCGTTATGAGCAAAAATTAGCTCGCGATCGGATGGCGAAGTTGGTGATACAAAAAGCGTTGCCGTTTGGACACTTCGACGACCCCGATCTTACTAATCTTATTCGGGAGACGCTACAACCTCGCTATAAACATGTAAGTCGTCGCACTTTAAAATGTCTTTGTTTAAGTTTATGGGAAAATGCAAAAAAATGATTTAAATTGTTTTTTTTAAGAATTTAAAAACTAGTGTAAACCTAACTAGTGATGTGGGTCGGCTCCACATGGTTTACCGGAATCGTACATATGTGTCAGCGCTCATTGGGTTGATCCCGATACATGGCAAATGATGAAGCGTACGATTGCGTTTGACGAGTTTCCTTCTCCTCATACGGGAGAAAATATTTATAAAATTATAAATGGCACAATAATTAAATATGTTTAGAAGATAAAATTTTTTCAATATCCTTTGATAACGCTTCAAACAACACAACGGCGATTAAAAAATTAAAGTTGAAGTATACAACCATACTTGATGGTGTTTTTTTCCACACACGATGGTTCACATATTATTAACTTAGTAGTGCAAACCGGTTTAAAAGATCAATTTGTATCGGATTTTATTATAGCATTTAGAGCTATGCTCCAAGATGTTTTCAAAAGTGGAAAAGAAAGATATCAAGAATATAAAAAACTTTGTAAAGATGTCAACCAAAAAATTATTGGACCGAATTGGGATATACCGACTCGTTGGAATTCAACTTGTCATATGTTTGAAATGGCTATAAAGCAAATGGGCACTTTAAAATCTTTTCATACAACTTTAAGTGATGAGTACCTAGTCGTCCCCTTTCCCGACACGGCTTGGGAAAATATTAATAACCTAAGTACTTTTTTACAAGTTTTTAAAACTACAACGATTTGATTTCCGGTGTTTATTATCCTACTAGTTCTAAAGTTGTGGACCAATTGTATTTGATAACAACTAATTTTAAAAAGTTTGAAAATTCTAGTGACATGTTAAGGAATATGACGAGATTAATGATTCAAAAATTTAAAAAATATTTTTTAGAATTACCACCCGTTTTTCTATGTGCCGCTGCTTTAAATCCAGCTTTAAATGTACCGGGTGTTGAAGCTTTGAATTGAAAGAAATTTATGACAAGTTGGATATGCATGAGGAGGATCCAACTTTAAAAGCAAAAACAAAAAAAAATTCAATGAGTGTATGGCCAAACTTTATGATCATTATTTTAAAAAATATGGTGAAAAAAATCGTACAAATTTGTTTGAGTCTCGGTCCACGGCCTCTAACGATGAAACAAGCAGGGATCCACTTATAACCATGTCGAATGTCGTTAGAGACGAGACCGCTAGACAACAAAGGGGTAGTGAACCAACAAGTGAACTTGCGAGAATAAAAAAAATCAGTATTGCTTACTATGACCACCGAGGAGTATAGGAAATTTGATGTTTTGGCATGGTGGAAATCGAAAGAATCCGAATACCCGATTCTAGCCACCATGGCTCGTGATATACTAACGGTCCAAGCTTCCACGGTAGCTTCGGAAAGTGTGTTTTCTCTTAGTGGCAGGGTTTTGTCAATTAGAAGAACAAGCTAACTCCGGAATCGCTAGAGATGACAATATGCTTAAAGGACCATTTGGATGCCGTTGATCGTGTTCAACATAAAACTAGTCTAGAAGATAAGTTGAGTTAGAGCATAAAATTGTTGACGAAGAGGAGGAGAAGAAGTGGAGACTAACGATTCGGACGACGATTGTACGAGGTACCCGCACCTAAGAGAAACTCATCGGAAAGTGTTGCACCTGCCGCTAGTAAACGATCAAAGAAATAAAATCTTACTGGAACCATTTTGAGTAATTTTTTATTTTTTTTGTAACCGGTTAATTTTTTTTATATATTGTAACCGATTAATTTGTTTTTTAATTTTAACCGATTATTGTTACTATTTTTATTTATCAATGTAACTAATAATAAAAATCAAACATAACAAACACAATAGAAGAAACATTACATAAACTTTATTAAAAACCAAACCAAACGGGTTACATCAAACATTTGAAGAACCGGTGCCGGAACCTTCTCCCGTCTCATTTTTCTTTGCCTTCGTCACTGGGCAATGCCGCTCAGTGTGTTTCTTAAGGGTTGAGTTGGCTGCGGCCTTCATAAATTTTCCACAATCTTTGCATCTAGCCATCTCGTGGCTGTCGGACATTAAACAGAGATCAAAATTCTTCAGCTGGGTTTCTTTTCGTCTCTAAGACCGTAACAACTTCGTCGTTGCATGCCATAGGTATTTTGCAAAACTTAGAAGTTGATTGATTTTGTAAGTTGATGATGGTGATTTAAGTTTAGAAATGGTAACAGGAAGGTTTATATAAAAAAAAAACCGATTTTTTAATCAGGAACCGGTTTCCAACGGTAACATTTATCAGGAACCGGTTCCAACGGTAACATTTATCAGGAACCGGTTCTGAACAGTAAATGGCAGGTTTGACTGTCAGGAACCGGTTTGCAAAGTAAAATGGCGTTGCTGTCAGGAACCGGTTCTGAACAGTAAATAGGTTGCTGTCAGGAACCGGTTCCGAACACTATCAGGAGTAGAACCGGTTCCCAACACTATCAGAAACCGGTTCCGCACCATACCCGGTTCCACACCATACCCGGTTCCATAATACCCGTACCCGGTTCTACACGGTTCCATATTCTTGGTGTGAACCCGGGTAGGAACTGACCCGGTTCCACACCATACCCGGTTCCAATGACATCCAAGCAGAACCGGGTCCGGTTAGAACTGGTTCCAGGTAATAATAAAACCCGATTATAGCCCATCTCTAATGTCTATAGTCGGTTGGTTTGATTAAGCCCGTTTAGACCCATACATGATCCACCATAGATAATTATTATAATATACACAAAATCAATTAATTAAATAGTCCGGGTGTGGGTGTGTATACCTCCCCTCATGTTTGGTTAGATAGTTTGACCCGCTTGACGAACGCTGATAAATCTTGACCACAACCCGAGCATCTCCACACGCACTCCAATAAACTCTGAGCACACAACCAAGGACCAGCAATTCAATCAGCTAACTCATCCCAAAGTTTTAAAATGGAAATAATACATGTTTGTTGGCATTTAAATGTAATTACAGTTATGAATCAAGCAATTTACCATTTCCATATGTTGATGGATCAGAGTCAGATTTGCAATATGATGTATATATTATTGGTGTTGCAACCAGGATGCCACAACATATGATCCTCAAATGAAGTCACAACTTACACATTGACCTTTAAGCTCCAAACAACCATTGTTTGGTTTCTGAATATCAAATCAATAACCTAAAACTATACAAATTGCACGAACATCATATATGGCTCACAGTCTCACCTTTACCCCCTCGCTTTCAAATCCACATTCCCACCAGTTAAGGATGGTGATGGTGAGTGTTCAAAATGTAGTACAAATTCTGATTATTCCAAAATATAGAACAAGTATAAGTAGCAATTATATGTAATATCAAATCAAAATCGAAACCCTACGAACTTATGTTTCTAAAATCTGTGAAAAAAGAAAAGAATCGCACCATTTTTTTATCAAACACTCTTTGTTCTTGTGCCAATGACCGATCCCGTGTTCGACGCACTCACGCATCCATGACTCTTTTCCTGTAAAAAAAACTATGATTAATACAAACGTAATATTCTGCAATCGAACGAAAAGTATGCTGTAGTGAATGGAAAGAAGATAGATTTGTTTGTGTCTAAGTTTTTTTTTTTTAACGGCAAATTTAATCATTGACGGACCACTGGAGCAGTGGAACCAGCCCATCATATCCATCTCCACTAGCAAATACCTATACACCAATTCAGAAGGAAATCCAATAAATATGGGAAAACCCCCTTGTAGAATCGAACCCAGGACTGTTGATCCCAAAGCCTTATCTCACCCCAGAATGCACTAGACTATAAAGCCATGAACGTTTCTGTCTGAGTTAGGGTTTAGAAAAATTGGGGAAAGAATGTGCGGGAATTCAGAGAATTAATTGAAGGTTTTGAAAGTTTACAAATTCAAAATTTGAATACGGATTTCAAAGGTGATGGGCCATTTCTTCTTTAAGGTATACTGAATGAATTCTTCTTTTTGTCTTGCAGAATGGAAGAGGCCCGAAAGGTAGGGTTTTTTGTTATGCTATAAAGAGTTGCAAAATGTGCATTAACAATTGTAAATTTTTAAAATTAAGTTCTCTTTCTAATCTCCATTATATATATATAGATAGTAAATTATATATATAATATTGGGTTGGGTAAAATAAGAACTACCTTGAGTTGTAAGAAACGTAGGAACCAATACTAACCATTGATAAAGTTTGAATAGATGAGATTAAACAAACAATAAAATAAAGTAATGATTGTGCTTTAATTAATGAGATTTTATTTTAGTGAGATAAGGCAATTAGATCTTTTACTATATATTAATGATTGGTTTCATTAATATGATTTATTTAATGTGATTAATTTAATATGATTGAATTAAAATTTTTGCAGTAATTCATCAAAATTTTTGATTTAATTTTTACAATAAAATTTAATAAATCAAAAAATTAATATAATTTAATTAATGTCATTTACGTGGCGGTATAAAACCATTTTTACACGCGGTTTTAAAATTTTTTATGCACCGGTTTTAAATTTTTTTTACATGCGTTTTACTACCGTTGGTTTTCAACTTTTTTACGCGCGGTTCTTTAACTTTTTTTACGCGCCGGTTTAAAACCTTTTGCCGGTTTTAATTTTTTTACGCGGGGTTTTAAACTTTTTTGACGCACCGGTTTTAAACTTTTTTTACGCGCCGGTTTTAAACTTGTTTTACGCCAATTTTAAACTTTTTTTACACGCGATTTTGAACGTTTTACGTCCCAGTTTTAAAAACATACTAAGCAAAAAAATATAGCTATCATTTTCGTTTAATTTTGTATTTTTTAATAAGCATATTAAGACAAATATAGCTTGCATTTTATAAATAGATTATGTAATAATTAGGTAAAAATAGAAAAAGAATATTTTATTTTATAATATAATATTATATATTCCATTATTTTTATATATTTTTGATTTTCTAAATTACGTAATATTTTTATTGTTTTAATATAAAACCTAAGATATTTCTCTATTTTAAATATAAAAAATTACTCCCTCCGTCCCATTAAAAGTGTCCTATTTTGAAATTTCAAAGTCTTTATTTATAAATCTTTGACTTTAATTATATATTTTTTGTGTTATACAAAACTTGATGAAAATTAACCCGATAAAAACACTTGTAAAACACACTCAAATCATATAACTTTCATCAAGTATTATCTAACGCAAACAAAATTAATTAAGGTCAAAGTTTAAAAATAAAGACTTTGAAAATTTAAAATATGACACTTTTAATGGGACGGAGGAAGTATAAAAGAGATGAAAGGAGAGATATTATGATGTGATGTGTTTTAGAGATAAGAGAGAGGTGATGTGACATTAAGAGAAAAAGACTAAAATATCCTTTTGAATTAAATTAATTATAGGTGATTGTTAAAATTCTATTGAATGAGATGAGTTCTTGTGGTTTTCGCAACTGGGGATGGTTTTCATTTGAACCGTTCCATATGTGTATTATATATATATATATATATATATATATATATATATATATATATATCGTATTAGAAAGGAACACTAAGTAAAATTTGTGAACAGAGTGAACAAATCCTGGACCATTAATTTACATCATCAAACCGTAAAATACACTAGTGTGTTTTCATCATCAAATCCTAATCATTGATTTACACTTGTGTATGTATACAACTGTATTGATAATCAAGTGCTAGAATTACTTAACCATCACTAGTGCTCTAGTGGTGGCCAAGGTATCTAAGTTTCCACCTATGGTGGACCCGGGTGAGTTTTCCCTCAAGGTCTCAAGTTCGAGTCTTGGTGATAGGGGTTTCTCATTGAGGGGTTTAAATTGGGGATCCATTGTGCGAGGGGGCTCTCTAGCACAGACCCGGTTAAGACAATGTATGCTAGAGCTCCCGACATTCACGAATAATTCACACCTTTCAAAAAAAGTGCTTGAATTAGTTCACTAGTGTTCATAATTATGGGGGTTGTTCACTAATGAACTAACCATATTTATTTATTTGTTTATTTATTTATTCTATCCTTGGTAATATAACAATCTACTAAGGTACTAAATTTGAGTTTTTGTATTTGTAATTTTCTTGGTAAAGGTATATACAAATAAGTAAAGAAACATATCTGGGAATCCCAATGGATAGTTTTTAACAAATAGAGGATATGTCTAATACTTGCGGGTATACTTATACTAATGATAACTTCTTGGTTGAACGACTTCAGCACACATGGTTAGGCCTTTGGTCAAGTCTATGGGTAGGTTTTTACTAGAACTCTAATGCTTTTGCGGGATCGAACTTGAGAATTACTTCCTAAGAGGACACCTCTTATGGGCAAAACCCCTAACCATGGTCGGTGGTAATTACTCGACTCATATTCGACGAGTATTGTTAGAAATTTGACAATATTTTATAATCGAATATGAGACTATGAATATACCATTGTCATTAATTTACATACATACAAATATATTGGACCTGATTGGGGTTTTTATGGAATTATATTATAGTAATTTATTTGTTGGATACAGTTGCTTGATGTTTAAGTTTTAATATTATTGCTAGATCACAACACTATTTGATCAGACCTAGTACAACCCAAAATAGAAATTATGGAGATAATTGTTCGGAATATCCCTAAAAAATGTCCAAGCTCGCTGAAAAATCCCTCTCCTTTTTCAAGACACTTAAAGGGTGTACAAACAAAAAAGATTTCAGGTGGACGAAAGAAGCAGAAGAAGCTTTTAATCAGATGAAGCAACACTAAGCTTCACTACCAGCCATAGCAGCCCCCAAAACGGGAGAAACAATCTATGTTTACCTCTCAGCTGCTGAAGAAGCCATAAGCGCGGTCTTAACCATCGAATGAGACAAAGTTCAGGTACCCGTTTACTTCTTCAGTAAAACATTAAAGCTAGCTGAGATCAAATATCCTCATTTGGAAAAACTTGCTTTAGCCCTAGTCCAAATGGCTAGAAGGCTTCGAAGGTACTTTCAAGCACATCCAATACAAGTGGTCACTGACCAACCTATCAAAAGTGTGTTTGAAAAACCAGAAATATCAGGATGATTAGCCAAATGGGCTCTGGAACTAGGTGAACACAACATCACCTATGTTCCCAGAAAAGCTATCAAAGCCTAAGTCGTGGTAGATTTTATCGTTGAAATACCAAAGCAAGACACCACCAAAGTTAACGTAACTGTCACTGAACATTCTGACCTTGAAGCCTGGAAGCTTTTTACCGATGGAGCTTCCAGCATCGAAGGGTCAGGGGCTGGGCTCATCTTAATCAACCCCGAAGGGTTAGAGTTTACATATGCTCTTTGACTTAAATTTCAGACCACCAACAATGAAGCTGAATACGAAGCATTGATTGTTGGTTTGAAGATAACCAAGGAAATGAAGGTTCAAAAGCTTCAAGTCTTCACATACTCGTTGCTTGTTTCAAGTCAAGTCAATGATAGCTATGTAGCAAAAGAGCCAAACATGAAGAAATATTGAGAAAAGTCAAAGGAGCTAATGAACACCTTCCAAGCATGTACCATCAAGCAAGTCCTTAGATCACAAAACAAAAGAGCCGATGCTTTGAGCAAACTGGCGTCTCTCACATTTGCCCATCTTACCAAAAAAGTACTGGTGAAAGTGTTAAAAAACCCCTCAATTCAAGAATTAGAAGTCCAAGACGTGATCACTGAAGAAGGCCCAAATTGGATAACTCCTATTGAGAAGTTCCTCAAAAACGGTGAGCTACCAATGACCAAACAGATGCCGAAGGGGTTCGAATCAAATCCCGGCAGTATGTGTTGCAAAGGGGAAACCCTTTACAAAAAAGGTTACCTTGCACCATACTTAGATGTGTTGGCCCAAGCAAATCCAATATATGATCAAAGAGGTTCACGAGGGAATATGTGGAGCTCATTTTAGACCAAGATCAGTGGTTACAAAATTAATGAATCTCGGATACTTCTGGCCCACTATGCATCGAGACGCAACCGGGCAGCTGAAGAAGTGTGAAGCTTGTCAAATACATGCCCCGGTTCCCAAAAGCCCCAAGCACGATCCCATTCCTATTTCCTCAGCTTGGCCTTTCCACAAGTGGGGAATGGATATTGTCGGTCCATTCCCACCGGCCAAGGGTGGAGTGAAATTCCTATTGGTGGCTGTGGACTACTTTACCAAGTAGCCTGAAGTCAAGCCACTTGCAAAGATCTCGGGCAAACAAGTCATCGACTTTGTGTGGGAAAGCATCATTTGTCGCTTTGGGTTACCAGGAGTATTGGTCACGGATAATGGAAAACAATTTGCTGAGAAGCCTTTCAGCACATGGTGCAAAGAATTCAGAATAACCCAAGTGTTCAGCTCAGTTGCATACCCACAGTCCAATGGCCAAGTCGAAAGAACAAATCGTAGTATAATAGAAGGTATCAAGACCCGGTTCGGAAAACATGAAAACAATTGGCTCGAAGAACTCCCAAACGTTATGTGGGCGATACGAACAACGGAAAAAACAAGCCATAAAAGAACACCATACAGCTTAGTATTTGGGTCAGAAGCTGTTATTCCAGCGGAGATCGTGTAACATTTGTAAAAAAAATCGGGTCTCCAAAACCCGCTCCGTTTTGTAATCAAGTACCAAGTTATGAAAGTGCATTAATTATTTATGGTTATTTTGAGTTAAAACAATACATAATTAATAAATAAACTAAACTATAAAAATTATATTTGATAAAAAGTTAAAATAAAATAAATAAAAAACATTTGAAGCTGCCGGGACTCGAACCCGGGTCAGCTGAGTCACTCAATGACTTAACATCCTTTTCGAAACCACTCCGCCACAATGTGTTTTCTGTTAACACTAGGAAAACAATTGGAACTTATACGCAAACTCAAATTAACCGTTGATGCCATCTGAATAACGGAAATCGGCAAACCAATCGCCAAATTGTTGCGAATTCATCTGGCCAGCTTATAACCGATGTATTTCGGTTTCTAATTAAGTCAGAATTGAATGAACTTTAAGTCCTATCATTTTCGGCTTTTGAAACCGAAAATTTATCAAGCTCTGATTTAATTCAAGTTTCCTATCATTTGCACGATTCAGAACTATCACAACAATATTCAATTTCATTTTCGTCGCATTCCTGAATCATAAGATCTTCTGAATCAGTTCGTTGGAAAATTTCTGCAAGTCACCGGAAAACCGGGACTTACATTCTCACGGTAATTCCTCCGACTCTTTTTGTTTAAAACATGCGATTAGTCAGTCTCTAACACAACTCCATCATCAGAATCGATCCTAGCCAACGTTTATCGAAAATCTTATTTTCGCCGGAAAGTTTCTGAGATTGCCGGAATCCCACTGTGAACTGGTAAGATATCCTACACTTCTTTTAAACCTTGTTTAGGTGACTCAACCTTATAAATAAACGATCAACACTGTTAATTGGTTCAACAGTCGGAGTTCATTTCCAGTACCGACGAACCTCCGCCGGATTTCTGTGAATAACATCAAGCGGTATATTCTGTTCCTTAAACTCTCTCCATTCTTTACTTTTGAGTTACTGTTGATTTCGGAGAACTTTGTAAATCACAAATCAATCATAATCAGTCGAGTTATGTTGCCTGTGTAATCGGTGAAGAAGATGAAGTTATAACAGAATATAAGAGTAATTAAAATCCGGATTATAAACGGGTTAGACACATAGTCCAGCGGTGGACTGTGTGCAAATTTCACACACACGTCCCGAGTTCGATCCTTGCTACGCGCACGCCTTGTGTAATAACATGCCTTTTTAATCATGAACTAAACCGGGTTAAAACAGGTAGTTGTTAAGTATAATAAAAACCAAGAATATAACCGGGTTAGACACACAGTCCAGCGGTGGACTGTGTGCAACATGAACTTCACGTCGCGCGTTCGAATCTTGTCACGAGCACCGGTCCAATCGAATTAAAACGTTTTTGTAAATAAAGGAATTTTCGGTTAATTCAAATAAGTATATAAATATAATTAAAACCGAGTTTATAACGGGTTAGTCACGTAGCTCAGTTGGTAGAGCTACGTGCACGTGAACGGAAGG
This sequence comes from Scalesia atractyloides, assembly GCA_947069175.1. Classification (NCBI taxonomy): domain Eukaryota; kingdom Viridiplantae; phylum Streptophyta; class Magnoliopsida; order Asterales; family Asteraceae; genus Scalesia; species Scalesia atractyloides. The sequence continues at coordinate 51,074,220 of CAMTDV010000014.1, forward strand.
TCGCCGGTTCGAATCCCACCCGGTGCAGAAATATCCGCTGACCGAACCGGTCAACGGTCAACGGTCAACATAAAAAAAATAATATTTTTTTATATATTTATTTATTTAATTTAATTTAAAAATCAATTAAAAATACTTAAAAATAACATTTTTAAAGATAGAAAATAGCCATAAACTCACAAAAATATATCTAAAAATTCATTAAAATCCTTAATAACATCCATCCATTTAATATATTTTTCCATTATTATTTAGGTTAGTACTCATCGTCGACTCGCTCATCTAAATCGTGCGCATCTCACCATCTCCAATTCAACGCACCCAAAGTGAGTGAACCTTTCAAATTCCCCGTTTTAATCACGTTTTTGGGGTGTATCATGTGTCTTCGTTTATATACATATTATAACGAAACTATTGTGCATACATCATATCATGACATGTGTATTTAGTTTGTTAGTGTTAAGTAGTTATTATTGGATGCAAATTATTATTTCAGTACATGCATTTGCCGAGGCCGCAGCTCCCCATCCATGAGGGTTGAGCTTGTTCCCCATTTTATTATGCGGTTGAACTGTGGCGTGCCCACACGATCGGCTCCATTTGATTGAGCCTTGATCGGTCATTTCATTTTACATTTCAATACATGCAATACGATCGGCTCCGTTTGATTGAGCCTTGATCGCACAGTTCAATTTACATTTCCAGTTCATGCAATACGATCGGCTCCGTTTGATTGAGCCTTGATCGCACAGTTCAATTTATATTTCCAGTTCATGCAATACGATCGGCTCCGTTTGATTGAGCCTTGATCGCACAGTTCATTTATGTTAGTTATCGTATGATATTGGTATGTTCATGTATGCTATCAAGTGTTATTGTATGTTATAATTGTAACTGCTATTTTGCCAATGCTTGATTACTTACATTTTGCTCTTTTATGATTATGCATAATATTTTATTGATAAACTAACCATAAAATCATTATCAAATGTTATTCTAATAAGGTTCACTCGCTAACTTATGTTGACCCAAAAACTACCATTTTACACATGATACAGGTGAACCAGCAGCAGCTAGGAACACATAGGACCTGGATTAGAAGAATAAATCGATTTAGTTTTGGGATTGTTACCTTTTGATTATTTCCTTTGTATTGAATGAACATGTTTGGATGTTTGAAAATGTAACTTTGACTTCATTAATTATGAAACATAATAGTAAATGTCATGTGCTTTGGTGATAACCCAATTATGCCCCGACTCTTATTTCCGCTGCGGGTCGGGGTGTGACAGATTGGTATCAGAGCCATGACTATAGGGATATAGGATAGGTAATTAGACCCTTAGAGCCTATACTATAGTCGATTAGAAACTTATAAGAATTTTGTGTGTTATATGCCAAATTTCATGATGTTTATGTGTTTATGTTAAATGTTACATTTGATATTGTACAAGCATGTTCATAAGTATGTATTATCAAATAATGCCTATCATGAAATCGTATGGTCATAACATATCACATCCATGCAAGCACACACCACATCATGAATGATTTTACAATGATTTTCGTGTTTTCAAATCTCATCAAAGTAAGTTCTCATGACGGGCATGTAGTAACTGGAAGGGTACTATTGCCGGTAGTCGGAACGTCCTGTCTAGGCTGGCATTCGTATAAATCCAAAATAAAGGACCAGTTTGCTTACCTGGGGACTAACGATGAGAGTACGAAGTACCTATTAGGCCAAAGCATGCTATACCAAACGTCGTGTGAGCTAATCCCACTTTGAGTTGTCATTGTGTCTACACCTGGACACGTTCCGACTATCTCATGAACATATTTTGTGGTTTGCATTCGGGGGATGCGAGTGTTAAATTGCCAATACTAATGTGAATCCTACCAAGCCAATAGCCATGGGGGCCCACATGACTATGTAGGTGAAGGTATGGGGGACATTTGAGGCCCAACATGAGCGAACCCAAGACATCCTATGGATGTAGTTGCATTATTGATATTTATGTTATTTTCATTTTCTTAAAGACACATGACACCTAAAAAGACACCATAAACTCACAATCTTCTCATTTTATGATCCTGTAGATGTCGTCTAGACAGCATCGAAGGGGTAAGAAATCGGGAAAGTCTCGGGAACGTTTGGCCACGCATATCGCGAATCAAATGGCCATGATATTGCCTGACATCGTGGTACAAGTACAACAAGCCCTTGCTGCACATCCTACTAACCCTCCTCAACAACAGGACCAGAACATCGACAACCCTCCTACCATCAAATGCTCTTACAAACATTTTAAGTCCTATGATCCTCCAAAATTCGAAGGGACTGAGGGAGTCACTGCTCTCCTACATTGGTTCGAGGAGATGGAAAACGTCTTCTTAAACTGCGATTGTCCTGAGGATCGCAAGGTTCACCGGGAGACTACTTGGTGTAGCTCTCACTTGGTGGAATACTGAGAAAGGAAAAAGGGGAACTGAAGATGCGATGGCCTTAACTTGGGAGGAGTTAAGGGAAATTATGACTAGGCGTTTCTGTCCTAGAAGTGAAATTAAGAAATTAGAGGATGAATTTCATGCTTTAAAGCAAAAAGAGGGTGATCACTCTACTTACAACAAGAGGTTCTTGGAGTTGAACCAAATGGTTCCAAACTTATTCACTCCAACCTATCGTCTGATTGAACATTATATTCGAGGACTTCCCTCGAAAATCCAAGATTCGGTTCTCAGCGTTTCACCGGTGACACTCGAAGCTGCCATGGAGTTGGCAACTGAACTGACCGAAAACCGAATTCGCAATGGGAAGTTCAAAGAAGAAAAGAAGAAAGCCCCTGTTGAGGGACAAACCTCAAACCACCACATTCCTTCCTCTAAGTTTGCTAACAAGAGGAAGCGTAACACCAAGAATTTTGCAGTCACCCAAGCCAACACCCCTATTCCTGCTGCACCCATCACTCAAGCCACTCCTCCACCCGCGCCATACAAAAGACCCTACACAGGCCCATTACCAAAATGTAACCGTTGTCAGTATCACCACTCCCTGATTATCCTTGCCAATACTGCACCGGCTGCGGTCGCGCAGGACATACTGTTCAAAACTGCCGCACGCTTCAACGAACAAACCGCCACCAACCTATAACCCAAACCCACCAACAGTTAATGGGTCAAGCACAACAACAACTCCCATTTCCACCCACTCAACATTTAGCCCAAACATACTATCAACCCAATTACCCTATGGGCCAACCTATGCGGGCTTGTTTCAATTGCGGCGACCCAAGTCATTTCAGAAACACATGTCCAAGGCTGGTCAATATTATTCATGCTCAGGCCCAAGCCAACCCTGTGAATCAAGCGAACCAAGCTCCTCCACCTGCTAGAGGAAGAGCTTTCAATATTAACGCGAACCAGGCCAGAGCTGACGGCAATGTGGTCAACGGTACGTTTCTTATAAATGGTAGATATGCCTCTATGTTATTTGATACTGGTGCGGATAGAAGTTTCGTGTCATTAGAATTTGAACCTATCTTAAGCAAAAATCGGGATAAGCTCGCGGAATCCATAACGGTGGAAGTTGCGGACGGAAAACCAGTTTCATTAGACTCTATTTTACGCAACTGTACACTCACCTTAAACGACCACGATTTCTCAGTCGACCTTATTCCTATGAGGCTGGGAAGTTTCGACATCATAATCGGTATGGATTGGCTCAGTCAACATCATGCGGAAGTTGTATGTCGTGAAAAATTTATTCGTATCTCTCTTTCAAACGGTCAGACTCTTCGAATCATTGGAGAAACCTCGTCGAAAGGGCTCAACTTAATGTCTTGTCTTCAAGCTCAAAAATACCTTCGCAAGAATTATGTCGCGTTTTTAGCCCATATCATCAAGAAGGGGACCACAGAGAAGAAACTTGAAGATATTCCTGCAGTAAAAGATTTTCCACAAGTTTTTCCTGACGACATTTCAGGACTTCCTCCAATCAGAGATGTCGAATTCCGTATCGATCTTATACCTAGTGCTACACCAGTTGCAAAATCTCCATATAGGTTAGCCCCCTCTGAAATGCAAGAGCTAGCCAGTCAATTGCAAGAGTTGACTGACAAGGGATTTATACGCCCCAGCTCATCGCCTTGGGGTGCACCTGTCCTTTTTGTAAAGAAGAAAGATGGATCTTTTCGTATGTGCATCGACTACAGAGAGCTCAACAAGTTAACCATCAAAAATCTATATCCTTTACCTCGCATAGACGATCTTCTTGACCAACTACAAGGTGCCAGTTGCTTTTCGAAAATCGACCTTCGATCTGGCTATCATCAGCTTAGAGTGCATGAAGAAGACGTCCCTAAAACTGCTTTTCGAACTCGTTATGGCCACTATGAATTCATGGTTATGCCGTTTGGATTAACCAACGCACCAGCTGTTTTCATGGACCTAATGAACAGAGTCTGCAAACCTTACCTCAATCGATTTGTTATAGTTTTCATCGACGATATTCTTATCTATTTAAAATCTAAAGCTGATCATGAGCGTCATCTTCGACTTGTTCTTGCACTTCTAGAAAAGGAATAGCTTTATGCCAAGTTCTCTAAATGTGAATTCTGGTTAAAAGAGGTGCAATTTCTCGGGCATGTAGTCAATGACAAAGGAATACATGTTGACCCATCAAAGATCAAAGCAGTTCAAGAATGGCAAGCTCCACGTACACCAACTGAAGTAAGGTCTTTTCTTGGACTAGCTGGCTATTATCGTCGGTTCATTTCAAACTTCTCTCGCATTGCTGTGCCACTCACGGCTTTAACCCATAAGGGAAAGCCATTTGTATGGGGACCCAAGCAAGAGGAAGCTTTTCAAACTCTTAAACAAAAACTTTGTGATGCACCAATCCTCACTCTTCCAGAAGGTTGTGATGATTTCGTGGTCTATTGCGATGCGTCAGGGCAAGGATTAGGTTGCGTTCTTATGCAAAGAGGAAAAGTCATAGCTTATGCCTCGAGGCAACTCAAGACACATGAAAAGAACTACACCACTCATGACCTAGAACTTGGAGCCGTGGTATTCGCTCTTAAGATATGGAGACATTATCTCTATGGTACTAAGTGTGAAATATACACTGACCACAAGAGTCTTCAACATATCTTCAATCAAAAAGAGTTAAATATGAGGCAACGAAGATGGGTCGAACTCCTAAATGATTACGACTGTGAAATTAGATACCACCCGGGTAAAGCAAATGTGGTGGCTGATGCACTTAGTCGAAAGGGTTATGCGAACTCCATTCATCTTCTATGTTCGCAAATTATAACCGATATTAAAGATCAAATTCGAGAAGCTCAACACGTTTCGATAACAGAAGAAGATGTGCGAAAAGAGATGTCCTGTGGAGCCGAGCTAAAACTTGAAACTAAATCTGATGGTATTTTGTATTACCTAAATCGTATCTGGATTCCTAACCACAACAATCTTCGTGAAACACTCATGAATGAAGCTCATAAAACGCGATATTCTATACACCCAGGAGCCGATAAGATGTATCAAGACCTACGGTACACCTATTGGTGGCCTGGAATGAAGAAAGATATTGCCGTTTTTGTTTCCAAGTGTCTCACATGTTCTAAGGTGAAGGCTGAACACCAAAGACCCTCAGGACTTCTAGTCCAACCGGAAATACCTGTATGGAAGTGGGAAAATATAACCATGGATTTCATTACCGGGTTACCTCGCACTTCTGGTGGGTATGACACTATATGGGTGATTATAGACCGACTTACAAAATCAGCTCACTTTATTCCTATTCGAGAAGATTTCAAGAACGAAAAGCTTGCTCGTATTTATATCAACGAAATTGTAAGCCGACATGGAGTACCATTAAGTATTATTTCTGATCGTGATGGTCGTTTCACCTCACGAACATGGCAAGCAGTACAATCCGCTATGGGCACTCGATTAGATCTCAGTACCGCCTATCATCCTCAAACTGATGGACAGTCTGAGCGCACCATTCAAACTCTTGAGGATATGCTTAGAGCATGTGTCATAGACTTCAAGGGAAATTGGGACGCCCACCTACCGTTAGTTGAATTTTCGTACAACAACAGCTATCATTCGAGCATCGGCATGGCACCTTTTGAAGCTTTATATGGTCGAAAGTGCCGATCTCCTGTTTGTTGGCACGAAATTGGGGAAGCACAAATTACTGGTCCAGAATTGATCCAAGAAACCACAGATAAGATTCATCAAATCTGAAACAATCTTCTAGCGGCTCAAAGTCGTCAAAAGAGTTACGCAGATAAACGACGGAAGCCCTTGGAGTTTAGCATTGGTGATCATGTGGTTTTAAAAGTATCACCGTGGAAGGGAGTAGTTCGTTTTGGTCAAAAGGGGAAGCTAGCACCACGTTACGTAGGACCTTTCAAGATACTCGAAAGAGTAGGTCCTGTAGCATACAAGCTTGACCTACCGGAAGAACTCGACAGGATTCATCCCACATTCCACGTGTCGAACTTGAAGAAGTGCCTCGCTGATGAGAATCTCCATATTCCACTGGAAGATATTCAGATTGATGAATCCATGCATTTTATTGAAAGACCAGTGAAGATCATGGACTATGGAGAAAAGCGTCAACGACGAAGTCGCATTCCTATTGTTAGGGTACGCTGGGAGTCGAAACGGGGACCTGAGTTTACTTGGGAACGTGAAGACTCAATGCATGAAAAATACCCGCATCTTTTTCCTACTACTTCAACTATTTAAATTTCGGGACGAAATTCCTAAAAGTAGGGGATACTGTAACATTTGTAAAAAAATCGGGTCTCCAAAACCCGCTCCGTTTTGTAATCAAGTACCAAGTTATGAATGTGCATTAATTATTTATGGTTATTTTGAGTTAAAACAATACATAATTAATAAATAAACTAAACTATAAAAATTATATTTGATAAAAAGTTAAAATAAAATAAATAAAAAACATTTGAAGCTGCCGGGACTCGAACCCGGGTCAGCTGAGTCACTCAATGACTTAACATCCTTTTCGAAACCACTCCGCCACAATGTGTTTTCTGTTAACACTAGGAAAACAATTGGAACTTATACGCAAACTCAATTTAACCGTTGATGCCATCTGAATAACGGAAATCGGCAAACCAATCGCCAAATCGTTGCGAATTCATCTGGCCAGCTTATAACCGATGTATTTCGGTTTCTAATTAAGTCAGAATTGAATGAACTTTAAGTCCTATCATTTTCGGCTTTTGAAACCGAAAATTTATCAAGCTCTGATTTAATTCAAGATTCCGATCATTTGCACGATTCAGAACTATCACAACAATATTCAATTTCATTTTCGTCGCATTCCTGAATCATAAGATCTTCTGAATCAGTTCGCCGGAAAATTTCTGCAAGTCACCGAAAAAACCGGGACTTACATTCTCACAGTAATTCCTCCGACTCTTTTTGTTTAAAATATGCGATTAGTCAGTCTCTAACACAACTCCATCATCAGAATCGATCCTAGCCAACGTTTATCGGAAATCTTATTTTCGCCGGAAAGTTTCTGAGACTGCCGGAATCCCACTGTGAACTGGTAAGATATCCTACACTTCTTTTAAACCTTGTTTAGGTGACTCAACCTTATGAATAATCGATCAACACTGTTAATTGGTTCAACAGTCGGAGTTCATTTCCAGTACCGACGAACCTCCGACGGATTTCTGTGAATAACATCAAGCGGTATATTCTGTTCCTTAAACTCTCTCCATTCTTTACTTTTGAGTTACTGTTGATGTCGGAGAACTTTGTAAATCACAAATCAATCATAATCAGTCGAGTTATGTTGCCTGTGTAATCGGTGAAGAAGATGAAGTTATAACAGAATATAAGAGTAATTAAAATCCGGATTATAAACGGGTTAGACACATAGTCCAGCGGTGGACTGTGTGCAAATTTCACACACACGTCCCGAGTTCGATCCTTGCTACGCGCACGCCTTGTGTAATAACATGCCTTTTTAATCATGAACTAAACCGGGTTAAAACAGGTAGTTGTTAAGTATAATAAAAACCAAGAATATAACCGGGTTAGACACACAGTCCAGCGGTGGACTGTGTGCAACATGAACTTCACGTCGCGCGTTCGAATCTTGTCACGAGCACCGGTCCAATCGAATTAAAACGTTTTTGTAAATAAAGGAATTTTCGGTTAATTCAAATAAGTATATAAATATAATTAAAACCGAGTTTATAACGGGTTAGTCACGTAGCTCAATTGGTAGAGCTACGTGCACGTGAACGGAAGGTCGCCGGTTCGAATCCCACCCGGCGCAGAAATATCCGCTGACCGAACCGGTCAACGGTCAACGGTCAACATAAAAAAAATAATATTTTTTTTATATATTTATTTATTTAATTTAATTTAAAAATCAATTAAAAATACTTAAAAATAACATTTTTAAAGATAGAAAATAGCCATAAACTCACAAAAATATATCTAAAAATTTCATTAAAATCCTTAATAACATCCATCCATTTAATATATTTTTCCATTATTATTTAGGTTAGTACTCCTCGTCGACTCGCTCATCTAAATCGTGCGCATCTCACCATCTCTAATTCAACGCACCCAAAGTGAGTGAACCTTTCAAATTCCCCGTTTTAATCACGTTTTTGGGGTGTATCATGTGTCTTCGTTTATATACATATTATAACGAAACTATTGTGCATACATCATATCATGACATGTGTATTTAGTTTGTTAGTGTTAAGTAGTTATTATTGGATGCAAATTATTATTTCAGTACATGCATTTGCCGAGGCCGCAGCTCCCCATCCATGAGGGTTGAGCTTGTTCCCCATTTTATTATGCGGTTGAACTGTGGCGTGCCCGCACAATCGGCTCCGTTTGATTGAGCCTTGATCGGTCATTTCATTTTACATTTCAATACATGCAATACGATCGGCTCCGTTTGATTGAGCCTTGATCGCACAGTTCAATTTACATTTCCAGTTCATGCAATACGATCGGCTCCGTTTGATTGAGCCTTGATCGCACAGTTCAATTTACATTTCCAGTTCATGCAATACGATCGGCTCCGTTTGATTGAGCCTTGATCGCACAGTTCATTTATGTTAGTTATCGTATGATATTGGTATGTTCATGTATGCTATCAAGTGTTATTGTATGTTATAATTGTAACTGCTATTTTTCCAATGCTTGATTACTTACATTTTGCTCTTTTATGATTATGCACAATATTTTATTGATAAACTAACCATAAAATCATTATCAAATGTTATTCTAATAAGGTTCACTCGCCAACTTATGTTGACCCAAAAAATACCATTTTACACATGATACAGGTGAACCAGCAGCAGCTAGGAACACATAGGACCTGGATTAGAAGAATAAATCGATTTAGTTTTGGGATTGTTACCTTTTGATTATTTCCTTTGTATTGAATGAACATGTTTGGATGTTTGAAAATGTAACTTTGACTTCATTAATTATGAAACATAATAGTAAATGTCATGTGCTTTGGTGATAACCCAATTATGCCCCGACTCTTATTTCCGCTGTGGGTCGGGGTGTGACAGATCGGAGTTGTGACACAAAGGACGCTCAACATGGACCTCGAAACAAACAAAAAGAGACCATGTTGAACTTGCAACTCCCCGAAGAAATTCGTGATCAAGCCTCCATTCAAGAAGCCAAGTATAAGCAAAAGATGGAAGCCTATTGTAATGCAAGGTTAAAACATGAACGTTTCAAGCTAGGGGATCTCGTACTTCGAAACAGCGAGGCCAACAAAAAAGAAAACCAAGGAAAACTTGACCCAAAATGGGAAGGGCCATACACAATCCTTGAGGCTCATAAAGGTGGATCCTACAAGCTGGCCGACGTAGAAGACAAAAAGCTTCCCAGACACTTGAACGGCAAAACCCTTAAAAGGTTCCATGTCTAGATAAAAAGTTTAGAATGTATTTCAAGAGTTGTGCAATCTCCCCTTTTGTATACGAAAAAACCTCTTGAATGAATGATGAAGCTTTTATCATATTTTGTCTTATCTATCCTATAATTAGGTTGAGAACCTAGCAAAAAACTCTATGGCAAGGGCCATGTAAGGGGATGAGCTCCCAGGCCACATCGCTCAATAGGTTCAAGGGTTGAATGAACCTATATAAGGGGTGAGTTTCTAAATCAATACAACTCCATGAGACTTATAAATTTTCAAGAAACTTGTCTCATAGACGGGTTTGAACAGCCTACATCAATTGTTCCTTAAACTTTAAAAAGTTTACGAAATGCAAACATACCAAGTAATGGTATAAAGGATAGATAACATGTGCCATTTACCTAATGAAGCCTTGAAGCTAAAGTGACTGCAACACTAAAACTTCTTAAGGAAAATTAGACAAATAAGACACATAAAACAAACAAGACAATCATCATCAACATACACGCAACAAAAACATAAAGCATCAAACGTGCATAAACATAAAAGCCTTAAGGGCCATAAAACCTGCATATTGTCCATATAGCCACTACGGCTAATATTAAAGATACCATAAGGGTTTCCATCAAACCTAGAGATCGTTCAAACAACCACTAAGGCCAAACAACAACCACAAACAGAAACCGTAAGGGCTTCTGCAAAACCTAAATTGTTCAAAAGATATAATAACATAACATTGTTCAAGGTGCTAAGAAAGCTACGAATATGTTTTTAAAAGTTTCAATTGGCATCATCAACCATAGACTTTGATGCACCAGCCTCAACACCTTTTGCCTTCTTGGATTTCTTCTTCTTTTTGCCCTCCTCAACAACCGTCCCCGAAGCTTCAAGGCTTGGGTCCTTCGAGCTTTCATCATCAACTGAAAGAGTCTCCTCACTATCCCCGGAACAAGAGCGTTTCTTGGACAGAGATTTCAACACTTTCCCACAAGAACCTCGTCAAGACCACGAGGTTTTAAGCCATACAAAACAGAGGGGTTTGCCAAAACACTCTGAAACCTGACCTACATAAGGACAGGTCAAATGCTCCATTTGTCAGACCGAATCTTGAAATACTTGAAGAGCTTCATGTTGATAAAGAGAGGACTTTTCTTGAGGATCACCAGCCTCATAGGCTTTATAACTAGCAACATAGCCTTGATGCCTTCCGTGCACTAATAGTTTACCATACACACCACCCAAAACACTATTAAATTCAGCATAATGAAGAAGATAAGTGATAACCTGTTGAAATCCGTGCTCAATCAACAACTTGTTGTCAGTAGTAAATTGAACCTTTGAAGCCTCCAAGGCTTCCACCTGCTTTTTTAGCTCACTAAGCTCCACCTCGTGTTTTCGGGCAACCTCCTCGGCCTGTTTAGCCAATGTTTCCTCCTTTTTCACCAAACCCTCATTTTCCTTCTTTAAAGCATCTATGGCAGTCTTCATCTTGTCTTTCTTTTTCTGAAAAATCTTCATATTTATGCATCCTCTTATGGAAACGCGCAACTCCTTGAGGAAGCATGACAGCAAAGTTGCAAGCACCCAACATCATCCGAGACAACATCATGTCATCCTCCATCTCAGCAATAGTGCCACGAACTAGTGGAGGGGCAAAATGGCTCAAAGCTTCCTCACAAATAGCTGCTCCTTAAAGCTATCACCAACCTTGACACTCCAGTCAAGCACATAAACATCATCCACAGCAAGACCTTCGGACTCACTCACACCTTGCACAGAAGAACCCTCAATAGCCTTAGCTGAAGGCTTTGGCCCTCCAAACCTTTTACCCACTACATTGGCATCCTTGCTTGCCACTAGAGGCAAATCACACTTCTTCCCACCATCAAGAACATTTGTACCTTCCACATCCAACTCATCTCCAAGGTCAACTGTTTCAGGGGTTGAAGTCTGCCCAGCACCTTTGCATCGAGTAGAACGACGAGTAGACTGTTTTGAGGCAGAAGGCTTCATGAAACCTTTCACATTCGGAACATTGACATAACCCGAACCCTCAAATGATGTTTAGAACCCCTAACCACAGCATCTTCACCCTCAACAAAAGTAGCATCAGTAAACACAACATCCAATGTGTCATCACTTTTGAGAAAATCCAGAGCAGGCATGACTGTAGTCAAAACAGGAAAAGACAAAATAAACAACCATAATATGCAAATAAAGGAAAAGGAAAAAATAAAGTGCATACCCTGACCATCCCTCATAAGCACAGGGTCTCAGTTCGGTTTATCCCAAAATGTGCTTATTCCCATTAAAACCAACAAAGGTTCAGGAAAAGGGCAATGCCTGGAAGGGCATGCCCTAACAAATTTTAAAAACAAACTGTCTAACTCATCCTCAGAAGGTTCAAGTTCATTAAGGACGACATCAGGATGCCTCCAGATCATCTTAAAAGGAACAACAGATTCCGAAACCCAAAAGAAACGATTTTTCCACGAACTCTGAGTGATCACCATGGATGAAATTAAACAAACATCAATTTGGGAAGTTTCAAGTGTAAACCAGTCGGCATTCTTGGCCAAGCGGAAAAAACGACGAAAGGACAAAATAGATGGATCATACCCCGCAGCCCTGCATAGAATCTCGAAGTGCAAAACCCTTGCAAGGCCCTAAGGGTGTAACTGACCGAACGAGACTCGATAATATTCCAATATGTTAAGTGTCACACCCCGACCCGCAGCGGAATTAAGAGTCGGGGCATAATTGGGTTATCACCAAAGCACATGACATTTACTATTATGTTTCATAATTAAATGAAGTCAAAGTTACATTTCTCAAACATCCAAACATGTTCATTCATTACAAAGGAAAATAACCAAACATGATAATCCAAATACTAAATCGTTTTATTTCTTCTAATCCAGGTCCTATGTGTTCCTAGCTGCTGCTGGTTCACCTGTATCATGTGTAAAAATGGGAGGTTTTTGGGTCAACATAAGTTGGCGAGTTAACCTTATAGATAAACATTTGATAATGATTTTCTGGTTAGTTTATCAATAAAATATTGTGCATAATCATAAAAGAGCATATGTATGAAATCAAGCAATGGCAACATCAGTTACAATTATAACATACATTAACAATCGATAGCATACGTGAACATACCAACATCATATAATAATCAACATAAATGAACTGTGCGATCAAGGCTCAATCAAACGGAGCCGATCGAATTGCATGAACTGGAAACGTAAATTGAACTGTGCGCTCAAGGCTCAATCAAACGGAGCCGAACGTATTGCATGAACTGGAAATGTAAATTGAACTGTGCACTCAAGGCTCAATCAAACGGAGCCGAGCGTATTGCATGTATTGAAATGTAAAATGAAATGACCGATCAAGGCTCAATCAAACGGAGCCGATCGTGCGGGCACGCCCTGATCAACCGCATAATAAAATGGGGATCAAACTCAACCTCGACGGATGGGGAGCTACGGCCTCGGCAATTGCATGTACTGAAATAATAATTTGCAAACAATAATAACTACTTAACAGCAACAACTAACACACATGTCATGATATGATATATGCACAATAACTTAGTTATAAATATGTAAATGAACAAGACACATGATACACCCCAAAAACGTGATTAAAACGGGGAATTTGAAGGGTTCACTCACATTGGGTGCGTTGAATTTGAGATGGTGAGATGCGCACGATTTAGACGAAGCGAGTCAACGAGGAAACACTAACCTAAACAATAATGGATAAAAATATATTAAATGGATTTTATTAAGGATTTTAACGGGATTTTTAAATATATTTTTGTGAGTTTATGGCTATTTTTTATCTTTAAAAATGTTATTTTTAAGTATTTTTAATTGATTTTTAATTTAAATTAAACAAATAAATATTTAAAAAAAATATTATTTTTTTACTGTTTGACCGTTGACCGTTGACCGTTGACCGGTTCGGTCAGCGGTAAATACTTGCGCCAAGCGGGATTCGAACCGGTGACCTTCCGTTCACGTGCACGTAGCTCTACCAACTGAGCTACGTGACTAACCCGTTAGAAATCCAGTTTTAATTATATTTATACACTTATTCGAATTTACCGAAAATTCCTTTATTTTGCAAAACGTTTTAATCTCATTGAACCGGTGCTTGTGACGGAACTCGATCGCGCGACGTGTAGTTTACTTTGCACACAGTCCACCGCTGGACTGTGTGTCTAACCCGGTTATATTCTTGATTTATATTATACTTAACAACTACTCGCTCTAACCCGGTTAGTTCATGAATAAAAAGGAAAGTTATTACGCAGAGTGTGTGTAGTAAGGATCGAACTCGCGACGTGATTAAAAAATGTGCACACAGTCCACCGCTGGACTGTGTGTCTAACCCGTTTATAAACCGAATTTTAATTACTCTTATATTCTGAAATAGGTTCATCTTCTTCGTCGGATTAAACTGTCAGCGTATTTCAACTGGTTAAGATTGATTTTGCGACTTTCAAAGATCTTAAACACTAACAGTAATTCAATAGTAAGGAATGGAAAGAGTTTAAAGAACAGGATTTACCGATTGGAGATAAACACAGAAATCCGGCGAAAGTTTTGTCGGTACAGAAATTGAGCTCCGACTGTTGAAACAATTAACAGTGTGGGTCGATTATTTATAGAATCAAATCATCTAAACAAGGTTTAAATGAAGTGTAGGATGTCTTACCCTTTCACAGTGAAATTCCGGCAATTTCAGAAACTTTCCGGCGAAGGTGGGATTTCCGCTAAATGTTGGCTAAGATTGATTCTGATGATGGAATTGTGTTAGAGATTGACTAATCACATGTTTTAAACAAAAGAGTCGAAGAAATTACCGTGAGAATGCAAGTCCCGGTTTTCCGGTGAGTTGCAGAAAATTTCCGGCGATCGAATTCCGAGGGTCTTACGGTTCAGAATCTTGACGAAAATGAAATTGAGTGTTATTGTGATAGTTATGATTCACGCAAATGATCAGGACTTGGATTAAATCAGAGTTTGGTACATTTTCGGTTTCAAATACCGAAAGTGATGAAGTCTTTAAGTTCATTCAGTTAAGACTTAATTAGAAACCGATATTCATCGGTTATGAGCTAGCCAAAAGAAGTCGAAAAGATTTAGCGTTCAGTTTGCCGGTTTCCGTTATTCAGATGGCACCAATGGTTAATTTAAGTTCGCGTATAAGATCCATTTAGTTGCCAATTGTTACAGAAAACACGTCGTGGCGGAGTGGTTTGGGAAGTGGATGTTAAGTTGTTGGAGGCAGTTGACCCGCGTTCGAGTCCGGTCAACTACAAATGTTTTTATTTATTTCATTTTAACTTTTTATCAAATATAATTTTTATGGTTTAGTTTATTTATTAATTGTGTAATGTTTAAACCCAAAATAATCATGAATAATTAATGAAATTTCATAACTTGGTATAGGATTACAAAACGGAGCGGGTTTTGGAGACCCGATTTATACAAATGTTACATTAAGAACAAAAGTAGAAAAAGGATAACGGAGGTTAGAAAACTAGAAATGTTTGCAATACAAAGCAATGAAACCCTTCAGACATTGGTCAATCGATTTATCCATGCCCGGAGCCCTTGGATAAAACCGTAGATCAATCCCCCATTTTTGGCAAAATTCCTCAACTTCTTCTTGTGTAAGACAAGAAAAACTGGTAGACTGATCTTTCCTTGCACCCATGATAAAAAATGATCGAAAAGAAAAAAACAAAAGAAGAGAAGACTAACCTGATGAATGGAAGGATTTTTTTTTTACAAAACTTGACGAAATGTGGGAGAAATAGTAAAGGTATAGTCTTTTGCCAAATAAATAGGTCTGACGGTTATCATCATTAACCAAGGGTTTATTAACTGACGTCTGCAAAAACCGTCAGGGCTGTCAAATCAACTGTCTTTTCAAAATTCAAAATCGGGACAGCTCGCCGCCCAAAATACAATCCCTTGAACCTTCCAAGCCTCTAAGCCTTTAAGCTATATAAACAAAACTGAACAAAAAGTCAGAAGCCTTTGAGGTTACACCACAAACACCTCTGACGTGGGGGGCTGATGACGTAGGTAGCTCAACCTTAATAAACTAACTATAAGTTCAAACATAGCCTAAAGGGTTGAACGCTTAAAGGGTTCAGGAGAACGAACAACTGTGGTGAACAACAAAAAGCACGGGAATTGAGGTGTCACATCACACTTTACGTGTGACTTCTTCACTCAGCCGCAAAAGCATACATGTGAAGAAAAGCACTCTTTTATCCGCAGGTTAAAGCCTTTAACCCTCCAAAACGGGCAACCCCCTATCTGCAGTACTGGATCACCCAGTCAAAGGTTTCTTGTTTGGGAAACACCTTTCCCTATAAATGACCACCCCTGGTCACCAAACAAATCATTCCAAAATCTCTGACACTCTCTCTAGAATATACACTTTGTATGTTCTATTCTTCACATCCAATACAACTATCACATTGCATGCACAAAATGCAGGTTGAGACATTCTCGGACTTTAATTCTAAGCAATTGATAAATGGAGTTATCCCACCCTGCATATTGCATACGTAGGGGGACTCGTAACCTGCGTTAGGCAAAATAAGACTATTGAAGCCTTTTAGCCTAACCAGTCTTCCTACTACCCTTGGTCTCATATTTGTTGTAGCAACAGTTGTTATTAGTTAAATAATTAAAAAAAAGTAATACAAGAATTTAGTTTTAGATTGAAAAAGATAGAGAGAAAACAGAAACAATGGAACACAAAGAAACAAGGGAACTGGAAAAATTGTGTAGAAAAGAAAAGGAAAAATGAAGCAAAATGAAAAAAGCATTACCTGGGAGAGTAGAACTTGGGCCAAACAGAACAAACTCTACTAGGGGGAGAACGGAGACCAATACAGCAAGTTATCATTTTTGGAATAATTTTGAAACAAAGTCCATATAAAAGCATTTAATATAGATGACTATAAGAAAATTTTGGTCCCTAGAGAGATTGGGCCTTGATTGGTGGTCCATCCTGCACCCCCTCTGGGTCGGGTCTGCCGTTAGAGTAGGGGGTTGAGGGTTGGGATGTTGAAGAGTTTAAGGTTTAGGGTGTGTGTGATTAATAGGTGAAGTAAAAGAGTGATGTTTATAGTTCTAAGGTACTTGTGGTAGGCACCACCAGTATCTTGTGGTTCTAGGGTACTTTGAAGTAATATCTGACATGACAACACGGATTAGTTGAGACTAGGACACTACCCTAGAGTGTCTATTCCCCCTAATATTATATCAATATTCATCTATTTTCCTTGTCTTGCTAACATGATGTAATTTATTAAAATATACTGGTCAAACTAATAGGGGGGCGGGGTGCGTCCATGCTAGAAATTACACCAAGTTTACCCCATGCTAGAAATTGAACTTTGGTCTCTCCCCAAAAAGCACAAACCTCTACCACCCTACCAAAGTGGTGATGGCTGTTGAATTTATATGGTTAGTTATATTTATTAACGTTTCCTATTTTAATAAAATCAAATACAAAAATAAATATCGAGTTGTTAACTAGCTAGAAAAGATACCACTAAGGTTGGTGGTTCTGTAGCAAGGCAAAGCTTTTTTAAATACTTAAGTGAAAGGTCGAGAGTGGAACCCATACAAGACAATAAATTCATACGAAGCCTACGAGACATGGAGAAGAGGACCAGTGGCATTAGCTTGAAAAATTTAGTCATTTCTCATTTGAAACAACTTCCCCCATTGATTCTCAAACGGCTATAACTTTTTCATACGTTAATATACTTTATAAAAATTACACCATATTAACGAGCATTTCATTCTCTTTAATTCGAGCAGCCCATTACTGTAGTTTTCTAAAATAATTACAGGATTTTGAGTACACATTATTCATTACGTGATTTTGAATACCCAACACATGACTACGTGATTTCGAATACCCAAATCACACATTCAACATAAATCATTACGTGATTACATTTCAATATAAATTCATTACTTGATTATACGAATGTTATTACAATTATGCTTATAATGTAATCACTCAGTGTGTTTCAAATAAAATATTATAATGAATTCCACGAAATGGGTATTCAAAATCACGTAGTCACTTAATAATACATAGTCAACTATTGTTACGTAATTACGTAATCACTTAATGTAGTTTCACATTCTATAGTGAAATCACGTAATCGGTATTCGAAATCACGTAGTCATGTGATGGGTATTCAAAATCATGTAATCACGTAATGAGTATTCAAAATCATGTAATTTTTAAGAAAACTATAGCAATAGGCTGCTCGAATTAAAGAGAACGGAATGCTCGTTAATACGGTGTAATTTAAAAAAAAATATTAACGTATGAAAAAGTTATAGCCGTTTGAAAATCAAAGGGGAAGAGTTCAAATAGAAGGACCAAAATACCGTTCCTCTATTTGTTTCTTCAATTGTTTTAACCTTTTATTTACAAAAATGACACTCCTAGTTCCGAGCCATTGATCTTGGGAGATCAATGGTTGAACTTGTCTCCTACTAATCATACAAAACTTCTCTCTTGTACATGATCTCTTATCGTAAAAGGTTTGGGTTCAAGTCTAATAAGGAGCAAGAAAATTGCCATTTAAACAAAAACCAGCTGGTAAAAATATATTAATGATTTTTGATTTGATATGGGTTTGGCCGACTAGGTATATGACTTTGGTTTTAAGTTTAAACAACAAAAGGGCTTAAAAAATCCCGTGGATTTATAAATGAATGAGCAAATGAAATTGAAAAAAAGAATAATTAGCTCGTATACATGGAAAATTATGCTACATGTAACATCATAAATTAGATTTGGTACCAATAGATAGATAAAGGTATAACTTAATGTACAACTAACTTTTCATGTACAAGTAATTGATCATGAATGAATGATTTCAAAATTACTTATGATAAAAATAACAACTGAAATTACGCATACGGAAATTAAGATACGCATTAAAATTACTTATGAAGGAAATAACAAATGAAAATTAACAAAAAAATAAAATTACGCACCTTGTAAACACTTCATAAGTTAGCAATCTATTGTATTTAAACCTTTTACCATCCACATGATCTAAATACAAAATATCTAACAACTCATATAATATAATAACTAAACAAAAACAATTTCTACTCATTTCTAACACGAATGAAATATCTAGGTATTTCTTTTTAGAAAAGATTTCTTTTGAACTCTTAACCCTCTCTTAGACATTTATGAAAAGATCGTGTCTAGAAAAATAAATAAAAAACGTAAATGCATTTTTATCTTATTTTTCATACTCATTTTTTTATGTAAACCTTTCATGTAAATCACTATGTAAAAATGCATTCACTAATATACTAATGTCCAATTATCATTATGATTAAGGATGTTAATGCAAAAAGTTTGCAAAAATAACATATACAATCTTAACACTTAGTGTTTCTCAAAGTTTTGATGAATGACAAACATGACTCAAAGATAGTTAATGAATTGTTTTATTGTTTTCGACACAGAAAGGACACTTAATTGCTATGACGATAGATCAAGAAACTTTTCCTATCATCTTTTATTATACGCTCTTAAGTCTTGACTGTCAATCTATCAAGACTCATGATAAGAGATCTAAGAAACTTTTTCCTACCATGATTTATTATACATTATCAACATCTCTTTTTTTCGGCTCTTAAGATAAGTTAAATATATATAAAACTTAAAAAAGTTAAAAAATAAAACAAATAAGTTATTCTTAAAAGCTAACTAAAATCGTAAATTCTGTGATTTTTTTAATAAAGACCTTAGTACATCTATTTTTATTTTTATTTTTGCCTTGAGGTAAAGATAAATAATTGATGGGTTTGTATTTTGAAAAGAGTAAAGATAAGACAGCCTTGTACACTGGTGATGGATGGATGTGTATTTTGAAAGCTAAGGCAACTACTAAATACTACCACCACCACTCAACTAATACTATACTTTTTGTACCTTCTTTTTCATAGTCATGATCACATAAATACTTCCTAATTCTAAACTATATAAACCAATCATTTGTACATGTACCACTATACTTCATATATGTATAAAAAGGAAAATGATATATAAATATAACCAGGTTTACCAAATATTCCAATAAATTATTTTAACTCTTTTTGTCTCAATAAAATCACTAAACTTTAATTTGTGTTTTAATAGTGCGTAATTAGCAGGTTACCTTTTTTCAATCCTATTTTTATTTTTTTAATACTATGCGGATATTATTCAGAGTAAATCAAAAAATTAATAAACTAAAAAAACACTTGTAGACAAACTTGTTTTCGCAACCCTAAATCGTCATCTCTCCAAGACACAGATCTAGAAAGACCACAACCCTCTTGCACCAAATCGTTGGCAACAAACCTTGAACCCTTTCCTTGTTTCAGCAAATGATAGCGGCTAACCAACATCGTTGTCTCCCTCCTCTAACCACCTTATTCCATGTCGACGCAGACCTAGTTTTATGGTCTGAAAAGATTACCTGAAACCAAGTAGGTGTAATATACGACGAATACGATGGTCGGAGTGGTATTACAAGCCAATAACCGGTGGTATATATTGCGGAGGTTTGTCTCCTGCCATGGCTTATTGGGATGATTTGCCAAAAGCTTATGAAATAGGTTTCAAATATTCATTGAATAAGATTGAGATATGGGTTTGGAGATTTGATGAACAAAAAATGGGTTCAATAAATAAAAGAAATGGTTTGTAAGTAGAGAAGAATAACGAAATGGGTTCAAGGTTTCTGAGTTAAAATAATTAGGTTTAACTATTAGGTACTAGTCGATTGGTAAAGACAAAGCCTTTAAACACCATGGGAGGGAAGATCTTGGGTACAAGTCACAATAACAACATGAATTAAAAAGGGGGATATTGGATTTAAATAACCACAACTTTCACAATTGGCCTATAACACTCCTAACTTTTGATTTGTACACTAGTATCAACTTATTGGCCAATAAGTTGTAAGTTTGGAGTGCTATGTACAAATCGAAAATTAAGAGTGTTATCGGCCAATTGATGAAAGTTATGTTATTTAAATTCAATATCCTATAAAAGAAATTTGTTGTTAAAAAAAGAATTAGGTTTAATGAAATGTTATTTTTTAATAAATGGGGTGTTTGGGATTCCTTTTGAGAAGGACTTTTAGAGGTGAAAAAGACTTTTTGGAACTTAAAAGTTAAAAAGGAATCTCAAACAATCATCTGAAAAGAATTTTTGGATCAAAAAGGAATCCCAAACACCCTTTAAAAATGCCTTAAAAAAGAAGAAACGAATAAGTAAGAATTTCTTACTTATTTCTTCTCAAACTGACTTTTCATAAAAAAGGAATCCCTAACATACTCAAAGAAACGAAAGTTGCAGGTAATGCTATTTTTTAATAATAAAGAAAGAAAGTTAAATGTTTGAAGAGTTAAAATGATTAGGTTTAGTGAATTGTTATTTTTTAAGAATAAAGAAACGAAAGTTGCAGAAGTTATTTGGATATGAAAACGGAAAGTTGCAGGTTTGATAAAAGATTTAGGTTTAATGAATTGAAAAAAATGTTATTTTCAAGACTAAAGAAACCAAAAACCTCTTTTTCTAAATATTTTAATTAATAATTATGGCATTTTCAAATTTAAGCTTTTAAATTAAAAAGCCATGTCATTATTTATTAATCCACGTAAGCATTAAAAATTATAAAAAGAATCTTTTACCTGAAACAACATCAAGTAATTTGATAACCTACTAATTGCATAAGATTGAAACAACATATAAAACTTAAGTTACTTTTAAGATAATAAAAAATGACTTAATTGAAACATATGAGAAACTTAGTTACTATTTTACAAATTACCTGATATAAAAATTTAAAACTCTAAAGCTTTCTAAAATGGTAAATTGAGTAAAAATATATAGTTACTTTACAACATGGACTCCCCATTTCAACTATACCTACTTTTACTACACATATTTCACCATACCAGCTTTTCCTAATGTATAATAAACAACAAAGTTTCAGAGTATAACCAACTCACACCTTGAGGAAACAATGGAGGGAGTGCTTAGCGGAAGATCGAACAACTACCTAGTTCTTCGAGAAGTCCTTTGTAAATTGTAGCATTGATTCCATTCTGAACCTGTCAGTGCAGATCAATCATGATCTTCTTAAGCGCATCAACCTTGTCTATCATGTAAGCAACTCGTTCAAGATCGCCGATTTGACTATGATTAGCAACAATACGCGTTGCCTTCCTCCTTTTGATCAGTGAATACCAAAGTAACTTCAAAAGGAAACTACATTCTTCTATTACAATTTTTTTGCTAGGCCTGTATAATGATTGACGTTCACTAAATGTGCGGCAAAAGTTTGTTAATGTTTGTATCTTTAACAAGCGACTAAACATGATATTTTTTTTTTCATTTAATAAATGAACAAACATAAACATATATCCATCCAAATTTATTTATTATTAATGTTATTTAACCTTTAATTTAGACATTTGTTGCTTACTTGAATCATGAAGCTGATAATTTTTAAATATAATTTAATTTATATATATATTTTTTACATTTAACTAATACGAACAAAGGTAAACACATATCCACCAAATTATTTATTTACAAATGGTATTTAGCCTTTATTTTAAATATTTGTTAATTACTTGAATGATGTGATGATAATGTTAATATAATTTAATTTGAAATTATTTTTAGTGGAATTTTTATTTGCTGTTAATTTGGCATCTCAAGAGTATCTATAAATATAGGTGAAGGGTATGGTCCTAAATACTGTGCAAGGCATTACAAAATATGTGCGCATAGATTCCTACCCAGAATTAAAAAAAAACAATACTTAGTTATCACCAGAGCATGTGTGCAAGCTCTTATCGGCGCATCTAGCACAGTGACAGCTAATACAAGTACAAATAGTACAGGGGCTGCAGCCCGTTAGTGTGCGCTAGGCTGTGCCTAGACGACTCACACGATGATCAATAGTGCATGAGACAAGAAGTACAAAAGGAAGGTGTCACACCCTAACCGATGACGGAAACATCGAGGCGGGACGAAATAGATTGCTCATTGCTCATAAATACTAGTTGTGACAATATTCAGATAAACCGGATTTCATTTCATAACAAAATTCAATACATTACAAGGGAAATTCAAATAACAACATAAACTTAGCAAAATTTGATACAACAATATTAAACCTAAACGTCTAAATGTGTATCTATCGTCCTTGCTACTTTGATTTCATAGCATCATCTCCATCAACCTGTAACATGTTTTAAAATAACAATTCAATGAAAAAGCAAAGGTGAGTACACAAGTTTAAGCATAGCATACATATACAAATAAAGTTTAAACAAATCCTCGTGGCAACTATGGCTTTACAAGAGCATATACAAGGCATGCAATACTACTAGTCAAACCCTTAACGCAAACATGATATTTTAACATGGCCTCTAGATTTCATGAGGAGGGGGATGCGTTACTTCCTATAGCGCTATACATGTCAAACGAAGGCTAAATAGTTAATGACTAAGGTATTACATAAAGAATGTCCAAGATATAAGCATCAATCTAAACGATTCAAGTATTCATGGATATAGGATTGTTTGTGCATTTCATAAAGTTTAAGTGTTGTGATTTTGTATAAGAAAAGATGTTACACCCATAAGTGTTATAAACGAAAGTGGGTCGAGTGTACTCACGGTTTTTGCTAAGTCTTCTAACTTGACAAGTCTATGATGGTAGTTGTTTTGATGGGATGAACGCCGAGTTATCCTTCAAGAGGAAAACGTAGGCGTATGAGTATTTTGGGGATGACGATGGGATATTCGGATTTAAGACTTCAAATTATGACAAAGTATAGGATACGAAAATAGTCACTAAGGTATTAGCACTTGTCTTTGACACTATAATAATCCATAAGGATTGAATGTGGTTTCATAGTTCAAGACCTATTAGAATCGTGACAAGGAACTATACACATAAGTGATAAACTTATTAACTTGATAGATGATTATTTAGTCATTATCAAGGGTTCGATTTTTAAGGATTTATACTATAGTACATATATACATATATGTAGTTGTACAATCATGTTAGGAGGTGGGAGGATGAACCATCCACTTTGGTACCTCTTAGTGTCATGTAAGTCAAGTATGAGGTGGGAGGATTAAACATCCACTTTGGAAACTCGATGATGTTCACCACACACAAGTTACCATAGGTAACAAGGAGGGTCTTAGAACAATAATACGAACAAGAATGTAAATGACAATAATGTAAGTGTGTCACCATGATACCAAGTAGTCAAGTGTAATACAACCCGGTGAGCACACTTTGACACACGTCAAAGGCTAGACGGGGTTGTGACACTTTAGAACTAGCAAACTACTTGGGATAATGATGAAAATCATCAAGTGATGTGTGGCCTCAAAGTTTAGGATAGCCCAAGCTAACCAAGGTGGACACACATGAACAAGTTCATGAACTTGCATCACTTGTCAGCTTGAAGCTCTACGAAAACAGAATTCTTGTGAGGATAAATCATCTATTTTGAATGTCTCAACCTTGTTTTAAAGCCTAACCAACCACAAGTAGTGTTGCAAGCATTAGGATATAAGTTGAGATGAGTTTAACTCATGTTGGATGAAGATTAGTAAGTTTTGAAAAGTTTTAAAATCAAACAGAAAGTTTTGGACACTTTGGGAGCATTTCCAGGTCGGATTCTCCATGGAGAACCCTTGGATTCAATCCCAATGTTTATCCAAGTATTTAGAAAGAAGAATCAAGCAAAAAGACAGATTTGAGCAAGTTATGCTCACTTTTGTGAGGGAGGAGGTGCAATCTGCCCGAAAATTCTGATGTTGCAAGTTCTTGAGAGTGTTTGAGAGTGCTACAATGGAGATTGGAAAGTGTTAAAAGCTTGGAGAAGATTGGTTTATATAGAGGAGAAGTTAGGAGGTGGTTTGGGGGTGTTAAATGGGGTTAAAAGGCCATTGGGTGAGCTCAAAACAGGAGGATTCGTTCAAATGCCGCGAGCCAAAACAAGTTTGTCCCGCCCAGATACCCTTACGGACTGGGCCGGGACACTTTTCCATATTTTGTTGTTTTATTCAATTTTGACGAGTTTAGAACATTTTTAAGGACATTTTATGAAATATTAAGGTATTATAAGTATAAGTAATATACCACAGAGTATAAGTATGCATAAAATGAACATGATTGAGTACACATATCATGTTTAAGTCTCGAATAAGTATAATCATCAGTTTTGCAAGTTCGTCACATGGTTAACAGTAGCATGAATATGTTCCAAGTGTATGCATAGTATAAGTACAAGACGGTTATGAATAAGCATTACATGAATAAAATACGAGTTTTCATTATGATCCAAGTCTCAGAATACAACGATTACAACGACAATTTGAATACGAGATACAATGCTTTCCGAAAACAGAAATACAATACGAGCTAGCTATAAATAGAAAGTATAAAAACGCGGGGCGTTACAGTCTCCCCTCCTTTAGGAAATTTCGTCCAGAAATTTAGGAAGATGCAACGAAGAGACGCAGATACTTAGTCTTCATGTCACTCTCGATTTTCCAAGTATACTCAACGCCACGTTTTCCTTCCCATCGAACCTTCACGATAGGGTTCGACTGCGCCTTAGTTGCTTGACTCCTCAGTCCATGATTTCGACCGATTTTTCCACAAAGTGCAAAGTATCATTGATTTGAAGATCTTCGAGCGGAACTTAAAGTCCTTCTTCGGCTAGGCACTTCTTTAGATTTGAAACGTGAAAACAGGATGAACATTGTTGAGCGTTTGAGGTAGGTCCAGTCGATATGCTACCTTTCCAATCCTCTCGAGAATCTTGAAAGGACCAACATAGCAGGAGCGAGTTTGCCTTTCTTACCAAAACGAACAACACCCTTCCAAGGGGATACCTTGAGAAGTACTTGATCACCTACATTAAACTCCAAAGGCATGCGTCTTTTGTCAGCGTAGCTCTTTTGTCGGCTTCGTGCTTTGTGGAGATTATCACGTATTTGTAAGATCTTGTCCGTTATCTCTTGTATTAGCTCGGGACCGGTGATTTGTGCGTCTCCAATCTCGTGCCAGCAAATAGTCGAACGACACTTGCGACCATACAATGCTTCAAATGGAGCCATTTGAATACTAGCGTGATTACTATTTTTGTACGAGAATTCAACCAAGGGTAAATCCGAATCCCAATTGCCGCCAAAATCGATTACGCATGACCGAAGCATATCCTCCAAGGTTTGGATAGTACGCTCGGTTTGACCATCAGACTTAGGATGAAAAGCGGTGCTAAGATTAAGCTGAGTGCCAAGGGCGGATTGAAAAGTTTTCCAAAGCGAGAGGTGAAACGAGCATTGCAATCAGAGATAATATTAAGAGGAGTACCATGACGACTAATGATTTCACTCGTGTAGATACGAGCCAATTTCTCGACTTTGTAATCTTCACGAATGGCGAGGAAATGCCGGATTTGGTTAAAAGATCGACGATAACCCAAATGTTGTCATGACCAGAAGGAGTACGAGGCAATTTCGTGATAAAATCCATGGCTATGCTCTCCCATTTCCAGACAGGAATTTCTGGTTGTTCCAGCAAACCAGAGGGACGTTGATGTTCTGCCTTGACTTTGGAACACGTAAGGCATTTGGACACGTAAAGAGCGATATCACGTTTCATTCCAGGCCACCAATAGGATGCACGCAAATCATGGTACATCTTATCAGCTCCAGGATGAACGGAGTATCGGGATTTGTGGGCTTCATCCATCAAAGTAGTCCGAAGATTAAGACGATCAGGAATCCAAATGCGACTATGGTAGTAAAGAATACCATTAGACTTAGCTTCGAGTGGGTTCTCAACTCCACAATTCAATTCGCTATCGAGGTTACCCTCGTTAATGACGGTAAATTGTGCTTGTCGGATCAACTCGTTGAGTTTTCCCACGATTTGGTAGCAACGAACGCTCTTAACATGAGTCTCTTACGACTGAGTGCATCGGCCACGACATTTGCTTTGCCGGGGTGGTAGCGAATATCACAGTCGTAGTCGTTTAACAATTCTACCCAACGACGTTGACGCATGTTGAGTTCCTTTTGATCAAAGATATGTTGGAAGCTCTTATGGTCGGTGAAGACTGTACACTTTGTACCATAAAGGTAGTGTCACCAAATCTTTAATGCAAAAACAACTGCACCAAGTTCAAGGTCGTGAGTAGTATATTTTTTCTCATGAATTTTGAGCTGTCTCGACGCGTAAGCGATTACTTTGTCCCGTTGCATGAGAACGCAACCAAGACCCTGGTTAGAGGCATCGCAATACACGACGAAATCGTTGTTCCCATCGGGGAGAGTGAGGATAGGAGCATTACAAAGCATGTCCTTGAGCGTTTGGAAATATTCCTCTTTTTCGGGACCCCAAACAAAAGGTTTATCTTTTTGAGTCAACAAAGTCAAAGGAACGGCAATTCTTGAGAAGTTCGAGATGAAACGGTGATAATACCCAGCTAGGCCAAGAAACGAACGAATTTCAGAGGGCGACTTAGGTGCAATCCAATTCTTCACAGCTTCTATCTTTGCAGGGTCAACATGAATACCGAGTTCAATGACAGTGTGACCTAAGAATTGAACCTCTTTTAGCCAAAATTCACACTTGGAGAATTTGGAATAAAGACATTCGGTTTGCAATAGCTGAAGAATGAGACGCAAATGTCGTCCGTGCTCTTTTTTCATCTTGGAGTAGATTAGGATATCATCGATGAATACAATGACGAAGTGATCGTGAAAAGGCTTACACACGTGGTTCATGAGATCCATAAACACTACAGGCGCGTTCATAACAAAAGGCATGATCACGAACTCGTAGTGTCCATAACGTGTGTGAAAAGCAGTTTTGGGTACATCTTCCTCGGAAACTCGAAGTTGATGATAGCCAGAACGGAGATCAATCTTTGAAAAGCATCCGCGCCTTGCAATTGATCGAAGAGATCTTCAATACGGGGAAGTGGATAGCGGTTTTTGACTGTAAGCTTGTTGAGCTCACGATAGTCAATACACATGCGGAATGATCCATCTTTCTTTTTGACGAAGAGAACATGAGTGACCCAACGAGAAGTACTAGGGCGTATAAAGCCTTTATCAAGAAGTTCTTGAAGCTGGCTCGATAGCTCTTGCATCTCCATGGTTGCTAATCGATAGGGAGCTTTCGCAACAGGAGTTGCGCCAGGAATAAGATCAATACGAAAATCAACAACTCGAGGAGGCGGAGAGAACCAGGAAGATCCTCAAGGAAGACAGAAGGAAATTCACAAACGACAGGAACATCACTTATGCTAGGACCTTTATCTTTCTTTTCCACAACGTGGGCGAGAAAGGCAAAGTACTCCTTACGCAAGTACTTGTTCGTTTGGATGCACGACATCAGCTTGAGACCTTTAGAAGGCTTCTCGCCATAGACGTGTAGGGAATCACCTTGAGGAAGAGGGAGGCGAATGAATTTTTCGGAACAAACAACTTCGGCACGAACTCGCATAAGCCAATCCATGCCTACTATGATATCGAAACTACGCATTTTCATGGGGATGAGATCGATGTAGAACGTATGATCGTTAAGAATCAAAGAGCAACAAGAAAGAACGGAGTCAAATGAGACCGTTTTCCATTAGCGACTTCGACAGCGAAAGGATTAGGCATTTTAGATCGTTCGCACTTAAGCAAGGTTTCAAATTCTAAGAACACAAAGCTTCTATCGGCACCAGTATCAAATAGACATGTAGCATAAATATGGTTCACAAGGAACGTACCAGTAAGGACGTCGTTTGAGCTTTGGGCTTGAGCAGAGGTAAGCATGAAAGCTTGTCCTTTAGCAGGCTCAGGCTACTGCTGCTGCTGTTGGCATGGTTGTTTGAGAAGAGGGCAAACATTGGCGAGATGATTTAAATCACCACATTTGAAACATGCTCGCACAGGAGCATTTTGGCATTGCGGTTGAGCTTGGTTTGGGTTAGGGTTAGGGTTTTGCATGATGGCTTGGGCTTGCTGGTTTTGGGATGGAGGAAAGTTTCGGCAACGGTGAGCAAAATGTCCTAACCTTTGACATTAGGCACACTTGCGACATGGCGTGCCGACGGGATGGTGGTAGGAGCAGTTCACACTCTAGGGATGAGGTCTAGTGTAGCCACGCTTGGGTTGCTCGGTGGTAGCAGGGGTGATGGCTGCAAGGGTTTGGAGAGGTTGAGAGTTTTGCGGAGTGACGACCGTATTATTTTGAATAGAAGCCTTCCGCTTCTTGTTCTAGTTGATGTTGTTTTTCTTGGTTTGGGAGGGTGGAGTTTCGGTAGTGGTGGTGGTATCGGCGATGTCTTGGTGCGCATGCTTCGTAGGAACCTTGTCGTAGGCCCCTTGAAGGATGCAATTATGGTTAAGCTCTATGATGGTGCTATAGGCTTCTTAGATGGTTTTGGGGCGTGCGGCAGCTACATGGTTCATAATCACAGGCGAGAGGCAATGGATGAGCTTAGCGATCGCCTTGGGAACGGTATCAACCTGTCCAGGACATAGGATACTAAGTTGTTTGAAACGTCCGATCAGACCTTCAGCGTCGCTCCCTTGTTGAGTGAGGTTCCAGAACTCGTTCTCGAGTTTCTGTGTCTCATGGGGAGGACAGAACTGATCTCTCATGAGCTACTTAAGCTCGTCCCAAGGTAGAGCGTGGGCTACTTCGTTGCCACACTTGTTGCGTTCAGTAGTCCACCACTCGAGGGCTCTCTGACGAAAGACCCTGGTAGCGTTAAGGGTTCGAAGTTCATCAGGGCACCCGCCCTGAAGAAAGGTAAGCTCCATTGCATCGAACCAGTTTATCATGGTTATGG
This sequence comes from Scalesia atractyloides, assembly GCA_947069175.1. NCBI lineage: Eukaryota > Viridiplantae > Streptophyta > Magnoliopsida > Asterales > Asteraceae > Scalesia > Scalesia atractyloides. The sequence goes on from CAMTDV010000014.1 coordinate 51,104,150, forward strand.
CCCCATCCATGCCAGTGAACTCGACGGGTTTACAAGCTATGAAGTGCTTGAACTGGTAAGGCATTTTGGGGTTGTCAGTTTTTGAGTCGGCAGAGGATTTGGGTGTTTCGGTATGGATGGTTTGATGTTGGCTAACAATATCGGGGATGACACGGGCCATTTGTTGGCTAACAATATCGGGGATGATACAGGCCATTTGACATGGGCTAACAATATCGGGGATGACAAGTATAGCATGTATAATCACGTATGAATGCGAATAAAGAGTATAAATTTAGTTTGTTCACGAGAATTAGTATTATCTTTTCTTGCAATAGATGTGCGAAACATGTAACGGTTCGAAACAAATAAGGTAACAAGTATAAAATCACATAAAAATTGAGATAACATAAAAGATTGGTTCAATAAAACATGGGATTGTTTCGGGTAGAGAAACGTCGACTATTCCAAAGTGGTTCGTAAGATCTTTCAAGTTAGGGAACATGCTTTGGCTAAATAGGTAAAACGCTCTCGTCGAGAAGAGATTAACGGCATTTTACCCTTCCAGTTACTACATGTCCCTAGTCGATCGAAAATTCGAGACTTTGGCGAGATTGAAAATCGAGGAACAGGACTTAATCGACAAGGTGCGGATTTCACCCCTAACTTGACAATTTCGTACCCTAAGTGTGGTTGTTTCTTACTAATCGAGGAGCATATTTCGACTCGTTTGTAAGATCCACTAGAGTATGAAATGGAAGTTTCCATCAAGGTGTGGGTATCACTCCTAACTTGATGGTATAACTTCGTGAAAAATCGAATACGCGGAATGAGGGATTTCACCAAAAAATGTAAGTCATTGGACCTATCTTGGTGCAAATCGCCTCGTTTGCATCACGAGTGTCTTCAAGTCTCCAAGTGTATTGTGTAAACGTCTTAGGAAAGATGTTATGTAAGTTTTAAGACCAAAAGAAAAGAAGAAGCAATTAGTAAGAATAAAGTTTTAAGCATAATGTAGGAATGGTCAAAACGGGACACTTAAACTAAAGACTAGGTCGAACATGGCAATTCTACCTAATTCCCTATAGTTATGGCTCTGATACCAATCTGTCACACCCCAACCGATGGCGGAAACATCAAGGCGGGACGAAATAGATTGCTCATTGCTCATAAATACTAGTTGCGACAATATTTAGATAAACCGGATTCATTTCATAACAAAATTCAATACATTACAAGGGAAATTCAAATAACAACATAAACTTGGCAAAATTTGCTACAACAATATTAAACCTAAACGTCTAAATGTGTATCTATCGTCCTTACTACTTTGATTTCATAGCATCATCTCCATCAACCTGTAACATGTTTTAAAATAACAATTCAATGCAAAAGCAAAGGCGAGTACACAAGTTTAAGTATAGCATACGTGTACGAATAAAGTTTAAACAAATCCTCATGGCAACTATGACTTTACAAGAGCGTATACAAGGCATGCAATACTACTAGTCAAACCCTTAACGCAAACACGATATTTTAACATGGCCTCTAGATTTCATGAGGAGGGGATGCGTTACTTCCTATAGTGCTATACATGTGAAACGAAGGCTAAATAGTTAATGACTAAGGTATTACATAAAGAATGTCCAAGTATAAGCATCAATGTAAACGATTCAAGTATTTATGGATATTGGATTGTTTGTGCATTTCATAAAGTTTAAGTGTTGTGATTTTGTATAGGAAAAGATGTTACACCCATAAGTGTTATAAACGAAAGTGGGTCGAGGGTACTCATGGTTTTGCTAAGTCTTCTAACTTGACAAGTCCATGATGGTAGTTGTTTTGATGGGATGAACGCCGAGTTATCCTACAAGAGGAAAACGTAGGTGTGTGAGTATTTTGGGGATGACGATGGGATATTCGGATTTAAGATTCAAAATATGACAAAGTATAGGATACGAAAATAGTCACTAAAGCACTTGTCTTTGACACTATAATAATCCATAAGGATTGAATGTGGTTTCATAGGTTCAAGGCCTATTAGAATCGTGACAAGGAACTATACACATAAGTGATAAACTTACTAACTTGATAGATGATTATTTAGTCATCATCAAGGATTCGGTTTTTACGGATTTATACTATAGTCCATATATACATATATGTAGTTGTACAATCATGTTGGAGGTGGGAGGATGAACCATCCACTTTGGTACCTCTTAGTGTCATGTAAGTCAAGTATGAGGTGGGAGGATTAACCATCCACTTTGGAACCTCGTATGATGTTAACCACTACATAAGTTACCATAGGTAACAAGGAGGGTCTTAGAACAATAATACGAACAAGAATGTAAATGACAATAATGTAAGCGTGTCACCATGATGCCAAGTAGTCAAGTGTAATACAACCCGGTGAGCACACTTTGAAACACGTCAAAGGCTAGACGGGGTTGTGACACTTTAGAACTAGCAAACTACTTGGGATAATGATGAAAATCATCAAGTGATGTGTGGTCTCAAAGTTTAGGATAGCCCAAGCTAACCAAGGTGGACACACATGAACACGTTCATGAACTTGCATCACTTGTGAGCTTGAAGCTCTACGAAAACAAAATTCTAGTGAGGATAACTCCTCTATTTTGAATGTCTCAACCTTGTTTTTAAGCCTAACTAACCGCAAGTAGTGTTGTAAGCATTAGGACATAGGTTTGAGACGAGTTTAACTCAAGTTGGATGTAGATTAATAAGTTTTGAAAAGTTTTAAAATGAAACAGAAAGTTTTGGATACTTTGGGAGCATTTCCAGGTCTGGATTCTCCATGGAGAACCCTTGGATTCAATCCTAATTTTTATCCAAGTATTTAGAAAGAAGAATCAAGTAAAAAGAACAAGATTTGAGCAAGTTATGCTCACTTTTGTGAGGGAGGTGCAATCTGCTCGAAAATTTGATGTTGCAAGTTCTTGAGAGTGTTTGAGAGTGTTAAGATGGAGATTGGAAAGTGTTAAAAGCTTGGAGAAGCTTGGTTTATATAGAAGAGAAGTTAGGAGGTGGTTTGGGGGTGTTAAATGGGGTTAAAAGGCCATTGGGTGAGCTCAAAACAGGAGGATTCGTGCAAATGCCGTGAGCCAAAACAAGTCTGTCCCGCCCAGATACCCTTACGGACAGGGCCGGGACACTTTTCCATATTTTGTTGTTTTGTTCAATTTTGTCGGGTTTAGAACATTTTTAAGGGCATTTTATGAAATATTAAGGTATTATAAGTATAATAACATACCACAAAGTAAAAGTATGTATAATATGAACACGATTGAGTACGCATATCTTGTTTAAGTCTCGAATAAGTATAATCATCACGTTTTGCAAGTTCGTCACACGGTTACGAGTATCATGAATATGTTCCAAGTGTATGCATACGTATAAGTACAAGATGGTTATGAATAGACATTACATGAATAAAATACGAGTTTTCATTATGATCTAAGTCTCAGATTACAACGATTACAACGAAAATTTGAATACGAGATACAATGCTTTCCGAAAATAGAAATACAATACGAGCTAGCTACAAATAGAAAGTATAAAAACACGGGGCGTTACAGAAGGTGACGTATAACCAATCAGGTTGCGCTGTTCACTGCTCTTTGATCTCCGGTCAGGAAAAGTGGCTCTAATCACTGTTGATGTATTGCACAATACATCTATTTTCCATGTAAAGTTTGTTCAGTTTTCATTAGTTTTAGTTTTCATTTTTAGTTATAGTGTGTATAATGTTGATCTATTTGTGTTTTCTTGGTCTCAAGAGTTAAGAATTGTTGAAAAGGGCGAAAACGGATCATAATTGGCAAAAACCAAGCACAGGAACGAGAGCTAAAACGACAAGAATTTCAAGGAATATAGCCTGGCCACGTTGCACGACAAGGATGAGGACCCTCTCTGCACGGCACGAGGATGGGTGTTTCACTTATGTTGACTTTCACTTGCTCGCGTCGCGCGACCAATTCTCATGTGCTCCCCACGTGATGTGGGGAGCCTATTTTCGCATAATGTTTTTCTTTTTCTAATGGATTTGAGCTGAAAAGTTGGTATATAAACATCATTAACTCAAAGATCCCATAACCCTACAGAACTAAAAGAGCTCTGGACGATTTGGAGCTAAAATGTCAGGAAATTGAAGATTTTGAAGCACGTTGTTAGCACGGTTGAAGATACAGAGATCTAGGATTGAAGATAATGGGTCCCGTCTTTCGATTTTCCTAGTTTGTCCATATTATTCTCGTTAAAACTATGTTTTGCACTTGTTTCATGATTTTTCCTCTTCTCACCATGATTTTTGGCTAGTAACTTATGAACTAGCTAGGAAGAATGAATACATGAAAAAAGTTGTGATTTTTATTGGTTTATGACATTGTTTATGGATTGTTAATAAAGTAAAGACTTAGTAACTATGATTTGATCTATATGCATCCTTCTACTTGCTTGATTTCATGTTTATTATCTTCACATGTGCCTAGTTGAATGTCTTTCATATAATAGGTTCGTGTAAGATCTTAATCAGTTGTGCCTTTGATTTTTATGGTTAATTGGCGAATACACCAGATGAGTTTTATTCGTGAATCAAGTAGGTCTAGGTGTTCAACTAGTCTTAATATCCGTGAGGTGAGAGATTATTGGATTATCTAGGTTGTTAGATTGCTAATGTTAGGATTTTTCTGAAAAGACCACATTAGTTTCCCTTTCAACTTTTTCTAATCGAGTCAAACCAAATTACCAAGGTACCTTAGACTTTTATACCGTGAGGGAAATTATCAATTTAGCGTACTTTGTTGACATAATTGGAAAAGCCGTGAGGAATTCCATAATAACCGGCAATATAACAGCTTACTAGGTTTCCATAGGTATCTTCTCAAGATGGTCCGAGGGTCCTGTTCGGTCATCCGCTAAGTTTAGTATTTCAAGATCCCGGTTCCATAACATTGTCATACCAATAGAAAACCAATCCATGTCATGTAGGATTCCAACCTATGTAGTCGTTTTATCATCATCTGAGTAAAATCCAAAATCAAATTTGGTCTTAGGTCGTTTATCTTAGTTAGTATTTTATTAATTGCAATTTTAGGATATTAAAAAACCCCACTCTCAAAATATAAAAACAATTAGTGGTGTCAGTCAATTGGTCTAGTGAGTCAGTTTACTAATCAAAGAGTCCCGTGGGTTCGATTTCTTGACTTACTTAGCTTTACTAGAATTGATTGGTTCGCTTGCCGGTTGGTAGTTTAGTCGAGTTTTAAACAGTCTAGAGTATAACTTAGGGTCATGATTAGTTAATTTAGTTAATAATTAATAAACTACTTTTAGCACATCAAGTTTTTGGCGCCGTCCCAACCAAAGAGTTAGTTCTTCTTCTTCTTCAAGTTCGCCCCTTTCTAACTCTACTCTCCAATCTAAACCGCCCAATTTTGACTTTACACCAAAGTCATCGTCACACAATTCCCCACCACCCAGTTCTAGACCAAACCCTAAGGTAGTGTTTGGTATGAAAGAATAGAAGGTGGAATGGAAAGAAACATGTTGGTTATCATGTGGTAATGGAATGGACCACTCCAAAGGAATGTAACTCCTTCCATATCTAACAATTTCCATTCCTTGATGAGATGGTGTTTTTTTTTCATTCTTCAAGGAAAGGTATGGAAAGAAAAAATATTATTATTATTATTATATTATTGATTATTATTATTAAACAGTGACAATTATTTTTTGTCGTTTTAAATACAATAGTGTTTCGTTACTTCGTCTTTTTTTTTTATCAAATTACACAAAGTAATAATTCATTATGTTCACATATGAGTAACCAAACATCGCAAAGGAATGGAATGAATCATTTCATTCCATTATCCATTTCATTACTTAGTCCATTTCATTCCCACATCCATTCCATTACCCAATACTAAACAAACCCTAATATTTAAATGGCCGACCATACATCATTGTTCCACCGATCACTAATGAAAACTCATGGCAAATCCTCTTGTACATCATGACTACCATCATAAACTCTTGTTAGTTCCATGGTCGTGATGACAAGGATGCACCCGCACACATGCCCGCCTTACCTGAATCCTAGGTACTTTAAGCTACAAGGTACCATGACGATTCCATCTTTCTCTAACTTTTCCCTTTCTCGCTTGTGGGATGAGCCGCCACTTGGCTTGATTCGCAACCTACAGGAACTTTCACCACTTGGGCTGTCCTTCAAAACGGGTTTCTCAACAAATATTTCAAGCCTGCTAAGGTATCTTATCTTTGTGACCAGATTCACTCGTTCCTCATGAAACCGGGCGAGCCTTATTACCTTGCTTGGGAGGGTTCCAAAACTGGCTAGCTAGATGCTCCTACCACGGTCTCTTTGATTGAGCTCTTGTAAAGAAATTCTATAATGGGCTCACTAATGAACTAAGGCTCGTTTAGATACATCAACATGATGGTACCTTATGGGAAAGAAAAGTGTGGCTGAATGCAATGACCTCTTTGAAACCTTTGCCCAGTTCGAGTATGAGCAATTGTCAGTTGACAGGAATTCCATTCTTGTTAGAGATATCTACCAGGTCACTCCTGATACTAGTGTTGTTGCTACTCTAGAAAATGTGGCCCTAGAGATGAAAGGAATAAAATCTAAGGTAGTTAAGAGTGAAATATGTACGGGAAGGTCACGTCACTTTTGAGTGTCCATTGATGACTGAGGAGCTGGTAGAGTTTATAAGGGGTTAAAATAGAGGTCCAACCAGTGCGTTAAATAATATATAATATAATGTTGGAGAAAGAATAACAACTTAAATTGGCATTCATTCGGTATTCCCCTTGGTTTCCAATCAAATCTAAATTCTAACGAGGGTAGTGTCAATTTGCTAGTGGGGTTTCAGGTAGTGGTCAAGGTTTGGGTAGTGCTTTAGTATGGATAGAGGAGTTACTGTCACTGCTAGGAGACTTTAAGAACATGCAACTAGCTAGTTCTCGGTGGTACTCAAACCAACCCGCCACTTAGTTGAAGGCGATCACCACTCGTAGCAGTAGAGGTTTAGGTGAGGGGTTAGTTTGAAAGTCAGTTGAGGTAGAAGAGGAGAAGTTAGTAGTGAGGAGATACAGATGGAGGCTCCTGGTAATGTGCAATCTAGGCTAGACCCAACAATCACCGTACCAAACATTGAGTCTTAGTAGAGAAGAGCTTAGAAAGAAACCGATAGAGGTTAAGCTGTCACACTTATAGATCATTCTGGTGTTCCGTACCCTGCCTGACTTAAGCATGAAAAATATGCTAAGGAATACAGGCATTTCCTTGACATGTTCATACAGGTTAAATTTAACCTTCCATTCATCGAGGCCCTCCAGCATATGCCCAAATATGCCAAGTTTTAAGGATCTTCTTAAATGAAAGGATAAACAGGGGAGCTCTCGAACATCGCTTTGACAGGGGGTTGTTTCGAAGTGGCTTTGAACAAACTACCAGAGAAATTGACGGACCCATGAGTTGTCACGATCCCATGCTTATTTGGTAGCGACACCCCGAGCTAAAAATTGGTCAACCCAAGTGCTAGCATCAACTTGATGCCATTTTCTCTTTACAAAAAATCTAGACCTAGGAGAACTCACACCCACACGCATGACCTTATCAATAGACGTCCGTTCGGTCAAATACCCATGGAGACTCGTTGAAAACTTGATCGTTAAAGTCGATAAATTTGTTTTCCCTGTAGACTTTGTTATTCTTGATATGGAGGCCGACAAGAGAGTTCCTATCATTTTAGGTCGTCCATTCTTCTGTACTGTGAAGGTAATCATTGATGTCTTTGAAGGGAAGATGTCACGTTTGAGGTTGCTAGGTCTATGCAACATTCGAGTTGCCAAGACGATTTTAGTGGTCCTTGCGATTTCGTTTATTTCTTGAATTCATTTATCCCGCGTGTGGACTAATGTCTCGACTACATCTATAGAGCCAACTTGGTAGGAAAGGTGTTAGTTGACGATATTGATGAGGTTGATGAGGAGTACGAGGAGGAGACCCCATTTTTTCTCGAGGCAATGAAAATTAATGAGATTAGGGATGAGAGTGACACGTCTTCCGTAGAGATACAGCCCCCTTTAGAGGTTAAGGTCTTGCCTTCACATTTAGAGTATGTTTATCAAGGAGAGGATTCGAGTTTGCCCATCATTATTTCATCTAAATTGACGGAGGAGGATAAGTTGAAGTTGACCGAAGTGTTAAAATTGCATCGAGAGGCTATTGCATGGAGATTTCAGGATATAAAGGGCATAAGCCTTGCCTATTGTACTCACTGGATTCTTATGGAGGATGGATATAAACCGGTGGTGCAACCTCAAAGGCGTCTAAATCTGAACATGTAAGAGGTCGTGAAGAAAGAAGTGTTGAAGTTGATAAATGTTAGGCTAGTTTATCCTATTTCCGATTCTCGATAGGTGAGCCAGACTCAAGTTGTCCCGAAGAAGGGTAACAGTTGTGATGAATGAGAGAAACGAGCTCATACCTTTGCGTACGATCACCGATTGTCGTGTGTGCATTGATTATCGACAATTAAACGACGCCATCTGGAAGGACCATTTCCCCCTACCATTTATCGATCAGATGTTGGAGCATTTAGCAGGGCAACAGTTCTATGTTTCCTTGGCGAATTTTCATGTCACTTTTGTATCTCCATTGCACCGGAGGATCATGAAAAGACGACCTTTACATGCCCCAACGACACATATGCGTATCATCGCATGTCGTTTGGGTTATGTAATGCTCCAGCTATGGTTGCCATATTCCAGGACATGATTGAGACTTCCGTGGAGGTTTTCATGGATGATTTGTCAGTTTACAGCGGCCCTTTCGATTAGTGCTTGTTAAATCTGGAGAGGATGTTGAAGAGATGTACGGAGACGAAGTTGATGCTAAATTGGGAGAAGTGTCACTTTATGGTAACGGAGGGATAGTTTTAGGACAAAAAGTTTCGAGGGTCGGCGTAGAGGTGGATAGGGCTTAGATAGATACCATTAGTAGTGTTCCGCCATCAACTAGTGTTAAGTCGATTTGTAGTTTTCTCGGTCACGGGGGCTTTCATAGGCGATTCATTAAGGATTTTTCTAAAATCACATGCCCCATGACCCGACTCCTTGAGAAAGATGTCCCGTTTGCCTTCAATGAGGAGTGTCTCAAGGCCTTTAGAATTCTTGAAAGAGAGGTTAGTGTGACACTCGACAAAATACCGGTAATTTCGTACAACCTGAACAACTGTTATAATGTATATTTATGCGTTCACCGACTTGAATTTATTAAATTAAGTCTTAAAATGTCTAGGATCGCATAAATCATAGCTCAGAATGATAACAATTCTGTTACGACTGAAAACGAATAAAACTATAGCCTAGACTAGCGGCTTAAAAGCGAACAAGCGAGGTAAAAACGAGACATAAGACATGTTTGCACGAATATTCTATGAAAACGTCGTCTAAAAATAACATGTGCCTTATACTTTTTAGAAAAATTTGATTTAAACACAAAATTGTCCAAGTCTGTAGAAAAGTGCTGTAATCCTGCAGAGTGTACGACATTCCGCAGAACGAAACGGTAATTGTCCGAAAACCCAAAAATAAATATTATTTGTTATAAATAATATAACGGGTATTAAAAACGACACAAAACCCATATTTAAATCCTACCGTGTAACGTTATACAACTAATTTAGTAAACTTCCCGACAATGAAGTCGGTAAAGGAACTGTGTCAGAAATAATAAATTTATTAGTCCGGAGCTGGAATAATAAATTGGACGATAAAAGGTGTGCAAAGACTATTGTATTGATGGATTTATATAAATAACACACAATATCAGTATTTAACCCGGTACAAGACCTGAATCAAATTTGTCAACCGAACAACGAAACAATAATTTTAGTGGGTTAGTTTCACATATTATAACATTACTTTAAAATGTTGGATCATGAATCTTTATAAAATTAATATATAAAAATTCCAAGTTTGTAAAATTTATATATATTAACAAGATTTAAAAAAATAATAATAATAAACAAAACACCTCCGTCACCTCAATGTCTACGACCCAAGTGGGTCCCCCACATGCCACTCACCTCTAGCTTATTGTGTTGGAAGTCTTGCATGGATGATTAGTGTGGGGAAGATCAAAACAAATCATCAAAATTAAACTAAACACTCCATCCTCCTCATTTCCCCACACTTAATAAAAACCTTACAACTTCTCCTTATCTCTCTCTAGTTTTCGGCTACCACCAAGAACACCACCATTTTCATCTTTCAAATTTAAAACATATCATGTTCAAGCTTGCGAGGATGAATCAAAGCATTGGTGAAACTTGGAGGTGCACTTGAAGCATTTTAGCAAGCCTTGGAGTTCTTGGATCATCAACTCATCTTCATCTTTTCATTTTGTTCTTGTTTGCAAATTTGTAAGCTTCACATCTAGCACCTACATTCTTATGCTTTTTTGATTAAACACAATGTACAAGTTTATCTTGAATTATACATCATAAACCCACTTGAAAAACAATAAGAAAACTAAAATCATTATTATTCTTGGTGATTTTGGATGAACTTTAAATAGTTTGATAGTAGTAGATTTGAATCTTTGAGTTAAATGCCCGGATAGTCCCTATGGTTTGGTCTTTTTCACCTTTAGTCCCTAACTTTCTAAAATTACAGCTATAGTACCTAACTGTTTCAATTTTGTTCCCGGATAGTCCCTAACGCAGATGGGGGTTAGTTTTTGATGTTAAGTGGATGTGAAATGACCAAAATACCCTTGTTGTTAATTTAATATCTAAAAAGTTAAACTAAAATATAATTAATATTAAATAATTTATGTGAGGCCACCACCAACCACACCCACTTCAACTCCCCCACTCCTCACCCACCCCACCCTCTTCATCTTCACCACCGCCTAATGCGTGGGTGTAAACCGATGTTTATTATAGTTTAAGTTGACGTTTTTACGTGACTTTTAATTCCGGATAGCCTACTTTTAATAAGGTTTGTGTTTTACAGGTCTTATGGAGTTTGAGGAGCTAATTGGGAGCTTAACAGGGCACCAGGACACGAATCGGGTTAACTGGAAGCGAGAAATCAAGAAATCAGAAAGTGAGGTTTAGAAGCACCGTCGCCAATGCCACTATGGGCCGTCGTGTGCTTTGTGTCGTAGGCAGCAGCTTAGGTCATCAGCCAAAAAGGGAGAATGCATGGCCGTCGCCGACAGGCCTCCTGGACGTCGGCGAGGGTCTTCGTTTCTTGCTTCGCGAATTTTGTGGTTTTTTACTTTTGGAGATAGGTTTAAACATAATTTTTGACCTATTTTGAGGTATCATGAGTTCTTGGAGTTTGAACCTTGTTCTTGGAGCCATAACCTTCCACCAATCCATTTCAATTCATATCCAATCCATTCGATTCATCCACCTCGATTCTAACCCTAATCCATCTTCATCACCATCAATCACCAATCATCAATCTCATCATCACCATCTGATACCAAAACCCTAACCATACTTCATCTTCATCTCCAAGCTTCAAGATGTTCAAGTTCAAGGCTTTAGCATTCATTGATCGCGTTCCGTTCACCATGAGCGGCTAATTCCCAGAGGTTTCACACCGGTGTAGGATTTTGTAAGCCTAGGGTTAAACATTGTTATTGGTTTGGTTTGTGACAATTTGCTATTTTGATTTTGAAGCTTATGACAATTGTCTTGCATTTGTATTGAATTCATAAATTGTCAAGTGAAGATTAAATTTGACTTTATGAAATTTTTATGTGCATTTATGCCTTGTCTAGGTTAGGATTTACATGTTCTTGGTAATGAAGTGCATCTTTGTCCGTTCTTTGTAACGTTGATAACTATTGGCACCTAAGCCTCGTGACACTAAATTCTTTAATCACTGTTGCAATTGAATCAAATCTAAAACGTGTAGAAACCCTAGGAGCGCAATCACTGAACCGGGTGTGAACCTTGTTTTCTCTATATTGTCTTACAATCGCATTTACTTTTATTGCAAACTTTCAAGTTCTGTTAGTTAATTAATCAACAACTTGTTGGTTCATTCCAACACTTTTCTCAAATAAACAAATTAATCGTTTGTGTAGCAAGCTTCATAAAGTGACAATCTTATTTCAAATCAATCTTGTCCGTACGCAAACCACAGACTCTTCGTGGATCGACCACGTGCTACCACTAACTCATAGTTAAGGATAAATCCGGTTTATAAATATTATCTTTGACCGAGGCGCGACACCTCGATCAAATTTTGGCGCCATTGCCGGGGTGTTCGTGCGCTTTGCGTTTGGATTTATTGGTTTTTGTGATTAACTGTTTAATTGCTTGTTTTCTTATTATCGTTTCTGCTTTTGTGTTACGCGGGTGTGTTACTTGTGCAGGTTACAGGTAGTGCATGCGTACACAAAATTCCGGAAGAATGTCACCGTTGGTATTCGAACCGGAAATTGAGCGGGTCGTTAGAAGAAACCTAGCCAATCGATTAGAGGCAACCGTTGTCTCTAATCCACCAAAGCCCAACACACCAAGCACCTCATCTGTTGGAACCGTTCCAATGGATAACCAAAATGCCAACCAACATCAACACCAATACCCTAATCACCCACCTCAAAACCCAAACAACCAACCGGGTGGTAACAACTCAAGACCACCTACACCACCATTTCAAAACCGCGGTCCTAACCAAAACCTCAACCAACGAGCCCGTACACCTCCACCTCAAAACCAAAACCGACAAAACCCATTACCACCCAATGTCAACAACCGCAACGCTAACGCCAACCGTGGTGTTAATGCGAATCGTGGCAATCCCATGAATGAAGATCAATTTGTCAATTTTGATGAATTGAGGAATAATATCCCGGATGATGAACCTTATAGCATACCTGGTTATCAATCACCGGAACATGTTAGCGTTCACATGGAATACTCGGACGATGGGGGATATTATAATGATCGGGTTGAAGACGATGGATGGGGAAACCACAATGAAGGGTCTTTCCACAACGGTGGGAATTTTGGTTATGATGATGGGGGGTATCAATATGCGAATGTTGTGGGAGATTATGATGGATACGGTTATGCTCAAGGTAGAGACGACGGTTATGGGAACAACCGTCAACCACGTAACAACAATAGGAACCGAAACGATGGTAACAACAATTACAACAATCAAAATGCTAATCGTAATCGGATTCCACAATACGTGGGTGGTGGGAACCAAAGGGGTTATCGAGATGGTGATAGAAGAAGGGATCGAAGAATGGGGGACCAATAGGTGAACAGTCCACCAATGAATAATCGATACAATCGCAACAACAACAATCAATGTCAATCACCACAAGGAGTTGATGGTCGGTTCTGACCGATGATATCGGAAATGATTCTCCAATTATACCACCGCCAAGAGGAAGAGTTGCTTTTGATTGCAAACCCAACTACATCAACATACTTCCTCATTTTAATGGAAGGTCGAATGATGAACCATATACGCATTTACAAGAGTTTTCGGCCATATGTAGCACTATTGGGGTGGTCATTTCACTCAAGATGAGGTTCGCTTATGTTTTTTCCAATTCTCATTAAAGGACAAGGCTAAGCAATGGTTTTTAACATTGCCCACCAATAGCATTCACACTTGGGCGGAGATGCAACAAATTTTCCTTCATGAGTATTACTCGATGGCTAAGACCGATGATGCGCGTGATGAGATTCGAGCGTTTAAGCAACTCTCGAGTGAACCGTTACATGAGGCTTTCATGAGGTATAAAGAATTGATCCGAAAATGTCCTCATCATCAAATCGAAAAGTGGGAATTGGTGAAGTGCTTTGTGAGAGGCTTAGACGGAGAGACATGGAATCATTTGGAATCTACTAGTAACGGAACATTGTTGAGTAATCATAAAGATTACGATTGGGAGTTTCTCGAGAGAATGGCTAAAAGATCGAAAGCCAAAGAGTCGGCCGACCGAGCTAAGAAGCACCCTATATCCCGGTCACTACCCGACCTTGACTCTAGTTCAAGGGATCGCATTTCTACATTTGAACGGGAGTTGGCCCGTACGAAGAAAAAGGAAGTCAACGCGGTACAATTCGCAGGTTGTGATGGGTGTGGGGGACTCGATCATAGAACCATAGAATGTCAAATGGGGAAAGCCGAAGACACCGAGGAAGTAAATCAAGTGTTTGGTGATCGGAAGCATAATGACATGAATTCGAACACTTACCATCCCGGGTTGAGAAACCACCCTAATTTTCGTTATGGGAACGCCGAAAATCAAATGAACCCGAACTTTCATGCGGGTAACCAAGGCGGATCATCATACCAAAACCGCCAAGGCGGTAATCACGGGGGCTATCAAAGAAACTACAACCAAGGTAGTAATCAATCGTATCAAAACCGTGAAGGAAATTATCAAAGGGGTTACAACCAAGGTGGTAACGGGGGAGGTAATTCAAACTCTCAAGGTGGTGGTGATGATTTGAGTGCCAAGATTGATGCACTCTGGAATATTGTGGAGGAATCTAGCAGTGACATCAAGGAGATGAAAAAGGCAAATGAGATGCGGGATAAATCTCATGAGGTATTGACAAAGCAAGTGGGGCAACTTGCTGAAGAGGCAGCTCAGATGCGAGGAAGTGGAGGAAGACTTCCAAGTGATACCACCGTAAACCCTAAGCATCAAGGGTCCAACTCGAAGAACACACGTGAGGTACCAATTAATAAAATTTCTTTACGTAGTGGTCGAGTCATAGATAGTGGTGTCGAGTCACCCCACCTCAGTTTGTTGAAGGGGTGGTGGAAGATGTCAGTGATGAGAGAGTGTTGACGGTCAACGGGTAAAAATAAAAATGTTTCGAAAATAGTAAAATACCCCGTTGTGACCGTCCTCATCCCAAAGGCTAAGGAAAAGGGTGTGGAGGTTAATACGCCCCTTATCCCGAAGCCTTGTTGGGACCATCTAAGAAGGTGGTTACGAAACGTGGCCCACAACAAGAGGAAATGTGGGAAATTTTTAAACAAGTAAAAATCAACCTACCTCTCTTAGATGCGATCAAACAAGTGCCCTCATATGCGAAGTACTTAAAAGAATTATGTACCCAGAAACGAACTAACAAGTTTCCCAAGAAACTTGATTTAACTGAAAATGTTAGTTTGATTCTTTCGGGTGCACTTCCACCAAAGCTACAAGATCCGGGGGCGCCCATTATTTCTATTCAAGTTGGTGAATTCAAAATGACACGGGCACTTTTGGACCTTGGGGCGAGTGTGAGTATCCTGCCGGGTAGTTTGTACGACCAATATGAGTTTGGCCCACTTCATTCGTCTAACACCACCATGGTGTTGGCGGATTTGACACCCAAACTACCCCGTGGGATAGTCACCGATGTGATAGTAAAAGTTGATGACTTTTATTATCCGGTGGACTTTCTTGTACTTGATTATGCTTCTTTGGACCGAACCATACAACCAACGGTTATACTCAGTCAACCATTTTTGGCAACATCAAATGCCCAAATCAATTGTAATACGGTCGACATGACTTTTGGTAACCGTCGGTTGCGGTTGAATGTTTTTTCGGAATTGAGGAATCCTCTAGTTGGTGAAGAATGCTATATGGCGGACGTCATTGGCGAGTGTATACCTCTATGTGACATTAGTGTCGAAGAGGAAAACACAATAGAGGAATGTTTCATGTTTGACAGGTTGCAAGTGGAAACAAATGAAGCATGGATGAGGAGGTGAAAAGAATAGAGGTGATGGCGGCAAAGGAAGGAAGACCCACTTGGACACATCAAGTGGAAAGTCTTCCAGAAAAGATTGATACGAAATTGAAACCGTCACTAGTGGAACCTCCGTTGTCGAATTGAAGGTGTTGCCCAAGCATTTGAAATATGCTTATGTGGGTGAAGGCAACACGCTTCCGGTGATCATAGCGGCTAATCTAACCGGAGAGCAAGAGGAAAAACTCATGGAGGTCTTGGTCACCAATAGAGCCGCTATTGGTTGGACCATTGCTGATCTGAAGGGAATCAGTCCCTCAGTGGTGATGCACAAAATCATCACCGAAGATGGTATCACTCCTTCTCGTAACGCACAAAGGCGATTGAACCCCAACATGCGAGAGGTCGTCAAGAAGGAGGTGTTGAAGTGGCTAGATGCGGGTATCATTTATCCCATCTCTGATAGCCAATGGGTAAGCCCAACGCAAACGGTCCCGAAAAAGGCAGGCATTCAAGTCGTCACAAATGACGCAGGTGAAGAGGTTGCCACCCGGCCGGTAACCTGGTAAAAAATTCGTATTGATTATAGGAAGTTAAATTCTGCAACTTCCAAAGACCATTTCCCTTTACCTTTTATTGACCAAATTGTTGAGAAGTTAGCGGATAATATTTTTATTGCTTTCTAGATGGGTATTCGGGTTACAACCAAATAGCTATCCATCCGGAAGATCAAGCTAAGACCACATTTACTTGCCCCTACGGTACTTTCGCATTTAGGCGAATGCGGTTTGGGCTATGTAATGCCCCCGCCATCTTTCAAAGGTGTATGATGAGTATATTATCGGACATGGTGGGGGAGTCCTTAGAGATCTTTATGGATGACTTCTCAATTTTTGGGTCATCATTTGGGGCATGCCTTGACCAACTCGAAAAAGTTTTGAAAAGATGTGTTGAGAAAAATTTGGTTTTGAGTTGGGATAAGAGCCATTTTATGGTTCAGGAAGGGATTGTGTTGGGGCATGTAGTGTCGAGTCGTGGGATAGAGGTCGACCGCGCAAAGGTGCAGGTCATCTCTACTTTACCGTATCCCACGAGTGTTAAAGGGGTTAGGTCATTTTTAGGTCATGCGGGGTTTTCTAGACGGTTTATTAAGGGATTTAGTGACATTACGAAACCTTTATGTAAATTGTTGCTTAAGGACCAATCGTTTGATTTTAACAAAGAGTGTCACACCGCTTTTAACATTTTGAAAGAGAAATTAGTGGAGGCCCCCAATATTGCAATCGCCGAATTGGTCTTTACCATTCGAAATCATGTGCGATGCAAGCGATTATGCGGTTGGGGCCGTGTTGGGTCAAAGGGTAGAAAAGAAACTCGTTGCTACTTACTACGCAAGTAAGACTCTTTCGGATGCACAATTGAATTATACAACTACCGAAAAAGAGCTACTTGCGGTGGTATTTGCATTGGAAAAATTTCGGGCTTACATATGGGGTAACAAAGTTGTTATATATTCTGATCACACTGCTGTCAGGTACCTCATGGAGAAAAAGGATGCAAAGCCGAGATTGATCCGCTGGGTTCTTCTATTGCAAGAGTTTGACCTACAGATACGGGACAAGAAGGGTAGTGAAAACGTGGTGGCAGACCACTTGTCCCGATTGATGGTGGAAGAGGGTTCTTCACGT
The DNA here is from genome assembly GCA_947069175.1 of Scalesia atractyloides. Classification (NCBI taxonomy): domain Eukaryota; kingdom Viridiplantae; phylum Streptophyta; class Magnoliopsida; order Asterales; family Asteraceae; genus Scalesia; species Scalesia atractyloides. The sequence continues at coordinate 51,121,608 of CAMTDV010000014.1, forward strand.
GTAGAGATTGATGACGCCTTCCCAGATGAGCATATTTTGAAAGTCACTATTTTACCTTGGTATGCTAACATTGTGAATTATTTGGTTACAGGTGACTTACCGGCTCATTGGGACCAGAGGAGAAGGTTGCACTTCATGTCGCAAATCAAATACTATACGTTGGAGGAACCAGACTTGTTCAAAATATGTCCGGATCAAGTTGTTCGAAGTTGCATTCCGGACGAGGAGATCCGAGTGTTTTGACGTACTTGCATTCATTTGCTTGTGGGGCCCATTTCAGTGGTCACAAAACTGGGCACAAAGTGCTCAATAGTGGGCTTTATTGGCCAACTATCTTCAAAGACGCATTTACTTTTGCTAAAAACTGTGTTGAGTGTCAAAAATTAGGGGGTATTTCCAAACGGGATGAGATGCCCATGCAACTGATCCTTATTGTAGATATTTTTGATGTGTGGGGGATCGATTTCATGGGCCCCTTTCCTAATTCGCATGGCAACATGTATATCTTGGTGTCGGTCGACTATGTGTCGAAATGGGTTGAAGCGATCGCTACCAAGACAAATGACCATACCGTGGTTTGCAGTTTTGTTCAAACGAATATAATTTCAAGATTTGGGAACCCCTGAGTAATCATTAGTAATGGAGGATCTCACTTCAAAAATTTTAACTTTAGCAAACTTTTGAAACAGTATGGTGTTAACCATCGAATTGCTACCCCCTATCATCCGCAAACAAGCGGTCAGGAAGAGGTATCCAATAGGCAAATCAAAGAGATTTTGAAAAAGACTGTTCGACCGGACCGTAAGGACTGGTCGACAAAGTTGAACGATGCTTTATGGGCCTATCGAACGACACCTAAAACACCGATTGGTACCACACCTTACCGTTTGGTTTACGGTAAAAATTATCACTTGCCGGTCGAGCTTGTGCATCGTGCTTTTTGGGCTATTAAAGAGGTTAACATGAAATATGATGATGCAGGCAAGGAGCGAAAGTTAAAGTTATGCGAGTTAGAAGAACTCCGGGAAGAAGCTTATGAGTGTGCTTCAAAATACAAGGATGGAATGAAGCGAGCACATGACGCAAAGTTGAAGCCAAAGGAGTTTGTGGTAGGGCAAAAGGTTTGGCTCTACAACTCAAAGCTTAAATTCTTTCCCGGGAAGCTCAAGAGTAAGTGGATGGACCATACGTGATCACACGGGTCGATGTCACCATTGAGGACCCGAAGGATGGGTCAAGGCAAACGGTTAACGGTCATCGTCTAAAACCATTTCTTGATGGTAATGATGATAAGGGCGAGAAGAACACGGAAGTGGTAAGCTTCGTGGTGGGCGTACCACACTACAAGGTCATTTGAGAACCGGTAACACGTTATGTAGAGTTATGTACTATTTTTAATTATTTGGGTGCATTGCTTTAGAATAGTTATGCTTATTGTTTTGATCTAACAACTCTTTGAGATGTGTGAAGTTCCGGAAGCTATAAACGAGTCTTGAAGACATGAGATATGTTATTGAACTCTTTTATGTGTATTGGGGACAATACACGATCTTTTTAGGGGGGTGGTAGGATCGTTAACGATAGGTTGTTAGTGAATATTAAAACCGAAAAAGTTACACAAAAAGATTTTTTTTTAATTTTTAGGATTTAAATTAAGCTAGGCTCCTTTTGTAAAAAGCTCATGTTTTGGCCCATAGTTTCTAAAAAATGGATTTAGGAGTACCGTCGGCGACGGGGCATCAGGCCGTCGCCGACGGGTTGCCAAATGTTGGCCGTCGGGTGAAAATTGTCGTAGACAGCGGGTTAGTGCGCCGGATGAGAATTGAAAAAAAAACCACAGTTTGGGGAGCCGTCGGCGACGGTGCTCGGTTAGTCAGCCGATGCTGATTGTTTCTTAACGCGAATTTTCGACCCGAAACTTTTTTTTAGCTACCCAAACTCGACCCGAGAGCCATTTTAACCACATAACTGACCCGGTAAGTCCCATGTCTAAGCTACAACTCCTTTACACCACAAAATCTCTGCATTCATCTCCTCCACAATCCACCACAACTTCATCTTCTTCATCCCTTTCAACCAAGAACCCTAATCTCCAATCCTTCATAACTTCTTCAAATCTCCACCAAATCCAGTGATTCTTGAGCCTATTTTATGTATTTTTTCGAGAGGAACAAAACGCCCAAATTTGTTTTCAGTAATTCTTGCTAGTTTACAAGATTTCTAGGCGTGAAATTTTGGGTTTTTGAAGAAGTTCATCAAGCCTCAAGATTTTCTTCTTTCTTTAGTTCTTCTTGCCTAAACAACACTAAAGGTATGATTTTTTTTCTCATATTTTTGAGCATGATTATCATATGGATAGTCAATTTCTTCCGAAATTTTTTAAACTTTTTGGTTTAGAGTAGGTTGTTTATTGCAATTTATGATGTTATAGCTTATATTTGGGCATGAATAGATGATTTGGGTGGGATTTGAACTTACAACAACTCTTGTGATGTCATTACACATGTTGTTAGTATGTTTGAACATGAGCATGATGTTGAATCTTGTTGAACTTCCATGGAGTTGGGAATAAACATGATGAATATTAAGTTTTAGATTATAAGTTGCCACTTTTAAGTTTAAACAAGCTAATTTATATCTAAAGCAAAGGTTCAATCAACATCATTGTTTATGTTCAAAAGTCGGAGTGTTTGAGGTTTTGGGTATACTAATTGGTTTCTTGTGTTTGATTGTAGCCATGTTTTCTCGAAAAAGAAGTAAGACATCCGGTGAAGGGTCATCTTCACAAGCCGGTTCGGGCTCAGGATATGTCCAAAAGAAATGGGAACAATTAAGTAATGTTGAAGAGGATGATGGTCAATTGGAACACCAGGATTGGGATTGGGATGAATTCAGAAACAGCCGTACAACTTTAAAGTGGACCGACAACAAGAAGAAGCCGTTGTCAAGGTATAACAATAAAAAACTGGAGGCAAAAATGTGGAGATGGAAGATGGTTTCCGGGAACGTCACCACTTCGGTCCCAGAACAATTTGTTCGGAAAGATCTGTTAATGTGAGGAGTTCAGGGCTATAGGAATCGTCCAAAAGTGTGAAAGGCATGGCTGGGAGAGAGTTCTGGATTGTTGTGAAGACATCACACCGAGGGTTTATTTGGCAGCAGTTTGTGAGTGGCTGTCAACATTATGGTTTTTGAACAGGGATGGACCACCGGACACGTGGCAATTGGTTGGTGACATTGGGAAGAATCAGATGATCATGTCATTCGCGCACATGAATTGTATTGCTCGTTTTGACTCATTGGGTGCGGATGCTTATTACTACTACACCATTGACCAATTTCTAGATAACAAGGTGAATCCTACTGATCCCGCTGGTATGTCAGTCACTCTGTTACGGGGTCCGGTGGGTTAGGTGAGTCGAGAAATGATCTGTCATTGGAAGGGCGGATCCTCCAAGGTATATCTCTTGAAACATCATGGTGCGGTTTGGAGACCGCGGGAAGGTAAAGGTGCCCGATTGTAGGGTGCTACATACATTGTTGGTTGGTGCACCAAAGTTGTCATGGCGCCAAATTGTGATGATAAACACGTGGGACACGCGTGAATCATGCACCAGGAAAATGATACCGTATGTGAGGTTGATAAGCGAAATGATCCTACAACAAAACGCTTTACCCGCCGACTCGTTTATGGGTAACCAAGCCAATTGATCAAGTTTGTTCCGCCTCAATCAGGCGGCATTGGAAGATTAGCGTGGAGGTCTATGGTCACCAATATATGGTGAAAGATGATCAGGGTCGCCAATTCATGTTTACGGATCCCACTGCAGCCCAAGGGCGTGTACAAGAAGAGGAAATGCATGATGTGGAAGAGGAAGAAGAACAGGCCGGTCGAGGGAACCGAGACAGAGATATGCCCGACAACATCTGGAAATTTCAAATGAGGTTGCTCAAATCGTTGTCTCCCGGCGTAGGCCGGATTACACCAACTATAATCGGGGGCAACACGGGGTGTATGACAACGTATCCGCGGGTATTGTGGAGAATCGCGGGTACCATGAGGAAAGGCGCCAATGGGAGCAAGGCTTCCAAACTTAGTATCAAAACCATTGGAACGAGGAAGCTGCCCATAGGGCAAAAGTTGAACAATATTGGGAAGACCAACAGTTGTTTCAAGCGCAGCAACAATCTCGATTCGATTTGATGGAGCAACAACGGGCTCAAGAAAATGCTCAACGAAGAGCAAGGGAGTGTAACATCCGTAAAAAACGGATGTACCAAACCCGCTCCGTTTATCAACCGAACCGTCAGTCAAAAATTTCGTTGCGAATTAAATGCCCAAAATAATTTTAAACGATGCATAATCGATTATTATACGGGAATATATAATTAGTTTTTGAAAAACTGTTAAAAAACGCAAAATAAAAAAATATTGGTTCTGCCGGGTTTCGAACCCGGGTCAGTACCGGTTCAACCACAAGTCTTAACACACAACACACAAACCACTGCGCCACTGATGTTATTTGTTAAATAATAGAATCATTTAATTGATATAATGACGTTACGAATTCAAAACCGGCGCTCAATAGTTCAGTCGTCGGAAATCCCGGAAATCTCGCGAGTCTTAACGACAACTTACGTTATAAAGTAAACCATAACTAAGACATCGGTTATAACCGACGTTTGAGTCCGCGACACCTTCTATAACCGCCGGAGTTTTTTATAACTTATGAATCCAGTCGGAAATCAGTCCAAGTTCTTCGACGATTTGCCCTATAAATTCACCCACAACCCACTGCAAACCTTTTCGCTCAAAACCACACCTTTTCTTGGCGTAATTCCACTCGCCGGAATTATTCTGTTCGTCGCCGGAAAACCGTTTTCCCCATTTCTGAGCCTTACTAAACCATTTGAACTTATACCGAAGTCACCCACATATTCTGTAAGTTTTCTGGAGACTCGCTGCTGCAAGACACTCGTCGCCGGAAGGAATTTCTGTCGCCGGAGTTCTGCCGGAAAACAGAGGAAAGCGAGTCGGTATACCTCACGCTTAATTTCCTTTCTTTTTACTTATATCTCATATGTATTTAATCATCAAACACTAAAGAAACCTAATTGAAATTTCGAACCGGTCAGACATCACTTCTGATTATAACTCAGCGAAGAAGACGAAGTCACGGAACGTATATGTATAATTAAAATCAGGATATTACTCGGGTTAGACACACAGTCCAGCGGTGGACTGTGTGCACATTAAACATACGAACGTCTCGAGTTCGAATCCGGTTTCACACACGCTGCCTTAATAAAAATGATTTTTTTGATTAACTGAACCGGAGTCGCCACAGGTATATGTTAAGTATATTAATAATCGGAATAATAACCAAGTTAGACACACAGTCCAGCGGTGGACTGTGTGTATGTTTAAGTCGCACGTCACGAGTTCGAGTCCGGTCTTCTGCATCGACCCGGACAATTATTAACCTTTTTAAATAAAGTCAGAAATGGAAACAATAGTTTGTATTTAAGTATAATAAAAATTGGATTATATAACATGTTAAACACACAGTCCAGCGGTGGACTGTGTGTTAGTTTAAGCCACAGGTCCCGGGTTCGAGACCTTGTGGAGTGCACCGTCCGATTCGCTTAAACTGTTTTTAAAATAAAATGATTTTCGGTTTAAACTAATTAATGTATAAATATAATTAAAATCAGATATATAACGGGTTAGACACGTAGCTCAGTTGGTAAGCTGCATGCACGCGTACGGGAGGTCTCGGGTTCGAGCCTCACTCAGCGCACTTATATTCCGACTCGAACCGGTCAATGGTCAGCTCAACGGTCAACGGTCAGAAAAAGTCAAATTGTTTTATTATTTTTATTTAATTATTTTAATTAAAAATCAATTTAAAATACTTAAAAATAACATTTTTAAGGTTAGAAAATAGCCTTAAAACTCACAAAAATACACCCAACAATCCTACTAAAATAGATTAATAAAATCCGTTTACTTACCAAACCATAATGCGATTTATCTAGGTTAATCTCACTCGTGGTTAAAACCACTTCGCGTGCATTCAACATCATCAACCGAACGCACCCACTGTGAGTGAATCTTACAACTCCCCCTTTTAAATTACACGTTTTGGGGTGTGTCATGTGTTATAAAAATAATTAACTTGTTTATTTAAACTTGTGCCATACCACATCATGATCTAAACTTAGATTGATTATATTGTTGTGATTACTTATTTCCTTTTGCCAAATCATATGAAACTCATTCATTAAGCCCATCAGTTCCTCGTAGGAGACGAGTTGAACAACGCGTGCTTCAAATCAAATTCATTATTGTTCATGTGTGTATCATTGAGTTTATATTGGTTGTAGTTGTGTCATTCATATTATCATGTTATGCAATTCATTCATTAGGCCCCTCAGTTCCTCGTGAGAGACGAGTTGAGCATCGTGTGCCTCTAAATGTTCCATTATTGTTCATGTGTGTTTTATTTAATATCTTATGATTGTTGAATAAGTCTTACATCTATTTTTATTCATGTTTGGTTGTGCACATATTTCATAATCAATTTAAATAAACTTGTTCAAATGTTTTCCATAGGATTCACTCGCCAACTTTATGTTGATCCAAAAACCCTTTTACACATGATACAGGTGAACAGGTTGAAGCAAGGAAAACATAGGATATGCCTTAGAAGAGAACAAAGAAGCTTAGATTGATAGTTAGAACATGTTGTAACATTTATTGTAAATTTCCATTAAATTGTAATTAATGAATATGAAACACATAATAAATGTTATGAGCTTTGATGATAACCCAATCATGCCCCGATCACCTTTTCTGCTGCGGGTCGGGGTGTGACAGATTGGTATCAGAGCCATGACTATAGGGATATAGGATAGGTTATTAGACCCTTAGAGCCTATACTATAGTCTGCCTAAATTTTAATTGATTAGGTGGTTACATATAAACTTGTGATATTTATTTGTTTCATATTTGTTTACATTTACAGTCAAACATACATGCTTATATACATATTCATTATACATATATACATATTCATTATACATATATCGATGTTCATTTATTCAATTTATTTTCATACTCTCATTATCCAAAGATTTTGTGCAATTTTCAAATCTCATCAAAGTAAGTTCTGCGACGGGCATGTTAGTAACTGGAAGGGTACAAGTACCGGTAGTCGGAACGTCCTGTCTAGGCTGGCATTCGTATAAATCCAATATAACGGACCAGTTTGCCTACCTGGGGACCAACGATGAGAGTACGAAGGACCTATTAGGCCAAAGCATGCCACACCAAACGTCGTTCGAACTAACCTACTTTGAGGTGTCACCGTGTCTACACCTGGACACATTCCGAATATCACACGTTGTATACATATTTATCGATTTTCTCCGGGTTTTGTGTACGCAACCTGGCAAAACCCGTGCGAACCATATGAAAAACCAGTATTCATGGGGGCCCACATGATTACACAGGTAAAGTATGGCGGCATGTAGGGTCTAACAGCGAGCAAAACTCAAGACATCCTATGGATGTAGTAGATTTATTTTTCTATGATTATTTTACAAATGTTCATTCCTAATGCGACCCATGATCCCAAAAACATCCAACTCATACTTTTGTCATGTATTCCTTGTAGATGTCTTCTAATCTCGCCCGTAGGAAGACGAGAGCAAGAAAAGCCCGCGAACGCATGGCTGCCTTAATCGCTCAACAAATGGCTGCCGTAATACCCAACATTGTAATCCAAGTTCAACAAGCACTTACGCTAATCCTGTCAATCAAGCAAACCAAAACATTATCAACTCTCCCCCAAATACCACTAAATGCACCTACAAGCATTTCAAATCATGTGACCCTCCAAAATACAAAGGGACTGAAGGCGTCACTGCTCTTCTTCATTGGTTTGAAGAAATGGAGAACACTTTTCTAAATTGCGATTGCCCTGATGATCGTAAAGTGCGTTATGCTACGGTCGACTATATGGGATAGCACTTACTTGGTGGAATACAGAGAAGGCCAAACGAGGTGTTGAAGATGCTATGACCTTAACTTGGAACGAATTGAAGGAAATCATGACGAGACGATTTTGCCCAAGGAGCGAAATCAAGAAGTTAGAAGATGAATTTTACTCATTGAAGCAAATGGAAGGAGACCACATCACATACAACAAAAGGTTCCTCGAATTACATCAAATGGTTCCCAACATGTTCACTCCTCTCTACCGTTTGATCGAGCACTACATTCGTGGTCTTCCGTCAAAGATTCAAGACCCTGTAATAAGTACCAAGCCTGCAACTTTGGAAGCAGCAATGGAGCTAGCAACAGAGCTCACCGAGAACCGAATCCGAAACAAAGACTCCAAGGAGGAGAAGAAGAAGGATAAAGAATCGACTGAAACCTCCGACTCCACTCAAACCGAATCCCCTTTTCAACCCAATCCTAAGAGAAGAAGAGACGGGCAACTTTTCGCTGCTACCCAACGAAATCAACCAGTTTTACACGCTATACCCATCCGAGCTATCCCAATCACCCAAGTGGCACCCGACTCAGCTTACCCAAATAAGAAACCATATCTTGGACCTCACCTCGATGCAACAACTGTTTTTATCACCATCCTCATACCCTACCTTGTCGTCTATGTGCAACTTGTGGACGCTATGGTCATTTGAGCAATGTTTGTCGCACCTTTCAAGACCAAAACCTTTTCCCCTACTCAAACATAAACCAAACCTATCAACAACCCCAATACCCCATGTTCCCATATGCTCGAGCTTGTTTCAATTGTCGCGACCCTACCCACTTTAGAAACACATGCCCTCAATTGGTTAACGTCATCAACACTCAAGCCCAATCAAACCCAGTTAACCAAGTAAACAAGAAAATCCAAACACTAGGCCACCACAAGAGGAAGAGTCTTCAATATCAACGCCAATCCTGTCGAAGATAATGACGGCCCAAGCGAAGATACTCAACTAGTCCTCTTCGCCGAAGATCCAGATTCAACTCCTATCGTTTAGTTTTATGTTTTTTCCATGTGTAGACTGTTAGAGTAATTATTGGATATTAATATTATATATTGTTTTCAGTATATGCTTTTGCCGAGGCCGCAGCTCCCCATCCATCGAGGTTGAGCTTGATCCCCATTTTATTATGCGGTTGATCTTGGCGTGCCCGCACGATCGGCTCCGTTTGATTGAGCCTTGATCGGTTATTTCATTTTACATTTCAATACATGCAATACGCTCGGCTCCGTTTGATTGAGCCTTGAGCGCACAGTTCAATTTACATTTCCAGTTCATGCAATACGTTCGGCTCCGTTTGATTGAGCCTTGAGCGCACATACATTTTCATTATCAGTATCTTGTGGTTATGGTGTTTGTTGTAGAGTCGCATAGAACTAATCATGACTGGCGGATAAAGTCAATGAGAATTTGACAAGAATATGGTGGATACGCCGCTGGTACTTCCTATATATAAGTATTCTTGTCAAATGATCGGAGGCATTATCAGGTGGTTATGAGAGGTTCCATGCATAGGCTGTTTGTGTGATTGTTGTTTAGATTAAGTTGTTCAATTTCAGTACATTCAATACGTTCGGCTCCGTTTGATTGAGCCTTGAGCGCACATACAATTTCATTTTCAGTACATGCAATACGTTCGGCTCCGTTTGATTGAGCCTTGAGCGCACAGACAATTTCATTATCAGTATCTTGTGGTTGTTGTGTTTGTTGTAGAGTCGCATAGAACTAATCATAACTTGCGGATAAAGTCAATGAGAATTTGACAAGAATATGGTGGATACGCCGCTGGTACTTCCTATATATAAGTATTCTTGTCAAATGATCGGAGGCATTATCAGGCGGTTATGAGAGGTTCCATGCATAGGCTGTTTGTGTGGTTAAGTTATTCATTTTCAGTACATGCAATACGCTCGGCTCCGTTTGATTGAGCCTTGAGCACACCGACAATTTCATTTTCAGTACATTCAATACGTTCGGCTCCGTTTGATTGAGCCTTGAGCGCACAGACATTTCATTTTCAGTACATGCAATACGATCGGCTCCGTTTGATTGAGCCTTGATCGCATAGATATATTTCATTTCAGTAATTTATGTTTGTTGTATTGGTTGTAGAGTTATAGGACTAATCATAATTCACCGATAAAACCAATGAAAATTTGACAAGAATATGGTGGATACGCCGATGGTACTTCCTATATATAAGTATTCTTGTCAAAGGGTCAGAGGCATTATCGGACGGTTATGAGAAGTTCTATGTAGGATTTATTAGTTTCTTGGTAACCAATCATAACTTGTGGATAAAACTAATGAAAATTTGGCAAGAATAGGTGGATACGCCGCTGGTACTTCCTATATATAAATATTCTTGCCAAAGGATCAGAGGCATTATCAGGCGGTTATGAGAAGTTCCATGTAGGATTTAGTTTTGCCTTGGTTGGAATTTGTGTTACATTTATATCATCATGCTATTTAAAGAGATTGGATTGTGTTCCATTTCTACATAAACTAACCTCTCCATCATAACAAACGAGAGAGGAACTTCCACCATTCAAACATATATGCTATCAGAATGTGGATTCAAATATTTGCTGTTGTTGTTTATTCATGTTCGAATATTAGCTGTTGTGTTTATTTATGTTCAAATATCAGCTGTTGTGTTTTTATTTATGTTCCATGTAGGTTGTAGTGTTAGAAGTTTTGCCTTAGGATATAACCATACTTTCCCAAACGTATCTAAACTCTTATGCATGATATCATTTTTAGCAAATCATTTCTGCTTATCAATACTCATACAGTAGGCAAAAAAAGCGATTCCTGTAATAGGGTACTTAACCCTTACAAGGAACGTTACCGCCTCGAACAAAAACTTAAACCCTTATTTTTCTAAGCATACAACTGTCAAACTAAACATCATCATCCTTTTAGTTAAAATATATCATTATTTAAATTTCGGGACGAAATTTCTAAAAAGCAGGGGATACTATAACATCCGTCAAAAACGGATGTACCAAACCCGCTCGTTTATCAACCGAACCGTCAGTCAAAAATTTCGTTGCGAATTAAATGCCCAAAATAATTTTAAACGATGCATAATCGATTATTATACGGGAATATATAATTAGTTTTTGAAAAACTGTTAAAAAACGCAAAATAAAAAAATATTGGTTCTGCCGGGTTTCGAACCCGGGTCAGTACCGGTTCAACCACAAGTCTTAACACACAACACACAAACCACTGCGCCACTGATGTTATTTGTTAAATAATAGAATCATTTAATTGATATAATGACGTTACGAATTCAAAACCGGCGCTCAATAGTTCAGTCGTCGGAAATCCCGGAAATCTCGCGAGTCTTAACGACAACTTACGTTATAACGTAAACCATAACTAAGACATCGGTTATAACCGACGTTTGAGTCCGCGACACCTTCTATAACCGCCGGAGTTTTTATAACTTATGAATCCAGTCGGAAATCAGTCCAAGTTCTTCGACGATTTGCCCTATAAATTCACCCACAACCCACTGCAAACCTTTTCGCTCAAAACCACACCTTTTCTCGGCGTAATTCCACTCGCCGGAATTATTCTGTTCGTCGCCGGAAAACCGTTTTCCCCATTTCTGAGCCTTACTAAACCATTTGAACTTATACCGAAGTCACCCACATATTCTGTAAGTTTTCTGGAGACTCGCTGCTGCAAGACACTCGTCGCCGGAAGGAATTTCTGTCGCCGGAGTTCTGCCGGAAAACAGAGGAAAGCGAGTCGGTATACCTCACGCTTAATTTCCTTTCTTTTTACTTATATCTCATATGTATTTAATCATCAAACACTAAAGAAACCTAATTGAAATTTCGAACCGGTCAGACATCACTTCTGATTATAACTCAGCGAAGAAGACGAAGTCACGGAACGTATATGTATAATTAAAATCAGGATATTACTCGGGTTAGACACACAGTCCAGCGGTGGACTGTGTGCACATTAAACATACAAACGTCTCGAGTTCGAATCCGGTTTTCACACACGCTGCCTTAATAAAAATGATTTTTTTTTGATTAACTGAACCGGAGTCGCCACAGGTATATGTTAAGTATATTAATAATCGGAATAATAACCAAGTTAGACACACAGTCCAGCGGTGGACTGTGTGTATGTTTAAGTCGCACGTCACGAGTTCGAGTCCGGTCTTCTGCATCGACCCGGACAATTATTAACCTTTTTAAATAAAGTCAGAAATGAAAACAAATAGTTTGTATTTAAGTATATAAAAATTGGATTATATAACATGTTAAACACACAGTCCAGTGGTGGACTGTGTGTTAGTTTAAGCCACAGGTCCCGGGTTCGAGACCTGTGGAGTGCACCGTCCGATTCGCTTAAACTGTTTTTAAAATAAAATGATTTTCGGTTTAAACTAATTAATGTATAAATATAATTAAAATTAGATATATAACGGGTTAGACACGTAGCTCAGTTGGTAGAGCTGCGTGCACGCGTACGGGAGGTCTCGGGTTCGAGCCTCACTCAGCACACTTATATTCCGACTCGAACCGGTCAACGGTCAGGTCAACGGTCAGAAAAAGTCAAATTGTTTTATTATTTTTATTTAATTATTTTAATTAAAAATCAATTTAAAATACTTAAAAATAACATTTTTAAGGTTAGAAAATAGCCTTAAACTCACAAAAATACATCCAACAATCCTACTAAATAGCTTAATAAAATCCGTTTTACTTACCAAACCATAATGCGATTTATCTAGGTTAATCTCACTCGTGGTTAAAACCACTTCGCGTGCATTCAACATCATCAACCGAACGCACCCACTGTGAGTGAATCTTACAACTCCCCCTTTTAAATTACACGTTTTGGGGTGTGTCATGTGTTATAAAAATAATTAACTTGTTTATTTAAACTTGTGCCATACCACATCATGATCTAAACTTAGATTGATTATATTGTTGTGATTACTTATTTCCTTTTGCCAAATCATATGAAACTCATTCATTAAGCCCATCAGTTCCTCGTAGGAGACGAGTTGAACAACGCGTGCTTCAAATCAAATTCATTATTGTTCATGTGTGTATCATTGAGTTTTATATTGGTTGTAGTTGTGTCATTCATATTATCATGTTATGCAATTCATTCATTAGGCCCCTCAGTTCCTCGTGAGAGACGAGTTGAGCATCGCGTGCCTCTAAATGTTCCATTATTGTTCATGTGTGTTTTATTTAATATCTTATGATTGTTGAATAAGTCTTACATCTATTTTTATTCATGTTTGGTTGTGCACATATTCATAATCAATTTAAATAAACTTGTTCAAATGTTTTCCTTAGGATTCACTCGCCAACTTTATGTTGATCCAAAAAACCCTTTTACACATGATACAGGTGAACAGGTTGAAGCAAGGAAAACATAGGATTGCCTTAGAAGAGAACAAAGAAGCTTAGATTGATAGTTAGAACATGTTGTAACATTTATTGTAAATTTCCATTAAATTGTAATTAATGAATATGAAACGCATAATAAATGTTATGAGCTTTGATGATAACCCAATCATGCCCCGATCACCTTTTCCGTTGCGGGTCGGGGTGTGACAGGGAGGAGGAACAAGATCGTCTCCGTAGGGAGCGAGAGGCCTATGAGGATAGGCGTTGGATGGCGACCGCTACAGATCAACAAATAGCCATCAATAACGCCAAGATCCTGCTTGATCGAGAGAGGCATCATCGGAATTTGATGGCCGGGTTGCCGTTTCAGCAACATACACCATGGTTCAACTATGAGGACCTTCCCGTGCCTCAAGGACCCTCCGACCCATTTCCACATTGGCCCGAAATGCCGGGCTCGAGTTTTGTCCGATATAGCCACCACCACCAGCTGAAGGGGAATCTGGACCGCTCGATGATTGGAAGGATATCTTGTCTTCCTTCACCGGGATCCCATATAACCCGTACCCGCCTAAAGAGCCGAACGAACAGTACCAAAGGTAGGTGAGGTATGTTTTATGTTGTTGTTGTACCTTCTTGTTTTTAGTTTTTGTTCTAGTTAGATTTTATTGCTTTCCTAGTTAAACGAACTTTGTGGGTGTGTTCCCTATATAACCCTCACGAGACCTACTCGTCCTTCCGAGATATCAGAAGGTTTAAAAGGGTTTGTTGCATAAGCTAAATGCAACTGTGATTCCTATGAAAGTGAGTTAGGACTGTTATTGTTGTACATTATTTTCCACATAAGTCAAAGTAAATTAACGTATGGATCGGTGATATTTTCATAAAAGTGGTAGAACTAGGTTACTAACAAATTTTGATGGTTGTGAGAAGCATGCTTCTACACAAGGGTTGAGATTTGTAGGTACATTATGTTCGTGAGACGACCGCTTTGTTTAAGGATGTGGAGCAAATGAAGAACGAGCTCAGAAATCAGGTGCATACGTTTCTTTTTTACTTTGATTTTTAGTTAGATAATAAGTGGAGTGTAAATTGTATTTTAGTCTCCGGGGTGAAAGTTTTGGGAAATTAGCCGTGTCACATCCCTTGTGCATTATAAAGAGCCCTATTCTACACATTGAGGACAATGTTAACCTCAAGTGTGGGGATGGGGTAGTAAAAGTTTTTCGATTTTGACCCATTCATTTAAACACTACACATTGAGGAGAATCTAAAAGCACAAGTAACTAAATTAGCAAGGGATGGCACGAACCATTTGGTCTTTTGTCATAGTCGAGTTCAAAATTAAAGGCATAAAAAGTATTTAATGGGTGGTTATTTGGGAATAATTTGCCTAAGAAACTTGTAATTGTGCATATCACATTTCATACCCTTAATATGTGAGTGTTTGAGCCACTGGTGTACATTATGCATATACATGTTTCTTTGTTTGAGTGATCCGTTAGTTATGTATTGTAAAACTTGCATCTTTTGATACGTTTGAGACCATAGACCGAATGCAAGCATGAGAACGATTAAGGCAATAGGTAAACCTTTTTGCTTTACACCATTTATTTAGCCTTACCCAAACATATCCCCTAGTAGCCAATGTTGAGCCTAATCCTTTCATTTGATCGCCCAAATTAGCCTTTAACCTTAAACCTTCTAACCCGTGTGATGGAAATTCGATCATAGTATTAGTTAATTAGTTGTGTATATAGTTTGAAAAAAAATCAATCAGAAAATACTATGAAAATAGAGAAGAATGATGAAGAAAAACACAAAAAGATGTGCAATAGTTGTGAATAAAAGGCGAACGTTTTAGCCTATTAGTTATCGACTTGTGTTTAGTCGGTTTAGTGTAATTGTAATAAAGATCGAATTTTCATCACCTTAGCCACTTTAAATATCCTATTCCATACCCTTAGACTAGCCCTGTTACAACCCTCTAAAAACCTTTTGACTTGTGCTTAGTATTCATGTTCGATGGTGGAGAATGATTGAGTTGCAAGGGTATGCGGATATATGTTCTATTCGGTTTTGAGTGATCACTTTTAAAAGCGCTAATACATTATATAAATTAGCCAAATTGTAAACCGAGTGGAGTGAACATTGTGAGGGATATGCATTTGTTGTGGGTTTTAAGGGCGGGTTAATCTTGAATAACCATTTTCATATGACTAGTCCATTGAGTGTTAAATAACTTGAAATTGCAAAATATCTTGAACCGGATATGACTTGAGACCTTAACTTACGTCTCAAGAATGGGGAGTGCATTTTTTTCGTTTGACCCACGTGAAAGTGAAAAACAGATTTGCTTGAGGGCAAGCAAAAGACAAGTGTGGGGATGTGATGCGTGGGTGTAAACCAGTGTTTGTTATAGTTTAAGTTAACGTTTTTACGTGACTTTTAATTCCGGATAGCCTACTTTTAACAAGGTTTGTGTTTTACAGGTCTTATGGAGTTTAAGGAGCTAATTGGGAGCTAACGGAGCACCAGGACGCGAATCAGGTCAACTGGAAGCGAGAAATCAAGAAATCAGAAAGTGAGGTTTAGAAGCACCGTCGCCGACGCCACTATGGGCCGTCGCCGACGCGCCGCCTAATCTCACCCGTCGTGTGCTTTGTTTCGTAGGCAGCAGCTTAGGCCGTCAGCCAAAAAGGGAGAATGCATGGGCCGTCGCCGATGGGCCTTCTGGCCGTCGGCGACGGGTCTTCGTTTCTTGCTTCACGAATTTTGTGGTTTTTGCTTTTGGAGACGGGTTTAAACATAATTTTTGACCTATTTTGAGGTATCACGAGTTCTTGGAGTTTGAACCTTGTTCTTGGAGCCATAACCTTCCACCAATCCATTTCAATTCATATCCAATCCATTCGATTCATCCACCTCTATTCTAACCCTAATCCATCATCATCACCATCAATCACCAACCATCAATCTCATCATCACCATCTCATACCACAACCCTAACCATACGTCATCTTCATCTCCAAGCTTCAAGATGTTCAAGTTCAAGGCTTTATCATTCATTGATCGCGTTCCGTTCACCATGAGCGGCTAATTCCCGGAGGTTTCACCCCGGTGTAGGTTTTTGTAAGTCTAGGGTTAAACATTGTTATTGGTTTGATTTGTGACAATTTGCTATTTGATTTTGAAGCTTATGACAATTGTCTTGCATATGTATTGAATTCATAAATTCTCGAGTGAAGATTAAATTGACTTTATGAAATGTTTATGTACATTTATGCCTTGTCTAGGTTAGGATTTACATGCTCTTGGTAATGAAGTGCATCTTTGTTCGTTCTTTGTAACGTTGATAACTATTGGCACCTAAGCCTCGTGACACTAAATTCGTTAATCACTGTTGCAATTGAATCAAATCTAAAACGTGTAGAAACCCTAGGAATGCAATCACTGAACCGGGTGTGAACCTTGTTTTCTCTATATTGTCTTACAATCGCATTTACTTTTATTGCAAACTTTCAAGTTATGTTAGTTAATTAATCAAACAACTTGTTGGTTCATTCCAACACCTTTCTCAAATAAACAAATTAATCGTTTTTGTAGCAAGCTTCATAAAGTGACAATCTTATTTCAAATCAATCTTGTCCGTACGCAAACCACAGACTCTTCGTGGGGATTGACCCCGTGCTACCACTAACTCATAGTTAAGGATAAATCAGGTTTATAAATATTATCTTTGACCGAGTCGCGACACTTCGATCACCTCCACCTTCAACCACCACCACCACCACCTCATCCTGCCGGAAATATAAATATAATTAATATTAAATACTATGATCTTCATGCTTGTTGTACATCTAAAAGAATCTGCACTCTATAATATTGCAAGATTTAGAATTATTGTCAAGAGGTGTATTGGAAGCAAACTATTAAGCAATACAGACGAATTCTAGGTTCATTGTTTACAAGAAACATGGAAATGTGGCAATTATTGAAATAACATCAAGCAACGTTCCTAACCACACTCTAGATCCAATCTGTTTTGGATCTCAAATCTCCACTATGTATTTTCCCCATGGTCGCCACCGTACACCTATGTGATGTCGACCCAATTGAACCGGTTTCTGTACTGAATCGGAAGACCTGTGAGAGTTATTCTTCATTAGTGAGCTCGATTGAAGTGAACCTTTTACTATTAACAAATCGATTACGTCAGGGGTGGATTCGGTTTCGGAAGACCTGAATCGAGATAAACAGGAAAACGAAGAAGGAGCTGAACGATCACTCTAAGTTGTTTCCGGCCAGTTTAGAAAGTGGGTGCGGCGGTGGTGATTGTGGCGGAGGGTGTTGTGGCAGTGGTGATGATGGCAGCGGTGGTGGCTGAGTGGTATGGCGGTGAAAGGCGGCAAGGGCGATGGGTAGGTGATAGAGGTGTTGACAGGTGGTTGGGTTTTATGGTGGTGGTGGAGCTGAAGGTGGTGGTGGGGTTTTATGGTGGTGGTGGAGCTGAAGGTGGTGGTGGGGTTTTATGGTGGTGGTGGAGATGAAGGTGGTGGTGGTTTAGAGAAAGAGAGAGGGAGAGAAGGGTATGAAGGTTTGATGAAGATGAAGACAGGCTGGATGTGGGGATAGGGCTGGGGGTGGGTGGAAATTTGTTTTCTACTTTTTAAATTAATTAATTAATTCATTTTGTTTTACTTAAGGGCATTATAGTCATTTTACACTAACTTAACTGAGAAAACTAACTCTCATCTACGTCAGGGACTATCCGGGAACAAAATTGAAAAGTTAGAGACCATAGAGGTAATTTTAAAAAGTTAGGGACTAAAGGTGAAAAAATGCTAAACCACAGGGACTATCTGGGAATTTAACTCTGAATCTTATATGTTCATGTACAAAAATGTGATCTAAACACATGCAGTTTAGATGTAGCAAGATTCACCAACAAAATGTTATGAACATGGATTTTTGCATTGGAAATGGTTACATGTCTCATACAAAACATGGACTATTATTTAAAACTCAAGAACTAGAAATTTTGTTGAAATGTGTAAATAAAGTTTCCATTTTTAAAAAGATTGTGAACATGAAACTTGTTTATAGAAGAGTTTTGATCATATATTCAAACTAAAAATGACTTCACATTTTACCTAAAGTATGGGTTTACATATAAAATATGATCTACAAATTTTTGGTGAAAATCATAAATAAAGTTTCTCTTTTTAGGAAAGTTTTAAGCTACAACAAGTTCATGACACTTTTGGCAAGTTAGGATGATTCTTGATACTTGATGATGATTTGAGTTGAAAATGATTTAAAAACATGTTTGTTTAAACATGGGAAAAGTCCATAGTTTAGGAGAAACTATGACAAAATCTTTATAAAATTTGTTATGATCAAAGAGTGTTAAACAAAAGATTCTGTACCTAGAAACGACTTGAGATTTTTAAACATGACTAAACGGATTTTTGGATAAGAAAGTGTAAGTTCGGATTTTACAAAGATTACTTAAACTAATAATTGGAAAGTATATCTTTTAGATAAAATATATATACTTTAGAGTTCATCAAGTATCATCTATATATATATATATTGTGTATATTATATATTTGACTAAGTAGGGACTAATATAAAAATATATAAACACACAAATACAAGAAAATATGGAAACACTTGAAAAACAAAACTATAAACTGGAAGTGTCCATCCTTAGACATAAACAAACAAATCGGATAATTCTGACACTTTGAACAATTTGGACAAAAATAAAATATATGGCACGGACGAAATAAATGACATAAACGAGATGGACAACACAAACACATCGGAGACGCAAACCACCCAAACCGACACGAAGGAAACGATCGAAAACAAGATTTTGAACCATCACACATACTCATTTAAAAGTCTTATGCACTAGAAAACTATTAATTATATAATATATGTAGCAATTTTTATAAAAAAACTAGATTTTTATAAAAGATACAAGTGTCATTAATTCATGGACCAAGCCCAAGTATTTTAGACTAAAAGCATCTGTAAATTAAATATGGATTAGGTCCACTTTTACAAAATGCTTGGACTAAAACCCACTTTTTAGTTAAATTGGGCTCAAGCCTACTTTTGTAAACCTATATGGATAAGCACACATTTATAAACTATTTTTGGGTTAAGCCCACTTTTATAAGAACACATTGGGCTAAGCCCACTTTTGTAAAACTAATTTTTGGGCTAGACCCACCCTTACATAATTAATTTGGGCTAGGCCCACTCTTACAAACTAATTGGGCTTGATCCACTTTAAACAAATTATTTGGGCTAGGCCCACTCATATAAAATGAATTGGGCTAGGCCCACACTAATCAAAACGAATTGGGCTAGGCCCACATTAGTTAAATGAATTGGGCTAGGCGCACACATACAAAGTCAATTGGACTAGGCCCATACTCACAAAACCTATTGGGCAAGGCCCATATGTACTAAACATTGAATTGGACGTTCATATCTAACTCATGGGCTAGGCCCATTCAAACTTAAACAATAATATATATATATATATATATATATATATATATATATATATTATATATAATATACACGAAGGATATATATACACACACACAAATAAATAAAGCGAACAAATAACAGGTACAAAAAGGAAATTCAAGATGAGATACTTGTACGAAAGACAAACATAAACCTAAGTGTCTAATAAGATAGAACACTTGTAGGTTGAAAAAACGAAGAACCAGAAACCGAATAGAGATTTGCACGGAACGCAAATCTGTGTGTTCAAGTTTTCCCTTTTATTTAAACGTTGTTATAATTTTAAACGCTCGGGGATGTATACATGTTATGAATTGTATAGCTGGGAAAAATGAAAATATTTAGATCACATGCGAATAGGTGTTTAAAATAAAGGGGCCATTAATGAAAAATCAAGTACCGAGGAACGAAGGGATAGATCTATTGGGTTTTGACGAGCCCCACTCTGAACAAAACAAGTTCTTTACAAGTGCTTTTGTGTCTAAAACTAGTGTCGTTGACACAAATAAATCGTCAAGGTTTGGTTGCCTCCTATTCTGGGATACAGAATAATGTCCTTGCAAAAGACTAATGATCATTATGCTATACAAAATGAATTTACTATTTAAAATGTTTTAAATATTCATTTGATACGAAAAACTAATAACATGAACCCACCAACCTTTGTTGACGTTTTTTCAAAACTAATATGTATTACAGGTAACTAGTGGACGACCTTGGGAAAAGTGTGTCCGTGGGATTATGAAGTCAAGTTTTAGATGTCATCCTGTCTTTGGTTCTTATGTTCGTAAACTATGTACTTGAAACTTATGTTTTGAACAATGTTGTCAATGTGTATACGTTTTCAAACTAACTTATGGTTGTAAATTTGCTTTAAATAAATGTTTGGATGGACAACTGGTTATGTTTTTACATGTATTGTTTACTTGGTTGAATGCTATGATTATCGCTCTGGCCACCTCGCGACGCTTCCGCTAAACTGAAAATCAGGGTGTGATAGTTAGTGCCCCTATTCTAGTCTCACCCGACTTGAGCTTACCCTTTGAGCTTATGTGTGATGCTAGTGATTATGCAGTTGGGGCGGTTTTGGGGCAAAGACGTGACAAACATTTTTATCCAATCTATTGTGCTAGCAAAACCCTCAACGATGCTCAATAGAACTACACCACCACCGAGAAGGAACTTTTATCCGTTGTGTTTACATTCGATAAATTCCGTTCTTTCCTTATGTTTTTGAAAACCACCATATTCACCGACCACTCAGCATTGCGTTTTCTTTTCCAAAAGAAAGATGCTAAACCTCGTTTTGTTTTATACGGTGGATTCTCTTACTTTTCGAATTCAACATAGTGATCTAGGATAAGAAAGGAGAGAGAATGTTGTGGCTGACCATCTGTAACATTTGGAGGACTCGAAGAGAGAAGAGATTCGTGAGGAGGCGATAGGTGTTTAATTCCGTCACGAGTCGGTTGATTTTGTTGATGCGGAGAAGCAAGGCATGCCATGATTCACGGATTTGGCAAACTACCTTGCGAATGGGTTAGTGTTGAAGGTATGACGACCCAACAAAAGAAGTTCTTTAGGGATGCCACTGGGTATATTTGGGACGAACCCTTTTCTCTTGTGATATGAGGAAATAGGATTCTTAGGTGATGTGTGACGAAAGAGGAATGTTTAGAGATCCTTAGGCATATTCATGAAGGTTTAACTGGAGTCACCACGGTCCTTACACCACCGCTAAAATTGATATAATGTGTATCAGATTATAGTTAAATGTTAGTTACAATAATTGAAGTCCGGGCGTTATTTACATGTATGCATACACTTATAAAACTTTTGGTAGAATCTTTACATAGCTTATATATTTATGTAGAGACATACTTGTGTATAAGACGTAAATATAAAATTGGAATAGTATAAACTAAGTTCATGCCCACGCTCCACGGCGGGTATGCCCGGTGGGAATTTCGTTGGTGCCGTTCGGTTCGTACGAAGTCAAAACTTGGTATAGAAATCAAAAGAGTAAACCCAAATACGGTAACATTAGCAATCCTCACAAAACATAAAAAATAAAAATAAAGTGTGGTGTAACAAAAACGCTATCAAAACGTGTTCGGTTGTAGTTGACAAAGACAACAAAACGATTGTTTAAGGTTGATTAAAACCGAACCGCTTCAAGGCATAAACATAATCTACTTGTTTAAAAATAACTTTAATATTATATAAGCTTTCATGTAGTATTATATATCTATAATCTTTAACATTATACAAAATAACAAAACACATTCCATGGTTGAGGGCCAATCAAACCAAATCACCATTTGTTAAAAAAAAAAAGCAAGCCCAATGGTATGGGCCACATGACCCAAGAAGAGCAAATCACTGTTCACGTTCTCGTTTGTTATAGTACAGAATGATTTATTGCAAATAATAGTAAAAAAAATTATCATTTACATGTGCACATTTGTTCACAGGGCCGTAGGTACATAGAGACGGCCGAACCCGTACCAAAAATAGATTTTGTGTTATACATATGTGTATTTTGACATCGCAACCATAGAAATTTAGACATCGAACCCGTAGAAAAAGCTGAAATTTAGTGATAGACAATCGATCATTCAGCCCTTAAAATTTCCGAACCCAGAGGAAAAAAAATCCGGGCTACGCGACTGTTTGTTCATATAGTATATCACATTGATTGCAGATACTGATAGTTGTTTTATATCATTTAAAAAAGGTTGGCTATCGGAACTAGTTTCAGCTTGAACAAACAAAGTAAGCAAGAGAATAAAAAGGAAAAATAAGGTAATCAGAAGTTAATGATACTGCTTCAACATTTCAGAAGCTTACTAAAGTGAAAGTGAATTTTCGACTGATTATTTGATGCTACTACTATGCTACATTTAATAGGAAATTAATAAACAACTTTCTGCTAGAAAATAGGATAAGGTTGCAGAACTTACATACTGCATAACTTAAACGCAATTTTTCTTATAGAAAGCCAATAGTTAGATGGGAATGAACCACTGCAATATCTAACTTACATACAGAAAGTAAAGGTAGTTTCATGACTATTCTATAAACAATATCAAGCTTGGTTTTGACTTGTAATATAGAGAAATTTCTGTGATTGTTAAAATATGTTTTTGAAAACCTTGGAGAAATTACAGAAACTCTTAATTTTACACATTTTCATAGTATGACCAAAGTGATACCTGGAGGTGATATTGGTACGAGCTGCCTCGTTGCAGAAGATCGAGCCTGTTTCTCGTTCTTCAGAAGGTCCTTTGGAGGTAAACATCTGTGCCATGCTTGGTATCGAGGATCTATGACGATTTCTGGATTGCAACAGCATTCTCTATCACGTAAGCAGCAAGTTCAAGGTCACTTACTCGACCGCTATACCCTAAGATTTGGAAAAGTTTCAGGTGCTCATGATGGTTAGTAGCAACATGCATTACTTCCGTCCTCCTTTTGATTGGTAAAACCGAAAGTAGCTGTAATGTAACATAAAATTTCCATTTCAATGGCACATTTTTTGCTATACTTTTTATTCTATTTAAGTAACTTCACTGGACATAACATAAGTACCTTAACCGTAAGAACCTCCAAACTTGGACAAGCATTAGCTATTGAAATAAGGCTTAGTAAACTTTGATCTTCATGAGCTCCGATTATCAACGTCAGTTCTTTGACATTTGGTAACACAGGTAGTGAATCGAGATTTAAAAATAGCTGCAACAGAATGTAAACAATTTCACTTTATATCTATTAATGATGGTAAATATACTAGAGACGAATTGCGAACCTGGGGTGATATTCAAGGAATGAAAAAACTTCAGAGACAAAGCACATGATGATATCTGCTTGAACAAATTATCTTCCAACCCCACAAATCCTTGACATATAAGTTTGCTAGGGTTTCGAAGATTAACTAGAATTAAATCCACAGATCCACCCTGGTAGTTAAATGACACAAGGTCAAAATCTGATAAATGAATTGATCTCAAAAAATCTGACAAATGAATTGAGACCACTAACACTAATATATCAAGTCTCCAGAACCATGGATAGATATCGTCTCAAGATTGGGAGAATTTGATAGAAATTGTTCAAGAATTTCTTCCCTCATATTAACATTCTTCAAAAATAGTTGTTTGAGAGACCATATCTCCACATTGGTAGTATTTGGAGATGGCCATTTAGAAAGGTGTCTCATGTTTCTATGGGATAAGCGTAAGGGGAAATTGTAGCTGTTGGCAGGACCAAAATACAGGTGACCATCGTTGTCTGCAAAATCCAGTTCAATCATCTCAACTTTTTTCTTTACAAGAAACTTTAGCCACCCATAAATATGCGATTGAAGATATAGATTCAGATTGAAACGAATCCGGAATTCTTCAACTGTTGGGTGGTTGTAGCTTCCGATGACACCATTCACCTAGTCCAAGTACCTGTTACGCCTGGTATAAAACAACGTCCTATTCTTTGGTATCTTATTCAAGTCCTCGGTTCCATCAAAGTTCAATTTAAATAAATTACGCCATAAGAACCTCCATTTTGTGCACACACTGCTTGTTACAACTGCATACTTCATAGGCAGAAGACACATAATCATAACGAGAACTTCATCTGGCAGATGGTTGATGAAATTTATCGAATCTGATCCCTCATTAACGTAAAACAAAAATTCAACTCTTCAATAACCTTAACAACCAAATAGTCTTGATAATCACAGTACAACCAGTAAACAAGGAAAGATTATGTAATTTTCAATCCGGCCACAGGGTGAAACTCATGAAGCGATTCCTTAGATGAATGCTACAGAAATCGTTAATCTCTACACATCCTCAAGTACAAAGGGTTGTTTAGTTATTAGTTTAAAGTAGTATAGATGTTGTTACAAAGTTCGGGGGCTGATTGTGACATTTCAGAAGTTGGTGACCGCTACCCCAAAGGGTACGAAATCCCTTGGAGGCACCCCTTGATCAATTGGCAGCCACAAGACAAGAAGGGACGTGACGTTTCATTCAAGGGACACACCTCCTAATGTTTAATCTCATCCACAAGATCTAGAGACACACCCGTTCACAAGAGACGCGTCTATTCACTCGCACCCACTAGAAACTATAAATAGGGCATTAGATTTCATTTGTAAATCGTTCAATCCATTGTATTCAAATTCAGTATTCAATAAAGTTACGATTATCATTTGCGATCTAGAGATCAAAGATCATTATGGGCAACAATTGGTATCAGAGCATCACATCAGGCTCTAGGCTTCGCAGGGAATTCGAGATCAGGTTTTGTTTTTCAATTCGCAAGTGCATTTCATTATCATTTTCGGTTCAGGGTCGAACCTGGGGTTAGGAATCTAGGTTTTTGATTAGGGGTTTAGTGCGAATTAGATTGTTGGATTATTACGCGTCGGGTTGTACGCGGGTCAAGGATTAGTGGTTGTGTGAAACCAAGAAATAAATTTGTTGAAAAGTGAAGATTGTTTGGTCAGAAGACATGTCAGGGGTAATCGGACCAAATCCACAAATTGTAATTCAAATGGAAGGAAGTTCTCTTTCCTAATTTCAGTGTCCAATCTTGAAACCGACAAACTATACGGTTTGGGCAATTCCATCAAAACAATTTTAGAAGCGAATGGACTTTGGGAAACGATTTAACCGGCAGAAAACACACAAACGGCTGTTAAGAAAGATAAGACGACAATTGCTTATTTGTTCCAAGCAATCCGGAAGATGTTATATTTCAAGTTGCAAGTTACAAGACTGCAAAGGAAATTTGGGAAAATTTGAAAACAAGACACGTTGGTGTTGATCAGGTAGAAAAGGCTCGTTGGCATACGCTAATGTTAGAGTTCGAGTTGATGCAAATGAAGGAAGACGACACCGTGGACACCTTCACCACAAAGATAAATAGTATTGTTACACGGGCAAGTGAATTAGGGACAACACTGAGTTAACCGACTCTGGTACGCAAACTCCCAAATGCCATGCCAGACAAGTTCACTCAGATTGTCGCCTCCATGGAACAATACTCTGTTCTAGAAACAATGACGTTAGAGGAAGCAGTCGAAAGGTTAAAGACTTACGAAGAAAGGCTAAGGTTAAAGAAAGGAAGCCCAGGATATAGCCAAGATAGATTGATGTTTACACATCACGACAACAACTCAGGCAGAGGAAGACAGTTTGAAAACTACGGGCGTGGCAGGTTCAACCAACCGCGTGGAAATTGGCGAGATAATAAAGACAAGCAAAGCACGAAGAACGAAAGATCTTCACACAGACCTAGATGGGGAAATTCTAAGAATTGGAGGAAGTTTGGAAGGAACCAAACAGACAAAAGTAAGATCCAGTGCTTCAAGTGTCAGAAGTTTGGACACTTAAGAAAGACTGTCCCGAGAAAGATGTTGTACAAGAACACTCGAATCTCTTCGAGGAAGACGAAGCACCTGCATTGCTAATGGCAATAGAAGAAGAAAACATTGTTCAAAAAAGGGTTCTACTAAACGAAGAACGTATAGAACCAGAAAGGTACGCGACAGAAGATGAAAGTCTATGGTACTTAGACAACGGGAAAGCAACCACATGCCTGGAGTGTGAAGTCACTTCAGAGAATTAGATGAAAAGGTGACGAGGCAAGTATGTTTCGGTGACGGATCGCACGTAGAGATTAAAGGCATAGGTTCAATACTGCTAGAATGTCTGAACCAAGAACAGAAGATTGTTTCTGAAGTATACTACATTCAAAGTCTGAAAAGCAACATATTGAGCCTCAGACAACTCACAGAAATCGGTTGTAAAGTAGTTATGGACGGAGACTTACTGACGGTCCACGACAGATATAGAAAGTTATTAATGCGAGTCAGGAAGATGAGGAACATGTTGTATAAAGTAAAGTTGATGATTGGAAGGCCAATTTGCCTGCTCTCAAACACAGAAGAGTTAGCATGTTATGGCACGCGAGGTTAGGCCATCTACAGTTTCGATGCTATCAAAGAAATGACTCGAAAGAACTTGGTACATGGAGTTCCCCAAATAAGTCATGCAAGTCAACTATGTGACACATGCTTATTAGGAAAACATAGCAGGACACCATTTCCAAATCAGACGAAATTCAGATCCTTAAAACCTCTAGATTTAGTCTATGGGGATTTGTGTGGTCCTATATCCCCACCAACACATGCTGGGAAGAAGTATATATTTCTACTTGTAGACGATTGCACTCGCTACATGGAACATCTAAAGGTTTTTGGCTGCACAACATAAGCTAAGGTATTACCACTTCAACAAAAGAATTTAGATGACAGAAGTGCACCCATGGTTTATCTTGGAATAGAAGAAGGATAAAAGGCATACAAATTATATGATCCAGCAAAGAACAAGATATGTGTCAGTAGAGATGTAAAGTTCATGGAAGGTAACCATGGAACTGGGATAGTTATATGAAACGGTAGATTCAGGGAATCCCGAATGGACTAACTTTGTCATTTAAGAAGATGAAAACCCACCAGACTTAGAAGAAAATGAATGAGGAAGTCCTGATAATGCGGGCCACATCATGAAGATTCAGGATTAGCTCAGACAGAAGAACCAGACTCCTATGTAACCGCCACACATTTGTACAATCAGAACTCATCAGGAAGTTCAAGCAGATTATCAAGTAGAGGTCCATCCACATCTGAAAGTACAATGGGGAGTATTAGTGACACTCTAGTAAAACTGAGAAGTCTCGAAGAACTATATGAGGAGAAGAAGGAAATTCAAGTAGATCCACAAGAATTACTACTTGCTGAAGAAGAACCACAGAATTACAAGAAAGTATCTAGTGACAGAAAATGGATAGAAGCTATGAAGGCCAGTTAGACTTGATAAACAAGAATAACACTTGGATATTGACAGAGTTGCAAGAGATCACAAGGCAATAGGATTAAAGTGGGTATTCAAGACAAAGAAAGATGCAAACCGAAATGTGGTCAGACATAAAGCAAGGCTGGCAGCAAAAGGATAAGTTCAGAAACACGGGATAGACTTTAATGAAGTCTTTGCACCAGTAGCACGCATAGAGACAGTTCGACTAATGTTGGCTTTAGCAGCATATCAAGGTTTGGAGGTACATCACTTAGACGTAAAGTCTGCATTCTTACATGGAGATCTCAAGGAGGAGGTCTATGTCTCACAACCGGAAGGATTTGTAAAGCCAGAAGATGAAGGAAAAGTCTAAAAACTATCAAAGGCTCTGTATGGATTGAGACAAGCACCGCGTGCTTGGAATATGAAGTTAGATCAAACCCTAAAGTCACTTAACTTCAAGAAGTGACTTTAGAGAATGCAATCTATACAAGGGCGAGTAAGACTTCCACACTCATAGTCGGAGTCTACGTTGATGATTTGATAGTCATTGGAACATCAAGGAAGGAGATTGATGTTTTCAAGTCTCGGATGGAAAACAAGTTTGAAATGAGCGATCTAGGATTGCTAGCATACTATATGGGAATAGAAGTTATTCAAGCAGGGGGTGAGATAGCCATCAAGCAGACATGCTATATCAACAAGATACTCAAAGATGCTGATATGTTAACCTGCAATGACACGAAGATTCCTATGAAGCCAAGAACACAATTAACAAAGATTGAAGATGGAGATCTAGTAGATGCAACGCATTATAGAAGCCTGATAGGTTCTCTCAGGTACTTATTGCATTACAAGGCCAGATCTATGTTACCCAGTCAGTCTTCTTAGTAGATTCATGCAAGAACCAAATGAGCATCACTTGAAAGCAGTGAAGCAAGTGCTATGTTATATCAAAGGAACTAAAGAGCATGGAATCATCTACAAGAAGCAAGGAGGATGTAAGACACAGGTTATAGCGATAGTAGTTACGGTGTTAACACAGACAAAGGAAAAGGCACAACTGGTCTAGTATTCTACTTTGGAGAATCACCTATAACCTGGTGCATGAGAAGCAACAGACAGTGGCACTCTCATCAGTGTGAATCAGAATTCATTGCAACCACTGCAGCAGGATGCCAAGCACTATGACTTAAAAGATTATTAAGTGAAATTAAGGCTCGAAGGAAGAGAAGATAACACTCAGGGTGGATAATGTTTCTCAATAACACTCATAAGGAATCCAGTCTTTCATGGAAGAAGCAAGCACATTGACACACGCTATCATTTCATAAGAGAATGCGTGGAGAACGAGTACATCAATGTGGAACACATAACTGAAGAATTACAACGGGCAGATATACTAACGAAGGCACTAGCAAGGGTCAAGTTTTCTACAATGCGAGAACGGCTCGGAGTTCAAGATCTACATCAACTCAAGGATGTTCAAGATTAGGGGATGAATGAAATCCTAATCTCTACACATCCTCAAGTTCAAGAGCTGTTCAGTTATTCGTTTAAAGTAGTATAGATGGTGGTCACAAAGTTCGGGGGCTGATTGTGACATTTCAGAAGTTGGTAACCGCTACCCCAAAGCGTTCGAAATCCCTTGGAGGCACCCCTTGATCGATTGGCAGCCACAAGACAAGAAGGGACGTGACATTTCATTCAAGGGACACACCTCTTCACGTTTAATCTCATCCACCAGATCTAGAGACACACCCTTCACAAAAAGACGCGTCTGTTCACTCGCACCCATTAGAAACTATAGATAGTGCATTAGATTTCATTTGTAAATCATACATTCCATTGTATTCAAATTCAGTATTCAATAAAGCTAGGATTATCATTTGGAATCTAGAGATAAAAGATCATTCTGTGCAACAGCTACTAATTAAGAAAAGAAGAAATCTCATCAATCAAAACAACCTTCATGAGAACTAGAAGCATCGGTAAAAACAATAAGCATCAAGAACCATATGAAAAAGTAAGAGATTTTGACTAGCTGTGTCCCTAGAACATTGATGCTGATAAATTATCATAGATGGAAAGCAAATTTAGGTACAAACGACGTCTGATTGTAAGAACTAACTTCGCTTTCCATAAAGATCGATATATTTGAAGGAAACAGGCACTGAAACCACAAGATTCAATCACTAAATCAAAGCCCATAAAAATTAACTAGTATGGATGAAGAAATCACCTTGTTTTGAGAATGTCGACGCCTTTGTTTCTCATTGTAGTGCTTACACGATCGGAGAAGAAGACAGCAAGTGCTTGAGGCTAAGGGTGGAAGGGGTGCTCCCCAAATGGGGAGTGGTAAAATTTTCCCCTAACCAATAATATCATGTCATGTCAACTTCCCCCTCCACTCCTCATTTTGCACTCAAATACCAGGGGTGCTTAAACACATGGAGATAGTAAACAAAAAAAATTAAAGAAAGCTAAATTTGTGATTGGTTGAAAGAGGATGGGGCCCACCATTAACCCCCTCTCTCTCCTTTCTCACTCCTCTTTACCACTCGGTGAGTCTCATCGTATTGTGCCTTCACGGCTCACCGAGAATGGGTTGGTGGCCCCTTGTCGTTCGGTAAACTGGGTCACTGAAGGGGTCACCGAAGTGCCCCTTGCACCTTAAAGTTGAGGCGAAGGTTTGCTTCTAACCCTTAAGCGGTGGATTCTGGACATTTTCATAAAGATATTCAACTTTTTTTTATACATGGCCTTTTACTGTAATTGGGCCTAAAATTTTTTGGTCCCCTAATTTCATCCATAGCTTCACTAGTACAAAAAATAAGATTTAAACATGGGTACTTCTATAACATAAGTTAGTGAATCATAGACGATACTGTCATACTGATATGGAGCCAATTTCAGTCACAACCAGATGATATCAAAGTCGATGCACATTTAGTGGTTCTCTAAGATCCTGGGCAGCTTATTCCCTATGATATAGTTAATCCAAACCTTTAATATATGGCATATGTTGTCGAAAATGAACTTGAAGATAAGAGAGGAGCAGTTTGTATGATTTGCAAATTGTTATTTTTTTGTTCAAAACAATTAAGATGTAGTTCTATCTGTAGCCTGTAGGTCAAGAAAATGCAGAACCTAGAAAAGATCAAATCAAAAGAAATTGTTATATTTTTGTTCAAAACAATTTTGGTCATCTTTTGAAGTCATTATAATCCCAAGAAGTAGGATTTAATCAAAAGATCGAGCTTCCTTGCATAGGAAGAAGATTTCTCACCATCATATATAGGTCAAGGATGAGGACCACCACCATGATGAGGCAAAGCTCGTGGTCCTCATGGACAATTCATGGCCGCCCCCAATGGATCTTTGATTCTAGACAATCGAATAACTTAAATATACAAACTGAGAATTTGAATACAATACAATGGAATGAGTTTTACAAATGAAATCTAATGCCTATTTATACTAATCTAATAGGTGCGATCCAATAGACGCGTCTCTTCACGAACGGGTGCGTCCTTGATCTTGTGGTTGTAATTAAACATGAAGAGGCATGTCTCTTTAATCCATAAGTCGCATCCCTTCCTTCCTTGTGGCTAAAATCGAATGGATGTGTCTCTAAGGAGACATGTCTTTTCCTTTAGTGAGGCGGTATCTTGGATCCCCGAACTTCATAACTACCTTCTAAATTATTTATACTATATACTAATAAACCCTTGAACTTTAGGATGTGTAGGGATTAGTAACTTCATTCACCCCTAATCACGAACATCCTAGAGTTGTTGTAGATCTTAAACTCCAAGCAATTTTATCTTCTTGAATCTCTTCGGTACCCAACACTTCACATGGATTCTTTTATTCACGAACCTTGCTCTTCACGACCTTGCTTCACGCGAGAACTTGCTTCACACGAACATTTTGCTTCACACTTGTCTTGACCGCACTTGATTTGTATCACACGAACCTTTTCTTATGTAGTTGTCTCAACACGAACTCCACCGGTCTTGATTAACTTGCCCACCATCATATCACATGAATTAAATCCATCTCGCATAGATTTTAGACAATCTAACTCACTCAGATTTCTCTTGCGTTTGTATCACACAACAATTCCTTCTTCTCACCCAGTCACATGATTATTTGTATGTTTCGCACGCATGTCTTCTCCTTGATTTATCTTCTTCACGGTTGTCTCTCACAATGGGTTCTTTATGATTGATTGCTTCCCTCACGAATTCTTTGATTTGATCTGATTCACTCACCATATTATTTATCATACCTTTCACAGGTTATCTCCGTATCACACGCTTCTTCCCTTTGATCGTTTCACAGACCAAATTTCATGTTTCTACTTCCTTTATCGTCTAGGAACATCAGAAGTACCGGTTCATCATCATCTTCTGTTTCGACCAAGAGTGTCTCATTTTCCTTGGTTTTCTTGGTTGGGCATTCGTAGGCATCGTGCCCAAGTTTCTCACATCTGTAGCAAGTGATTTTTGACTTGACTCTCATAGCCGGTGTTTCTTGCTTGCTATCATCCCTTTGTGGTTTGTCGGTTCCTTTCGACTCGTAAGAGGTGTGTCCTTCACCCCTATGTTGATAATTGCTTCTCCCTCGGCCTCGTGATGGACAAAATCTCTCTCGTCCAGATTTCTAACATGTTGTCCATGACCCACAGACAAGAGTTCTTCTAGATTGTTCACGAGGCTTTCTTTTTTCTTCAACTTTAACCTTTCTTCATAAGTTTTTAATCTACCAATGGCTTCGTCTAGAGTCATAGAGTCTAGATCGGAGTATTGCTCGATCGATGCAACTATTTGAATAAATCTATCTGGACTGGCGTTTAAGAGTTTGTGTACCAGAGTCGATTGACTCATTGTTGTCCCTAATTCACTTGCCCGTGTAACAATACTGTTGATCTTTGCGGAGAAGGAGTCCACATTGTCATCTTCTTTCATTTGAAATAACTCGAACTCTGACATTAGTGTATGCCAATTCGCCTTATGCACTCGGTTACACCAACATGTCTCGTCTTTAATGTGTTCCATATCTCTCTTGCTGTTTTGCAATTTGCCACTTGCAAAACCATATCTTCCAGTATCGCCTGGAACAAATATGCAATTGCTGCTTTGTCTTTTTACTGCATCTTGCTGCATAGATTCTGTGGGTTCTATCATTTCCAAGAGTCCATTTGCTTCTAGTATGGTTTTGATGCGCATCGCCCATACCGTATAATTTTGTAGGTTTTAAAATTGGACATTGGTAGTGAGTCAGAGATCCCATATCCTTGTGAATTACAATTTGTTGACCTGAACCGCTTGATGTATCAGACATGTTTCCAAACGATTTTGACTTTCACAAAATTTGCAAACAAACAACCTAACTTTCTTGTTTCTTATAAGTTCCTGACCATCAGTACGAACCAACTGTACCGGCAAAATTCAATTCCCTTGAATTCAATAAACCTTCAAATTCTAAACCCACGTATAACCACAACGCGTATTAACCAAATTCTTTACTATGTAATTCGCATTATAACCCCGAAATCAAAACCCTATATTTCGAACAGAACCCCGGTTCGACTCCTCCCGAACCGAAAAATTGAAAAACTTGCGAATTGAAATTAAAATGAAACCTGATCGTGAATGATCCTGTGATTCCTTGCCTTATGATTCCTGCGCCTAGCCTGATGCTTTGATACCAATTGTTGGCCCCAATGGATCTTTGATCTCTAGACAATCGAATAACTTGAATATATAAACTAAGAATTTGAATACAATATAATAGAATGAGTTTTACAAATGAAATCTAATGCCTATTTATACTAATCTAATATGTGCGATCCAATAGACGCGTCTCTTCATGAACGGGTGTGTCCTTGATCTTGTGGTTTAATTAAACATGAAGAGGCATGTCTATTTAATCCATAAGCTGCGCCCCTTCCTTCCTTGTAGCTGAAATCGAATGGATATGTCTCTAAGGAAACATGTCTTTTCCTTTAGTGAGGCGGTTTCAAACTTCTGATTTGTCATCTTTTGTCCCCGAACTTCATAACTACCTTCTAAATTACTTTATACTATATACTAATAAACCTTGAACTTTAGGATGTGTAGGGATTAGTAACTTCATTCATAGGAAGAAGCAGAAGCATTCTATAATGCAAAAAATATGTAATAGGTTTGTGCATGTTATTGCGGAGTGATGGTATGACAATCAAGTAAACGCAGCAACAGCCAACCCCAATGAAGACTTGATTACATGCTATATTTATTTTCCTCTGCTAAGACGAGGTTGACAAGTCAAGTATGTGCAGTTAACCTAAGAGTGAGTCAATCACAACGTGTGACGGATGGGTATATGGGAAACAAGAAAAGAGATATTTTCACCATGCTTAGGAACATCACACATTTCTTTGTTTGGACTCAATCTATTGGAGATAACAAATATTTCTTACTTATACAGAAGATTATTAGTTTTGATGGGCTAGATATATTTTCTACATAAAAAGGGAGATTGCTTGGCAGGATTCATAATTTTCTAGCTAAGGTGGAAAAACAAATAAGGTGATACCGGTAATCAAAAGCAAAATACATACTTGAATCAAATTGTAAGATGAATAATAATTCTGCTATTAATGTATCTTCAACCGGAGTGATCTAAGCATCGCATCGCTTAAGAAAAATCTTCTAATCCTATTTGACCTAATTAGAATTTAAATCCCTAAGTATTTACAATTACACTTTAACCCACAAACCTAGTTTAATAACAAGTTTAGTTTAAACACCATTGCCAAGGCTTCATTCTTTGATATCCGGTTTGCCATCACAGTAGTGTTGTTTCTTCATCACTTGTCCGATCAAGTTTACCTCTCCTTTTTATCTCCCATGTTAGACATGCATGCTTGAATTTTTTTGTAGGATAACCGGTCATAAAATAAAATAACAATTTCATTAATTCAATCAAAAACAAATTACAATACAAAAAGGAAAATAACATTGCATATAGATTATAAACCACTACAAACCCAAATAAACAAAATAACAGAAAAAGAAAAACAAATGTTGGCTGAGGATTTATGTCCAACAGAGTTCCATTTCTCTTGATGACTTATCGGCTACCTCTCTGCTTAAGCCTTTTGTAAGGTATCTGCAATGTTATTTTTTAAGTTCACGTCAACCAAGATAACCCCTCATTGGGAGCAATTGTTGTATTGCATTATGTCTACGTTATATGTGCCTTGATTTGTCATTATACCTTGCATTTTGAGCTCTACCAATAACCAATTGGCAGTCCCAGTGTACAAAAATAGCTATCATGGGCTTTGGCCAACTTGGAACATATTCCAAGAATTTTCGTAACCACTCTGTCTCTTGTTCAGCTTTATCTAAAGCGAGAAACTCATACTCCATCATGGATCTAGCTCTAAGAGTTTGTTACATGATTTCCAAGCTATTGCGGCTCCTCCAAGTAGGGCTCTAAATGAACTGAACGACACGAACAAGGTCATGTTGGTGTTTGTTCATTAAGGAAAATGAACATGTTCATCAACACTTACCAAACATTGACAAACGCAAATGAACACAAAAAAATGTTCATGAACATAAATGAACACAAACGAGCGTTATATATATTCCTTTAAAAATACAATATGCATTTTTTATCAAAAAGTTTACAGAAAGATATGAATCCACCAAAAGTAATTAAATAATTAATATAATAATACAAAAGCTAAGATTTTGTCAAGTTTTAACACAAGCTTAAATTGAAATTGATCAAATGAGTGATGTTGGCGGAGGCGTATAGTATAACTATGGTTTCAAATTTAAAAAAAAAAAGTAAGATAAAAAATTAAAATATAACATAAAAACCCTTTAAATGAATGAACACAAATGAACATAGATGAGAGAACATGAATGAACACCTTACCAAACGTTCATGACATAAACGAATGAACATTAAAACGTTGAATCGAATGAACACAACCTCTGTTCATGTTCGTTTGTCTAACGTATCGAACAAAATTTTGTGTTTGTGTTTGTTCATCTATTAAACAAATGAACATAAATGAGTTTCTCACGGTTCACCAGGTGTTCGCTAAATGTTTGGTTCGTTTACAACACTACCTCTAAGGGTAAACACAACCACTTGTGGATTTAGAATCTTTCATATCGGATATCCACTTGGTGTTCGTTTAAGAAACAACTGGGTTGTTTTGGGTAAACTGTTAGTTTTAAAGGGATAGGATAGCCACATTCAGACATTTGGGTTACCAGAACAGTTCACATACCTGCATGCACAACTTATGGTTACGAGACTTTGATTTACGAGGGGATCTTAAAGTTAATCAAATTAAAGTTCAAGTAGTCTTAAAAGAGCGTCCTCAATATCACTGAGTCAAGAGAAGGAGCAAGTCTTTAGCACTTAGGAGGGCCTAGTCTTTAGCCAAATACCTGTAGTTAGTTTAATTTCTGTTTATCCAATTTTTTGGTATGTACTTCTGGCTATATACAGCCTTGGATGATTGAATAATAGCCTTAGAAAATTGAATAAACATGCAACATTTACGCTGGAATAATTGGTGTTTCAATTGTGTGTGATACTCCAACACATCCTATAACCAAAATCAAGGTTGGTTTGGATTTGTAGTAGAAAAAGATATGTTTAGTTAACGGGTGTATTTGAAAACCTATGACAAATCACAGAAACTGTTTCACTATTACGCATTTTCATAGTATGACCAGATTGGCACCTGCAGGAGACCTTGGTATAAGCTGCATCTTTGTAGATGATCGAGCACGTTCCTCTTTTTTTGAAAAGTCCTTTACAGATTCACTTGTGTACCACACTTGGTATCGTGGATCTATGACAATTTTCTGGAGTCCAACAGCATTCTCCATCACGTAAGCTGCAAGTTCAAGGTCGCTTACTCGGCCATAATACCTCAAGATTTGGAAAAGCTTGAGATGTTCATGAAGGTAGCTAGCAACATGCATTACTTTCCTTCTTTTGATCGGGGTAAACCAAATTAGATGCAAAAAAGGAAGCAAAACATAACATTTTTGCATTACAGTGACACCGATTTTGTGACAGTTTTATACCATTAAATAAGCCTCTTAATTGGACCTCACATACATACCTTAACTGTAAGACTCTCCAAACTCGGACAAGCTTTAAATATTGAAGTGAGTTGTAGTAAACTTTCATCTTCATGAGCTCCGATTGTCAGTGTCAGTTCCTTGACATTTGGTAAAATTGGTAGGGAATCGAGCTCTAGAAATCTCTGCGACAAGAAGAAGAAAAATCAGGCTCTATCTTTAAATGGTTATATGCATATTTAAGATGAACAGCAAGCCTGAGAACGATGCTCAAGGAATGAAAGAACCACCAGGGACAATGCACATGATGATAATAGCTTATAAATATTATTCCTAAATGCAACAATTCCTTGACAAATAAGTTTGCGAAGGTTTGGAAGATAAGCTAGATTTAAATTTATTGGTTGACCCTTGTAGACAAATGACACAAGATCAAAATCAGATAAATGAATGGATGACATCATCGGACATTCATCTATCTCAAAGTGCTTTAAATTAAGTGGCCGTCCACTAACTCGGACCTTGGTCAAGTCTCCAGAGCCATGGATAGAAATCGTCTCAAGATGTGGAGAATTTGTCAGAAATTGTTCAAGAATTTCTTCGGTCACGTTAACATTTTTCAAAAAAAGTTGTTTTAGAGACGGTATCTCCACAACTGCGTCATTTCTATGGGATAATGATAAGGGGCAATTGTAGTTGTAGGTAGTAAGAAAACTCGTGTGACCCTCGTTGTCTACAAAATACAGTCTACAAAATACAGCTCAATCGTCTCAACCTTCTTCTTTACAGCAAACTTGAGCCACCCATCGATAAGTGTTCGATGATCATTATCGAGATCAAAACAAATCCGGAATTCTTCAACCATTGGATGGTTGTAGCTTCCAATGACATCATTCACCTGGTAGACGTACAGGTGGCTCTCTATTCAACAGCCTCCAATCCCTTGATATTCTAATTAAGTCGCCAGTACCCTCAAAGTTCAATTTCCTTAAATTACGCCACAAGAACCGCCATCTTTTGCACACTGCTCGTCACAACCGCATACTTGATTGGCAGAAGACACAGAATCATTACAAGAATATCATCTGACAGTTTGGCGGTGAAATCTTTTGAATTTGATCCCACATCAACCTCCTACAAAAATGCAACTCATCACTAACATTAACAGTCAGATAGTCTTAATAATCACAATTGAACCAGTAAACCTAATCAAACCAAAAACCATAAAGTGAATCACTAGAACCTT
This sequence comes from Scalesia atractyloides, assembly GCA_947069175.1. Lineage (NCBI taxonomy): Eukaryota > Viridiplantae > Streptophyta > Magnoliopsida > Asterales > Asteraceae > Scalesia > Scalesia atractyloides. Next base: position 51,159,832 of record CAMTDV010000014.1, read on the forward strand.
GATCTTGATTAATTATCATATATGAAAAGCGAATTTAGGTATAATCGAACGTCTGATTGTAAGAACTAACTTCACTTTTCCTAGAGATGGAAATACGCCCTAAAACTACAAAACTCAATTGCTAAATCAAATCCCATAAATAATTAACCAATATAGATGGAAAAAATCACCTTGTTTTGACCAGATCGACACCTTTTGTTCCCCATTGTGGTTCTTACACGATCCTAGTTTGAGGCGAAGAAGACGGCAAGTGTTTAAGGAAGCTTTGTTTCTAACCCTTAACGGTGGTGTTATCCTAGTTTCTTCGCATTTTCAACAAGATGTTCTATATTTTTATGCGTGGCCTTTTTAATTGCAATTGGGCCTTGATATTTTTACATTTTTGGTCCACTATTGCATCCAAGGCGTCAGTTTAGATTTGTACAAAATCTAAGATTTAAACGGCATTTATAAGATATTAGTTAATGCATCATAGACAATACGGATCGATATCTTTCAGTCATTGCGTGAACATATATCCTTCTCCAGGTTGCAAAGTACACAAAGGAAACCCATTTATGGAAAGCAATCAGAGTACGATTCTTGGGAGCCGACAAGTTCATGAGACTCGATTACAAATCCTGAGATCACAACTAGAAGTGTTAAAGATGAAGAACAGACAATTGATTGCCATCTGTTGGCAAGGTAGCTTTTCAACTCCGTACCGCTAAGATTCATACCGATTATAGCTTCTATGAAAAAAATCAGTCGGGGTCGTTCCAAGAAAGAATCAAGCCATACGGGGACACGGCAATGAAGTGTATAGCGAACCAAAATTCGTGAAAACAGATGGCCAAGGAAGAACAAAAGGCCTTGATTCACACAAAAGGAAACATGGACAAACACATGAATCTTCAAGTCAAGAACCTCATGGCCGAACGAGGGTTCCATAGAGGAAGAGGACATGGTGACCAATTTAATGACAGCCAGAGGAAAAAAACAATAAAGCTCGTGACAAGAAGAATGTTAGATGCAACACATGTAACAATTTAAGCCATGTTAACTGCTACACTGTAACAATTTAAGCCACTTTGCATGGATTGGGAATGCACCAAGTCCAAAGAAAATGAAGCAAATCTTAATCAAAATGAGGACAAAGGCAATGCTCCCATGATTGCCTCAGTGTATGTCAAGAATGAAGAAATCTTCTTAAACGTAGAAAACGGACATCAAATTGAACTAAACGAGGAAACATAAACTCGCATCCCATTGTTTATTTACATACCTGATGAACTTTGTTTTATATTTCATTCAAATTAATTATTAAAGGAATTTAGCCTTAAATTTATATTATGTTCTTTCTAATGATGATCTATAAATACATGGAAGATATATCTTTTAAGGAAAGAGCCTGGAGGGATGATGCACAAACTGAAATCCGGTGGAACACGTTATTACTGAATGTAGTTAGATAAATATAAATTAGAGGATTGGGTACCTAATAATTATGGAAATTAATAAGTTTATAATTTATCAACAATTAAGTAACTAACTTACAGATCAGATATGTAATAAATATTTCAAAAAAAAATGTTTAGATCTGATTAACAAAGTAGGTTTAGCCCAAGGAGGTAGTAACACCGGCCCAAACTAAAAAATATTTAATCGCTCCAAAGTTAGCCTCCCATGTTGTTTGCTTTCATCCCTCGCAAACCCTAGAAATACATACAATACATGATCTTCCATAACCTAAAGTTTTGGCTGGGATTTCCACTTGAACCATGATGGAAATAAAATGCATATTTATTCATATACTATATAGACTAATAATGATTGTTTGTTACATCAGTTAAAAAATACATACTGTATTATCTTAAAAATGCATATTTTTCCAAAAACAAAAACAAAGGAGAAAAGGGAATGAAGTCATGATCCACCGCAATACCTTTGACGAATATCAGAATTGTTTTACTTTTTACACATTTTCATAGTATGACGACCAGATTGACACCTGATGACGGGGTAGCTCAAACCTCAATAAAATGGATTTTACACATTAACGCTTGAAAGGTTAAAGGGCTAAAGGGTTCATAACCCGCGAACACAGGTGAACAGCAAAAAGCATGTGAACAGTAACTAGTCAACTCACCTGATTGATTGACCAACTCCCTCATAGCCGAAAAGGAGACATGTGCACAGAGAACATGCTTTTACCCGCAGGTCACAAGCCTTCGACCCTTAAACGGGTAATTCCCCACTGTAGTCTTGGATCATAGGTTACGAGCTTCCTCTTATGGAGTGTATCCCACCTATAAGAACCAGCTCTAAATCACTTGCATGGAGATCTCGGATGAGGAGAGCTAACATATACTCTCTGATCTTCTTCCCTCTCTCGAGAACAAGTTACACACTTGCTTCTCTTCTTCACTTCAAACAACATTGCTTCGCTTACAACTTCACTCCGGTTCGAATTCCCTTCGAACCGGAATCAAAAGCGATCAACAAACAAGTGATCCACCCCACGTACTACAAACGTGGGAGGACCCCACGACCTGCGTTAGGCTAATCGAAACCCTTGAAGCCTTTTAGCCTAACCAGTCCACCCACTATCCTTGGTCTCATATCTGTTGTAACAACAAGTTAGCGCCCACCGTGGGGCTACGCCGCTTATTCTTCTTAAAAGACCAATAGTGTAGCTCCATTTTTCTTCAAAATCAGCATGTCAGAAAATGGATCTCCGGGGGAAGTTAATCAAGTACCACGTACTTTAACGTCCACCATTAGTCCAGCCTCACCGGTTGTGACAACCCCACTCTCTACCCTAGAGACAATTCTGCTGGAATCTCGTTTCCCGAGTTTTTCCAAACACCAACTCCTTCCCGTTCAGGGGCTCCCTCCCCACAGATCGGCACCTCAAGCGCACCAGAACGCGTCGATTTAACCCCTAAAGGAGTTGCCAGAAATTTCTTGTGGTTGAGGACTCTCCTCAACCAACACGTGAATCAAGAACGAGAGAAGGGGGTAAGAATAAGGATGGATTATGATGAGCTAGAACCGTCTTTATCACCGGGACCCCCCACCTCCACCTTTCAGTAATTCACAACCCATGGCCTCTGGCCATGAAGCTGGTCCCAACACGGCTTATCAACCTTTCAACCCTACCCCTTATTCTTATGGAAGGCCTAACCCAACGGCCTTCCCCATATTCACCTCTCAACCGGTCTATGACTAGTGCACCAGTCGGGCATGAGACCACCTTTGAGCAGCTGTGGCAGTCTCCAGTGACAAGTGTCCCCCCTCCCGTTGCTTCCACGTGGGAGCAAGCGTTGGCCACTTTGCTTCTGGCACGAGGCGCTGTTATGAATGCCTCCATGGGAATGCCTGGTGCTGCACAGCCAGAAAGCCTTCAAGGCTTCAACCTCATGCCCCAGATGATGACTCAAATGATGGCATGTATCCCTTGGTCTCAGCTCATCAACCAAGTGTTGAGTACACACCAAGGAACGACAAGTCATAATCTTACTACAAGGGCAAAAGAAGACCTTGCAAAACCTTACAAGCCCAGCAGCCTGTCGTGCTTTTCCCAGCAAATTGCCGACTACGACTTCCAAACAAAGATCAAAATGTCGTTTCACATAAAAACATATGATGGAACCGAGGATCCAGAAGATCACCTACAGATCTTCACCGGTGCAGCTAGAATCAAAAAATGGTCCAACGCTGAGTGTTGCCTCATGTTCATGCAAACTCTCGTTGGATCCGCCAGGATATGGTTCAACGACCTACCCGCCAAAAGCGTTCGAAGCTTCGATCATCTGAGCAAAGGGTTCCTGGCAATTTTTTACAGCAAAGAAGATACGTCAAGGACGCCACTGTGATTTTCCAAATCAAGAAAAAGGACGACGAAAGTCTTCGAGTATTCATTGAGAGACACAAAAAAGAAAGTCTCACCTATGTGGGTGCAGACGAAAAAATGAGGGTAGCTGGTTTCATGAACGCTATCACCTCCAAATATCTCACAAGAGATTTCAACTAGAGCCTACACAAGACTCTTGAAGAAGCCCTTGAAGGGCCGAAGCACATATACGAGGAGAGGAAGCCGTGGATATCAAAGAACAAAGGAAACGGGCACCTAGCTGGCGAAGCAGTAGCCCAAGCAGAAAAAGGGGAAATTTCGACCATTACGATAAACGGTTCAAAGGTTCAGACTCCCGGAAACCTGAACCTTGGAACCCTCCAAGCAGAGAAAGAGCCATCAATTTCACAACCTAACCAAAACTCCTCAAGAAATCCTAGCAACTAAGGAAATCAAGCACAGCTTCCGACCCGACCTTTACCCAAAAGTAAGAAGAATGAAAACTCCACTCGATACTGCGAGTTCCATGAGGAAAAAGGTCACCACACAACTGATTATTTTCAACTCAAGAAAAGAATTAAAGAAGTCGTTAAGTCCGGGGAGTTGGGTCATTTAATGAAAGGAGTCAGGGACAAAATGGCTGAAGGAAAAAAGCAAAGAAGTAAGCATGGTAAATGTCGATCAAGAAGTGCCTCGCAAAAAAACAACGCTTGGAAGCTTGGGAGCTTCAATGTGTCTACTTCCCATCACCTCAGGGAAACCTACTTTCAAATCCCCTGGTGGTCGAAGCGATGGTGGGAACAAGTAAGACAAGCAAAGCCTACATTGACACGGGGCCGGCCACCGAGATCATGTTTGAAAAGTTCTTCAAATGTCTCACTGATGAGGAACGTTCAAGGCTTCAACCCTCGGGTCATCTATAAAAGGTATCGCTGATATACCCCTCAAGCCTTTAGGCCAACTAACCCTTGATGTCTGTTTTAGTGAAGGCCAGATGGAAAAGACTAGGCCACTTACCTTTGTGGTTATCGACATCCCTTCCAACTATGATGCTATCATAGGAAGGCCAGGTCAGTGTGCATTCGGTATGGCTGTCTCAGTCAGCCAAGACACTGTCAAGTTTCCCATTGAAAGAGGGATTGCAACCCTTCAACCAACTCAGGAAGCTTACATGGTCGAAGGGGAAAATTCAAAAAATGTAGACAATGAAGGATTGATCATAAACCCCAAGTATCCTGAACAAAGGATAAGGGTTAACATGAACTTATCCCAAGAAACTTTATCATACCTTGAGAGGCTGCTCATACACAATAGCGATGTCTTCGCTTGGTGCCCAGAAGATATGACGGGTATCCCTCGAAGCATTGCTGAACATGAGCTAAGAATACCACCAGATGTCAAGCCTGTGGTCCAAAAGAAACGAAGTCTAGCTCCTGAACGAAGCCTGGCAGCATGCCAAGAAGTCGAAAAGCATGTTCTTGCTGGAATTCTTCGAGAAGTAAAGTACCAATCATGGATTGCCAACCCTGTTATGGTTCGAAAACCCGACAAGTCTTGGAGGATGTGCATCGATTTCAATGACTTGAATAAAGCATGCCCAAAGGATTGTTATCCCTTGCCAGAAATTGACCTCAAAGTCGACTCTCTTACCGATTATCCTTTTAAGTGTTTCCTCGATGCTTACAAAGGTTATCACCAAATCCTCATGAAAGAAGAAGATGAAGAAAAAACCGCATTTCACACAGACAAGGGTATTTTTTGCTATCAAAAAATGCCTTTCGGTCTAAGAAACGCCGGTGCGACTTACCAACGCCTAATTGACAAAGCATTTGCTAGTCAAATTGGAAAAAAACATGGAAGCTTACGTCGACGATTTAGTGATAAAAAGCAAAACCGAGTATCAAATGCTCGACGACGTTCAAGAGACCTTCCAAAATCTAAGAAAAATCAACATGAAGCTCAACCCAGTAAAATGTTCATTCGGATTTGAAGAAGACAAATTTCTGGGGCATATTGTGGGGAAACAAAGTATAAAAGCCAATCCAAACAAGGTCAGAGCTGTTTTGGAAACCAAATCCCCACAAATCAAAAAAGAAGTTGAGAGTCTAAACGGAAGGCTTGCAGCCTTGAAGCGTTTTACCTCCAAGCTCGCTGAGAAGTCTCTCCCCTTTTTCAAGACACTCAAGGGGTGTGCAAACAAAAATGATTTCAGATGGACGGAAGAGGCAGAAGAAGCTTTTAACCAGATGAAGCAACACTTAGCTTCACTCCCGGCCATAGCAGCCCCAGAAACGGGAGAAACGATATCTGTTAACCTCTCAGCTGCTGAAGAAGCCATAAGCGTGGTCTTAACTATCGAACGTGACAAAGTTCAGGTACCCGTTTATTTCTTCAGTAAAACATTAAAATTGGCTGAGATCAAATATCCTCCTTTGGAAAAACTTGCTTTAGCCCTAGTCCAAATTGCTAGAAGGCTTAGAAGGTACTTTCAAGCACACCCAATGCAAGTGGTCACTGACCAACCCATCAAAAGTGTGCTTGAAAAAACAGAAAACTCAGGATGATAAGCCAAATGGGCTATGGAACTAGGTGAACGTAACATCACCTACGTCCCCAGAAAAGCTATCAAAGCCCAAGTCCTGGCAGACTTTATCATTGAGATACCAAAGCAAGACACCACTGAAGTTAATGTAACAGCCACTGAACCCTCTGATCCTGAAGCCTAGAAGCTTTTTACCGATGGGGCTTCCAGCATCGAAAGGTCAGGGGCCGGGCTCATTTTAATCAACCCTGAAGGGTTAGAGTTTACATACGCTCTCCGACTTGAATTTCAGACCACTAACAACGAAGCTGAATGCGAAGCACTGATTGCTAGTCTAAAGATAGCCAAAGAAATGAAGGTTCAGAGGCTTCAAGTCTTCACAGACTCGTTGCTTGTTTCAAGTCAAGTCAATGATAGCTATGTAGCAAAAGAGGCCAACATGAAGAAGTATCGGGAAAAGTCAAAAGAGTTGATGAACACATTTCAAGCATGTACCATCAAGCAAGTCCCCAGATCCCAAAACAAAAGAGCCGACGCTTTGAGCAAACTTGCATCTCTCACGTTCGCTCACCTTACCAAAAAAGTGTTGGTTGAAGTTTTGAAAACCCCCTCCATCCAAGAATTGGAAGTTCAAGACGTAATCACTGAAAAAGACCCTAATTGGATGACTCCTATCGAAAATTTTCTCAGAAATGGTGAATTATCCATTGGCCCGATAGAGGCCGAAAGGGTTCAAGTAAAATCTAGAAAGTACGTGTTGCAAGGGGAAACCCTTTTCAAGAAAGGATACCTTGCACCGTTGCTGAGATGTGTTGGTCCCTAACAAAGCCAATATCTAGTCAAAGAGGTTCACGAGGGAATATGTGGAGCTCATTTTGGACCAAGATCAGTGGTTGCTAAATTGATGAATCTCGGGTATTTTTGGCCTTCTATGCATCGAGATGCCACCGAGCAACTAAAAAAGTGTGAAGCTTGTCAAATACATGCACCGGTTCCCAAGAGCCCCAAACACGATCTCGTTCCTATCAATTCAGCCTGGCCATTCCACAAATGGGGAATGGATATTGTTGGACCATTTCCACAGGCCAAGGGTGGAATGAAGTTTTTATTAGTAGTCGTGGACTACTTTACCAAGTGGCCTGAAGTTAAGCCACCTGCAAAGATAACAGGAAAACAAGTTATCGACTTTGTTTGGGAAAACATCATATGTCGCTTTGGGTTGCCAGGAGTTCTGGTCACGGATAACGGGAAGAAAATTTTCTGAAAAGCCTTTCAGCACATGGTGCAAGGAATTCAGAATAACCCAAGTCTTCAGCTCGGTTGCATACCCACAATCCAATGGTCAAGTCGAAAGAACAAATCGCAGCATCGTTGACGGTATCAAGAACCGGTTAGGAAAACATGAAAACAATTGGCTCGAAGAACTCCCAAACGTTCTATGGGCGATAAGAACAACGGAAAAACAAGCCATAAAAGAACACCATACAGCTTGGTATTTGGCTCAGAAGCTGTAATTCCAGCGGAGATTGGAGTTGTGACTCAAAGAACACTCAACATGGACCTCGAAACAAACAACAAAGAGACCATGTTGAACTTACAACTCCTCGAAGAAATTCATGATCAGGCCGCCATTCAGGAAGCCAAATACAAACAAAAAAATGGAAGCCTACTACAATGCAAGGGTAAAGCACGAACGTTTCAAACCAGGGGATCTCGTGCTTCGAAACAACGAGGCTAGCAAAAAAGAAAACCAAGGAAAACTTGGCACCGAAATGGAAGGGCCATACACAATCCATGAGGCCCACAAAGGAGGATCCTACAAGTTGGCCGACGCAGAAGGCAAGAAGCTTCCCAGGCACTGGAACGGCCAATCCCTTAAAAGGTTCCATGTCTAGAAAAGAAATTTAGAATGTATCTCAAGAGTTGTTAAAGTTCCCCTTTTGTAAACAAAAAAAACCTCTTGAATGAATGATGAAGCTTTCATCATAATTTGTCTTAACTATCCTATAAAGGGATGAGCTCCCAGGTTACATCGCTCAATAGGTTCAAGGGTTAAATGAACCTATATAAGGGGTGAGTTCCTAAATCAATTCAACTCCATGAGACTTTGAAATTTTTCAACAAACTTGTCTCATAGACGGGTTTGAGCAGCCCACATCAATTGTTCCTTAAACTTAAAAAAAATTTACGAAATAAAAACACACTAAGTAACGATATAAAGGATAGACAACATGTGCCATTTACCTAATGAAGCCTTGAAGCCATAGTGACCGCAGCACTAAAACTTCTTAAGGAAAATTAGATAAACAGACACATAAAACAAACAAGACAAACAATTATCAACATATGTGTAACAAAGATACAAAACATCAAAACATAAACGATGTATAGTCATAAAAGGCCTTAGGAGCCATAAAACCTACAAATTGTTCCACCAGCCACAAAGGCTAACCAACATAAGAAACCTTAAGGGTTTCAAAACCTAGAAATTGTTCAAAGGGCCATCAAGGCCAACCACAACCATAATACAGAAACCTTAAAGGTTTCTGCAAAACCTAAATATTGTTCAAAAAACACAATAACATTGTTTAAGATGCTAAGAAAGCTACGAATGAGTTTTGAAAGTTTTACTTTGCATCACAACCACAGACTTTTAGGCACCGGCTTCATCACCTTTCATTTTCTTGGTTTTCCTCTTCTTTTTTTTACCCTCCTCAGCTGCCGTCCCCGAGGCTTCAAGGCTTGGATCCTTCGAGCCTTCATCAGCACAAGAAAGGGTCTCCTCACTGTCCCTTGAGCATGAGCGTTTCTTCGACAAAGATTTGAAAACTTCTTTGCAGGCAGCCTCATCAAGCCCATGTGGCTTCGAACCCTGCAAAACAGATATAGGTTTGCCAAAACACTTCGAGACCTCACCAACATAAGGGTAGGTCAAACGCTCCATCTCTCGGACTGAATCTTGGAAAACTTTGAAAGCTTCAGGCTGATAAAGGGAAGACTTTTCCTGAGGATCGTCGGATTCACAGGCCTTGTAACCAGCAACATAACCTTGATGCCTCCCATGGGTTAAAAGTTTGCCATACACGCCACCCAAGACACTGTTAAATTCGGCAGAATGAAGAAGATAGGTAACCACCTGCTGAAAACTCGTCGGTTCACAGGCCTTGTAACCAGCAACATAACCTTGATGCCTCCCATGGGTTAAAAGTTTGCCATACACGCCACCCAAGACACTGTTAAACTCGGCAGAATGAAGAAGATAGGTAACCACCTGCTGAAACCTTGCTCAACAAACCACTTGTTATCGTTATTCTCCTGAGCAAGGAAGGCTGCCATTCTATCTTTCTCCCCCATAGAAGCCGCCAGCTGCTTCTTCAAATCACCAACCTCTGCCTCATGCCTTTGTGTAAGCTCACCAACCTTTTTTACCCATGCCTCCTCCTTCATAGCAAAACTCTCACTTTCCTTCTTCAACTCATCAATAGAAGCCTTCATCTTGTCTCTGTTCTTTGAAAATGCTTCATACTCATTCATCCGTTTACGAAAACAGGCAACCCCTTGAGGAAGAATAGCAGTAAAGTTGCAAGCGCTCAACATCAAACGAGATAACATCATGTCATCCTCCATCCAGCAATGGTACCACGAACCATTGGATGAGCAAAATTATTCAGCACGTCTTCACAAACAGCCGCATCCTTGAAACTATCACCAACTTTGACACTCCAGTTGGGAACATAAACGACATCTACATTCAACCCTTCAGACTCACTAACACTTTTGGCAGAAGAACCTGCCACAAAGACACCCTTCTTAACACCACCCTTTTTCTTCCTAACCTGCACAGATAACCTTTCCTTCTTACCCTCAACAGCAGTAACCAAGTAGTCCGAAACCTCCACTTCACCACTCGGATCAAGGGGACCAGAACTTGAAGGTTGGTCAACACCTTTGATCAAAGGCGATTTGAACGTCGGGTAGCACCCTTCACAACAGATTTAGAAAACCCCTTCACATTTGGCACATTCACATAACCAGATCCCTCGAACCTATGTTCCATCCCTTTCACAACAGCATCCGCTCCCTTCATGGCTTCAGCATCGTCAAACCCAACGTCCGATGTGTCATCACTTTTGAAAAAATCAACAGCAGACATAACTGCAAAAAACAAACACATAGGTTTTAAAACACAAGTGACGATAAAGCAAAATTCAAAAACACAAAAATAAAGCGCATACCCTGTCCATCCCTCATTAAAACAGGATCTCGATCCTTTTATCCCACAGTTTGCTAACACCCAACAAAACTAACAAGTGTTCAGGGAACGGATGAATCCCCGAAGGACAAGCCCTAATGGCTTTAAGGAAACAACTATTCAAATCAGACTCAAGGGGTTCTGGCTCGTTGAGAACGGCTTCAGGTTGCCTCCAAACAATTTTGAAGGGGATAATCTCATCCAAAACCCAAAACCCAGAAAAACCGATCCTTCCATGAACAAAGAGTGGTGACCATAGAAGAAACCAAGCAAGTATCGGCCTTAGACGTTTCAAATGTAAACCAATCACCGTTTTTTGCCAAACGGCAAAACGACAACAAAGTAGGATCATAACCATACGCTCGACACAAAACCTCGAAATGTAAAACCCTAGCCAAACCCTGCGGGTGCATTTGGCCAAAGGAAACACACCAATACTCTAAAACATTCAACACAAAAGTCGAAAAAGGATGGCGAAGGTTGGAAAACTCAAAATGGCGACAATATAAGGCAATCGAACCGGCCAGACACCGATCGATTGAAACATCCATCGCCGGAGCAGTCGGATTAAACTCTAACCCTATACCCCATTCAAGACAAAATGACTCAACTTCCTCTTGGGTCAAACGCGAAAAACTCACGGCCATGTCCTTACGAGCACCCACCGGAAAAAATCGAAAGAAAGAAGAAAACGGGAAAAGAACACTAACCTGGTAGGAAGAAGGAAAGATATGGAGAAAAACTTGTAAGGAAATAAACAAATTTGATATTTATCTCTAAGATAAAAAAGAAAATAAAAGGGGCAATAGGTGTTAAATTACCTGACAGTTATTAAAACCGCCCCTGCAAAACTGCCCATGTCATGTCAACTGTCTTGTCAAAAATTTCAAATTTCAAAAATCTCAACTGCAATAAACCATTCAAGCACTGAAGCCTTTAAGCAATAGAAATAATGTGCAAAAGTCAGAAGTGTTTGAGCTTACTTCCCAAAAACCTCTGACTTGGGGGCAGATGACGGGGGTAGCTCAAACCTCAATAAAATGGATTTTACACATTAACGCTTGAAAGGTTAAAGGGCTAAAGGGTTCATAACCCGCGAACACAGGTGAACAGCAAAAAGCATGTGAACTGTAACTAGTCAACTCACCTGATTGCTTGACCAACTCCCTCACAGCCGAAAAGGAGACATGTGCACAGAGAACATGCTTTTACCCGCAGGTCACAAGCCTTCAACCCTTAAACGGGTAATTCCCCCACTGTAGTCTCGGATCACAGGTTACGAGCTTCCTCTTATGGAGTGTATCCCACCTATAAGAACCAGCTCTAAATCACTTGCATAGAGATCTCAGATGAGGAGAGCTAACATATACTCTCTGATCTTCTTCCCTCTCTTGAGAACAAGTTACACACTTGCTTCTCTTTTTCACTTCAAACAACATTGCTTCGCTTACAACTTTACTCCTGTCTGAATTCCCTTCGAACTGGAATCAAAAGCGATCAACAAACAAGTGATCCACCCCACGTACTACAAACGTGGGAGTAGGGATGAGCTTGCTACCGACCGGTACCGGAACCGAAAGTACCAGTACCAAAAATCCCCAAAAATGGGTACCGGTACCGAATATACCCGGTTCGGTACGGTCGGTAAATACCGGTACCGAACCGGTACCGAATATGTCAAACGTCGATACTGATTCGGTACCGAAAATGTACCCGGTTCGGTAAATTCGGTACCGGTACCGGGTCCATTTTGCTCATCCCTACATGGGAGGACCCCACGACCTGCGTTAGGCTAATCGAAACCCTTGAAGCCTTTTAGCCTAACCAGTCCACCCACTATCATTGGTCTCATATCTGTTGTAACAACAACACCTCAATGTGATCTTCACACAAACTGCCTCTTTGCAGAAGATCGAGCATTTTTCTCGTCCTTTAAATAGTCCTTTGTTGATAAACATCTGAACTTGGTGGTATCCAGGATCTATGACAATTTTCTGGAGTGCAACTGCATTCTTTATCATGTGATAAGCAAGTTTAAGGTTGCTTACTCAACCCGTAATACCCCAAGAATTGGAAACGTTTGAGGTGCTAATGATGGTAAGTAGCAACATGCATTAATTTCCTTCCCTTTTTTGATAGGAAAAAATCAAAGTAGCTCTAAAAAGGCACAAAAAGTTTCATTAATTTGACACCATTTTTGGACATAACATAAGTACCACAGCTCCAAGATTATCCAAACTTGGCGTATTAGTTTATCACACTTGAATCGGAACAAAGAACACAAATCAGAATTTGCAATTCATGTCTCATGGCAAACACCCACATATTTTATCAAGGAAACTAACTCAAAACCTAAACTAAAATTATCAACCAATTGAATTGGTATATATAGTTAACCTAGACACGTTAGACTATAAACAAGACACTAATTAAATTAATAACAGAACAATCATCTAACACACTTCCTAACGCAGCACATATAAGATACTTGGATAACAATCCTCTAATTAATTAATGGTTAATTATTTCCAGTCATTCCATGTTACCTAGGACCACATACCGACTCGGTAATTCCCAACTTTCACTCATGAATTTCTGAGTCCTATACAGAATGTCTTCAATTCCAAGTAGATCTCGCATCTAATTGACTTTATTTTCGCTGGTACCTTTTTCAATATATCGGCTTGTAAGACCCTTACTTTATTTAACAATACCTACATTTATTTTGCATATATATGTGTTTGTACGATTACACATACATTTGAAAATACGGGTTTCTTAAAACATTTCAGAATTTAAAACATTTTAACATCATATTTATAAGTTTGTCGTTTAAAATGGCGACGAAACACAGTGCGGAAGCTTAAATCTTGATCGTGTTCGGTTCTTCGTTGAGCTTGATCTTCATCCGAGTCCTTGATTTATACTTTACCTATCAATATATTTTCAATCAACGTTTAGTAAACACTTAAGTGAACACAAACGTAATAGAATGAATAATGCGCACTATGTTGAATTGTACACTAAACTGAGGTGTACACTATGCTGAAATGTGCACTATACAAATTTGTGCACTATGCTGAATTTTGTACTAAACTGATGTGTGCATTATGCTGAAAGGTGCACTATGGGATGAATTGTGCACTAAACTGATGTGTACACTATGTTGAAATGTGCACCATACAAATGTGTGCACTATACTCAATTTTGCACTAAACTAATGTGTGCATTATGCTGAAATGTGCACTATGCGAAATGTGCACTAAACTGATGTGTACACTATGCTGAAATGTGCACTATACAAATGTGTGCACTATGCTGAATTTTGCACTAAACTGATGTGTGCATATGCTGAAATGTGCACTATGCTTAATTGTGCGCTAAACAGATGTGTACACTATGCTGAAATGTGCACTATACAAATGTGTGCACTATACTGAATTTTGCACTAAACTGATGTGTGCATATGCTAAATTGTGCACTAAACTAATGTGTACACTATGCTGAAATGTGTACTACACAAATGTGTGCACTATGCTGAATTTTGCACTAAACTGATGTGTGCATATGCTGAAATGTGCACTATGCTGAATTGTGCACTAAACTGATGTGTACACTATGCTGAAATGTGCACTATACAAATGTGTACACTATGCTGAATTTTGCACTAAACTGATGTGTGCATATGCTGAAATGTGCACTATGCTGAATTGTACACTAAACTGATGTGTGTACTATGCTGAATTTTGCACTATACTGATGTGTGCATATGCTAAAATGTGTACTATGGAAATTAAAAAGTTCATAAGTTATCAAAGGTTAAGTAACTAACTAAGAGATCAGATGTGTAATAAATATTTCAAAAATGTTTAGATCAGATTAACAAAGTGGGTTTAGCCCAAGGAGGTAGTAACACTGGCCCAAACTTAAAAAATATTAAATCTCTCCAAAGTTAGCCTCTGATGTTGTTCGCTTTCACCCTCGCAAACCCTAGAATATGTACAATACATGATCTTCCATAACCAAAAGATCTTGCCGGGATCTCCACTTGATCTTCCATAACCATGCTGGAAACAAAATGCATATTGTATTATCTTGAAATGCACTTTTTTCCAAAAAAAACAAAACAAAACAAAAAAACAAATGAGAAGGGAATGAAGTCATGAACCACCGCAATACCTTGGTTTTGGTTTGTACTTTATATAGAGATATTTCTATGATTGTTATAATATGTTGCTGAAAACCTTTGACACATACCAGAAACTGTATTACTTTTACACATTTTCATAGTATGACGACAAGATTGACACCTGAATGTGATCTTCGTACAAAACAAACATCCTCTTTGTAGAAGATCGAACATGTTTCTCGTCCTTTTAATAGTCCTTTCTGATAAACATCTAAACTTGTTGGTATCGAGGATTTATGACAATTTGCTCTAGTGCTATAGCATTCTCTATCACGTAATAAGCAAGTTCAAGGTCGCTTACTAAACCCGCTATACCCCAAGAATTGGAAAAGTTTGAGGTGCTAATGATGGTAAGTTGTGTAACACCCAAAAAATATAGAATTCATATTATGAACTAAAGTCGTTAAAAGCCAAATAACATAACTAGGATAATTAACCTAGTTAGTCGTGAGTCCTTGGAATTAATAAGAAACTTAGTTAAGAAATACCCTTTATAAAACTTAAATAAGTGGAGGAGCTTATGTTGACAAAAAGGAAAGTGGGCTTAATTTAACTGAATAAAAACACCAAAACACACACTTTAGTGTGAGTTCTGGTCGTGATTTTCCACAAAGCAAAAAGGGCTCTCAAGCTTGAACCCTAACTCATGCAATCAACCAAATCGAAAGGGCAAATCAAACCCAAATAAAAAACCGAGCTCGAAATAGTGATCACCCAAGTGAAGGGATCACAAGGTATGTCGAATTTCATCTTTTGGTTACATCTCAAATCCTTGATGAAAACTTGAAATCGAAAATTCAGTTTGAATGATTGATGTTTTGGGTGAAATTGGGATGAATCCATGTCTAGGAACAAACCCTAGTCAATAGTTTGATGAATTAGTCACGACAATTAAAAGATTTATAATCACCCACTTAGGTGTTAAATGGGTTTTTGTAGTATGATGAAGAACACTATATTATGATCATTAGTTTGGTGTTATTTGAGTTCCATGAAGTAAATCTAGGTGTTGTATTGCATGCTAGACATATGGACTTGAAAATGATGTTTAATATGGGCAAATAACTAGTTGTGAAACTTGATTGTTGATTTTATAAAAATCATGCCCATAAGGTGTTTGTTAAAACACCTAAATGAATGCTAAAATCCTGAAATTTGAATAAAACACATATTTTGAATGATATGGTGAATCAGGTGAGATACTATGCGGTAAGAGTTCTAAACATGTAGTTCGTTGAACTCTTTAGGCAAAGGAATTGAATCTTCAAGCGGACAAACCGGAGCGGCACGCGCTTGAAGGAAAAACTCTAAAGGTACATAACTTATGGTTTCGTTATATTACGTATAAACATATATCGTAGTTATGTTAGTGATGTCGTTGTGCAATATAGGAGTTTGGTATGTCATTGAAGTGATGAAGTTCACTTGACCACCAAACGGGTCAAAACAATGTTTTAGATCGGTGGCGTTTGAGGCGACTTGAATGTCACAAAAACAATGGTGTTAGAATGCATAAGCCGAAAAACAGACACGCTAAATTTGATTTAAATTAGCCTTTGAATATGGGTTGAAAGTTTTAAAAATGACTTTGTAAAGTTTGCTTAAATACGCATGTTTGAACGCTGACAACAAGCATGACACTAATGCGCGTGAAAACCATGTGACGGGAGCGAAACGCCAATGTTTGATAAGCCCGGGAATGGGTAAAGATATTTGAAAACGATTAGTGATAACAAACAAGTAGAGTGACTTGAAAACTAAACGGGTCGAAAATTGTGAGATGGGAATTGTAAGCTAATAACCTATAAAAGGGATTTCGATACGCATAGAAATGATAGACGGATCCATAATTTAACTACGGACGCATTGGAAAAAGAATCACGTAAAATGGTTAAGTAGATAAAAAGTTATAAGGAATTAAAGTTAGAATTTTGATAATAAAATTGTAGCTGGGCATATGCAGCTCAAAAGAAACAAACCTTCTGTCGAAGTAGGCCTCTCGCACCACGCGACCTAATTGACCTATACGGTCGCAGCCTGCCATAGCTGGTCGCGCCCCGCGAAAGATGGGGCTATACCGGTTGCGGCCCGCGAGCAACCACTGAACTGGAAAAAAACTTTATGTTGTTAATTTTATTTATGAATTCGATTATATGTGTTATTAAACTATTATAACTAACGTTTATGATGGTTTTGATCATAGGTGAATCTTTTAAACTTTTGGATGAAGATCAAGCAATGAACGTGAACCGAACACATGTATCATGAAGCTTCCGCGTTGATCTTACCTTGTTTTGTTTTAAGTAAATTATGAAAACACTTATCAACATATTTTGAATACTTTAAATATGTGTGAATGTTAAAATGACAAAGTTTTTTTTTTTTTGCAAAGACACATTTTGGTTTAAAATGCATATCTTAATTATATAAATCGTTTAATTATTGAGACGGGTCTTACAAGTTGGTAATCAGAGCTCAAGGTTATTGACAAGTGTGTTCGGTTCAAAGCTTGATCAAACATCCGGTAAGAATTAATTATTGTAATGGTCTTGATGAAACACTAGGAAGGGAATATGATTTGATATGCATGGGAAGAGTGTGTAAATACACTCAAACCCGGAAAGTGCATCAAACAGGAATGGTGTAAGTAAGTTGTGAACGTGGCTAAACCAAAGCAAAAGATACAAATGATATAAAATGAAATGTTTAACAATTAATACAAACATTTCAGATTCAAGATGATTGAGGAAGGTAATGATGATACGGTGCCGATAGTCACCGAACAGATGAGAGAAGTAATTGCCGAAGAGGTTGGAAAGACATTAGAGAATAGTCTATCCGGGTTTATAGACAAGATCCAAAACACGGTACTCACGGTAGTGGAAGAGCGGATCAAAAGGTTGGAGGAAAAATTCAACCAATCAAAAGACAAGCCAGTGGAGCGAAAGGCGTGCCCGTATAATAAATTCATGGCTTCCAAACCTCCGATTTACAAGGGGGAGGTCGATCCGATAATATGTCAACGATGGTTGAGTGACATGAAAGGGGTGTTTGAAAGGACCCACTGTGACGTAAGTGACTTTGTAACTTACGGAACGGGTCAGTTGAGGGGTCAAGCTAAAGACTAGTGGGACAATATGAAAAAAGAACTTGGAGTTGAAGCGGTGAAAAATATGACTTGGGATGTGTCACACCCCGACCCGCAGCGGAAATAAGAGTCGGGGCATAATTGGGTTATCACCAAAGCACATGACATTTACTATTATGTTTCATAATTAAATGAAGTCAAAATTACATTTCTCAAACATCCAAACATGTTCATTCAATACAAGGGAAAATAACCAAACATAATAATCCAAATACTAAATCGTTTTATTTCTTCTAATCCAGGTCCTATGTGTTCCTAGCTGCTGCTGGTTCACCTGTATCATGTGTAAAATGGGAGGTTTTGGGTCAACATAAGTTGGCGAGTGAACCTTATAGATAAACATTTGATAATGATTTTATTGTTAGTTTATTAATAAAATATTGTGCATAATCATAAAAGAGCTCATGCAAGTAATCAAACATTTGCAAATAGCAGTTACAATTATAACATACATTAACATTTGATAGCATACATGAATATACCAATATCATACGATAACTAACATAAATGAACTGTGCGATCAAGGCTCAATCAAACGGAGCCGATCGTATTGCATGAACTGGAAATGTAAATTGAACTGTGCGCTCAAGGCTCAATCAAACGGAGCCGAACGTATTGCATGAACTGGAAATGTAAATTGAACTGTGCACTCAAGGCTCAATCAAACGGAGCCGAGCGTATTGCATGTATTGAAATGTAAAATGAAATGACCGATCAAGGCTCAATCAAACGGAGCCGATCGTGCGGGCACGCCAAGATCAACCGCATAATAAAATGGGGATCAAGCTCAACCTCGATGGATGGGGAGCTGCGGCCTCGGCAATTGCATGTACTGAAATAATAATTTGCATCCAATAATAACTACTTAACAGCAATAAACTAATACACATGTCATGATATGATGTATGCACAATAATTTCGTTATAATATGTAAATAAACAAGACACATGATACACCCCAAAACGTGATTAAAACGGGGAATTTGAAAAGTTCACTCACATTGGGTGCGTTGAATTGAGGATGGTGAGATGCGCACGATTTAGATGAGCGGATCGACGAGGAATACTAACCTAAATAATAATGGAAAAGTATATTAAATGGATGGATTTTATTAAGGATTTTTAATGGAATTTTTCGATATATTTTTGTGAGTTTATGGCTATTTTCTATCTTTAAAAATGTTATTTTTAAGTATTTTTAATTGATTTTTAAATTAAAATAAACAAATAAATATATAAAAAATATTATATTTATTTTATTTTATTTTTTTTACTGTTTGAGCATTGACCGTTGACCGGTTCGGTCAGCGGTAAATGTTGCGCCAAGCGGGATTCGAACCGGTGACCTTCTGTTCACGTGCACGTAGCTCTACCAACTGAGCTACGTGACTAACCCGTTAGATACCCAGTTTTAATTATATTTATATACTTATTCGAATTAACCGAAAATACCTTTATTTACAAAAACGTTTTAATTCAATTGACCGGTGCTTGGGACAGGGTTCGAACGCGCGACGTGAAGTTTATCTTGCACACAGTCCACCGCTGGACTGTGTGTCTAACCCGGTTATATTCTTGATTTATATTATACTTAACAACTACCTGTTTTAACCCGGTTAGTTCATGTTTAAAAAGGAATGTTATTACGTAAGGCGTGTGCGTAGTAAGGATCGAACTCGGGACATGTATATGAACTTTGCACACAGTCCACCGCTGGACTGTGTGTCTAACCCGTTTATAATCCGAATTTTAATTACTCTTATCTCGTTTTTAAGTTCGTCTTCTTCATTACGATAACATACTTTACTCAAACATCTGGTTCATGATTTAACTAATTAATAAACATGACGACTAGCTTGAATGTACAAAACCGAACAGTTTGGGGAAAGAAGATACTGGACAGGTTGTCTTCCTTAGAGAGTCCGGCGAGAATCAGACAGCTCTGTTTTTGAACCTTCGGCTGAGAGGGTCTATCAACAGAATTAAGGAATTAGATTTGAAATTGAACCAGGGTGCATTGATTATTAGTACGTTTGAATGTGCTTACCGTTAACTAGCGAGTTTCCGGCAATTCCAGAATTTCTCCGGCGAACACAGAAAATCCAGCAAAGTCGTCTGTGGCTGATTTTGAGTGATGGATTAATGTTAGTAAAGTTCTAACAATAGATTGAAATCGCAAAGAAGGAATATCTTACCGGTTTGTGTTGAACACGGTTTTCCGTCGATTTCTGCAGAGAATTCCAGCGAACAGTTTTAGGTGCTCAAATGATTTGAAAACGCGACGAAAAAGAAATGGAGTGTTGTTGTGACAGTTCTGATCGCACAAATGATTGGAACTTGAATTAAATTGGAGTTTGATAACTTTTCGGTTTCAAAAACTGAAAATGATGAAACTTTAAGTTCATTCATTACTGACTTAATTAGAAACCGAAATACATCGGTTATAAGTTGGCCAGATGAAATCGAAGTGATTTGGCGATCGGTTTGCCGATTTCCGTTATTCAGATGGCATTAACGGTTGATTTGAGTTTGCGTATAAGATTCAATTGCTTTCCTAAAGTTAACAGAAAACACTTGGTGGCGGAGTGGTTTGGGGACAGAATGATAAGTTGTTGGAGTGCCTCAGCTAACCCGGGTTCGAGTCCCGGCAGCTACAATGTTTTTTTTATTAATTCTATTTTAACTTTTTATCAAATATAATTTTTATAGTTTAGTTTATTTAATAATTACGTAACGTTTAAACTTAAAATAATCGTAAATAATTAACGAATCTTTTATAACATGGAACAAGATTACAAAACGGAGCGGGTTTTGGAGACCCGATTTTTACAAATGTTACAGTATCCCCTACTTTTAGGAATTTTATCCCGAAATTTTAAACAGTTGAAGTAGTAGGAAAAAGGTGAGGGTATTTTTCACGCATTGAGTCTTCACGTTCCCAAGTAAACTCAGGTCCTCGTTTTGACTCCCAGCGTACCCTAACAATAGGAATGCGACTTCGTCGTAGACGCTTTTCTCCATAGTCCATAATCTCCACTGGTCTTTCAATAAAATGCATGGATTCATCAATCTGAATATCTTCCAGTGGAATATGAAGATTCTCATCAGCGAGGCACTTCTTCAAGTTCGACACGTGGAATGTGGGATGAATCCTGTCGAGTTCTTCCGGTAGGTCAAGCTTGTATGCTACAGGACCTACTCTTTCGAGTATCTTGAAAGGTCCTACGTAACGTGGTGCTAGCTTTCACTTTTGACCAAAACGAACTACTCCCTTCCACGGTGATACCTTTAAAAGCACATGATCACCAATGCTAAACTCCAAGGGCTTCCGTCGTTTATCTGCGTAACTCTTTTGACGACTTTGAGCCGCTAGAAGATTGTTTCGGATTTGATGAATCTTATCTGTGGTTTCTTGGATCAATTCTGGACCAGTAATTTGCGCTTCCCCAATTTCGTGCCAACAGACAGGAGATCGGCACTTTCGACCATACAAAGCTTCAAAAGGTGCCATGCCAATGCTCGAATGATAACTGTTGTTGTACGAAAATTCAACTAACGGTAGGTGGGCGTCCCAATTTCCCTTGAAGTCTATGACACATGCTCTAAGCATGTCCTCAAGAGTTTGAATGGTGCGCTCAGACTATCCATCAGTTTGAGGATGATAGGCGGTACTGAGATCTAGTCGAGTGCCCATAGCGGATTGTACTGCTTGCCATGTTCGTGAGGTGAAACGACCATCACGATCAGAAATAATACTTAATGGTGCTCCATGCCGGCTTACGATTTCGTTGATATAAATACGAGCAAGTTTTTCGTTCTTGAAATCTTCTCGAATAGGGATAAAGTGAGCTGATTTTGTAAGTCGGTCTATAATCACCCATATAGTGTCATACCCACTAGAAGTGCGAGGTAACCCGGTAATGAAATCCATGGTTATATTTTCCCACTTCCATACAGGTATTTCCGGTTGGACTAGAAGTCCTGAGGGTCTTTGGTGTTCAGCCTTCACCTTAGAACATGTGAGACACTTGGAAACAAAAACGGCAATATCTTTCTTCATTCCAGGCCACCAATAGGTGTACCGTAGGTCTTGATACATCTTATCAGCTCCTGGGTGTATAGAATATCGCGATTTATGAGCTTCATGCATGAGTGTTTCACGAAGATTGATGTGGTTAGGAACCCAGATACGATCTAGGTAATACAAAATACCATCAGATTTAGTTTCAAGTTTTAGCTCGGCTCCACAGGACATCTCTTTTTGTACATCTTCCTCTGTTATTGAAACGTGTTGAGCTTCTCGAATTTGATCCTTAATATTGGTTATAATTTGCGAACATAGAAGATGAATGGAGTTCGCATAACCCTTTCGACTAAGTGCATCAGCCACCACATTTGCTTTACCAGGGTGGTATCTGATTTCACAGTCGTAATCATTTAGGAGTTCGACCCATCTTCGTTGCCTCATATTTAACTCTTTCTGATTGAAGATATGTTGAAGACTCTTGTGGTCAGTGTAGATTTCACACTTCGTACCATAGAGATAATGTCTCCATATCTTAAGAGCAAATACAACAGCTCCAAGTTCAAGGTCATGAGTGGTGTAGTTCTTTTCGTGTGTCTTGAGTTGCCTTGAGGCATAAGCTATGACTTTTCCCCTTTGCATGAGAACGCAACCTAATCCTTGCCCTGACGCGTCGCAATAGACTACAAAATCATCACAACCTTCAGGAAGAGTGAGGATTGGTGCATCACAAAGTTTTTGCTTGAGAGTTTGAAAAGCTTCTTCTTGCTTGGGTCCCCATACAAATGGTTTCCCTTTATGGGTTAAAGCCGTGAGTGGCACCGCAATGCGAGAGAAGTTTGAAATGAACCGACGATAATAGCCAGCTAGTCCAAGAAAAGACCTTACTTCCGTTGGTGTACGTGGAGCTTGCCATTCTTGAACTGCTTTGATCTTTGATGGGTCCACATGTATTCCTTTGTCATTGACTACATGCCCAAGAAATTGCACCTCTTTTAACCAGAATTCACATTTAGAGAACTTGGCATAAAGCTTTTCCTTATCTAGAAGTGCAAGAACAAGTCGTAGATGACGCTCATGATCAGCTTCAGATTTTGAATAGATAAGAATATCGTCGATGAATACAATAACAAATCGATCAAGGTAAGGTTTGCAGACTCTATTCATTAGGTCCATGAAAACAGCTGGTGCGTTGGTTAATCCAAACGGCATAACCATGAATTCATAGTGACCATATCGAGTTCGAAAAGCAGTTTTAGGGACGTCTTCTTCATGCACTCTAAGCTGATGATAGCCAGATCGAAGGTCGATTTTTGAAAAGCAACTGGCACCTTGTAGTTGGTCAAGAAGATCATCTATGCGAGGTAAAGGATATCGATTTTTGATGGTTAACTTGTTGAGCTCTCTGTAGTCGATGCACATGCGAAAAGATCCATCTTTCTTTTTTACAAAAAGGACAGGTGCACCCCAAGGCGATGAGCTGGGGCGTATGAATCCCTTGTCAGTCAACTCTTGCAATTGACTGGCTAGCTCTTGCATTTCAGAGGGGGCTAACCTATATGGAGATTTTGCCACTGGTGTAGCACCAGGTATAAGATCGATACGGAATTCGACATCTCTGATTGGAGGAAGTCCTGAAATGTCGTCAGGAAAGACTTGTGGAAAATCTTTTACAACAGGAATATCTTCAAGTTTCTTCTCTGTGGTCCCCTTCTTGATGATATGGGCTAAAAACGCGACATAATTCTTGCGAAGGTATTTTTGAGCTTGAAGACAAGACATTAAGTTGAGCCCTTTCGACGAGGTTTCTCCAATGATTCGAAGCGTCTGACCGTTTGAAAGAGGAATACGAATAAATTTCTCACGACATACAACTTCCGCATGATGTTGACTGAGCCAATCCATACCGATTATGATGTCGAAACTTCCCAGCTTCATAGGAATAAGATCGACTGAGAAATCGTGGTCGTTTAGGGTGAGCGTACAGTTGCGTAAAATAGAGTCTAATGAAACAGGTTTTCCGTCCGCAACTTCCACCGTTATGGATTCCGCGAGCTTATCCCGATTTTTGCTTAAGATAGGTTCAAATTCTAATGACACGAAACTTCTATCCGCACCAGTATCAAATAACATAGAGGCATATCTACCATTTATAAGAAACGTACCGTTGACCACATTGCCGTCAGCTCTGGCCTGGTTTGCGTTAATATTGAAAGCTCTTCCTCTAGCAGGTGGAGGAGCTTGATTTGCTTGATTCACAGGGTTGGCTTGGGCCTGAGCATGAATAATATTGACCAGCCTTGGACATGTGTTTCTGAAATGACTTGGGTCGCCGCAATTGAAACAAGCCCGCATAGGTTGACCCATAGGGTAATTGGGTTGATAGTATGTTTGGGCTAAATGTTGAGTGGGTGGAAATGGTAGTTGTTGTTGGGCTTGACCCATTAATTGTTGGTGGGTTTGGGTTATAGGTTGGTGGCGGTTTGTTCGTTGAAGCGTGCGGCAGTTTTGAACAGTGTGTCCGGCGCGACCGCAGCTGGTACAGTATTGGCAAGGATAATCAGGGAGTGGTGATACTGACAACGGTTACATTTTGGTAGTGGCCCTGTGTATGGTTTTCTGTATGGCGCGGGTGGAGGAGTGGCTTGAGTGATGGGTGCAGCAGGAACAGGGGTGTTGGTTTGGGTGACTGCAAAGTTCCTGGTGTTACGCTTCCTCTTGTTAGCAAATTTAGAGGAAGGAGGGTGGTGGTTTGAGGTTTGTCCCTCAGCAGGGGTTTTCTTCTTTTCCTCCTTGAACTTCCCATTGCGAATTCGGTTTTCGGTCAGTTCTGTTGCCAACTCCATGGCAGCTTCGAGTGTTACCGGTGAAACGCTGAGGACCGAATCTTGGATTTTCGAGGGAAGTCCTCGAATGTAATGTTCGATCA
The DNA here is from genome assembly GCA_947069175.1 of Scalesia atractyloides. Taxonomy (NCBI): domain Eukaryota; kingdom Viridiplantae; phylum Streptophyta; class Magnoliopsida; order Asterales; family Asteraceae; genus Scalesia; species Scalesia atractyloides. Next base: position 51,184,750 of record CAMTDV010000014.1, read on the forward strand.
AACGGTAGGTTGGAGTGAATAAGTTTGGAACCATTTTTTTCAACTCCAAGAACCTTTTGTTGTAAGTAGAGTGATCACCCTCTTTTTGCTTCAAGGCATGAAATTCATCTTCCAATTTCTTAATTTCACTTCTAGGACAGAATCGCCTAGTCATGATTTCCCTTAACTCCTCCCAAGTTAAGGCCATCGCATCTTCCGTTCCCCTCTTTCCTTTCTCAGTATTCCACCAAGTGAGAGCTACACCAAGTAGTCTCCCGGTGGCGTAACGAACTTTGCGATCCTCAGGACAATCGCAGTTTAAGAAAACGTTTTCCATCTCCTCGAACCAATGTAGGAGAGCAGTGACTCCCTCAGTCCCTTCGAATTTTGGAGGATCACAGGAGTTAAAATGTTTGAAGGAGCATTTGATGGTAGGAGGGTTGTCGATGTTCTGGTCCTGATGTTGAGGAGGGTTAGTAGGATTAGCAGCAAGGGCTTGTTGTACTTGTACTACGATGTCAGGCAATATCGTGGCCATTTGATTCGCGATATGAGTGGCCAAACGTTCCCGAGACTTTTCCGATTTCCTACCCCTTCGATGCTGTCTAGACGACATCTACAGGATCCTAAAATGAGAAGATTGTGAGTTTATGGTGTCTTTTTAGGTGTCATGTGTCTTTAAGAAAATGAAAATAACATAAATATCAATAATGCAACTACATCCAAAGGATGTCTTGGGTTCGCTCATGTTGGGCCTCAAATGTCCCCCATACCTTCACCTACATAGTCATGTGGGCCCCCATGTCTATTGGCTTGGTAGGATTCACATTAGTATTGGCAATTTAACACTCGCATCCCCCGAATGCAAACCACAAATATGTTCATGAGATGTTTGGTCGGAACGTGTCCAGGTGTAGACACCATGACAACTCAAAGTGGGATTAGCTCTCACGACGTTTGGTATAGCATGCTTTGGCCTAATAGGTATTTCGTACTCTCATCGTTAATCCCCAGGTAGGCAAACTGGTCCTTTATTTTGGATTTATACGAATGCCAGCCTAGACAGGACGTTCCGACTACCGGTACTAGTACCCTTCCAGTTACTACATGCCCGTCATGAGAACTCACTTTGATGAGATTTGAAAACACGAAAATCATTGTAAAATCAATCATGATGTGGTGTGTGCTTGCATGGATGTGATATGTTATGATCATACGATTTCATGATAGGCATTATTTGATAATACATACTTATGAACATGCTTGAACATTATCAAATGTAACATTTAACATAAACATATAAACATCATGAAATTTGGCATATAACACACAAAATTCTTATAAGTTTCTAATCGACTATAGTATAGGCTCTAAGGGTCTAATAACCTATCCTATATCCCTATAGTCATGGCTCTGATACCAATCTGTCACACCCCGACCCGCAGCGGAAATAAGAGTCGGGGCATAATTGGGTTATCACCAAAGCACATGACATTTACTATTATGTTTCATAATTAAATGAAGTCAAAATTACATTTCTCAAACATCCAAACATGTTCATTCAATACAAGGGAAAATAACCAAACATAATAATCCAAATACTAAATCGTTTTATTTCTTCTAATCCAGGTCCTATGTGTTCCTAGCTGCTGCTGGTTCACCTGTATCATGTGTAAAATGGGAGGTTTTGGGTCAACATAAGTTGGCGAGTGAACCTTATAGATAAACATTTGATAATGATTTTATTGTTAGTTTATTAATAAAATATTGTGCATAATCATAAAAGAGCTCATGCAAGTAATCAAACATTTGCAAATAGCAGTTACAATTATAACGTACATTAACATTTGATAGCATACATGAATATACCAATATCATACGATAACTAACATAAATGAACTGTGCGATCAAGGCTCAATCAAACGGAGCCGATCGTATTGCATGAACTGGAAATGTAAATTGAACTGTGCGCTCAAGGCTCAATCAAACGGAGCCGAACGTATTGCATGAACTGGAAATGTAAATTGAACTGTGCACTCAAGGCTCAATCAAACGGAGCCGAGCGTATTGCATGTATTGAAATGTAAAATGAAATGACCGATCAAGGCTCAATCAAACGGAGCCGATCGTGCGGGCACGCCAAGATCAACCGCATAATAAAATGGGGATCAAGCTCAACCTCGATGGATGGGGAGCTGCGGCCTCGGCAATTGCATGTACTGAAATAATAATTTGCATCCAATAATAACTACTTAACAGCAATAAACTAATACACATGTCATGATATGATGTATGCACAATAATTTCGTTATAATATGTAAATAAACAAGACACATGATACACCCCAAAACGTGATTAAAACGGGGAATTTGAAAAGTTCACTCACATTGGGTGCGTTGAATTGAGGATGGAATGCGCACGATTTAGATGAGCGGATCGACGAGGAATACTAACCTAAATAATAATGGAAAAGTATATTAAATGGATGGATTTTATTAAGGATTTTTAATGGAATTTTTCGATATATTTTTGTGAGTTTATGGCTATTTTCTATCTTTAAAAATGTTATTTTTAAGTATTTTTAATTGATTTTTAAATTAAAATAAACAAATAAATATATAAAAAATATTATATTTATTTTATTTTATTTTTTTTACTGTTTGAGCATTGACCGTTGACCGGTTCGGTCAGCGGTAAATGTTGCGCCAAGCGGGATTCGAACCGGTGACCTTCTGTTCACGTGCACGTAGCTCTACCAACTGAGCTACGTGACTAACCCGTTAGATACCCAGTTTTAATTATATTTATATACTTATTCGAATTAACCGAAAATACCTTTATTTACAAAAACGTTTTAATTCAATTGACCGGTGCTTGGGACAGGGTTCGAACGCGCGACGTGAAGTTTATCTTGCACACAGTCCACCGCTGGACTGTGTGTCTAACCCGGTTATATTCTTGATTTATATTATACTTAACAACTACCTGTTTTAACCCGGTTAGTTCATGTTTAAAAAGGAATGTTATTACGTAAGGCGTGTGCGTAGTAAGGATCGAACTCGGGACATGTATATGAACTTTGCACACAGTCCACCGCTGGACTGTGTGTCTAACCCGTTTATAATCCGAATTTTAATTACTCTTATCTCGTTTTTAAGTTCGTCTTCTTCATTACGATAACATACTTTACTCAAACATCTGGTTCATGATTTAACTAATTAATAAACATGACGACTAGCTTGAATGTACAAAACCGAACAGTTTGGGGAAAGAAGATACTGGACAGGTTGTCTTCCTTAGAGAGTCCGGCGAGAATCAGACAGCTCTGTTTTTGAACCTTCGGCTGAGAGGGTCTATCAACAGAATTAAGGAATTAGATTTGAAATTGAACCAGGGTGCATTGATTATTAGTACGTTTGAATGTGCTTACCGTTAACTAGCGAGTTTCCGGCAATTCCAGAATTTCTCCGGCGAACACAGAAAATCCAGCAAAGTCGTCTGTGGCTGATTTTGAGTGATGGATTAATGTTAGTAAAGTTCTAACAATAGATTGAAATCGCAAAGAAGGAATATCTTACCGGTTTGTGTTGAACACGGTTTTCCGTCGATTTCTGCAGAGAATTCCAGCGAACAGTTTTAGGTGCTCAAATGATTTGAAAACGCGACGAAAAAGAAATGGAGTGTTGTTGTGACAGTTCTGATCGCACAAATGATTGGAACTTGAATTAAATTGGAGTTTGATAACTTTTCGGTTTCAAAAACTGAAAATGATGAAACTTTAAGTTCATTCATTACTGACTTAATTAGAAACCGAAATACATCGGTTATAAGTTGGCCAGATGAAATCGAAGTGATTTGGCGATCGGTTTGCCGATTTCCGTTATTCAGATGGCATTAACGGTTGATTTGAGTTTGCGTATAAGATTCAATTGCTTTCCTAAAGTTAACAGAAAACACTTGGTGGCGGAGTGGTTTGGGGACAGAATGATAAGTTGTTGGAGTGCCTCAGCTAACCCGGGTTCGAGTCCCGGCAGCTACAATGTTTTTTTTATTAATTCTATTTTAACTTTTTATCAAATATAATTTTTATAGTTTAGTTTTTTTAATAATTATGTAACGTTTAAACTTAAAATAATCATAAATAATTAACGAATCTTTTATAACATGGAACAAGATTACAAAACGGAGCGGGTTTTGGAGACCCGATTTTTACAAATGTTACAGGATGAGTTTAAGACACCATTTCTTAAACATCACAGTCCCAAAGCGATTATCAATAGAATCTAGGAAGAGTTCATCCAAATGAGGCAAAGGGGTGAATCGATAGACAAGATCACTGGTATTTTCCTTGATAAGTTAAGGTTCTGTGACGAGCTAGTGACAAATGAAGACCAGAAGATATATTACTACTATAACATGTTGAGTGCTGAATATCGGGAGTTCATGACTCCCTCAAAGTATGAAACTCTCACCGAGATTATAAACACTGCTCGGGAATGAGAGATTGAGCTGACAAAGCAAGTTGAGCGGGGTGAACGAAGGGCACAAGATGTTAATCCAAGCCCTACAAAGAAGGCAAAAATGACAGAATCTGCAAAGAGGCCGAATGTAAAGGGGGGGTCGCCAAGTTGTAAAATCTGTGGAAAGGGTCATAAGGGCGAGTGTCGCTTCAAGGATAAACCATGTCCTATATGCGGGAAGACAGGGTGGCTTCATTATGCCCGGGAAAAGTCTCAGTCTGCTACAAATGCTATCAACCGGGCCACAAGAAATCCGAATGCCCGGAGTTGGTAGGAAAGAAAGATGGTAAGGATACGCAGACAGAGGCTCAGAAAGCAAGAGCCAGATCCTTTCACCTGACCGCGGCAGAAGCAAAGATAGAACCCGATGTGGTCTCAGGTATATTTGCTGTAAACTCTATTCCCGCACATGTATTGTTTGATACAGGTGCGAATAAATCCTTTGTTTCACATGGGTTTATTCGACATCCTTCATTCTTATGAACAAAATTACCTATGCCATTAGAAGTAGAGACAAGTGATAATAAGAGCTTTATCGTTTGTGATGTATGTCTAAACTACAAATTAAGTATCGATAACGAAGAATACTCAATAGACTTGATCCCATGTCGATGGGAGAATTCCAAGTTTCGTCGGAATGGATTGGTTGTCCCGACATCACGCGAAGGTCGTATGTTCCCGTAAGGAGATAAAACTAACGTCTCCAAGCGGAAAGCACGTCATTATTTATGGGGAAAAGGAGGTAATCCCGTGGTGTGCTCAATGGTAAAAGCTCACAAACTCATTAGACGCGGATGTAAAGCATACGCGGTGTACGCATGCGAAATGAAGAAAGAGCCATTGAAGATTGGAGACGTACCAGTGGTTCGGGATTATGAAGACGTGTTTCCGGAGGATCTACCGGGAATACCGCCAGAGCGGAAGTGGAAGTCGGAATCGAATTGGTTCCGGGTGCAAGACCAGTAGCTAAAGCACCGTATCGGCTCGCGCCATCGGAGCTACAAGAGTTGATGTCACAAATACAAGACTTGCTCGATAAGGGTTCATAAGGCCGAGCGTGTCTCCATGGGGCGCACCAGTATTGTTCGTAAAGAAGAAAGACGGAAGCATGTGGATGTGCATTGATTACCGGGAGTTAAACAAACTCCACGCTGAAGAATCGATACCCGCTCCCGAGAATTGACGATTTATTTGACCAACTACAAGGCGCGGGTTGGTTTTCCAAAATTGACCTTAGATCGGGGTATCATCAGTTAAAGGTCAAGGAAGAAGATGTACCGAAGACGATTTTTGTACATGGTACGGGCATTATGAGTTCCTCGTGATGTCCTTTGGGTTGACGAATGCACCCGCTGCTTTCATGGATCTCATGAACCGGGTTTGCAAACCTATGTTAGATAAATCGGTGATAGTGTTCATCGGCGACATTCTGGTGTATTCAAGGAGCAAACCAGATCACGCTCGTCACTTACAAGAAGTGTTAGAGACACATAACGAGAAAAGCTTCACGCGAAGTTCTCTAAATGCGCCTTTTGGTTACGAGAGGTGCAATTTCTCGGGCACATCATTAATGTCGACGCGGTATTAGTAGATCCGTCAAATATAGAAGCCGTGTCAAAATGGAACACTCTTATGAATCCTTCGGAAATCAGAAGCTTCTTAGGGCTTGCGGGATATTATAGGAGATTCATACAAGATTTCTCCAAGATCACTTTGCCATTAACCAAGTTAACACGAAAGGAGGAAAGGTTTATATGGGCGTTGAACAAGAAAGGGCATTCCAAACGCTCAAAGAAAAGTTAACCCACGCTCCTGTATTAACTTTGTCGTATGAAGTCGATGATACGGTGGTCTACTCGGATGTGTCACATTCGGGGCTCGGGTGTGTTTTAATGCAACGAGGCAAGGTTATAGCCTATGCCTCGAGACAACTAAAGATTCATGAAAAGAAATACCCTACGCACGATCTCAAATTGGCGGCAGTGGTATTTGCTTTAAAAATCTGGAGACACTATTTGTATGGGGTGAAGTGCACTATATTTTACCGACCACAAGAGTCTGAAATACTTCTTCGAAGAAGGATTAAACATGAGACAGAGGTGATGGTTGGAAACAGTGAAAGATTATGACTGTGAAATACATAACCATCCCGGGAAAGCCAATGTAGTGGCAGACGCGTTGAGCCGAAAGACAGATTATTTTCCCATGCGGGTGCGTTCGATGCAGCTTATTGTGACATCGGGTTTACTTGAATGAATCCGAGAAGCACAAATCAAAGCAGTGAAAGAAGAGAACTGGAAGAAAGAACGGATAATCGGCCAATTGAAGGATTTGATAGATAGTAACAGTGGGTTAAAACCCCCTTCGGAAGGACGTGAGTTCCTAATACGTGTGGAGTAAAAAGGCTTCTACTTGACGAAGCTCACAAATCCCGTTATTCTATTCATCCGGGGGCAACCAAGATGTACAATGATTTGAAACAAAATTATTGGTGGCCCGAAATGAAAAGAGATGTTGCCAAATATGTGGAGAAGTGCTTAACATTTTTGCAAGTCAAGGCAGAGCACCAGAATCCTTACGGTAAACTTCAACCGTTAGACATTCCGGTGTGGAAATGGGAACATATTACAATGGATCTACTAACCAAACTACCCAGGACGAACCACGGATTTGATGCCATTTGGGTAGTTGTAGATCAACTGACGAAAAGTGCTCACTTTATTCCAATTCGTGAGACGTATACGTCCGAGAAGATGTCGGAAGTTTATAGGAATGAATTGTGGCACGCCACGGAGTGCTGGTATCCATCGTGTCTGATAGAGATAAACAGTTTCCTTCGAACTTTTGGCGTGAATTTCAAGAACAAATGGGTACTAAGTTGTTTATTAGTACCGCATACCATCCACAACCAGATGGACAAAGCGAAAGAACGATTCAAACGTTAGAGGATATGCTTCGGGCATGTATCATCGATTTGGGCGGTAGCTGGGATGTCTACCTACCGCTAGTGGAATTCTCGTATAATAACAGTTATCATTCAAGCATTGGAATGGTTCCATACTAGTTGCTTTATGGCAGAAAATGTCGAACCCCGGTATGTTGGGTGAAGTGGGTCCTCGTGAACTTGCCCACAAGGATATAGTTCGAACCACTAATGGGAAAATAAATATGGTTCGAGCTCATTTGAAAGCGGCTCAATATCGACAAAAGTCGTATGCGGATAAAAGAAGAAGACCGATCGATTTTCAGGTTGGTGACAAGGTTATACTTAAAGTATCTCCGTAGAAGGGATTATCCGGTTCAGGAAAAAGGGAAAGTTAAGCCCAAGGTATATTGGGCCATTTAAAATCATGGAACGGGTGGGTAAAGTAGCCTATTGACTGGAACTACTGGAAGAGCTAAGCGGAATACATAGTACTTTTCATGTTTCGCACCTCCGAAAGTGTTTAGCCGATGAAACGGCTTACATCCGCTATCTTGATATTGAAGTAGATGATAAGCTTAATTATGTGGCAAAACCCATTGCAATTCTTGATCGCAAGATCAAAAGCATACGGAACAAGGAAATTGACAAGTGAAGGTTAAATGGGAACACCGTAAGGGATCGGACACTACTGGGAGTCCAAAGAAGAGATGAAACGCCTCTACCCTGCGCTATTCGGTACGTATACTAGTTTCAAGGACGAAACCTTTTAAGGGGGCGTGGACTTGTAACACCCCAAAAATATAGAATTCATATTATGAACTAAAGTCGGTAAAAGCCAAAATAACATAACTAGGATAATTAACCTAGTTAGTCGTGAGTCCTTGGAATTAATAAGAAACTTAGTTAAGAAATACCCTTTATAAAACTTAAATAAGTGGAGGTGCTTATGTTGACAAAAAGGAAAGTGGGTTTTAATTTAACTAAATACAAAACACCAAAACACACACTTTAGTATGTGTTTTGGTTGTGATTTTCCACAGAGCAAAAAGGGCTCTCAAGCTTGAACCCTAACTCATGCAATCAACCAAATTGAAAGGGAAAATCAAACTCAAATAAAAAACCAAGCTCGAAATAGTGATCACCCAAGCGAAGGGATCACAAGGTATGTCGAATTTCATCTTGTGGTTACATCTCGAATCCTTGATGAAAACTTCAAATCGAAATTTAGTTTGAATGATTGATGTTTTGGGTGAAATTGGGATGAATCCATGTCTAGGAACAAACCCTAGTCAATAGTTTGATGAATTAGTCATGACAATTAAAAGATTCATAATCACCCACTTAGGTGTTAAATGGGTTTTTGTAGTATGATGAAGAACACTAAATTATGATCATTAGTTTGGTGTTATTTGAGTTCCATGAAGTAAATCTAGGTGTTGTATTGCATGCTAGACATATGGACTTGAAAATGATGTTTAATATGGGCAAATAACTAGTTGTGAAACTTGATTGTTGATTTTATAAAAATCATGCCCATAAGGTGTTTGTTAAAACGCCTAAATGAAAGCTAACATGTAGTTCATTGAACTCTTTAGGCAAAGGAATTGAATCTTCAAGCGGACAAACCGGAGAGGACACGCGCTTGAAGGAAAAACTCTAAAGGTACATAACTTATGGTTTCGTTATATTACGTATAAACATCTATCGTAAGTTATGTTAGAGATGTCGTTGTGCAATATAGAAGTTTGGTATGTCATTGAAGTGACGAAGTTCACTTGACAACAAACAGGTCAAAACAATGTTTTAGATCGGTGGCGTTTGAGGCGACTTGAATGTCACACAAGCAATGGTGTTAGGAATGCGTAAGCCAAGAAACGGATACGCTAAATTTGATTTAAATTTGCCCTTAAATATGGGTTAAAAGTTTTAAAAATGACTTTGTAAAGTTTGCTTAAATACGCATGCTTGAACGCTGACAACAAGCATGACACTAATGCGTGCGCAAATCATGTGACGGAGAAAAACTCCAATGTTTGATAAGCCCGGGAATGGGTAAAGATATTTGAAAACGATTAGTGATAACAAACAAGTAGAGTGACTTGAAAACTAAACGGGTCGAATAATTGTGAGATGGGAATTGTAAGCTAATAACCTATAAATCGGATTTCGATACGAGAAGAAATGATAGACGGATCCGTAATTTAACTACGGACGCATTGGAAAAAGAATCACGTAAAATGGTTAAGTAGATAAAAAGTTATAAGGAATTAAAGTTAGAATTTTGATAATAAAATTGTAGCTGGGCATATGCAGCTCAAAAGAAAGAAACCTTCTATCGAAGTAGGCCTCTCGCACCACGCGACCTAATTGACCTATACGGTCGCAGCCTGCCAGAGCTGGTCGCACCCCGCGAAAGATGGGGCTGTACCGGTCGCGGCCCGCGAGCAACCACCGACCTGGCAAAAAATTTTATGTTGTTAATTTTATTTATGAATTCGATTATATGTGCTATTAAAACTATCATAACTAACGTTTATGATGGTTTTGATCATAGGTGAATCTTTTAAACTTTTGGATGAAGATCAAGCAATGAACGTGAACCGAACACATATATAATGAAGCTTCTGCATTGATCTTACCTTGTTTTGTTTTAAGTAAATTATGTAAACACTTATCTACATATTTTGAATACTTTAAATATGTGTGAATGTTAAAATGACAATGTTTTTTTGCAAAGATGCATTTTGGTTTAAAATGCATATCCTATTGATATAAATCGTTTAATTATTGAGACCGATTCTACAAGTTTATACATTAATTTCCCCCCCCCCCCCCCCCCCCCCCCCCCCCTTCTTTTATAGGTAAAAATCAAAGTAGCTTTAAAAAGGCTTAAAAAGTTTCCCTTACATTGACACCATTTTGGCATAGTTTTTAAGTCATTAAATTAACTTCTTCACTGGACATAACATAAGTACCATAACTCTAAGATTATCCAAACTTGGCAAGCTTTATAAAGTAATTGGTATCAGTTTATCACACATTCCGGAATAGAGTAAAAACGGGACTTTGGATGCTTGCTTCGGTTTTGGAACAATGAGTATTTTTCGAAGGCAATCGCTTAGGTATAATTCACTTTTAACATCACCTTCTTCGGTTGTCTTCCAATAACTTCACTTATTAACTCTCGTGGATATAGAGCCTGTAAAGCTGCTAAACTTGTTGTCATGTATTCAGATTTACATGATGATAATGCTGCTATACTAATTGGTGTTGAACCGTAGTAAAACATGTGTTTTTGCACTCCAACAACTATTTAGATCACTATTGTAGCTACTCTCACTATAGCCACATAACACACGTTCTGCTTTTCTCGGAATAAGCAATCCCGTAGCTCGCGGTTCCCTTCAAATCGGAGTATCTATTTAATAGCTACCGCATGACTTTGTCTTGGAGTTTGCATATACGCCTAACAATTTGAACTGGATAAGCGTGATCCGGGTGTGTCTAAAGTAAATAGCATACACATCCAACTATTTTTCGATAATTGGTTTCTTAAACTTATGTCTCCTTCAGCTCTCTGATAAATTTAAATTCGGGTTCATCAGAACAAGAACCAAATTACACTCGTGTGACCCCACTTCTTTGAAATCTTCGAGGCATATGCTTCCTAGTTCATTTTAAATTGCATTTGCGTCGCGTAAAAATTTGTTACCTAAATAACACGTTAATATTCCAAGATTAGACATATCATCCATTCCACCATTTCTTTCTTGAATGACAAACTTGAACTTGTAACCAATAAGTCATTAACATACACATCTAAGATCAGTAAAGAGTTACCCACCATCTGTCGAGAAAAGGCTTGTTCTTTGGAATGCCGATGCAATTATAACGTTTTTAACAAAGAACTCAGCTTAATATTCCAAGCCCTTGGTGTTTTCCTTAAAACGTACAATGCTTTAAAAAGCATGTAGATCTTATGAGTTTCTTTCGTTCATGAATCCATCCGGATGAGACACATAAATATCTTCCTCCAAGTCATCATTTCAGAAAGCAGTTTTAATGTCTAAATGGTGTATTTTCCATATTTCTATGGCCGCAAGAGAAATAATAAACCGGATCATCTTGATTCGTGCTAACGGTGTATAAACCTTCACCAAAACCAAGACCATGGTACCCCTTTCCTACAAGTCTCACTTTGTATTTATTAATCCTCCCATTTGCTTTCACTTTTATTTTTGAAACCCACTTTAAATCCATTGTGTTAACACCTTTTGGTAAATTAACGAGCTTCCGTGTACATATTCATTAAATAGAATTAATATTGTCTCACATTTTTTCTAACCCATTCCCCCTTTAAATTTGCTTCACCAAAATAAACCGGTTTATCATCAATCAAAAGTAATTCACACGTATTAAGTTCTTAGTCATTATACTTAACAGGTAAAATAGACTCACAGCCTTAAATTCATCACTGGCCTTATCTGATTTGTTTTGGGCCACATGTTGACATGTTTGTGAAGTGTAATAATTGTTTGTTGTGATCTAGGTTGTAAACCCTAAACCATAGGTTGGCTGGTCCCAAACATACCAGATCTATGTTCTACGTATGGGATGGTTGGGTTCTAAGGGCCCAAATATGGCTGCTAGACCCATCTGCGTCACATGGTTCCGATTGAGGGATGGGTCTTCTGTTCTCGGTCTCAACAGTGGCCCAGTTCGAAAATTTATCATGTTTACCCAATAAAATGTAAACATCCCTTCCACGTCATGTTTTATCAAACTCTGCATCTCAATTTATCACAATATAAACGGTAATCTTTGGATCCTGTTTCGTTTCAAGATGTACCAAAATATGGAACTGATTCTCTAGTTTTTGAGCATCCATCTTGACTTTAGAAAAATCAATTCAACTAAAAACTTTAACATGTTAAAAATTGGGTTGTAAACCTTTGTATTTTTCATATGGACTAGCTCCCACCAATGCACCTATAGGAGACTGGTTGATCAAATAAGTCGCATGTCTGACATCTTAACTTGACAAACAGTTTGGAACTTTCATTACTTCCATTATGCTCCGAACCATCTCCATATGTCTTTGAATTCGACGCTCGACCATGCCATTTTGTTATGGTGTGTAAGGAGTTGTCAAATGCCTTGTTATCCCCTCCTCGTTACAATAACGATTAAATACAAGAGAAGTAAACTCTATTCCCTATAAGTTCGCATAATTTTGAGTTAATTTCCCATTTCTTTTTCCATTTAGCGCCTTTAATAATTTTATTGTTTCGAATGGTCTACTTTTCTCCTTTAACAAATAAGAGCATATATATCATGAGAAATCATCAATCAAAGTAGCACCAATTTAGTTGTTGATGGGGAAATTGGTCCACATAAATCACCATGGACTAATTCAAGCATTCAAGATGCTTGAAAAGTCACCTTCATTGGAAATGGTTTTCGTTCTATATTAAGACCATGCATACTCCTACCACCTTGTTCGTGTGACAATTTTTTGGTACTCCTAAAACTGTTGGACCTATAAAAGAGTACATGATATCCAAAAGCCAAGACATGACTCAAAGACCAAGAAATAAATAGTTTATAAGCAATTCTCTCCCTAGAGATAGTGAATCTTGAACATCTAATCTGAACATCTGTTTCAAGAACACAACAAACATCTATTCAAGGCTTGGAACTGTTGTTCAAGAGGAAACAACATCTGTTGAAAGCTAAAGGTTGTTGAAGACCAAAGCACTTATGAAGTCAAAGGTCTGATCAAGAAGACCAAACATCTGTATGGCCAAACATATGTTTGGACAACTCCAACAGAGGATAGCTTAGATAATGGTTTCTCATGTAACAGTGTTTAAACTACTTTAAACAGATGATAAGATTTGCACAGATGTTTGTAACATCTGTAGAATCTTTTCTGCTAGGAATGTAAGATGTCACTATTAGGGTTATGTCAGCCTATCACGAACTGCGCTTGTAGTACTTAGTATAAATAGATATCACTTGTTAAAGATCTATTTCATCACTTCACACATTCTCTTTTGTACGAATAGTTCTAGTGACTGATCAAGGGCTTGGGCTGAGGGGGAGATTGTAGAATCATTTCTGTAAAACTTTTGAATCAATAGAAAAACAGTTGGTGATAATATCTCTCTATTTGTAAATTTTATTGTGATAATCAATATTTGTTTGCAAATATTAAACTCAGATCTTAACAATTGGTATCAGAGGTCGGTCACGTCTAAACTCGATTTCACAATCAGTTTAATAATCCAGCTCAACAAAGATCCAATACTATTCATAGTCAGAGTAGAAAAGTGTTGAACTCAAAAGGTGTTTTTCACGTACTCTTTTTTTTCTTCTAAAAATATCAAAAGAGAATATCACTCAATAACTATGATTCCCCTATCTCCGATAGTGACAGAAAACAAACCCGATACAAGACTCTTGCGCGGGTCAGGAACATAAACCCACATTGCTCAAAGTGAGCTCTTTTCCTGAAGTCCACTTCAAGATCATATCACCTTCCCCCTTAATATCAGCTATAACAACATTCCCCATGTATAACTTCTCATCACCCACAACCTCTTTAAACTTATTAAAAGGGGTTTTAACTGGTAAACATCGTGTGTAGCCAAACTGTCAACAATTAACCTTCTCTATCAAAGCAATAAGGAAGGTCTTAATTCATGGCCACCAAGGGCCTGTCATCATCAATCATAATGCCTTCTCACGTTTAGGCGCCTTACACTGGTCAGCACAGTGGCCAAATTCACCAGAGTTGTAACATTTTCATTTCCCTTTGAAGGAACCAACTTTCTTCTTCGCACCACGTTCTTTGGCCTAAGCTCAACACCCTTATTTTTTCCTTTGCCACTGAACTTGTGGCTTTTGTACCGCTTTCAAGACTGACCATGTTCCACCATGTTGGCTTTGCCGAAGCTTGACTTGGCTTCCCTTATGTGCTAACCTGTTATCTTCATCAATTCTGAGGCGGACCATAAGGTCCTCAATAGTCATCTCCTTTTACTAATGCTTAAGGTAGTTCTTGAATTTCACCTAACTAGAAGGTAACTTTTCAACAATTACCGCCACTTGAAATGTTTCATTGAGATTCATTCGCTAAGAACAATTTGTAGCTTCTGAACCTGACCCATAAATTTTTGGAATCAACCATTTTATAGTCCAAAAACCTAACCACAACATATTTCGTTGTACCGACATCTTCAGTTTTGTACTTGCATTCCAACGACTCCTATAATTCTTTGGCAGTCGGTACCTTAAAATACACATTATACAAGGTATTCACAAGTCTTTCAACAGATAGTTGCAGCACAAACACCCGGAGTGTTTCTACGCCTTAACGACACTCATAGATTGAATGTTGAATGCCTCTTTAGCAATTTGAGGGGGGACTTGCTCAAGAACCTTGCAAGGTTTAGGGTGGTCAAGTAAAACATCTTCTTTTGATGCCACCTTTTGAAATTTAAACCAGAAAACTTTTCTGGCTTCTCAACGTGATTGGCAACATCATGGGCTGCTTAGTGCTAACTAATGGTCCTAAAGTAGTAGTTGAAATAGCTCCCTTGGTGGAGGATATAGGTCCCACAGTGGTGGTTGAAACAGCAACGTGTGTAGACACTTATGAAACATGATAGAACTAGTAAGAAGTGTTGGTTTACTAAAAACCAAAATACATGGAATAATCCTTTACAAAGTTAGCCAAAAGCTTGTAAGATTTAATTTGGTTTAAAAAACCAAATAAATGTGTAACTCTAGGGCAGCCAAAGCTATCTCAGACATGCTCGGTTAAGTGCGATTCCAGATGAAAATCAGAAGTTTTTAATGAAAAAGATGGGGTTTTGTAAATAGAGAGATTTAGATGAAATCTGAGATAAACTCGTGTGAAATCGTTGAGGAAATCGGATTCGCGTGGAAATCGTATTCTTCTTACTTGAGAGCAGAGAAACGCGTGTAGAGTGAGTTTCGTGTGAGTGACAAAGTGGGAGTGCGTGCGCTAAGTGTGGTATTTATAGGTGAGCAGAAAGGAGAGTCACTATTTGTCATTTCGTACGAATATGGTCAATCCCTACGAAAATGCTCAATCCGTACAAGTTGATCAGTTGGTGCTTTCATTCGTATTAGTTAGTTAGGTTCAGATTTTTAGCGAGGCTATATATAATATATATTATATATATATAACATAAGTTTAACTGCGTTTCGAGTTTGCGTTGCGTTTAGCGTTTCATGCATTATGCGTTTGGACGAGATAATTAAGTGAGATACAACGTGTGTTAGTCCCTAAGTTTTGTGAGTGTCGAGTTGGTGTGTAAGCGAGCGTGTAGCCTTTGGGAAAAAAATACGTGGTATCTTAGTATAAGCGAGGGCGTTGTAAGTGAATGCGTCGTGAAGTGCGATGTGTCGTGTTGATATGAGCGTTGTAGTGCGAAAGTATGCGATGTAGCGTAGTAAGGGATAACAAGGGTAACAAGCGTGAAAATGCAGGTTGTTACAGTCTCCCATACTTTAGGAAATTTCATCCCGAAATTTATTTGAGAGGAAGACTTTGAGAGTTCACGCGATTAGATAGAGATGGAGGTGTTAGGGTAAGTTGAGGATGAACGAGCGATCGAGCGAGGGTTGACAAGTGAGAGCGTCTCGGTGACATGGGAAATCGATGAGCGAAGGCGTCTTGCTTGAATAGAGGATAGTAATTTGATCAAATTGTTATAAGTTTCCGAAAGGTTTTGTAAAGTTATTACAAAAAAAGTTTTAAGTTTTCGAAAAGTTCAGTTATTACAAAAGGTTTCAAGGGAAAAACTTGTTTTATGAAAAAATTTCTTACGACCGGAGTTAGGCTGAGTCGGCTTGTACTCACGTTGTAAAAAGGGTTTTATTGGTCAAAAGGTTTTAATAAAAATCAAATTTTTTTTTGAAACTTTGTGTTTAATTCTGAAACATACGGTAATAAAACTAAGTTTTATCGGCATCAAAAGTTTAATTAGAGTCAAGCCCCACATGGCATCTTTCCACGAAAGTTTGTTAGTATAGCTAAAACACTTATATATAGGAAGTACTAGCGGCGTATCCACCATGTTTTAGCCATATCGCCTCTGTCCCGTGAAACGGTGTCATGTGTGTTGACATGATATGGATAGATTTTGGTATCCTTAGTCCATGCGATGAAGGGTTGGACCAAGTAATTACAAAGCTTAAATAGTGTCGAACTCCACATGGCATCTTTTCACAGAAGTTTGTTAGTATGGCTAAAACATTATATATAGGAAGTACCAGTGGCGTATCCACCATGTTTTAGCCATACCGCCTCCGTCCCGTGGAATGATGTCATGTGTGCCAACATGACATCGATGGATTTTGATCCAAGTGGCGAAAGGTTGGACCAAGTTTGAATAGTAAGCCAAGTAGCTTGCGCGGAGAAGCTGATTGCATACTTGGTTAGCGATAAGAGTGCGCGGGAATGGTTCGGCGATTGGAATAGCGAAGCTGTAAGAATAAGAGATGCGATAAGCGTTGAAGCGTTGAGAGGGGGGAAAGCGATAAGCGAAGCGATAACGTTCAGCATCGAGAAGGGAAAGCGATTAGCGAAACGATAGCGTTAAAGCATCAAGAGGGGAAATGATAAGCGAAGTGAAGTAGATTCCAGCAAAAGTGAGATTGCGTTGCTGTAGATTTGTGACAAAAATAGTGTTTGTGTGATCGAGAAGTGATGAGATGTTACGCCTTGCGCAGTGGCGGATCCAGGATTTTTTTTCAATGGGTTCAATTTTTTAGATACTCTAATATGATAGGACCAGATGTAAAAAATTCCGGGTAGGTTCGACGGTTCGGGTCGGGTCAAATTAATCACATAATAAGAATACGATACACCAATAAAAAACATGGTCATTAGAAATTAAAAAACACATAATACAAATACGATGGTTCTTACAAATTAAAAAAATACCTATAATTGTTCCCTTCGGGTCTTCATCTTTTGACAACGTTGCATTACATCTTCGACCGAAACTTGTTGAAAGAACTCCTTTTCGATGTAACAAATGCAAGCATCATTCATATATCCATCACCCATCCTATTACGCAATTCCGTCTTCACATGCTTCATTGAAGAAAAACTTCTTTCAACACTAGCTGTTGCAACCAGTAAAACTAGTGACAACTTTATTAAACGATAAACCAATGGATAATCAATGTGTATGCTTATTTAAATCTTTTTTTTTTGAGGATTTACTACTTGAAGATGACGATTCAAGGTTGATGGTTGTCTTTGGAAAAAGTTCTCAATTTTCTTCATACCTAAATATCTAATTCAAATTTCAACAAATTAACATCACTAAATGTCTAATTCATATACACATAGTCATTCAAGTTCAACAAAGTAACATAAACAAATTAACAGTTCACAATTTTCATATAATCATTCACATTCAACTAACATATATACAATAGATTACAATTTACACATATTGATTAAAAGAATAAAGAAATTAAAGAATTGTAGGATTAATCTTTCATTGTTTTCAAGAATGTATACAACTGAACTCGAATCAGGCTTGTTTGAAGATTTAGAGTGAATGTAGCTGTTTGGGCTGTGAAATCATGAATCGATGTGTTCTTGAGTTAATTCAGGATTAATTACTTGAGAAATGGATATTTGGTAGGATCAAGGTTTGAGGAAGTGAGAAGTCTGATGTTCGGTTTTGAAAAGGTATTGGGGCGCTGCTGGTGGTATAAGGTTAAAACCCTAGAAGGATTTTAGATTTAAAAATAAATGGTGTAAAAACCGCCCAGAACAAGAATAGAACTTGAGACCTACATCTTGATAGAAAGCGCCTTAACCACCCAGCCACTCCTCACATTCAAGAATAGGTTCATCACGGGAAAAAAATTATAGGTTCATTAAAAAATTTCTATTACGACTAACACTAATAATTTGAAACCGAGTGGGTTCGGCCGAACCTGTACGTTTCAATGTAGATCCGCCCCTTGCCTTGTGAAGGAGTTTTGCATGTTGAAATAGTCACAACAATACCAAAGGTCTAATAACGTTCAACTCCGCATGGAATTTCTCCACGAGAGTTTGTTAGTATGGCAAAGGCAAGTACCAGCGGCGTATCCACCATGCTTCGACCACACCGTCTCTGACCCGTGAATAGATGTCAAACTTTGTCGACGTGGTTAAGACGCTTATATATAGGAAGTACCAGCGGCGTATCCACCACGCTTAACCACACTTTTAACGTTATGGCACTATTAGAACTTACTACGATCTCCATGCACTTACCAAGATAATCTCGTGTGCACCCGTGATTAATTCGGTATTTGCAAGATCATCGTAACTTATTCTAAAGGCGCATAGTAGGGGTAAAACATATTATATCATGATATATTATATAGTTCTTAGTAATAAGATTTAGTGTGTGAGCCTAGACTAAGTGCGAGGAGTCGAGGGAGAGTGAGAGGGAAAGAGAGATAGAGAGAGAAAGAGATGTCGTCGTATGTTGAGGCGACATCGAACATAAAGCAATTTATAAGTATAAGTCCTATCGTCGAAAATCGAACCACTAACAACATCGTTCTGACGTCTGGTCATTGTTGATGTTGGGGACTCTTGCTTGAGTTGTTATTGTTGTTGGAGCTACTATTGTTGGGGCTGCCACTGCTGGTGTTGCGGCTGCTATGGCGCGAGCTGAGTCGGCGGTGCTGGAAGGGCTACACCTTGTTGTCATGGCTTTATGCGAAAATGGCTGGTGAAGTGACCGAAACAGTTGCAATTGTTGCAACAGCGGCAGTTGGCTCCAGCCTGGTGGTGATAAGTACAACCTCTGACACAGGGGAAGTGTTCTTGTGTAAGCACGCCTTTGCTAAGGTGCAACCGTTTAGAGAGGCTCACGGTTAAGCAGCGTAGTTGGTGAGAAATTGAGACTCGAACTTTTTCTCTTGCGGCTAGGCTTGGCGGTGGCTTGTGGCGGTGCGGAGTCGACGGATGGTTTGACAGTAGCTTGGTTAACCTTCTTGGTGGAATTCTTGGAGAAGAATCAGGCCAAGATTTGCTTGTCATGCGGCCAAATGATTGGTTTCTTCGATGGTAGCCGGTTTGCAGCTTCGACAAAATCGCCCACACACTCAGGCAAAGCACAGAGGTACTTTTTGACGCCTTTTCAGGAGTGTTGACTTGGCTAGGGTAAATAATGCTAAGTTATTTGAACCTTGCTATGAGGCCTGTGTTGTCACCTTCAACTTGCTTGATATCCCAAAACACGTTTTCTAACTTTTGGACTTCGTGGGGAGGATAATACTTTCCTTCATGAGCTCCTTCAACTCATCCCAGGATAACGCGTAAGATGCATCGTTCCGGCGTTTGTTACGCTCGACTGTCCACCAGTCGAGTGCTCTTTATTGAAATACTCCTGCAGCACACGTGGTACGAAAATGCTCGGGGCATCCACTCTGATGGAGGTAACCTCAATAGCATCGAACCACTGAAACATCTGAGATACACCTTCGCCCGTGAAGGCTATCGGACCACAAGCTTTGAACTGCTTGTAGGAGAACGTCGACTTTGGGGTAATGGTCTTAGATCTTTCCGATGTCTGAGAATTGTTGAGTGCTTGAACCTGAGTGATGATTTGAGGAATAACCTTGGCCATTTCTTTGGCCATGAGTGAGGCGATCCTCTTATCGACGGTTCTTCTGGCTTGACGTCAGCTGGAAGCGCTTGAAAACATCTAGACAAAGAGATTTGAAATGAGATTCAATCATAATGGTTTTTGAAATTGTGTTGCGATTTAGCGCGTTAAAAACTTGTTATAGTTGATATTGCAACACGTATTCCTAAGATTCACATAGGTGACACGTACCTCCTAGATTCTAACGTATTCACTTAAGCACATGTAATCATATACTACTTATACGTATATATGTTATATATATATATATATATATATATATAAGAGAGAGAGAGAGAGAAGTGCGAGGACGCGTTTAAGAGAGTTGTTATGATTTAGTTATGTTGCGAGTATTAGCTCTTGTTTTAGATTGCGATGACTTTGTGAGTTGTGCATATATTTGTAAAGCGAAAACGATAAAACAAGAAATTGATAAAGCATAAAATCTCCAAATCGAAAACACATAAGCATAATAAAATTTGATGATGCGTAAAATCGGCGATTGCAAGGTTAAAATTAATAGAGCGTCTTGGGTTTTGACACAGCGACTACCCAAAGTGATTCGTCTACTCCTCTTGAGTCCGGGTACACGATTTGGCCTATTAGGATGAGCATGCGGCTAACGAAATTACCCTTCCAGTTACTACGTGTCCCGAGTCATAGGAATAATCGAGACTTTGGTGAGATTTAAAATCATTGAGTGAGACGAGTTGTCAAGGTTCGGGTTTCACCCCTAACTTAAAAACTTCGAATCTCTTATCATGGCTTCCCTAAGGTGTGGATAACACTCCTAACTTAATGGAGAATTTCGTGCTAGACGGAATACGCGGAGTGAGTGGTTCGTCGAGAGTTCGCGGTTTTCACACCTAATCTCGATAAATTGACTCGTTTGTGATGTACGGGTATCTTTGCAGCTTCATGTGTTGTGTCCAAGTCTTAGGAAAGACTTCGTATAGTATTTTAAGTCCAAAGATACGATGAGAAAGCAATGCTAAGAGAATAGTGTTTTAAATCGGATAGGCAAAGAATAAGCACATAGTTTCCTATTATAGATGTTGGTGCACATATGTCTATTGCCTACGTCTAGGACAAGTCTGATGCATAGATAGGGTTTCGCTGTGTCAAAAGTTAAACATTGAAAGTTTTGTTTTAGTTATAGAATTTTCGCACGAAATTTCTAGTGAATTTTCGCACAAAAATTTCGTGCGAAAATTTCTTCTGTCCCAAGTTCCTGGTGCTATCTTGTCAAGCCTATAAATAGGTGACTTGGGATGTCAGTCTAACATGCTGTTTTGCTGATCAGAGGCGAAGCCCTACTCGAGTCTGTAATCTTTCCAAAGTTGATTAATACAAGATTCATATGTGTTAAACAGTAATCATCATACTTGTCGATTGTTTATTCACTCGGTTAACAATGAATTCCGCCTCTATTAGTTGAGCAAATCTCACCGGAAGCTCACGAGTCGGGTCTGATCCTACACTCACAAGTGGTGTCACAGCCGTGAGGTCTGATTTGAAAACAAACAACCAAGCTTCAGCTGGATTCAACCTTCAAAGTTCAAGATTCATCCATTGAAGAACTCTACTTCTACCTTTTCTTGGAACTTCATCTTGATCTAAGGGATTTCATGGACAATTTGGACTAGGTTTTTAGTATGATGTGTTAAAATCGATTCTAAGCAAATCACTGAAAGATACAAACCTAAAATTCATCAAAATCATACTTGAAATTGTGAACAAGTGCTCGAAGCAGATTAAGATTTTCGCACGAAAATTTTACATTTCGTAGGAAAATTAAGTGTTTTTAATCTGAAAAGTTTCAAGTGTCAAGATAGTAAAATTTCGTACGAAATTTTCGCACGAATTCACTTTCATACAAAATCGAAATTTTCGCACGAAAATCAAGACCATATTTTCGTACGAAAATTGTCTGTCCGTCTCTGTTATTCAGTATGAGTTAGATTATCCAGATCTAATATGTTTTCCTGTCCAAAGTATTTTTAAGATGTCAGTAGCTGCTCAGAATAAACGAAATGGGAACCACTACAAAGCCTCCGAAACTCATGAACATAGAAGATTACGAAAGTTGGAGTGAGAGATTCAAGAACTGGGTTTAGGCAATGAATTTTAGATGCTGGTTTGCAATCGAGAACAAGTACCAAGCACCGCTTAACGAAGTTGGTCTTGAAAAGACATTGGCTCGTCTGTCCGATGACGAACGAGATAAAAACATTTTTGAAAAGAAAATGATGAATCTTCTACAACAAGCCATAAAAGAAGATATCTTGGTTCTCTTGCAACATGACGACGATGCTCAGTCAGGCTCGCTTTACATTTAAGGGCACAAGGAAGTACTCAGCTCAGAAGGGAAAGAAAGCGTTGTTGAACAAGGAATTTGAAGTATTCAATCTCATTCAAGGCGAAACGATAAACAGCTCATAGAAAGATACTGCCACCTGGTAGTTCAAATGAAGCGAATGGGAATTGTTAAAACAAATGAAGATTTAGTCGATAAATTGGCAGATTCGGTACGTGAAGGAGAATGGGCGACATATCTAACCATCCTAAAGAATGGAGCAGAGTATGATAGTCTTAGTTTGCCAAGATTTATCGAGAATTTAGAAGGGTATGAATTGGAGATGCATAAAATGGCAAAAAGCAAAAGGTCGAACTCGCAACAGGATATAGGTTTGTACTACAAAGGAAATCCTAATACACCCATTCAGAGCCCAAAGATTCAAACAGCTTTCAGTGCTAGTTCTAATGCAACTCCACCTTCAAACCAGTCAAGTGGATTTCAATCGTTTGCTTCCTTCAATCCAAATATTCCACAAGGGCAACAATTGTCTCAAAGCTCAAACCAACCACAAAACAACCAACAAAATCAATCCAATTCCAATCAGCGAATACTACAATGTAATATTGCAATAAACCTTCAGAATGCTCAAGATTTTAGCGAACAGACCGCAAAGCAACATATGGTATTACTTGTAGTAGTTCTGGAATCTTATGAAAGCTTAGTAGCTGGAGGAATCGGAAATCCGGATATGACAAAAGAAGATTATGATCAGATTGATCCGGAAGAAATGGAGTTGATAGATATCATGCGGTGTATGGCATCAGTGGTTCGTAGAGCTTAGCGCTTCATGGAAATCACAGGAAAAGATGATTTGAGAGGTCTTGATGGAAAACTCGGTTTTGATAAATCAAAAGTTACATGCTTTAAGTGTAGAGAGAAAGGACATTTCAAACGTGAATGTCCAAATCGCGAAGTAAAAGGAAATCATAATCCATTTGGGGATGATTATTACAAAAAGGCGATATACCACCGACCACAACCTGAGAAAAGAATGGTACAAATCGAAGACGGACCTTCGAATACAAAAGATAAAGCTCTAGTGGTCACGTAAGAAGATGAAGGGTTCAACTAGAACAACTTCATTACCAAGAAATAAAGTCTTGCTCTCGTAGCCGAAATTATGGAAGAGCCTGAGTCATCAGAAGAAGTCTCAGAAGAAGAGATAGAAGAAGTTCTTGCAGATTACTTCAGATCATTAGCAGAAGAAGAAGAATGTCTAAGAGGTACTCCTAAACCTTGTTTGTTTGACACAATTTTTAAACTTTTGCAGGGAGTTTTGATTCAAGCCACCAAGAATAAAGCAATGATGTAACGGAAGCTGAATGTGTGGAAGTAATCGATGTAACCAAGCCTTTAACACTGGAGAGCTTAACTAACATTGCTAACAAAGCACTAATGGCCAATACAAAAGAGGTAGTCAATGTGGGAGAACAGGTAGAAAATGTTGAAACAGTAAAAGAAACAATCAAAGCTCAAACTATGAAAATAGTCAGTTCATGCCTGAAATGTGACAAGGCATGTGAACAATGTGTTGAAAAAGAGAAAGCTTTCAAAGAACTTAAATCATACAGTGATAAGTTATCATATGACTATAACACAATGAATGAATCATATGATAAACTTAGCAGGACCATTCGACAGTATGAGAAAACTGTCAAAGAAGAGAGCAAAACACTTTTAATGCTCAAAGCAACTGTGATGGACAAACAAATGGCCATTAATCTGCACATTAACACAATTGCTGAGCTGAAAAGTGAACTGGAGAAAAATAAAATTGAAACAGAACGAGTTAACAAATTGTTAATCAATTATTCTACAAGTATGTATGTCCTTGATCATATTCTTCCAAAAACTGAAAACAACAAAGAAGGTAAGAAGAATGATAAAAAAACATGGAAAATGTTACGATCAAGTTCCACCACCCATGTGGAATAGCTATGCTAAGAAACATCCAGATGGGGTGAAAAGGCGCTGAATCTAAATCTGCTCACTGAAAAGAGTAACGAGCTGCCTGAAAATCTTGGCGTAACTTATTCCAAATCTAAAAAGGACTGTGAATCAGATATGGTAACCAAAGTAGTTGAAAATGTTTTTGAAAATGAGTCTGACGGCATAGTTTATGAGAGTGCTGAGTCGAACAACAAAAAATCAGAGTCAAGTTCACTTTCTAGAAGTGAGAAGAGTTTTCATGAAAGTTTCATCACAGCATCAGATAATAGTTTAAATGATGATCCTATTGTTGTACTCTACAAACTAAAAGGATCAGATAAACTATATACTGATGAAGATTTTCCAATCCAGAATGTTAACTTCGACCGGGTTGGTAAATTCTTCAAACTCATTGAAGTTGACACATCTGATCTTGTAAAGAAAGTTGTCGGTTTTTACTCAAAACCAGAAGGTTCTAACAAAACTATTCATCCCAGAGGTAGAAGTTACCCTGAAAACAAAAGGGATGGGTTAGGGTTTGAAAAGAAAAGAAATAACAAGTCGCGAAAAACAAATTTTACAAAGAAAGTTGAGTTTGTTTTGGAACAAGCACTGTTGATGAAAAAGAAATCATTAACAAGCAAACCAACGATGAGTTTAAAAAAGCAAAGGAGCTTCGTGAACAAGCTTTGGTGCACACTGTTGGAAAAAACAGCTGATCATGCTACAGATGTAACAAAGTTGGGCATATTGCACGACAATGTTCTCAAAATCGTCCAAAACCTGTTCATGAACAAAGGAGGTTCACAGTAGATGAGAAGAAAAAGGGTCCAGACTTTGTGCCACGAAAATTTTGAAGAGAAATGATAATCCTAATCTTAATGAAATCTTTTCAAACTATGAAGTTGGTGAAACATCAAAGAAAAATAAAAGAAAGAATCAAATCTTTACATCAAAAAGGCATTTTCTAAGGCACAAACCTGGGTAGCCAAAGCAAAAACATCTTCTGTGATCACAAAATCAAACAATGTTCTAGTCAAACCAAAAGATAAGGCAGAATCAAAGACTGGACAATGGATTGAGACTAAGAAAGAAATCAAAGTTGCCAATGTTCCAAAGGTCGATATTGCCATCCCACCCTAGACCGAATGGGTTTGGGACTCTCTATTTAAGTAATACGTTTTTCATATGTGCAGAGGCTTTCGAGGTGTATCATTTCAAAGTGGATTATGGGCAGTAGAGCTTCTAGGCACATGACAGGGATGTTAGCTTTGATGTACAATGTAAATGCTATCAGGGGAGGTTATGTTGGGTTTGCCGGAACACAAGGCAGCAGGATCGTAGGAGAAGGTGTTCTTGCCAATGGGGTGGTATCATTTGACAAAGTGAACTATATTTCTAAGCTCGAGAACAATTTATTGAGCATTTCACAGATCTGTGATAAGAAGTTCATAACTCATTTCAACGACAAAAAGTGTCTTATTCTTAAACCGGGTTTCATAATTCCCGAGGAGTGGATCCTCATGCGTGCTACATGTGAAAATGATTTATATGTCTTAGACATGAGCGTCGCATCCACTACATCAAAGGAAGGCTAGTGTTTTGTATCAAAAGCCACTGAAAAGGAATCAATTCTATGGCACAGGAAAATGGGTCACATTCACCTAAGGAAGACGAACTTTGTGGTGCACAACGACTTAGTGGAAGGGGTAAATCTCAAAAGTTTTCATATGTCAGATGATTGTCTTAGCTGCAAAAAGGGGAAGCAGGATAAGAAGTCACACCCAAGAAAGCTCCTTAATTCGATCAAGCTTCCACTCGAAAGGCTACATATGGATCTCTTAGGACCAGTTAATGTGAAAAGTTTTACCGGAGATCTTAACAGCCTTGTTGTCACTGATCACTATTCAAGGTTCTCGTGGGTTTTCTTTCAAGAGTGCAAGAATGAAACGTTTGAAAATTTGATGATCTTGTTTCGAAAAAATTGAAAATCTATACCATTGCCTATAAGAGAATCAGAAGTGACAATGGTACTGAGTTTAAGAACAACAAGATGCTCGAATTCTGCAATGATAAGGGTATTCATCATGAGTTTAGTGCCCCTATACTCCTCAACAAAATGGAGTAGCTGAATGAAAGAACAGAAAGTTAATTAAAACTGCACGAACGATGCTTGCTGATTCAAAACTGCCTATTAGCTTCTGGAGGGAAGCCGTCGCATCTGCATGTTACACCCTTAACCGCCTAATGACAGTCAAGCCACATAAAAAGACATGCTTCAAACTTCTTAACCAACGAAAACCTAATCTAGAGTTTTTGGAGCCTTTTGGATCACCTTGTACTGTATTGGAACCGGATGGTAAATTTGGAGCTAGATCCTTGGAAGGTTTCTTCGTAGGACATGCAAGTCCTAGGATATGTACTGTTGATGAAAAAGAAATCATTAATAAGCAAACCAACGATGAGTTTAAAACAGAAAAGGAGCTTCGTGAACAAGCTTTGGTGCACACTGTTGGAAACAACAGCTGATTATGCTACAGATGTAACAAAGTTGGGCATATTGCACGAAAATGTTCTCAAAATCGTCCAAAACATGTTCATGAACAAAGGTGGTTCACAGTAGATGAGAAGAAAAAGGGTCTAGACTTTGTGTCCCATGAAAATTTTGAAGAGAAATGATGACCCTAATCTTAATGAAAAATCAACAGTTAAAATCTTTTCAAACTATGAAGTTGGTGAAACATCAAAGAAAAATTAAAAGAAAGAATCAAATCTTTACATCAAAAAGGCATTTTCTAAGGCACAAACCTGGGTAGCCAAAGCAAAAACATCTTCTGTGATCACAAAATCAAACAATGTTCTAGTCAAACCAAAAGATAAGGCAGAATCAAAGACTGGACAATGGATTGAGACTAAGAAAGAAATCAAAGTTGCCAATGTTCCAAAGGTCAATATCGCCATCCCACCCTAGACCGAATGGGTTTGGGTCTCTCTCTTTAAGTAATACGTTTTTCATATGTGCATAGGCTTTCAAGGTGTATCATTTCAAAGTGGATTATGGGCAGTAGAGCTTCTAGGCACATGACAGGGATGTTGGCTTTGATGTAAAATGTAAAAGCTATCAGGGGAGGTTATGTTGGGTTTGCCGGAACACAAGGCAGCAGGATCGTAGGAGAAGGTGTTCTTGCCAATGGGGTGGTATCGTTTGACAAAGTGAACTATATTTCTAAAGCTCGAGAATAATTTATTGTGCATTTCACAGATCTGTGATAAGAAGTTCATAACTCATTTCAATGACAAAAAGTGTCTTATTCTTAAACCGGGTTTCATAATTCCCAAAGAGTGGATCCTCATGCGTGCTACATGTGAAAATGATTTATATGTCTTAGACATGAGCGTCGCATCCACTACATCAAAGGAAGGCTAGTGTTTGTATCAAAAGCCAATGAAAAGGAATCAATTCTATGGCACCGGAAAATGGGTCACATTCACCTAAGGAAGATGAACTTTGTGGTGCACAACGACTTAGTGGAAGGGGTAAATCTCAAAAGTTTTCATATGTCAGATGATTGTCTTAGCTGCAAAAAGGGGAAAGCAGCATAAGAAGTCACACCCAAGAAAGCTCCTTAATTCGATCAAGCTTCCACTGGAAAGGCTACATATGGATCTCTTCGGACTAGTTAATGTGAAAAGTATTACCGGAGAATCTTTACAGCCTTGTTGTCACTGATGACTATTCAAGGTTCTCGTGGGTTTTCTTTCAAGAGTGCAAGAATGAAACGTTGAAAATTTGATGATCTTGTTTCGAAAAATTGAAAATCTACCATTGCCTATCAAGAGAATCAGAAGTGACAATGGTACTGGTTTAAGAACAACAAGATGCTCGAATTCTGCAAAGATAAGGTTATTCATCATGAGTTCAGTGCCCCTAACTCCTCAACAAAATGGAGTAGCTGAATGAAAGAACAGAAAGTTAATTAAAACTGGACGAACGATGCTTGCTGATTCAAAACTGCCTATTAGCTTCTGGAGTGAAGCCGTCGCATCTGCATGTTACACCCTTAACCGCCTAATGACAGTCAAGCCACATAAAAAGACATGCGTCGAACTTCTTAACCAACGAAAACCTAATCTATATTTTTTTGAGCCTTTTGGATCACCGTGTACTGTATTGGACCCGGATGGTAAATTTAGAGCCAGATCCTTGGAAGGTTTCTTCGTAGGATATGCAAGTCCTAGCATATGTACTGTTGATGAAAAAGAAATCATTAACAAGCAAACCAACGATGAGTTTAAAACAGAAAAGGAGCTTCATGAACAAGTTTGTGCACACTGTTGGAAACAACAGCTGATCATGCTACAGATGTAACAAAGTTGGTCATATTGCACGACAATGTTCTCAAAATCGTCCAAAACCTGTTCATGAACAAAGGAGGTTCACAGTAGATGAGAAGAAAAAGGGTCCAGACTTTGTGCCCACGAATGTTTTGAAGAGAAATGATGATCCTAATCTTAATGAAAAATCAACAGTTAAAATCTTTTCAACTATGAAGTTGGTGAAACATCAAAGAAAAATGAAAAGAAAGAATCAAATCTTTACATCAAAAAGGCATGTTCTAAGGCACAAACCTGGGTAGCCAAAGCAAAAACATCTTCTGTGATCACAAAATCAAACAATGTTCCAGTCAAACCAAAAGATAAGGCAGAATCAAAGACTGGACAATGGATTGAGACTAAGAAAGAAATCAAAGTTGCCAATGTTCCAAAGGTCGATATTGCCATCCCACCCTAGACCGAATGGGTTTGGGTCTCTCTCTTTAAGTAATACGTTTTTCATATGTGCAGAGGCTTTGAGGTGTATCATTTCAAAGTGGATTATGGGCAGTAGAGCTTCTAGGCACATGACAGGGATGTTAGCTTTGATGTACAATGTAAAAGCTATCAGGGGAGGTTATGTTGGGTTTGCCGGAACACAATGGCAGCAGGATCGTAGGAGAAGGTGTCCTTACCGATGGAGTGGTATCATTTGACAAAGTGAACTATATTTCTAACTCGAGAACAATTTATTGAGCATTTCACAGATCTGTGATAAGAAGTTCATAACTCATTTCAACGACAAAGAGTGTCTTATTCTTAAACCGGGTTTCATAATTCCGAGGAGTGGATCCTCATGCGTGCTTCATGTGAAAATGATTTATATGTCTTAGACATGACGTCGCATCCACTACATCAAAGGAAGGCTAGTGTTTTGTACAAAAGCCACTCAAAAGGAATCAATTCTATGGCACAGGAAAATGGGTCACATTCACCTAAGGAAGATGAACTTTGTGGTGCACAACAACTTAGTGGAAGGGGTAAATCTCAAAAGTTTTCATATGTCAGATGATTGTCTTAGCTGCAAAAAGGGGAAGTAGCATAAGAAGTCACACCAAGAAAGCTCCTTAATTCGATCAAGCTTCCACTGGAAAGGCTACATATGGATCTCTTCGGACTAGTTAATGTGAAAAGTATTATCGGAGATCTTTACAGCCTTGTTGTCACTGATGACTATTCAAGGTTCTCGTGGGTTTTCTTTCAAGAGTGCAAGAATGAAACATTTGAAAATTTGATAATCTTGTTTCGAAAAATTGAAAATCTCTACCATTGCCTATCAAGAGAATCAGAAGTGACAATGGTACTGAGTTTAAGAACATAAAAAGATGCTCGAATTCTGCAATGATAAGGGTATTCATCATGAGTTCAGTGCCCCTATACTCCTCAACAAAATGGAGTAGCTGAATGAAAGAACAGAAAGTTAATTAAAACTGCACGAACGATGCTTGCTGATTCAAAATTGCCTATTAGCTTCTGGAGTGAAGCCGTCGCATCTGCATGTTACACCCTTAACCGCCTATTGAGAGTCAAGCCACATAAAAAGACATGCGTCGAACTTCTTAACCAATGAAAACCCAATCTAGAGTTTTTGGAGCCTTTTGGATCACCGTGTACTGTATTGGACCCGGATGGTAAATTTGGAGCAAGATCCTTGGAAGGTTTCTTCGTAGGATATGCAAGTCCTAGGATATGTACTGTTGATGAAAAAGAAATCATTAACAAGCAAACCAACGATGAGTTTAAAACAGAAAAGGAGCTTCGTGAACAAGCTTTGGTGCACACTGTTGGAAACAACAGCTGATCATGCTACAGATGTAACAAAGTTAGGCATATTGCACGACAATGTTCTCAAAATCGTCCAAAACCTGTTCTTGAACAAAGGAGGTTCACAGTAGATGAGAAGAAAAAGGTTCCGACTTTGTGCCCACGAAAATTTTGAAGAGAAATGATGATCCTAATCTTAATGAAAAATCAACAGTTAAAATCTTTTCAAACTATGAAGTTGGTGAAACATCAAAGAAAAATGAAAAGAAAGAATCAAATCTTTACATCAAAAAAGCATGTTCTAAGGCACAAACCTGGGTAGCCAAAGCAAAAACATCTTCTGTGATCACAAAATCAAACAATGTTCCAGTCAAACCAAAAGATAAGGCAGAATCAAAGACTGGACAATGGATTGAGACCAAGAAAGAAATCAAAGTTGCCAATGTTCCAAAGGTCGATATTGCCATCCCCCCTAGACCGAATGGGTTTGGGTCTCTCTCTTCAAGTAATACGTTTTTCATATGTGCAGAGGCTTTCGAGGTCTATCATTTCAAAGTGGATTATGGGCTGTAGAGCTTCTAGGCACATGACAGGGATGTTAGCTTTGATGTACAATGTAAAAGCTATCAGGGGAGGTTTGTTGGGTTTGCCGGAACACAAGGCAGCAGGATCGTAGGAGATGGTGTTCTTACCAATGTAGTGGTATCATTTGACAAAGTGAACTATATTTCTAAGCTCGAGAACAATTTATTGAGCATTTCCAGATATGTGATAAGAAGTTCATAACTCATTTCAACGACAAAAAGTGTCTTATTCTTAACCGGGTTTCATAATTCCTGAGGAGTGGATCCTCATGCGTGCTCCATGTGAAAATGATTTATATGTCTTAGACATGAGCGTGGCATCCACTACATCAAAGGAAGGCTAGTGTTTTGTATCAAAAGCCACTGAAAAGGAATCAATTCTATGGCACAGGAAAATGGGTGACATTCACATAAGGAAGATGAACTTTGTGGTGCACAACGACTTGGTGGAAGGGGTAAATCTCAAAAGTTTTCATATGTCAGATGATTGTCTTAGCTGCAAAAAGGGGAAGCAGCATAAGAAGTCACACCCAAGAAAGCTCCTTAATTCGATCAAGCTTCCACTGGAAAGGCTACACATGGATCTCTTCGGACTAGTTAATGTGAAAAGTATTACCGGAGATCTTTACAGCCTTGTTTTTACTGATGACTATTTAAGGTTCTCGTGGGTTTTCTTTCAAGAGTGCAAGAATGAAACGTTTGAAAATTTGATGATCTTGTTTCGAAAAATTGAAAATCTCTACCATTGCCTATCAAGAGAATCAGAAGTGACAATGGTACTGAGTTTAAGAACAACAAGATGCTCGAATTCTGCAATGATAAGGGTATTCATCATGAGTTCAGTGCCCCTATACTCCTCAACAAAATGGAGTAGCTGAATGAAAGAACAGAAAGTTAATTAAAACTACACGAACGATGCTTGCTGATTCAAAACTGCCTATTAGCTTCTGGAGTGAAGCCGTCGCATCTGGATGTTACACCCTTAAGCGCCTAATGACAGTCAAGCCACATAAAAAGGCATGCTTCGAACTTCTTAACCAACGAAAACCTAATCTAGAGTTTTTGGAGCCTTTTGGATCACCGTGTACTGTATTGGACCCGGATGGTAAATTTGGAGCCAGATCCTTGGAAGGTTTCTTCGTAGGATATGCAAATCCTAGGATATGTACTGTTGATGAAAAAGAAATCATTAACAAGCAACCCAACGATGAGTTTAAAACAAAAAAGGAGCTTCGTGAACAAGCTTTGGTGCACACTGTTGGAGACAACAGCTGATCATGCTACAGATGTAACAAACTTGAGCATATTGCACGACAATGTTCCAATATCGTCCGAAAACCTGTTCTGAACAAAGGAGGTTCACAGTATATGAGAAGAAAAAGGGTCCAGACTTTGTGCCCATGAAAATTTTGAAGAGAAATGATGATCCTGATCTTAATGAAAAATCAACAGTTAAAATCTTTTCAAACTATGAAGTTGGTGAAACATCAAAGAAAAATGAAAAGAAAGAATCAAATCTTTACATCAAAAAGGCATTTCTAAGGCACAAACCTGGGTAGCAAAGCAAAAACATCTTCTGTGATCACAAAATCAAACAATGTTCCAGTCAAACCAAAAGATAAGGCAGAATCAAAGACTGGAAATGGATTGAGACAAGAAAGAAATCAAAGTTGCCAATGTTCCAAAGGTCGATATTGCCATCCCACCCTAGACCGAATGGTTTGGGTCTCTCTCTTTAAGTAATACGTTTTTCATATGTGCAGAGGCTTTCGAGGTCTATCATTTCAAAGTGGATTATGGGCTGTAGAGCTTCTAGGCACATGACAGGGATGTTAGCTTTGATGTACAATGTAAAAGCTATCAGGGGAGGTTTGTTGGGTTTGCCGGAACACAAGGCAGCAGGATCGTAGGAGAAGGTGTTCTTACCAATGGAGTGGTATCATTTGACAAAGTGAACTATATTTCTAAGCTCGAGAACAATTTATTGAGCATTTCACAGATCTGTGATAAGAAGTTCATAACTCATTTCAACGACAAAAAGTGTCTTATTCTTAACCGGGTTTCATAATTCCTGAGGAGTGGATCCTCATGCGTGCTCCATGTGAAAATGATTTATATGTCTTAGACATGAGCGTCGCATCCACTACATCAAAGGAAGGCTAGTGTTTTGTATCAAAAGCCACTGAAAAGGAATCAATTCTATGGCACAGGAAAATGGGTCACATTCACCTAAGGAAGGGAAACTTTGTGGTGCACAACGACTTAGTGGAAGGGGTAAATCTCAAAAGTTTTCATATGTCAGATGATTGTCTTAGCTGCAAAAAGGGGAAGCAGCATAAGAAGTCACACCAAGAAAGCTCCTTAATTCGATCAAGCTTCCACTGGAAAGGCTACATATGGATCTCTTCGGACCAGTTAATGTGAAAAGTATTACCGGAGATCTTTACAGCCTTGTTGTCACTGATCACTATTCAAGGTTCTCGTGGGTTTTCTTTCAAGAGTGCAAGAATGAAAATGTTGAAAATTTGATGATCTTGTTTCGAAAAATTGAAAATCTCTACCATTGCCTATCAAGAGAATCAGAAGTGACAATGGTACTGAGTTTAAGAACAACAAGATGCTCGAATTTTTGCAATGATAAGGGTATTCATCATGAGTTCAGTGCCCCTATACACCTCAACAAAATGGAGTAGCTGAATGAAAGAACAGAAAGTTAATTAAAACTGCACGAACGACGCTTGCTGATTCAAAACTGCCTATTAGCTTCTAGAGTGAAGCCGTCGCATCTGCATGTTACACCCTTAACCGCCTAATGACAGTCAAGCCACATAAAAAGACATGCTTCGAACTTCTTAACCAACGAAAACCTATCTAGAGTTTTTGGAGCCTTTTGGATCACCGTGTACTGTATTGGACCCAGATGGTAAATTTGGAGCCAGATCCTTGGAAGGTTTCTTCGTAGGATATGCAAATCCTAGGATATGTACTGTTGATGAAAAAGAAATCATTAACAAGCAAACCAACGATGAGTTTAAAACAGAAAAGGAGCTTCGTGAACAAGCTTTGGTGCACACTATTGGAAACAACAGCTGATCATGCTACAGATGTAACAAACTTGGACATATTGCACGACAATGTTCTCAATATCGTCCAAAACCTGTTCTGAACAAAGGAGGTTCACAGTAGATGAGAAGAAAAAGGGTCCAGACTTTGTGCCCATGAAAATTTTGAAGAGAAATGATGATCCTAATCTTAATGAAAAATCAACAGTTAAAATCTTTTCAAACTATGAAGTGGTGAAACATCAAAGAAAAATGAAAAGAAAGAATCAAATCTTTACATCAAAAAGGCATTTTCTAAGGCACAAACCTGGGTAGCCAAAGCAAAAACATCTTCTGTGATCACAAAATCAAACAATGTTCCAGTCAAACCAAAAGATAAAGCAGAATCAAAGACTGGACAATGGATTGAGACCAAGAAAGAAATCAAAGTTGCCAATGTTCCAAAGGTCGATATTGCCATCCCACCCTAGACCGAATGGGTTTGGGTCTCTCTCTTTAAGTAATACGTTTTTCATATGTGCAGAGGCTTTCGAGGTGTATCATTTCAAAGTGGATTATGGGTTTTAGAGCTTCTAGGCACATGACAGGGATGTTAGCTTTGATGTACAATGTAAAAGCTATCAGGGGAGGTTTGTTGGGTTTGCCGGAACACAAGGCAGCAGGATCGTAGGAGAGGTGTTCTTACCAATGGAGTGGTATCATTTGACAAAGTGAACTATATTTCTAAGCTCGAGAACAATTTATTGAGCATTTCACAGATATGTGATAAGAAGTTCCTAACTCATTTCAACGACAAAAAGTGTCTTATTCTTAACCGGGTTTCATAATTCCTGAGGAGTGGATCCTCATGCGTGCTCCATGTGAAAATGATTTATATGTCTTAGACATGAGCGTCGCATCCACTACATCAAAGGAAGGCTAGTGTTTTGTATCAAAAGCCACTGAAAAGGAATCAATTCTATGGCACAGGAAAATGGGTCACATTCACCTAAGGAAGATGAACTTTGTGGTGCACAACGACTTAGTGGAAGGGGTAAATCTCAAAAGTTTTCATATGTCAGATGATTGTCTTAGCTGCAAAAAGGGGAAGCAGCATAAGAAGTCACACCAAGAAAGCTCCTTAATTCGATCAAGCTTCCACTGGAAAGGCTACATATGGATCTCTTCGGACCAGTTAATGTGAAAAGTATTACCGGAGATCTTTACAGCCTTGTTGTCACTGATCACTATTCAAGGTTCTCGTGGGTTTTCTTTCAAGAGTGCAAGAATGAAATGTTTGAAAATTTGATGATCTTGTTTCGAAAAATTGAAAATCTCTACCATTGCCTATCAAGAGAATCAGAAGTGACAATGGTACTGAGTTTAAGAACAACAAGATGCTCGAATTCTGCAATGATAAGGGTATTCATCATGAGTTCAGTGCCCCTTTACCCTTAACAAAATGGAGTAGCTGAATGAAAGAACAGAAAGTTAATTAAAAACTGCACGAATGATGCTTGCTGATTCAAAACTGCCTATTAGCTTCTGGAGTGAAGCCGTCGCATCTGCATGTTACACCCTTAACCGCCTAATGACAGTCAAGCCACATAAAAAGACATGCGTCGAACTTCTTAACCAATGAAAACCCAATCTAGAGTTTTTGGAGCCTTTTGGATCACCGTGTACTGTATTGGACCCGGATGGTAAATTTGGAGCAGGATCCTTGGAAGGTTTCTTCGTAGGATATGCAAGTCCTTGGATATGTACTGTTGATGAAAAAGAAATCATTAACAAGCAAACCAACGATGAGTTTAAAACAGAAAAGGAGCTTCGTTAACAAGCTTTGGTGCACACTGTTGGAAACAACAGCTGATCATGCTACAGATGTAACAAAGTTGGGCATATTGCACGACAATGTTCTCAAAATCGTCCAAAACCTGTTCTTGAACAAAGGAGGTTCACAGTAGATGAGAAGAAAAAGGTTCCAGACTTTGTGCCCACGAAAATTTTGAAGAGAAATGATGATCCTAATCTTAATGAAAAATCAACAGTTAAAAATCTTTTCAAACTATGAAGTTGGTGAAACATCAAAGAAAAATGAAAAGAAAGAATTAAATCTTTACATCAAAAAAGCATGTTCTAAGGCACAAACCTGGGTAGCCAAAGCAAAAAACATCTTCTGTGATCACAAAATCAAACAATGTTCCAGTCAAACCAAAAGATAAGGCAAAATCAAAGACTGGACAATGGATTGAGACCAAGAAAGAAATCAAAGTTGCCGATGTTCCAAAGGTCGATATTGCCATCCCACCCTAGACCGAATGGGTTTGGGTCTCTCTCTTTAAGTAATACGTTTTTCATATGTGCAGAGGCTTTCGAGGTCTATCATTTCAAAGTGGATTATGGGCTGTAGAGCTTCTAGGCACATGACAGGGATGTTAGCTTTGATGTACAATGTAAAAGCTATCAGGGGAGGTTTGTTGGGTTTGCCGGAACACAAGGCAGCAGGATCGTAGGAGAAGGTGTTCTTACCAATGGAGTGGTATCATTTGACAAAGTGAACTATATTTCTAAGCTCGAGAACAATTTATTGAGCATTTCACAGATATGTGATAAGAAGTTCATAACTCATTTCAACGACAAAAAGTGTCTTATTCTTAACCGGGTTTCATAATTCCTGAGGAGTGGATCCTCATGCGTGCTCCATGTGAAAATGATTTATATGTCTTAGACATGAGCGTCGCATCCACTACATCAAAGGAAGGCTAGTGTTTTGTATCAAAAGCCACTGAAAAGGAATCAATTCTATGGCACAGGAAAATGGGTCACATTCACCTAAGGAAGATGAACTTTGTGGTGCACAACGACTTAGTGGAAGGGGTAAATCTCAAAAGTTTTCATATGTCAGATGATTGTCTTAGCTGCAAAAAGGGGAAGCAGCATAAGAAGTCACACCCAAGAAAGCTCCTTAATTCGATCAAGCTTCCACTGGAAAGGCTACATATGGATCTCTTCGGACTAGTTAATGTGAAAAGTATTACCGGAGATCTTTACAGCCTTGTTTGTACTGATGACTATTCAAGGTTCTCGTGGGTTTTCTTTCAAGAGTGCAAGAATGAAACGTTTGAAAATTTGATGATCTTGTTTCGAAAAATTGAAAATCTCTACCATTGCCTATCAAGAGAATC
The DNA here is from genome assembly GCA_947069175.1 of Scalesia atractyloides. Taxonomy (NCBI): domain Eukaryota; kingdom Viridiplantae; phylum Streptophyta; class Magnoliopsida; order Asterales; family Asteraceae; genus Scalesia; species Scalesia atractyloides. The sequence continues at coordinate 51,222,115 of CAMTDV010000014.1, forward strand.
AGAAGTGACAATGGTATGAGTTTAAGAACAACAAGATGCTCGAATTCTGCAATGATAAGGTATTCATCATGAGTTCAGTGCCCCTATACCCTCAACAAAATGGAGTAGCTGAATGAAAGAACAGAAAGTTAATTAAAACTGCACGAACGATGCTTGCTGATTCAAAACTGCCTATTAGCTTCTGGAGTGAAGCCGTCGCATCTGCATGTTACACCCTTAACCGCCTAATGACAGTCAAGCCACATAAAAAGACATGCGTTTGAACTTCTTAACCAATGAAAACCCAATCTAGAGTTTTTGGAGCCTTTTGGATCACCGTGTACTGTATTGGACCCGGATGGTAAATTTGGAGCAAGATCCTTGGAAGGTTTCTTCGTAGGATATGCAAATCCTAGGATATGTACTGTTGATGAAAAAGAAATCATTAACAAGCAAACCAACGATGAGTTTAAAACAGAAAAGGAGCTTCGTTAACAAGCTTTGGTGCACACTGTTGGAAACAACAGCTGATCATGCTACAGATGTAACAAAGTTGGGCATATTGCACGACAATGTTCTCAAAATCGTCCAAAACCTGTTCTGAACAAAGGAGGTTCACAGTAGATGAGAAGAAAAAGGTTCCAGACTTTGTGCCCATGAAAATTTTGAAGAGAAATGATGATCCTAATCTTAATGAAAAATCAACAGTTAAAATCTTTTCAAACTATGAAGTTGGTGAAACATCAAAGAAAAATGAAAAGAAAGAATCAAATCTTTACATCAAAAAAGCATGTTCTAAGGCACAAACCTGGGTAGCCAAAGCAAAAACATCTTCTGTGATCACAAAATCAAACAATGTTCCAGTCAAACCAAAAGATAAGGCAGAATCAAAGACTGGACAATGGATTGAGACCAAGAAAGAAATCAAAGTTGCCAATGTTCCAAAGGTCGATATTGCCATCCCCCCTAGACCGAATGGGTTTGGGTCTCTCTCTTTAAGTAATACGTTTTTCATATGTGCAGAGGCTTTCGAGGTCTATCATTTCAAAGTGGATTATGGGCTGTAGAGCTTCTAGGCACATGACAGGGATGTTAGCTTTGATGTACAATGTAAAAGCTATCAGGGAGGTTTGTTGGGTTTGCCGGAACACAAGGCAGCAGGATCGTAGGAGAGGTGTTCTTACCAATGGAGTGGTATCATTTGACAAAGTGAACTATATTTCTAAGCTCGAGAACAATTTATTGAGCATTTCACGATATGTGATAAGAAGTTCATAACTCATTTCAACGACAAAAAGTGTCTTATTCTTAACCGGGTTTCATAATTCCTGAGGAGTGGATCCTCATGCGTGCTCCATGTGAAAATGATTTATATGTCTTAGACATGAGCGTCGCATCCACTACATCAAAGGAAGGCTAGTGTTTTTGTATCAAAAGCCACTGAAAAGGAATCAATTCTATGGCACAGGAAAATGGTCACATTCACCTAAGGAAGATGAACTTTGTGGTGCACAACGACTTAGTGGAAGGGGTAAATCTCAAAAGTTTTCATATGTCAGATGATTTCTTAGCTGCAAAAAGGGGAAGCAGCATAAGAAGTCACACCCAAGAAAGCTCCTTAATTCGATCAAGCTTCCACTGGAAAGGCTACATATGGATCTCTTCGGACTAGTTAATGTGAAAAGTATTACCGGAGATCTTACAGCCTTGTTTTTACTGATGACTATTCAAGGTTCTCGTGGGTTTTCTTTCAAGAGTGCAAGAATGAAACGTTTGAAAATTTGATGATCTTGTTTCGAAAAATTGAAAATCTCTACCATTGCCTATCAAGAGAATCAGAAGTGACAATGGTAGTGAGTTTAAGAACAACAAGATGCTCGAATTCTGCAATGATATTATTCATCATGAGTTCAGTGCCCTATACCCTCAACAAAATGGAGTAGCTGAATGAAAGAACAGAAAGTTAATTAAAACTGCACAACGATGCTTGCTGATTCAAAACTGCCTATTAGCTTCTGGAGTGAAGCCGTCGCATCTGCATGTTACACCCTTAACCGCCTAATGACAGTCAAGCCACATAAAAAGACATGCTTCGAACTTCTTAACCAACTAAAACCTAATCTAGAGTTTTGGAGCCTTTTGGATCACCGTGTACTGTATTGGACCCGGATGGTAAATTTGGAGCCAGATCCTTGGAAGGTTTCTTCGGTAGATATGCAAATCTAGGATATGTACTGTTGATGAAAAATAAATCATTAACAAGCAAACCAACGATGAGTTTAAAACAGAAAAGGAGCTTCGTTAACAAGCTTTGGTGCACACTGTTGGAAACAACAGCTGATCATGCTACAGATGTAACAAATTGGGCATATTGCACGACAATGTTCTCAAATATCGTCCAAAACCTGTTCTGAACAAAGGAGGTTCACAGTAGATGAGAAGAAAAAGGTCCCAGACTTTGTGCCCATGAAAATTTTGAAGAGAAATGATGATCCTAATCTTAATGAAAAATCAACAGTTAAAATCTTTTCAAACTATGAAGTTGGGTGAAACATCAAAGAAAAATGAAAAGAAAGAATCAAATCTTTACATCAAAAAGGCATGTTTCTAAGGCACAAACCTGGGTAGCCAAAGCAAAAACATCTTCTGTGATCACAAAATCAAACAATGTTCCAGTCAAACCAAAAGATAAGCAGAATCAAAGACTGGACAATGGATTGAGACCAAGAAAGAAATCAAAGTTGCCAATGTTCCAAAGGTCGATATTGCCATCCCCCTAGACCGTAATGGTTTGGGTCTCTCTCTTTAAGTAATACGTTTTTCATATGTGCAGAGGCTTTCGAGGTTATCATTTCAAAGTGGATTATGGGCTTGTAGAGCTTCTAGGCACATGACAGGGATGTTAGCTTTGATGTAAATGTAAAAGCTATCATGGGAGGTTTGTTGGGTTTGCCGGAACACAAGGCAGCAGGATCGTAGGAGAAGGTGTTCTTACAATGGAGTGGTATCATTTGACAAAGTGAACTATATTTCTAAGCTCGAGAACAATTTATTGAGCATTTCACAGATATGTGATAAGAAGTTCCTAACTCATTTCAACGACAAAAAGTGTCTTATTCTTAACCGGGTTTCATAATTCCTGAGGAGTGGATCCTCATGCGTGCTCCATGTGAAAATGATTTATATGTCTTAGACATGAGCGTCGCATCCACTACATCAAAGGAAGGCTAGTGTTTTGTATCAAAAGCCACTGAAAAGGAATCAATTCTATGGCACAGGAAAATGGGTCAATTCACCTAAGGAAGATGAACTTTGTGGTGCCAACGACTTAGTGGAAGGGGTAAATCTCAAAAGTTTTCATATGTCAGATGATGTCTTAGCTGCAAAAAGGGGAAGCAGCATAAGATAGTCACACCCAAGAAAGCTCCTTAATTCGATCAAGCTTCCACTGGAAAGGCTACATATGGATCTCTTCTGACTAGTTAATGTGAAAAGTATTACCGGAGATCTTTACAGCCTTATTGTTCACTGATGACTATTCAAGGTTCTCGTGGGTTTTCTTTCAAGAGTGCAAGAATGAAAGTTTGAAAATTTGATGATCTTGTTTCAAAAAATTGAAAATCTCTACCATTGCCTATCAAGAGAATCAGAAGTGACAATGGTAGTGAGTTTAAGAACAACAAGATGCTCGAATTCTGCAATGATTTATTGATCATGAGTTCAGTGCCCCTATACTCCTCAACAAAATGGAGTAGCTGAATGAAAGAACAGAAAGTTAATTAAAACTGCACGAACGATGCTTGCTGATTCAAAACTGCCTATTAGCTTCTGGAGTGAAGCCGTCGCATCTGCTATGTTACACCCTTAACCGCCTAATGACAGTCAAGCCACATAAAATGACATGCTTCGAACTTCTTAACCAACGAAAACCTAATCTAGAGTTTCTCGAGCCTTTTGGATCACCGTGTACTGTATTGGACCCGGATGGTAAATTTGGAGCCAGATCCTTGGAAGGTTTCTTCGTAGGATATGCAAATCCTAGGATATGTACTGTTGATGAAAAAGAAATCATTAACAAGCAAACCAACGATGAGTTTAAAACAGAAAAGGAGCTTCGTGAACAAGCTTTGGTGCACACTGTTGGAAACAACAGCTGATCATGCGACAGATGTAACAAGGTTGGGCATATTGCACGACAATGTTCTCAATATCGTCCAAAACCTGTTCTGAACAAAGGAGGTTCACAGTAGATGAGAAGAAAAGGGTCCAGACTTTGTGCCCACGAAAATTTTGAAGAGAAATGATGATCCTAATCTTAATGAAAAATCAACAGTTAAAATCTTTTCAAACTATGAAGTGGTGAAACATCAAAGAAAAATGAAAAGAAAGAATCAAATCTTTACATCAAAAAGGCATTTCTAAGGCAACAAACCTGGGTAGCCAAAGCAAAAACATCTTCTGTGATCACAAAATCAAACAAAGTTCCAGTCAAACCAAAAGATAAGGCAGAATCAAAGACTGGACAATGGATTGAGACCAAGAAAGAAATCAAAGTTGCCAATGTTCCAAGGTCGATATTGCCATCCCACCCTAGACCGTATGGGTTTGGGTCTCTCTCTTTAAGTAATACGTTTTTCATATGTGCAGAGGCTTTGAGGTGTATCATTTCAAAGTGGATTATGGGCTGTAGAGCTTCTAGGCACATGACAGGGATGTTAGCTTTGATGTACAATTAAAAGCTATCAGGGGAGGTTATGTTGGGTTTGCCGGAACACAAGGCAGCAGGATCGTAGGAGAAGGTGTTCTTATCAATGAGTGGTATCATTTGACAAAGTGAACTATATTTCTAAGCTCGAGAACAATTTATTGAGCATTTCACAGATATGTGATAAGAAGTTCATAACTCATTTCAACGACAAAAAGTGTCTTATTCTTAACCGGGTTTCACTAATTCCTGAGGAGTGGATCCTCATGCGTGCTCCATGTGAAAATGATTTATATGTCTTAGACATGAGCGTCGCATCCACTACATCAAAGGAAGGCTAGTGTTTTGTATCAAAAGCCACTGAAAAGGAATCAATTCTATGGCACAGGAAAATGGGTCACATTCACCTAAGGAAGATGAACTTTGTGGTGCACAACGACTTAGTGGAAGGGGTAAATCTCAAAAGTTTTCATATGTCAGATGATTTCTTAGCTGCAAAAAGGGGAAGCAGCATAAGAAGTCACACCCAAGAAAGCTCCTTAATTCGATCAAGCTTCCACTGGAAAGGCTACATATGGATCTCTTCGGACTAGTTAATGTGAAAAGTATTACCGGAGATCTTTACAGCCTTGTTTTTACTGATGACTATTCAAGGTTCTCGTGGGTTTTCTTTCAAGTGTGCAAGAATGAAACGTTTGAAAATTTGATGATCTTGTTTCGAAAAATTGAAAATCTCTACCATTGCCTATCAAGAGAATCAGAAGTGACAATGGTAGTGAGTTTAAGAACAACAAGATGCTCGAATTCTGCAATGATTTTTTTGACCATGAGTTCAGTGCCTCTATACTCCTCAACAAAGTGGAGTAGCTGAATGAAAGAACAGAAAGTTAATTAAAACTGCACGAACGACGCTTGCTGATTCAAAACTGCCTATTAGCTTCTGGAGTGAAGCCGTCGCATCTGCATGTTACACCCTTAACCGCCTAACGACAGTCAAGCCTCATAAAATGACATGCTTCGAACTTCTTAACCAACGAAAACCTAATCTAGAGTTTTTCGAGCCTTTTGGATCATCGTGTACTGTATTGGACCCGGATGGTAAATTTGGAGCCAGATCCTTGGAAGGTTTCTTCGTATGATATGCAAATCCTAGGATATGTACTGTTGATGAAAAGAAATCATTAACAAGCAAACCAACGATGAGTTTAAAACAGAAAAGGAGCTTCGTGAACAAGCTTTGGTGCACACTGTTGGAAACAACAGCTGATCATGCCACAGATGTAACAAGGTTGGGCATATTGCAAGACAATGTTCTCAATATCGTCCAAAACTGTTCTGAACAAAGGAGGTTCACAGTAGATGAGAAGAAAGAGGGTCCAGACTTTGTGCCCACGAAATTTTTGAGGAGAAATGATGATCCTAATCTTAATGAAAAATCAACAGTTAAAATCTTTTCAAACTATGAAGTGGGTGAAACATCAAAGAAAAATGAAAAGAAAGAATCAATCTTTACATCAAAAAGGCATTTTCTAAGGCACAAACCTGGGTAGCCAAAGCAAAAACATCTTCTGTGATCACAAAATCAAACAATGTTCCAGTCAAACCAAAAGATAAGGCAGAATCAAAGACTGAACAATGGATTGAGACTAAGAAGAAATCAAGTTGCCAATGTTCCAAAGGTCGATATTTCCATCCCACCCTAGACCGAATGGGTTTGGGTCTCTCTTTTAAGTAATACGTTTTTCATATGTGCAGAGGCTTTTGAGGTGTATCATTTCAAAGTGGATTATGGGCAGTAGAGCTTCTAGGCACATGACAGGGATGTTAGCTTTGATGTACAATGTAAAAGCTATCAGGGGAGGTTATGTTGGGTTTGCCGGAACACAAGGCAGCAGGATCGTAGGAGAAGGTGTCTTACCAATGGAGTGGTATCATTTGACAAAGTGAACTATATTTCTAAGCTCGAGAACAATTTATTGAGCATTTCACAGATCTGTGATAAGAAGTTCGTAACTCATTTCAACGACAAAAAGTGTCTTATTCTTAAACCGGGTTTCATAATTCCGAGGAGTGGATCCTCATGCGTGCTTCATGTGAAAATGATTTATATGTCTTAGACATGAGTCACATCCACTACATCAAAGGAAGGCTAGTGTTTGTATCAAAAGCCACTGAAAAGGAATCAATTCTATGGCACAGGAAAATGGGTCACATTCACCTATGGAAGATGAACTTTGTGGTGCACAACGACTTATTGGAAGGGGTAAATCTCAAAAGTTTTCATATGTCAGATGATTGTCTTAGCTGCAAAAAGGGAAGCAGCATAAGAAGTCACACCCTAGAAAGCTCCTTAATTCGATCAAGCTTTCACTGGAAAGGCTACATATGGATCTCTTCGGACCAGTTAATGTGAAAAGTATTACCGGAGATCTTTACAGCCTTGTTGTCACTGATCACTATTCAAGGTTCTCGTGGGTTTTCTTTCAAGAGTACAAGAATGAAACGTTTGAAAATTTGATGATCTTGTTTCGAAAAATTGAAATTCTCTACCATTGCCTATCAAGAGAATCAGAAGTGACAATTGTAATGAGTTTAAGAACAACAAGATGCTCGAATTCTGCAATGATAAGGGTATTCATCATGAGTTCAGTGCCCCTATACTCCTCAACAAAATGGAGTAGCTGAATGAAAGAACGGAAAGTTAATTAAAACTGCACGAACGATGCTTGCTGATTCAAAACTGCCTATTAAGCCGTCGCATCTGCATGTTACACCCTTAACCGCCTAATGACAGTCAAGCCACATAAAAAGACATGCTTCAAACTTCTTAACCAACGAAAATCTAATCTAGAGTTTTTGGGGCCTTTTGGATCACCGTGTACTGTATTGGACCCGGATGGTAAATTTGGAGCCAGATCCTTGGAAGGTTTCTTCGTAGGATATGCAAGTCCTAGGATATGTACTGCTGATGAAAAGAAATCATTAACAAGCAAACCAACGATGAGTTTAAAACAGAAAAGGAGCTTCGTGAACAAGCTTTGGTGCACACTGTTGGAAACAACAGCTGATCATGCTACAGATGTAACAAAGTTGAGCATATTGCACGACAATGTTCTCAAAATCGTCCAAAACCTGTTCATGAACAAAGGAGGTTCACAGTAGATGAGAAGAAAAAGGGTCCAGACTTTGTGCCCACGAAGATTTTGAAGAGAAATGATGATCCTAATCTTAATGAAAAATCAACAGTTAAAATCTTTTCAAACTATGAAGTGGGTGAAACATCAAAGAAAAATGAAAAGAAAGAATCAAACTTTACATTAAAAAGGCATTTTCTAAGGCACAAACCTGGTAGCCAAAGCAAAAACATCTTCTGTGATCACAAAATCAAACAATGTTCCTAGTCAAACCAAAAGATAAGGCAGAATCAAAGACTGGATAATGGATTGAGACTAAAAAGAAATCAAAGTTGCCAATGTTCCAAAGGTCGATATTGCCATCCCACCCTAGACCGAATGGGTTTGGGTCTCTCTCTTTAAGTAATATGTTTTTCATATTGAGAGGCTTTCGAACTCTATCATTTCAAAGTGGATTGATGGGTAGTAGAGCTTCTAGGCACATGACAGGGATGTTAGCTTTGATGTACAACGTAAAAGCTATCAGGGTAGGTTATGTTGGGTTTGCCGGAATACAAGGCAGCAAGACCGTAGGTGTCACACCCCGACCCGCAGCGGAAAAGGTGTGACAGATTGGTATCAGAGCCATGACTATAGGGATATAGGATAGGTTACTAGACCCTTAGAGCCTATACTATAGTTGACTAGATCTTAATTGTTTATGCGGTTACATGCAAACTTATGATGTTTATTTGTTTCATATTTGTTTATACTTACAGTCAAACATACATACTTACATGCACATTCATCATACATATTTCAATGTTCATATATTTAAATCATCTTCATACTTTCATTATTCAAAGATTTTGTCGCAATTTTCAAATCTCATCAAAGTAAGTTCTGCGACGGGCATGTAGTAACTGGAAGGGTACAAGTACCGGTAGTCGAAACGTTCTGTCTAGGTTGGCATTCGTATAAATCCAATATAACGGACCAGTTTGCCTACCTGGGGACTAACGATGAGAGTACGAAGGACCTATTAGGCCAAAGCATGCCACACCAAACGTCGTTCGAACTAACCCCACTTTGAGGTGTCACCGTGTCTATACCTGGACACATTCCGAATATCATACGTTACATATTTCTCGATTTTCTCCGGGTTTTAGTGTACGTAACTAGGCTAACACTTTGCGAACCATACGAAAAACCCGGTATTCATGGGGGCCCACATGATTACGAAGGTGAAGTATGGCGGCATGCAAGGCCTAATGACGAGTAAAGCCCAAGACATCCTATGGATGTAGTAGATTTATTTTTCTATATTTATTTTATGAATGTTCATTCCTAAATACGACCCATGATCCCAAAAACATCCAACTCATACTCTTACATGTATTCCTTGTAGATGTCTTCTAGCCTCGCCCGTAGGAAGACGAGAGAAGAAAAAGCCCACGAGCGCATGGCTGCCCTAATCACTCAACAAATGGCTGCCGTCATACCCAACATTGTAATCCAAGTCCAACAAGCACTTACCGCTAATCCTGTCAATCAAGAAGGTCAAAACACTGTCAACCCTCCCCAAATACCACTAAATGCACCTACAAACGTTTCAAATCCTGCGACCCTCCAAAATACGTAAGGGACTGAAGGTGTCACCGCTCTCCTCCATTGGTTTGAAGAAATGGAGAATACTTTTTTCTAAATTGCGATTGCCCCGATGATCGCAAAGTGCGATATGCTACCGGTCGTTTATATGGAATAGCACTTACTTGGTGGAATACAGAGAAGGCCAAACGAGGCGTTGAAGATGCTATGACTTTGACTTGGGAAGAGTTGAAGGAAATCATGACAAGACGGTTTTGCCAAGGAGCGAAATCAAGAAATTAGAAGATGAGTTCTATTCGTTGAAGCAAAAGGAAGGCAACCACACCACATACAACAAAAGGTTCCTCGAGTTAAATCAAATGGTTCCCAACTTGTTCACTCCCCTCTACCGTTTGATCGAGCACTACATTCGAGGTCTTCCGTCAAAGATTCAAGACTCTGTAATAAGTACCACGCCTGCAACTTTGGAAGCAGCAATGGAGTTAGCTACAGAGCTCACCGAAAACCGAATCCGGAACAAAGACTTCAAGGAGGAGAAGAAGAAGGATAAGGCATCGACTGAAACTTCAAACTCCACCCGAACCGAATCCCCTTCTCAACCCACTTTTAAGAGAAAACGAGATGGGCAACTTTTCGCTGTCACACAACGTAATCAACCAATTTCGCAAGCCATACCCATCCAAGCTATCCCAATCACTCAAGTAGCACCCAACTCAACTTACCCAATTAAGAAACCATACCTTGGACCTCACCCTCGATGTAACACCTGTTTTTATCACCATCCATCTACCTTACCTTGTCGACTATGTACGAATTGTGGACGCTATGGTCATTTGAGCAAGGTTTGCCGCACCCCTCAAAACCAAATCTCTCCCCCTACTCAAAACATGATCCAAACCTATCAACAACCCCAATACCCCATGTTCCCATATGTTCGAGCTTGTTTTAATTGTGGCGACCCTACCCACTTTAGAAACACGTGCCCTCGATTGATTAACATCATAAACGCTCAAGCTCAATCAAACCCAGTTAACCAAGTAAATCAAGAAAACCCAATCAATAGGCCACCAGCAAGAGGAAGAGTGTTCAACATCAACGCCAATCCTGTCGAAGATAATGACGGCCCAAACGAAACCACCCAACTAGTCCTCTTCACCGAAAATCAAGATTCAACTCCAATCGGTTTAGTTTTTATGTTTTAGAATCACATAGAACCAATCATAACTTAAGGATAAAGCCAATGAAAATTTGACAAGAATATGGTGGATACGCCGCTGGTACTTCCTATATATAAGTATTCTTGTCAAAGGATTGGAGGCATTATCAGGCGGTTATGAGAGGTTCCATGTATAAACTGTTTGTGTGATTATTGTTTAGATTAAATTTATTATTTTCAGTACATGCAATACGATCGGCTCCGTTTGATTGAGCCTTGATCGCACAGACATTTTTCATTTTCAGTACATGCAATACGATCGGCTCCGTTTGATTGAGCCTTGATCGCACAGACATTTTTCATTTTCAGTACATGCAATACGATCTTTTGTTGTTGTGTTTGTTGTAGAGTCACATAGAACTAATCATAACTTGTGGATAAAGTCAATGAAAATTTGACAAGAATATGGTGGATACGCCTGGTACTTCCTATATATAAGTATTCTTGTCAAAGGATCGGAGGCATTATCAGGCGGTTATGAGAGGTTCCATGTAGGATTTAGTATGTTTTGGTCAAAGTTTGTTCATCATACATTTCAGCGCATTTCAATTTCAGAAGTTGAGCTATGTCTCACTTCCACAATGACTAACCTCTCCATCATAACAAACAGAGAGGTATTGTCATCATTTCAAACATGGATACTATCAGAATTAATAGTCAAGTTTTGGTTGTTGTGTTGTTGTAGAGTCACATAGAACTAATCATAACTTGCGGATAAAACCAATGAAATTTGACAAGAGTATGGTGGATACGCTGCTGGTACTTCCTATATATAAGTATTCTTGCCAAAGGATCAGAGGCATTATCAGGCGGTTATGAGAAGTTCCATGTAGGATTTAGTATTGTTTTGGTTGAAATTTGTGTTACATTCACTGATTTAACATTCATATCATCTCGCCATTTAAAGAAATTGGATGTGTTCTATTTCTACATAAACTAACCTCTCCATCAAAACAAATGAGAGAGGAACTGTCACCATTCAAACATGTATGCTATCAGAATTTGGACTCAGATATTGGTTGTTGTGTTTATTTATGTTCTAGAGTTATATCATAGAACCAATCATAACTTACTGATAAAACCAATGAAAATTTGACAAGAATATGGTGGATACGCCGCTGGTACTTCCTATATATAAGTATTCTTGTCAAAGGATCAGAGGCATTGTTAGACGGTTATGAGAAGTTCTATGTAGGATTTAGTAATTTCTTGGTACATTGGTTGTGGCGTTTATTTATGTTCTAGAGTCACATCATAGAACCAATCATAACTTACTGATAAAACCAATGAAAATTTGACAAGAATATGGTGGATACGCCGCTGGTACTTCCTATATATAAGTATTCTTGTCAAAGGATCAGAGGGATTGTTAGACGGTTATGAGAAGTTCCATGTAGGTTGTAGTATTAGAAATGTTGTTTTAGGATATAACCATATTTTCCCAAACATATCAAAACTCTTACGCATGAAATCATACTTGGTGAATCAACTCTGCTTATCAATATTTTTTTACCGTAGGCAACAAAAAGCGATTCCTGTAGCAGGGTACTTAACCCTTACAAGGAACGTTACTCGCCTCAAACAAAACTTAAACCCTTACTTTTTCTAATATGTAACAGTCAAACTAAACACACATCATTTTAGTCAAATATATCACTACTTAAATTTCGGGACGAAATTTCTAAAAAGCAGGGGATACTGTAACATCCGTAAAAAAACGGATTTACCAAACCCGCTTCGTTTATTAACGAACAATCAGTTAAAAATTTCGTTGCGTATTTAATGCCCAAATTAATTTTAAACGATACATAATTAATAAGTATATTGGAATATATAATTTATTTTTGAAAATGTATTAAAAATAATGAAATAAAAATAAAAGGATGCTGCCGGGTTTCGAACCCGGGTCAGCCAGACATTCAGCAAAGACTTAACTTCCAACCATTCAACCACTGCGCCACTTGTTTTCTTGTTCATTAATGGAAACAATCAATTCATAACATGAATCTCAATTTCAAAACCGACGCGCCTAATTGCAGTCGTCGGAAATCCCGACTATCTCGCCAAGTTTGGACGGTTTCTTCAGTTTTAATGTAAACATTAACCTCAACATCGGTTATAAACGACGCCTGAACCTGCGACACAAGTTATAACCGCCGGAAAATCTTTAACCGACGAATCAAGACGGAATCAGACTAAATACGTCGATGTTCTGCCCTATAAATACCCCTTCTAACCTCTGTTAACTTTTTCGCTCACAATCACCCTCTTTCCCGACGTAATTCCACTCGCCGGAAAACTTCTGCAACTCGCCGGAAAACCGAGCCTTTCACCTCTGAGTCTTACTGAACACCCAGAGCTCATACCGAAGCCACCCACATCATCTCAAGCTCCCTGAAGACTCTCTGCCGCAGGACCCACGTCGCCGGAATAATCTGCTGTCACCGGAGTTTCGCCGGCGAAACAGAGGAGCCACTGTTCGGTATACCTTACGCTTAATCTTTCATTCTTTTTATTTATCTCACCTGTAATTAACCGCAACACACTAAAAGAACATGATTTAATCGACGAACCAGTCGGACTTTAGTTCTGGTTAAATCCAACGAAGAAGACGAAGTTTCACTTGTCTATAAGTTTAATTTAAATCAAGATATATCTCGGGTTAGACACACAGTCCAGCGGTAGACTGTGTGCACATAAACACACTTACGTCCCGAGTTCGATTCTTGTCCCACGCATGCTTGCCTTAATAAAAATGTTCTTTTTTTTACTGAACCGGATTCATTTCACATAGATGTTAAGTTTAATAAAAACCGGAATAATAACCAAGATAGACACACAGTCCAGTGGTGGACTGTGCGAATGTTTAATCACACGTCACGAGTTCGAGTCCGGACTACCGTACCGGTCCGGACAATTATCAAACTTTTTATATAAGGCAGAAATGAAATAATGTAGTTTGTATATAAGTATAATAAAAATCAGGTTATTTAACAAGTTCGAACACAATCCAGCGGTGGACTGTGTGTTAACCCAAACCACAGGTCCCGGGTTCGAGACCTGTGGAGAACACCGGTTCGATGCATTAAAATCGTTTTTAAAATAAATGATTTTCGGTTTAATTCAATTAGTATATAAATATAATTAAAAAAGAAATATTTCGGGTTAGACACGTAGCTCAGTTGGTAGAGCTGCGTGCACGCGAACGGGAGGTCTCGGGTTCGAGCCTCACCCGGCGCAAACAATTACACAGCCTGACCGGTCAACAAGTCAACGGTCAAACGGTCGCAAAAAGTCAACTTTTTTTATTATTTTTATTTATTTATTTTATTTCAAAATCAATTAAAAATACTTACAAAATAACATTTTTAAGGTTAGAAAATAGCCTTAAACTCACAAAAATACATCCAATCATCCTACTAAAATTGATTAATAAAATCCGCTTATTTACCAAACCATTATGTTATTATCTAGGTTAGTTTCACTCGTGGTTAAATCCAACTTCGTACGTATTCAACATCATCAACCGAACGCACCCAATGTGAGTGAATCTTACAACTCCCCTTTTTAATTACACGTTTTGGGGTGTGTCATGTGTCACTAAAATTAACTCGTTTATTTAAACTTGTGCCATACCATATTGTGATCTAAACTTAGATTGTATATATTGTTTTAGTTATGTATTTCATATTGTCAAGTTATGTGCAATTCATTCATTAGGCCCATCAGTTCCTCGTGGGAGACGAGTTGAGCAACGCGTGCCTCAAAACTTAGATTGTATATATTGTTTGTAGTTATGTATTTCATATTGTCAAGTTATATGCAATTCTTCATTAGGCCCATCAGTTCCTCGTGGGAGACGAGTTGAGCAACGCGTGCCTCTAAACGATCCATTATTGTTCATGTGTGCATTATTTAATATGAAATGATTGGTGAATAAGTTTACATCTATTTTTACTCATGTGTGGTTGTGCACTTTATTTTATAATCAATTAAATAAACTTGTTCAAATGTTTTTCATAGGATTCACTCGCCAACTTTTTGTTGATCCAAAAACCATTTTTACACATGATACAGGTGAACAGGATGAAGCAAGGAAAACATAGGAAATGCCTTAGAAGAAAACAATGAAGCCTAGAATGATGTTTAGGACATGATGTAATTATGAGTGTATATTTCCCATTAACTTGTATTAATGAATATGAAACGTCATAATGAATGTCATGAGCTTTGATGATAACCCAATCATGCCTTGATCACCTTTTCGCTGCGGGTCGGGGTGTGACAGTAGGAGAAGGTGTTCTTACCAATGGAGTGGTATCATTTGACAAAGTGAACTATATTTCTAAGCTCGAGAACAATTTATTGAGCATTTCACAGATCTGTGATAAGAAGTTCATAACTCATTTCAACGACAAAAAGTGTCTTATTCTTAACCGGGTTTCATAATTCCCGAGGAGTGGATCCTCATGCGTGCTCCATGTGAAAATGATTTATATGTCTTAGACATGAGCGTCGCATCCACTACATCAAAGGAAGGCTAGTGTTTTGTATCAAAAGCCACTGAAAAGGAATCAATTCTATGGCACAGGAAAATGGGTCACATTCACCTAAGGAAGATGAACTTGTGGTGCACAACGACTTAGTGGAAGGGGTAAATCTCAAAAGTTTTCATATGTCAGATGATTGTCTTAGCTGCAAAAAGGGGAAGCAGCATAAGAAGTCCCACCCAAGAAAGCTCCTTAATTCGATCAAGCTTCCACTAGAAAGGCTACAAATGGATCTCTTCGGACCAGTTAATGTGAAAAGTATTACCGGAGATCTTTACAGCCTTGTTGTCACTGATGACTATTCAAGGTTCTCGTGGGTTTTCTTTCAAGAGTGCAAGAATGAAACTTTGAAAATTTGATGATCTTGTTTCGAAAAATTGAAAATCTCTACCATTGCCTATCAAGAGAATCAGAAGTGACAATGGTACGGAGTTTAAGAACAACAAGATGCTCGAATTCTGCAATGATAAGGGTATTCATCATGAGTTCAGTGCCCCTATACTCCTCAACAAAATGGAGTAGCTGAATGAAAGAACAGAAAGTTAATTAAAACTGCACGAATGATGCTTGCTGATTCAAAACTGCCTATTAGCTTCTGGAGTGAAGCCGTCGCATCTGCATGTTACACCTTTAACAGCCTAGTGACAGTCAAGCAACATAAAAAGACATGCTTCGAACTTCTTAACCAACGAAAACCTAATCTAGAGTTTTTGGAGCCTTTTGGATCACCGTGTACTGTATTGGACCCGGATGGTAAATTTGGAGCCAGATCCTTGGAAGGTTTCTTGTAGGATATGCAAGTCCGCAAAAGGGAGTCTATTTACCAAGCATGAATCAGGTTATCGTTTACTCAACATGTTGATTGCAAGAGATACACAACGCCTATGCAAAAAGCTGGTGATCCTTGGTTGTTCAATTACGAAGGATTGTGGAATTCATTTGATTTGCCAGAAGAACCATCAGAGTAAGAACTTCTCTTGTTATTCCAACAACATCAGATATCTAACCAAGAGCAGGTTACACGACCATTGGTGATTTCTCCACCAGCAACAACATCCTCTGAAGCAGGTCAAAGCAACACTCAGCCAGAACGGTAGTCGCACCAGTTCAGAATATTGCAGAACCATCTTCCGCTCAATCAGCTAATACAGAACCTGAAAGAACTCCTACCTTTGATGATGGGGGATTAAGTTCCGATGAAGGATCGGAAGAGATTACAAGTTATCTTAACAATCAAGCTGCCGAAACCAGTGCTAGAAATGAGGCTACTTCTTCAGAACAAGTTGCTTATCAGAATATCACAAATTTGGAAAGCACAGTAAATGTTCCAGGCGAAGTAATGCCAAGATCAGTCTCCTACCATCCGTCAGATAATATCATTGGAGAACTACAAGCTGGCGTGAAAACGCGAAATCAGATCAATAAGGATCTAAGTTCTTTTATTCTAAAGTTGCTCCACTCCAAACTAGATTTTCTCATACTTGTTTTCTTTCTCAGGTTGAACCAGGTAACTATAGAGATGCTCTTAAAGATGAAAGTTGGGTGGAAACAATGCAGGAAGAATTGTTGCAGTTCCAGAAACTTGGAGTCTGGGAGCTTGTTGATTTACCACCAAAGCTGAAAAAGATAAACACTTGGTGGGTCTTCAAGTGTAAAAGAGATGATAGAGGAGTAGTTGTGCGCAAGAAAGCTCGGCTCGTGGTTCAAGGTTTTCATCAGCAGGAAGGGATAGACTACAATGAAGTCTATGCTCCAACCGCACGTCTTGAAGCTATCCACATTTTCCTGGCATTCGCCTCATGGAAAGGTTTTAAAGTGTACTAGTTGGATGTGAAGTCTACTTTAAGGTAAAAGAGGAGGTGTACACTGGGGTTTGTCGATCCGATACACAAGGACAAAGTGTTCCTACTAAACAAAGCACTGTATGGTTTACACAAGGCCCCGAGAGCCTGGTACAAGACACTTTCCAAACATCTTCTAGCTAATCACTTCACTAGAGGAACAGTAGACAGTACCCTATTTACCAAGGAAGTGGATGGACATCTGATTATCGTGCACATCTATGTGGACGATATCATCTTTGGATCGACAAATGAACAGCTGTGTAAGGACTTTGAGAAAGTCATGAAAGAGAATTTGAAATGAGTGCTATGGGAGAGATGAAATTCTTTTTGGGGCTTCAGATTGAACAACTGCCAGACGGTATTTTCATTCACCAAACAAAGTATGTTCATGACGTGTTGGAGAGATTTGACATGACAGGAACTAAACCCGCATCTACCCCTTTAGCCACAAACCACGACATTT
The DNA here is from genome assembly GCA_947069175.1 of Scalesia atractyloides. Taxonomy (NCBI): domain Eukaryota; kingdom Viridiplantae; phylum Streptophyta; class Magnoliopsida; order Asterales; family Asteraceae; genus Scalesia; species Scalesia atractyloides. The sequence continues at coordinate 51,239,593 of CAMTDV010000014.1, forward strand.
GTCCCGACGAATATGGAGAAGGAGTCGATGAAACATTATATCGCTCCATGATCGAATCCTTAATGTATCTCACGGCTTTGAGACCAGATATCATGTACCCCACATGCCTTTGCTGCAAGATATCAGTCAAACCCTAAGGAATCACATTTGTTAATCGTCAAAAGAATCATGCGCTACCTAAAAGGATGCCCAAGCACCAGCTTGTGGTATCCACGACATGACGACTTTAACCTCGCGGTTACTCTGACTCTAATTTTGGTTGCTGCAAACTAAATGTCAACTCTACAACGGCTGGCTGCCAGTTCTTCGGAACTCGTTTGGTAACGTGGCAATGCAAGAAACAGACGCGGTTGCTCTCTACTTGTGAAGCTGAATACATTTCAGCATCCAGTTGTTGTTCCCAAATATGTGGATGACTTTGGACTGCAATTTCTTGATACGCCCATATACGTAAATAACAAGGCGGCTATTGATATCACAGTCAATCCTTGTCAACACTCACACACTAAACATATCGAGATTCGATACCACTTTATCCGTGATTGTCATGAGAAAAGGCTAGTACGAATTGAGAAAATCCACACTGATGACCAAAGCAGATTTTTATACCAAAACTTTTGACAGCAGAGTTTGAAATCTTTCAAAATTAAATGGTTTAAAGAATCTGACATCGGGGGATGTTTATGAGGTTGAATTTGAGGATGACGATGTCGTGATGATGATCCTCATTGGCATGTCACATGTTTTTCTGTAAATATTTTTCATGTTTTCTTAAAAACAAAATTCCGAAAATATGTTTTTGATTTTAGGGGGAGAAAAAATTGTGGAAAATACAAAAACATTGAAAAATTTGAAAAATACAAAAAAATTGAAAAACCTTGAAAAATACAAAAACATTAAAATGGACAAAAAGAGTTTTGTGTATAAGAGAGATGATAGTACATCAGAGGACGATTACGGTACGCTAAAGAAATGTAACATCCAAAAAGTGTCTAAACAGGTCTTTCTAAGGACGTGCCAGTAGGCTTTGCACATTCAGTAAACTGCTTTCGAGATATAAATCTAAAAAGATAAACTGGTAAATCTGTGGCTTAACATCTCTCGGATATATGGACTTGGTACTCCGAAATTTCGTTTGAGAGAATGCCAGATTATGAGATACTAGGTCTTTATATTTAGTTGATATCTGGGGTATTATACGAGTTTTCTGATTTTGCGTCGGTAATGGCCTAGAACTTGTATAATATTTTTGCATTATTCACCCCAAAGCTGCATAAAAAATGAAGAAAATTGTCATAAAAAGATACGACATTCTGCAGTACAAAAATTAAAAGATTCCCAAGAGGAACACCACCTAAAGTCGAGCCTTCATCTCTTTCTCTGTACGGAAGTACTAACCTGAGCTCTCAAGGTTTCGCATTTCACCCCTTTACAGATATCAGTTAGATATATTCACCTGTGAGATGAAATCTAGGGAATCTCGATACGGGAGTATATTCAGAGGTGGGAAACACAGATTAGGCCATGTTGCTAAAAATTATCCTAATGTATCTTGAAGCAGTTGAGAAACGTGAAGAGGTTTAAGTGGATTAGTATATTTGACAATCTAAAGAAAATCTGTTTAAGAACTTAAAGTTTTATCTAGAGCAACGGTGATGGTAATGTGTCTCAATAAACTGATATGATCCTCTAACACAAACTCGCAAAAAATATGTATGTAAATAAGTGTACACATATTACTTTAAAGTATCTTCAGGTTTAGAAATATTCAAAAATTTCAAAAAGATTTTCTATTCTACTTTAGTTTTTGACTGCTGGTGATGGAAAACACATCTGCAAAGTCAGAAGCGACAGAATGACTGAAGGAAAGCTAAGAAACCCTGGGCTGGGAGCTAATCTGAAAAAAACGAAGTTTGGTTTGAAACGTTAAAAGTTCATTAATTTGAAACTTAAAATCAAATTAAAATGTCAGTTTTGGTCAAAAACACGGTCATCCAAGGTCATCAACTTGACTTGGTAGCCAAATCAGTTAAACAAAGTCATTAACTTGGACTTGTTAAACTAAGTGGACTGTTTAAAACTGAAACACAACGAAAAAGATAGAGAATTGGTGAAATTAGAAAATTTTTGCACGAAAATTTTTCTTAAAAATTTCCGCACGAAAATTTCAGAATGAAATTTCCACACGAAACGTTTCAGTTATATATATAGTTTTCATGCGAAAATTCTCATAAGTCCTTCTCTGTCAATACAAGTTATCTCTGGGCGATTCTTAATAAACGTTCATTTACTCACATTCTTTCATGTTTATCACATTAGGGAGGTTGATTAGCACACCTCTCATAATGGTGAAGGTATAAATTCATAATCAAACTGTAACTTTAATGAATTTGAACGAAATCGGACTTAACACGAAGTTCTCGGATAAAATAGCCTGTAAAACTTAAAATTGAACTCACCAATGTTAAAATCGGCTTCTTTAACCTAGGTACACCGGTTCAATTTTACAAAAACACAAGTTTTTGTAATGATTCAAGTATGAAATGTGTTTGGGGACGACGACAATTTTCGCACGAAGTCTTACAATTTTCGCACGAAAATTAGTGATGAAAAAAATGTTCTATTCTGTGTTAAACAATTTTCGCACAAAAATCTTACAATTTTCGCACGGAAATTAGTGATGAAAAAAATGTTCTATTCTGTGTTAAACATTTTCGCACGAAAATTGTCTTAAAAAACTTGAAGGATTTTCCCACGAAAAATCAAATGGTTTTTGTGGTTGAGAATTTTTGTCTAACTTTTGCACGTCTCTCTGTTTCAAAGGAAATTTCACACGAGTTTCATCCCAGGCACAATTCATGCTGCCTTATAGACGAAGACGTGCCGGAATTTGCTCCGTTCTCACAATACTTCAATTTATGGAATGGCTACCTATATTTTATGCTCTCACACATATGCACGATGTGTACGCTTCACACGTTGATCGTTTCTGGGGAGCAGCAGAGTTACAATCAGAACCAAGGGCTATCAAGTCAGCAATGAGAATTGGGAAGGATGATATAGAAGTAACTATCACAGAAGATCTTATACGAGAAGTTTTACAGCTAAAAGACAATAGCAGAGATCCTACAGGGTTTACGGCTAAAATGGTCAAAGGGTGTTTCTATCGTATGGGGTATAACGGCTTTGTAAATTCAGCATCGTACAAGAGCAACCGATTGGGTCTACCCTACAGATTTTTGGCCCACGTGTTACTCGCTCTTTGAGTCACAAAAAGGGGGAGGGGACGATTTGGTTGATTACCATATGTGCATGATGGTGGCACTCATTCTGAACAAGCCATACAACTTCAGCAAATTAATCTTTGAGTAGATGGTATTGAATTTGGGAAAGGTCGATTTTTGCAGTATCCCAGATTCAGTCAGATGATTCTCGATCATTTACACCCTAATCTGTAAAAGAAGAAAGATGATCTTCTGGAATTAGAGCACATGTCATCGTTAGATCTTCACAATATTAGCAACTATCGAAAGGGAGGAAAGGCACCAGCTTTCAAGCCAGTTTTTGGTACATTTGTAAAGGAAGATTATGTTGCCCCTCCAGAAGGAAAGTGGAGAAACGAGGGAAGCGGAGACGAGAGTGAAGAATCTAAAATGATGGAAGATTTTATTGAGAAGAAGAGTACATGGTTTATCAAAGAGGGTGAGAAAAGTAAGGGAAAATATGGTCGTCAAAAGGCTCCATCTACCTATACAACTTCAAAACGAAATAAAGCCTCAGAACTTCATCTTCTGCTCCTAAACGTCAAAATAAGCAGCCCAGTGTTGCTATAGGATTGATTGATGAACCTGATACTGAAGAGGTACAAGTTGAAGAAACAACTCATGTTGAAGAATCTGTTAAAGATACACAGCCGAGGTTGAAAGAATGGTTGTTGGTGGGTCTGAAGCTGGTGGTGGTGATGATGAAGGGCCATCATCCAGAACCGATTCTGAGGATAGGAGAGGCAGAAAGAAAAGAGAGAGACAAGAAGGAGCTAGAGAGAATAGAAAGAGAGAGAAGAATTGCTGAAGAAAAAAAGCGAAAGGCTACTGGAGAAGATGATACAACATATGTGCCATCTGAGTCTAAAGATGATGTTACAATGGTTAAGCCCACTAAAAGGCCAGCCACTAAACGTGTGAAAAGGGATGTATCTAAAAAGCCGGAGTCTGCTGTAGGAAAGTTAAGGATTAAGTTGAAGACTAAAACTGCAGATCCTCCAGTTATTCGAACTTCTGCTGAAGAGTCTGCTCCTCCCCCTCCTCCTTCTCAACCATCACCTCGTCCTGCATCTCCAGAAAAGCCGCAATCTCCTCCACCACAACACACTACACAGATGTTCTAATTCTGTTTCCTCCACGTCCACCTATTCTCACTCCACCTGTTTCTCAACCACAGACAACATCGTCTGCTCATCCTACACAACGTCAACCTTTAACCGACACAACCTTTGATGATTACTTCTTTGATTATGGTGCTATCCCAGGGGGAGAAGGTCTCACAACTGATGATGTATACGTTGGGAGACTAGAAGAATTAGAGACTAATTAAAGAGTTCTGAGGCAAGAATAAAGTTCTTAGAAGAAGATAAGGAAAGACTGAGAAATTTGATAAAGTTTCTAGTCAACGATAGTGAAAAGGTTGAAGAAATGGGAAAATAATGAAGCTATATGAGGAAAGAATTAGGGTGTTGGAAGAAGAAAGACAAACTCACAACGCTATCCTGGAGAGTTATCAAATAGAGAACGAACGTCTGAGGAAGAAAATGGATGAGTATGAGGCCGAACGAACGTCTAACAACAGACAGATTGAGCTTATGAAGAAAATTCTTGTTAGAACTCTTGGGATTTCTCTAGCAGGTGAGATTGAACAGATTGAAAGAGAGGAAGCTAGATAAAGAGTTGCAGCAAAAAGAACAAGCTTCTAAGGCAATTTCTGATGCTGAAGGCAAAAGGAAGAAGAAAATTGAAGGTTTATTTGTTGAGAAAGAGTCAGAGCCTGAGGTTATAACGTCTGAAGAGCTTGTGATCGATCAAGCTGCGTCAAAAGCTGAATCTGTGCCAGTATGTCTTGATATGGTGGTTTACAAGCCTCCTCCTCCACGATTTGTCATGATTGGGTTGCCTCAAGACATAGAGATAGATTATTCACAACTTCCTGAGAAACATCGCAAGTTTATGGAGAGGAAGCGAGAATAGAAGCGCCAGTTAGATCAGGAGATTGAAGAAGAAGTTGACTCTTACGTTATAGAAGAATTATATGTGGGTAATGGTGTTAGTGGTAAAAAGGATGATAAGGATGTTGGTGGATCTGAGGTTCGTATATCTGATGATGTTTCTAATGAAAATCTAGATGTTTCTGTGTACTTGATCGACTCTGCTAACCAACATTCTACATATATTTTTCAGGGGGAGTCCAGTGCTTTGGTTCAAGTCTCAAGGCAAGCAAGAATCCTCACAGCGTCTTCATCGCGTTTGTTCCTGTTGTGCCTAAACCGAGAATATTCTATCTAGAGCATGACGTTGAAGAAGGGGAATACATGCACAATTTCTCCAAGGTCGAGCTAGCAGATCTATATGGTCTAAATGAAGAATCATTTGTGTTTGACTTTGAAGATGATCTGAATAACACTAGTGTCGAGCCTAAGAACTATGTGTTCCAGCGTGTTCCAGATGCTGAAGATTATGATCATGTGGTTATCGAAGATTGGGATTCAGACGGTTCTGATGACAATGAAGCTACGTATGCCGGAGAGGGTACATAAGTCTTCCCAACCTTTGTAGAAATGTTTGCATCTGAGAATGAAGAGTTATTAAGAACAAAGTTGAAGTGCCGGTAAAGTTAGGAACAGTGCCTCAGCAAATGTCAAAAGAAGAAATTATTGAAATGAAAAAAAGATGGTTTAAAGAAATGCCTGTAGAGCGAAAGTATTTACGTCCCTTGGCTTTCTTTACCAGAGATTTCCCGATGCTTCATTAGGAGATATTGTTAGCTGGGGATGGATTGAAGAAATGGATGTGTATGCTATCAAAAGGGAATTTGGTGTTCAGTACTTCAAGCATTTAAAGATATAAAGACATTGCCATATTGGCATGTGCAGGAGCTGACACAATGCAAATTATTCAACTTCAAGATCAAGTTTCATGATTTGGAATTGTGGAAAGTGATGAAGTACGAAGCAATGCACGATTTTCCTCTATGGAAGCCACATTATCTAAGAAAAGTCACAAAGATTGATCCAACAACTCAAGAGAAGGATGTCACGTTGATTGTCAAGCGACCAAGTGTAATGAAGAATATGCCTCTCAAGAAAATGGAACAAGACTTCTACAGAATCTTCAAATGGTGGCATTATGATTCTAGTACAGGGGAAGCTATTATTTGTGTTGAACCCGATGAAGACTCTTGGAAAATTACTGAACATTTATCAGAGACTGTCATTGCTCACAAGCGCATCTATGGGTTATGGAGAGGGATTCGTGTGTTGGATCCTATGTGGTTGGTTGACTGTTCGAAGAAGGATATTGAACGTCTATTCTTTGTGAAGATCAGTTATGAAGATAAGGATAAAGCTCAAGCTCTGCAGTTCCAAAAGATTGTTAACATGTGTTATGCTCATGATATTCATTCAGGTAAACCATGGAACACATCCAGGAGAGAGCTTGAAGCAAAGGAGAAGAAAAAGGAAGATAAAAAGAAGGCAAGGATCGAAGAAAGACGAAGCTAGCCACTCGTGAAAGATTCAAGTTTGGCAACACATACAATCGACCTCCTCTGACAGATCAAACTCCTATTGCTTCTAAGGAGCGTCGAAAGCCTCCTAAACGTTTTTTCGGTTAATCAAGTCAACTGTGTTTGAAGATTTTTGCAGAAAAAGTTTTGAAGACTATCCAAGACTGCGGCAACATCCAAGGGGGAGTCTGTTGGTGCACATATGTCTATTGCCTATGTCTAGGACGAGTCTGATGTATATATAGGATTTCGCAGTGTCAAAAGTTAAACATTGAAAGTTTTGTTTTAGTTATAGAATTTTCGCATGAAAATTCTAGTGAATTTTCGCAGAAAATTGCGTGCGAAAATTTCTTCTGTCCCAAGTTCCTGGTGCTATCTTGTCAAGCCTATAAATATGTGACTTGGGATGTTAGTCTAACATGCTGTTTTGTTGATCAGAGGGAAGCCCTGCTCGAGTCTGTAATCTTTCCAAAGTTGATTAATACAAGATTCAGACATGTTAAACAGTAATCATCATACTTGTCGATTGTTTGTTCACTCGGTTAACAATGAATTCCGCCTATGCTAGCTGAGCAAATCTCACCGGAAGCTCACGAGTTGGGTCGGTTCCTACACTCATAATATACTAGGCAATTTACCTAATTCCCAATAGTTATGGCTCTGATACCAATCTGTCATACCCCAGTCGGTGGCGAATCATCGGGGCGCGCCACTTAGCTAATCAGATTGCTCAAGAGAATCATAAAGACTATTTCAACGACAACATTTATAACATTCAATTTCCCATACAATCAAACAAATATTCATAAAATAGTCAAACGAATTACAAGTTTCTTGAACAAAACAAAATCCAACAACTAGATTTTTGGCGAGTTTCTAGGGAAACCTAATCTTGTTTCGAGATAATCTGCGTTTAACCTTCAACATACGTTAAAATAATGTCAATACAAAAATGTATTGGCGAGCATACAAGTTTTGATCTAATAGCATGGTAGATGAAAGCGTCACGAATTTCTACATACATAAACGAGATACAACACAACATATATATCGATTTGAAAATTACACATGCTAAGTCCCGAGAGTAGCTGCGAAGGAGAGGTGTGAATGCTCATCACTAGACCCCGTCGGGTGTGAGCTGAACTATGGTACCACACTAGTTAAGTTGAAAATTAACAAGTAAAATTCCTAGCATATATGTTTCTAGCATCACGTATAAATATGTATAACAGATATTCGCGTGTGATAAATCGGTTTAGTGCGTATAGTGTGTTTTGATATGAACGTATGTTACACCCAAAAAGTGCGTTTAAAGCAAAAGGGGGGTCAAGTATACTCACAGCAAGTGCATAAAGTGTAACTGAGAGCGGGAATGTGGTGAGAAAAACGACGGGTCAGTCTGCGCGTAGAAACAAAAGTGCATCAGTCTTCCAGGTTGCTTAAACGGTCGAAACGAGAGTCGTGCGAGAAACAGGTTGTTCGTATGAAGAGTGATTCGTATGAAACATTTTTTCGTGCGAAAATGTAATTTCGTGCGAAAAGGTATTTTTGTGCCAAAATGCCTATTTCGTGTCCAAAATCGAGTGTTTTCCGTCATTCTTTTGGAAATCGAGTGTTCATCCCCCCATCTTTAGGCCACTGATCGAACCTTATGCCTGAGAGGTCTTTAGAGCGAGTGAATCACTTGTGGAAACTCGGAATGGGTCGTACGAACCCAAAGTGATTCATGCGAGCCAGTCCAGTTTGCACAAGACATAGTTCTTGCGTCTGTTGTGTAACCACTTCGTCCCACTTATGTAGTTTCGAATCCTTTTCATGACGGTTTTAAAACCACTTCGTCCCACTTATGTAGTGAATGAAACATGTGTTGGTTTTGTCCGTTTAGTGTAAAAATCGAGTTTTAAAACAGTTTTCTTAGGATCAACACTTGGTGAGTTTGAAACAACAAGGTTTCTAGTCTTGGGCAGCCAAAGCTATCTCAGACATGCTCGGTCAAGTGCGATACCAGATGAAAATCAGAAGTTTTTATGAAAAGATGAAGGTTTTTGTAAACAGAGAGATTTAGATGAAATCAGAGATAAACTCGTGTGAAATCGTTGTGGAAATCATTGTGATTCGCGTGGAAATCGTATTCTTCTTACTTGAGAGCAGAGAAACACGTGTAGAGTGGGTTTCGTGCGAGTGACATCAAGTGGGAGTACGTGTGCTAAGACCAAAGATCTGTCAACAAGTCAAGTTAGAAGACCAGAAGCATTGGATTCTAAAAGTACTGGAATCCTTCCAACTGTAACAACTCGTAATTTCATTGTTATCTCTTATCGTCTTTTTCTTTGTATCTATCATTGTAAATCTGAGATTTGATTAATGGAATGGTTTATGTTTGTTAAATTCATTGTTGTCACAACTATATTACATCTAATCGCTTATTAAACGCTAATTAACCCAATCACAAGTAACTATGTTACTTAAGAGTCGGGTCTGTTATTATTTAATAAATGCTCGTCCCTTCGTCATCGCTTTATCGCATCGCATCGCAACGCAGTTGATTATGTTACTTTAGGTTATTATGTGTTATGTTTGTTTATGATTTATGGTTATACTCGCTATCGCAACGCTCTCACTCGCACGAATCGCTTAATCGCATTAATTTACCTTTTAAAACGCTTAACATAACTATCTAATGCAAAACGATTCGCCACGCCTAACGCGAAAATAACGAACAAAACTTTGCCAATAGGCCAAGTTTGGCCGAAGTTGGGCATCCAAGTTCGCCCGAACTTGACCAGGCCTTCGGAATCCTCTCAATCTAGCAAGTTCGCTTGAACTTGCACACTTTCAAGCAGAACTCGCCAAGTTCGCCCGAACTTGTGCAAGTTCCCTTGAATTTGTGACAAGTTCGGCCGAACTTGGTCTCCACAGCCCATTTCTCCTTCACCTATAAATACCCAGCACCTCCATTCGTGCACTCCTTGCTGTAAGTTCACCAACCCAACCCGAAAACCCTTGATTTCCAAGTAAGAATCAATCCGTTTTCATGCAAACAACAACGTTTTATTACGATTTTGCACAAGGATTACCTTCGTTTTCATCAAAACTCTTCTGTTTACGAAAATCTTCATCTTTTTTCTATAAAAACTTATTCTTTTCACTAAGATCTACATTAAACGAGTATATTTGGGCTTAGCTTTGGCTCCTAAGCTAGAAATCTTTATGATTTCGACTCACCAAGTGTTAGATCTAAGTAAACCTTTTAAAACATCGATTTTAAAAAATACATCATTTGTCCGTATTTTTGTGTAAAAATTAATGTTTTAGAAGTTTTACTTAGATCTAACACTTGGTATGTCGAAATCATAAGGATTTCTAGCTTAGGAGCCGAAGCTAAGCCCAAATATACCCGTTTAGTGTAGATCTTAGTGAAAAGAAGAAGTTTTTGTAGAAAAAGATGAAGATTTTTGTAACAGAAGAGTTTTGATGAAAACGAAGGTAATCCTTGTACAAAATCGTAGTAAAACGTTGTTGTTTGCATGAAAACGGATTGATTCTTACTTGGAAATCAAGGGTTTTCGGGTTTGGGAGCTTTCGGGCGAACTTGCAGGAAGGAGTGCACGAATGGAGGTGCTGGGTATTTATAGGTGAAGGAGGAATGGGCTGGTGGAGACCAAGTTCGGCCGAACTTGTCACAAATTTAAGAAAACTTGGCACAAGTTCGGGCGAACTTGGCCAGTTCTGCTTGAATGTGTGCAAGTTCGAGCGAACTTGCTAGATTGAGAGGATTCTGAAGGCCTGGTCAAGTTCGGGCGAACTTGGGATGCCCAACTTCGGCCGAACTTGGCCTATTGGCGAAGTTTTCTTCGTTATTTTCGCGTTAGGCAATCGTTTGGCGATTCGGTTTGCATTAGATAGTTATGTTAAGCGTTTTAAAAGGTAAATTAATGCGATTAAGCGATTCGTGCAAGTGAGAGCGTTGCGATGCGAGTATAACCATAAATCATAAAACACACATAACACATAATAACCTAAAGTAACATAATCAACTGCGTTGTGATGCGATGCAATAAGCGATGATGAAGGCACGACCGTTTATTAAATAATAACACACCCGGCTCTTAAAAGTAACATAGTTACTTGTGATTGCGTTAATTAGCATTTAATAAGCCATTAGATGTAATATAGTTGTGACAAAAATGTATTTAACAAACATAAACCATTCCATTAATCAAATCTCAGATTTATAATGATAGATACAACGAAAAAGATGAAAAGAGATAACAACGAAATTACGAGTTGTTACAGTCTCCCCTACTTTAGGAAATTTCGTCCCGAAATTTAAGTAGTGGCTGTAACAAAGAGATGTGGATATTTAGCTTTCATATCAATTTCCAATTCCCAAGTGAACTCGGCACCGCATTTGCCTCCCATCGGACTTTCACACTAGGAATGCGAGAGCGTCGAAGTTTCTTGGTCTCTCGGTCCATGATTTCTACTGCTTTTCCACGAAGTGAAGAGTCTCGTTTATTTGCAAATCCTCGAGTGGTACATGAAGATTTTCTTCGGCTAGGCATTTCTTGAGGTTTGAGACGTGGAAAGTCGGATGGACGTTGCTGAGTTCCTCCGGTAACTCGAGTCGGTAGGCCACTTTGCCAATTCTTTCCAGAATCTTAAAGGGACCCACGTATCGTGTGCTAGTTTCCCTTTCTTTCCGAAACGGATCACTCCTTTCCAAGGTGCAACCTTTAAGAGAACGTGATCTCCCACTTCGAACTGTAGGGGCTTGCGGCGTTTATCTGCATAACTCTTTTGACGACTCTGAGCTTTCAAGAGATTGTCTCTGATTTGGAGGATCTTGTCTGTCGTTTCTTGAATTAGCTCGGACCGGTGATTTATGCTTCTCCGATCTCGTGCCATGCAATAGGCGATCGACATTTTCTTCCATACAGTGCCTCAAAAGGAGCCATTTGAATACTAGTATGATAACTGTTATTGTATGAAAATTCTACTAAAGGTAAATGTGTATCCCAATAACCACCAAAATCTATAATGCCGCACGAAGCATGTCTTCGAGGGTGCAGATCATGCGCTAGTCTGGACTGTCGGTTTAAGGATGAAAAGTGGTACTGAGATTAAGCGTAGTACCAAGAGCGGATTGAAAAGTCTCCCAGGATGTGAGGTAAAGCGACCATCATGGTCAGAGATGATGTCACGAGGCGTCCCGTGTCGACAAATGACTTCGGCGGTATAGATTTGTGCTAATCGTTCAACCTTGTAGTCTTCTTGTATGGCAATAAAGTGGGCTGATTTAGTAAGACGATCAACGACAACCTAAATGCTTATCGTGATCAGAGGAGGTGTGAGGGAGTTTCGTAACTAAGTCCATGGCTATGCTCTCCCACTTCCACATCGGGATTTCGGGCTGTTCGAGTAAACCAAAGGGCCTTTGATGCTCGGCTTTAACTTTCGAGCAAGTTAAGCACTTTGAGACGTATAAAGCGATATCCTTTTTCATGCCCAGCCACCAATACTTAGGACGAAGGTCCTGGTACATCTTGTCGCTCTGGGATGAATGGAGTATCAAGATTTATGAGCTTCGGTCATTAGCAACTCTCGAAGATTATCACGGCTAAGAATCCAAATACGACCGAGATAATAATAAATGCCATGTGGTTTAACTACGAGTTGGGTTTCGGCACCATATTTCATTTCTTCTGGCAGGGTATTCTCATTAAAACAAGCAAACTGGGCGGAGCGAATCAGAATTTCAAGGTTATTTAAAGCTTGAGAGTCATGAACACTATACATATAGCTTCGTCGACTGAGAGCATCGGCTAGACGTTTCCTTTTCCAGGATGGTAGCGTATCTCACAATAATAGTCGTTGAGAAGTTCAACCCATCTGCGTTGACGCATGTTCAGTTCTTTTTATTAAAGATATGTGTAAGCTCTTATGGTCAGTGAAGACCGTACACTTAGTACCGTAAAGGTAGTGTCGCCATATCTTTAGTGCAAAAACAATTGCACCAAGTTCGAGATCATGGGTCGTGTATTTCTTCTCATGGATCTTGAGTTGTCGAGATGCATACGCGATAACCTTGTCTCGTTGCATAAGGACACAACCAAGACCTAGGTTAGAGGCATCGCAATAAACAACGAAATCGTCGTCTCCGTCGGGAAGTGCGAGGACAGGAGCGTCGCAAAGCATAAGCTTGAGAGCTTGAAAGGCTTCCTCCTGTTCAGAACTCCAAACAAAAGGTTTGTCCTTATGAGTCAAAGAGGTAAGAGGCATGGCGATTTTTGAAAAGTCAGCGATGAATCAGCAGTAGTAACCCGCCAATCCGAGGAAAGAACGGATTTCGGACGGATTCTTCGGAGTATTCCAACTCTTTACTGCTTCAATTTTGGCGGGATCGACGTGGATTCCTTGGTCATTGACGACGTGACCAAGAAATTGAACTTCGTTAAGCCAAAATTCGCACTTGGAGAATTTGGTGTAAAGGTGATTTTCTTGAAGAAGTTCGAGAACTAAACGTAGATGTCGCGCGTGTTTTGGCTCTTGACTTCGAGTAAATAAGAATGTCATCGATAAACACAATGACGAAACGATCCAAGAAGGCTTTACACACACGGTTCATCAAATCCATGAAAACCGGGGGTGCATTAGTGAGACCAAAAGGCATGACCACGAATTCAAAATGGCCACAACGAGTACGAAAGGCGGCTTTCAGAATGTCTTCTTCGAGCACGCCTAACTGATGATAACCAGAATGTAGATCGATCTTAGAAAAACAAGTAGCACCTTGAAGCTGATCAAACAAATCATCGATTCGGGGAATAGGGTAGCGTGTTCTTTATCGTGAGTTTGTTAAGTTCACGATAATCAATGCACATTCGGAACGTCCCATCTTTCTTTTTCACAAAAAGAATGGGTGCGCCCCAAGGTGAAGTGCTCGGGCATATGAAGACTTTATCAAGAAGCTCTTGAAGTTGGCTAGATAGCTCGCGCATTTCGGATGGTGCAAGGGATAGGGAGCTTTAGCAATGGGAGTAGCACCGGGAATTAAATCGATACGGAATTCAACATCACGAGTTGAGGGTAAACCTGGTAAATCGTCGGGAAAAACTTTAGGAAATTCACAAACAATGGGTACGTCTTTCCGGTTTTCTTTTCCTTCTTTGGGTTCACGATGTGGGCTAGGAAAGCAACGCATTGCTTTCGCAAATACTTGCTCGCTTGGGTACATGACATAAGCATTAACTTCTTAGAGGGAGTCTCGCCATAGACATGTAGTTGATCACCGTTTGGAATAGGAAAACGAATCATTTTATCAAAACAAACAACTTCAGCACGATTTCACGAAGAAAATCAATGCCTACTATGATATCCAAGCTACCTAAATACATAGGTATAAGATGGATCGAGAAGATGTGGTTGTTGAGATCGAGAGTACAACCACGTAGGACGAGTTAACGATAATGGTTCTTCCGGTGGCGACTTCAATATCAAATGTCTTTGGGAGTTTAGCGCGTTTACATTTTAAAAGTTTTTCGAATTCTAACGACACAAAACAATTATCGGCACCAGTATCAAATAGACAGGATGCATAAATACCATTAACAAGGAACGTACCGTTGACAACATTGTTGTTGTTCTGAGCCTGGCGGTGATTAAGATTGAAGGCTCTTCCACGCCAGCCTGTGGTTATTGTTGCTGCTGTGGTTGTGGTGGTTGTGACTGAGGTTGCTGCTGCTGCTGTTGTTGTTCTTGCTTCACGGCTTTGTTTGGGCAGACATTGCTAAAGTGGTTTGGATCACCACAAGTGTAACAAGCACGTGCTTTTGGGATTGGTGCTTGTTGCTGGGGCTGTTGCTGATTGGTTTGAGGAGCACTAGGTGAGCTGGTAGTGCTGCTAGTGCTTGAGGAGCTGGCTGACGAGGACCAGTACGGCATCTTACAGTGAAATGGTCGTAGATATTGCAGTTGGTACAGAAACGGTAGTTGCCTCCAACTGGGTGATGGTAGGTACACTTTGAGCATAGCAGGTGAGGACCAGTGTACGCACGCTTTGCAGGTGGTGCGTTTGGTGTAGCAGCCTGAAACGGTTGAGAGTTCAACGGTGCAACAACTGCACAGTTCTTGCTTGGGTTCTCTCTTTTGCGACCTCAGCGACTAGACTTTAATTCTCGAGACGGCTCGACTGCAGTGCTTGGTTCAGTGGTAGCTTGGTTCGCGACTTTGCTGTGGCTCTTGAAGTAACCAGCCTGGACACACTTGTCATTGATTTCGGCTGCAAGCTGATAGGTCTCCTCGATGGTAGTAGGACGCGCAGCTTGGACAAAATCCGCAACGCAGTCAGGCAGGCACAGAGGTACTTCTTGATTGCTTTTTCAGTGATGTCCACCTGACTGGGGCAGATGATACTTAGCTGCTTGAAAGGGCAGTGAGACCTGCGTTGTCGGGTCCATCTTGCTTGATATCCCAAAACTCATTCTCCAATTTCTGAACTTCATGGGGAGGACAGAATTCCTTTATCATAACTGCCTTGAGTTCCTCCCATGTGAGCCTGTAAGCTTCATCATTTCCGCGCTTGTTACGCTCTGCGGTCCACCAATCAAGTGCCCTTGTTTGGAATACACCGGTAGCGTTGATGGTGCGGAGAGGTTCGGGACATCCGCTTTGGCAGAACGTGACCTAATGGAATCGAACCAATGGAACATAGCACTTGGTCCTTCCGTGCCAGTGAAAGTAAGAGGTCGCACGCTTTGAATTATTTGAAGCTAATGAGGGCTTGGGTGTGTCGGCCTTTGAATCCACGACGTGTTGCTGCTGACAGCCAGAATTTCACTAACAATCTGGGGAATGACCTTAGCCATCTGCTTGGCTACTAGCGAGGCGATACGCTTGTCAGCATTGTTGCACTGGACGTTCCCTTCGTGTGATATCCCTTGGAAGACATCTACATGAATGATTTGATTGGGTGAGATTTGATTATAATAGGTTTATGTTCAAAAGTTTACTATTATCATTATTCAAATAAGGCACAAAACACATAAGCACATAATCACGTAAGCATATAATCACATAAACACATAAGTACATACTTTGCATATATTCATCTTCAATCTAAATCATGCGTAGCGCGTACGAGATGCGAGATATAAGCATAATAAGCGAGTAAGGCTGCGTATGAGGACATTCGCGTAGGAGCGTCGAGCGTTTTTAGTTTAACTTGTGATTAGTTAGCGTTTTAGATTTCGAGAACTGTGCGAGTTGTGCATATATCGATAGAGCGTAAAAGCGATAAATCGAGAAATTGATAAAGTGAGAAATCCAATAAGCGTAAAATCCACAAAATCATAACAATAAAACTCGATGATGAGTAAAATCGACGATTGCAGGCTTAAATCAATTTGGAGTGTCCTGGGTTTTGAGACAGCGACTACCCAAAGTGGTTCGAGAATTCTCTGAGTTCGGGCACACGATTTGGCCTAATAGACAAATGCTCTCGCCGTACAACGGTTAAGGGCATTTATCTTTCCAGTTATGTCGTGTCCCGAGTCATCGAAATAGTCGAGACTTTGGTGAGATTGAAAATCGAGGAGTGGAATTAGTTATTAAGATGCGGGTTTCACCCCTAACTTAACAACTTCATTCCTAGTTTTGGTTATGCTCACCGGTCAAATCAGGAGTTCCACTAGATAGAAAAGGAGATTTTCGTTGAGGTTTGGATATCACTCCTAACTCAACGAAGGTATCATCGTGCGATAGAGGATGCGCGGAGTGAAGGATCTTATCGAGAGTTCTTGGTTTTCACACCTAATCTCAACTGATCACTCGTTTTGTGTGATACGAGCGTTCTTCACGTGTATTGTGGCTGCTTTAGGAAAAGCATACATAGTTTAAAAATCCTGTTAGAAGATGTATGATCAAGTTCGGGTGAAGTTGACCAACTTCAGCGAACTTGGTCTTTGAGCGAACTTGTTGTGTGTTTTGAGGGGGCTGAGTAACTTCTGGGCGAACTTGATCAAGTTCGAGCGAACATGGTCAAGTTCGGGCAACTTGGCCAATTTCGAGCGAACTTGCCCCAACCTCGGGCGAAGTTGTTAGTTCGTATCAGTTTCGGGCATTTAATCAATGCGTAACAGTCTGATTTGGTATCCTAACTATAGAGACTAGGTCAAACATTGCAGTTCTACCTAATTTTCCTTATAGTTATGGCTCTGATACCAATCTGTCACACCCCAACCAATGGCGGAAACATCGGGGCACGACACTAGGCAAATCGGATTGCTCGAGAGAATCCATAGCAACTATTTATGCGACAATATTTAGACGTTCATTATCCCATACCAATAAACAGATAATCATAAATAATTATTACAAATATCCAATAATCTCTCAAACATGTCCAATTCGGTCTCCCCTAGATTTCTAATACGCGAGTTTCCAGAGATAGCCCTAATCCAATTCAGCAAATGTCATCAACCTGCCACATATGTTAAAATAAAACATCAATAAAATTAAGTAAAGGTGAGCATACAGGTTTGCGTACATAATAGATATAAAAGCGTTTAGCATACACCGCATGACATACGTAAGAGATGTGAACTATGTAACTACTTAGATTCAAGTAAACCAACAAACCGCGAGTGCGAGGCACGCGAACAAGTGTCCACGTCCAAGAGAGAAAATAAAGGCGAAATAAAAATGCGAGCCTTAACAATCCCGGGCCTTAGGGTGGCGGGTCAACCTCTAGCAAGCTATCATGTTAAGGGTGGCGTACTAGCAATCAAGTAACACATAAAATTCAGCAGATTTCACGTATAGTCATGTATTAGTGGGTTACGAGTAAGTGTTTGAGTTGTGCGATGTGTTTTGATATACGAACATATGTGACACCCAAAAGTGCGTTTAAGCGTAAAGGGGTTCAAGTATACTCACAGTTGGTGCGTTTAGAGAGAGAGGTGGGATCTGATGTTGATTTAGGGAGCACAGGATCAGCCTGTAAGCAAACAGAAGTGCATCAGTCTTCCGAATTGCTGAAACGGTTGAAACATGATGGAGCAGACGATAAGTTCGGGCGAAGTTGTACCAAATCTCTTGGATTTGGTACAAGTTCGGGCGAACTTGACTGTTGATCTTACTGGAAGTACAAGTTCGGGCGAACTTGCCTGGTTTTGTTGAAGTTGATACAAGTTCGAGCGAACTTGGTTGATTTCTTGGAAATTCGACAAGTTCGGCCGAAGTTGGTCACCAATCTGGTGACAACCCGAGCGAACTTGCTCATTTTGGAGCGAACTTGACTGAAATGGTCACCAAATCGTGCGTTTTCGCGTCGTTTGCTGAGGAAATCGAGTGTCCATCCCTCCAACCTTAAGCTACTGAGCAAAAACCTAGGCTGGAGAGGTCTTTTGGAGCGAGTTTTAGCCACTTAACAGGAACTCGGCTAACCCGGGCGAACTTGATGGTTCGTACGGGTTAGTCCAGTTCGTGCAAGGTGACGACATCGTCCTTGTGCTTCCGGATCTGAGGTCTTGCTTGACAACGCCTCGTTCCACTTCATAGTAAACGAAACATACGTTATTAGTCCATATTTTTGTGTAAAAATTGATGTTTTAAAAGGTTTACTTAGATCTATAGGGAAGTTGTACCTCAAAAGGAGCAGAGGGAATAAGTGTCCACGTCCTAAAGAGAAAATAAATGCGTAACAGTCTGATTTGGTATCTAACTATAGACTAGGTCAAACATGGCAGTTCTACCTAATTTTCCCTATAGTCATGGCAGTCTAATTTGGTATCCTAACTATAGACTAGGTCATACTAGTATTCAAATGGCTCCTTTAGAGGCACTGTATGGAAGAATGTCGATCGCCTATTGCATGGCACGAGATCGGAGAAGCACAAATCACCGGTCTCAAGCTAATTCAAGAAACGACAGACAAGATCCTCCAAATAAGAGACAATCTCTTGAAAGCTCGGAGTCGTCAAAAGAGTTATGTCGATAAACGCCGAAGCCCCTATAGTTCGAAGTACGTTCTCTTAAATGTTGCACATTGGAAAGGAGTGATTCGTTTCGGAAAGAAAGGGAAACTAGCGCCACGATACGTGGGTCCCTTTAAGATTCTGGAAAGAATTGGCAAAGTGGCCTACCGACTCGAGTTACCGGAGGAACTCAGCAACGTCCATCCGACTTTCCACGTCTCAAACCTCAAGAAATGTCTAGCCAAGAAAATCTTCATGTACCACTCGAGGATTTGCAAATAAACGAGACTCTTCACTTCGTGGAAAAGCAAGTAGAAATCATGGACTGAGAGACCAAGAAACTTCGACGCTCTCGCATTCCTATTGTGAAAGTCCGATGAGAAGGCAAACATGGTGCCGAGTTCACTTGGGAATTGGAAAGTGATATGAAAGCTAAAATCCACATATCTTTGTTACGGCCACTACTTAAATTTCGGGACGGAATTTCCTAAAGTAGGGGAGACTGTAACAACTCGTAATTTCGTTGTTATCTCTTTTCATCTTTTTCGTTGTATCTATCATTGTAAATCTGAGATTTGATTAATGGAATGGTTTATGTTTGATAAATACATTTTTGTCATAACTATATTGCATCTAATCACTTATTAAACGCTAATTAATGCAATCACAAGTAACTATGTTACTTTAAGAGCCGGGTGTGTTATTATTTAATAAATGCTCGTGCCTTCGTCATCGCTTATCGCATCGCATCGCAACGCAATTGATTATGTTACTTTAGGTTATTATGTGTTATGTGTGTTTTATGATTTATGGTTATACTCGCTACGCAACGCTCTCACTCGCACGAATCGCTTAATCGCATTAATTTACCTTTTAAAACACTTAACATAACTATCTAATGCAAACCGAATCGCCAAACGAACGCCTAACGCGAAAGTAACGAACAAAACTTCGCCAATAGGCCAAGTTTGGCCGAAGTTGGGCATCCCAAGTTCGCCCAAACTTGACCAGGCCTTCAGAATCCTCTCAATCTAGCAAGTTCGCTCGAACTTGCAACTTCGAGCAAACTTGCAGTTCGCTCGAATTGCAATCCTGAATGTCAATTCCTCGATGTGCCAAGTTCCTCGAATTGTGCAAGTTCGCTCGAACTTGTGCCAAGTTCGCTTGAATTTGTGACAAGTTCGGCCGAACTTGGTCTCCACCAGCCCATTTCTCCTTCACCTATAAATACCCAGCACCTCTATTCGTACACTCCTTGCTGCAAGTTCACCCGAAAGCTCCCAAACCAAAAAATCCTTGATTTCCAAGTAAGAATCAATCCGTTTTCATGCAAACAACAATGTTTTACTACGATTTTGCACAAGGATTACCTTCGTTTTCATCAAAACTCTTCTGTTTACGAAAATCTTCATCTTTTTCTACAAAAACTTCTTCTTTTCACTAAGATCTACACTAAACGAGTATATCTGGGCTTAGCTTCGGCTCCCAAGCTAGAAATCTTTATGATTTCGACTCACCAAGTGTTAGATCTAAGTAAACCTTTAAACCTTTTAAAACATCGACTTTCACATAAAAATACGGACTAATGACGTATGTTTCATTCACTATGAAGTGGAACGAGGCGTTGTCAAGCAAGACCTCATATCCGGAAGCACAAGGACGATGTCGTCACCTTGCACGAACTGGACTAACTCATACGAACCATCAAGTTTGCTCCGGGTTAGCCCGAGTTCCTGTTAAGTGGCTAAAACTCGCTCCAAAAGACCTCTCCAGCCTATGTGTTGCTCAGTAGCTTAAGGTTGGAGGGATGGACACTCGATTTCCGCAGCAAACGACGCGAAAACGCACGATTTGGTGACCATTTCAGTCAAGTTCCCTCCAAAATGAGTAAGTTCGCTCGAAGTTGTCACCAGATTGGTGACCAACTTCGGCCGAACTTGTCGACTTTCCAAGAAAATGAACCAAGTTCGCTCGAACTTGTATGGTTTCCAAGTTCGCCCGAACTTGTATCAACTTCAACAAAACCAGGCAAGTTCGCCCGAACTTGTACTTCCAGTAAGATCAACAGTCAAGTTCGCCCGAACTTGTACCAAATCCAAGAGATTTGGTACAACTTCGCCCGAACTTGTCCTCATGCTCCTTCACGTTTCAACCGTTTCAGCAATTCGGAAGACTGATGCACTTCTGTTTGCTTACAGGCTAATCCGGCGCTCCCTCAATCAACATCAGATCCCACCTCTCTCTCTCTAAACGCACCGAGTGTGAGTATACTTGAACCCTTTTGCGCTTAAACGCACTTTTGGGTGTCACATATGTTCGTATATCAAAACACATCGCAAAACTCAAACGCTTACTCGCAACCCGCTAATACATGACTATATGTGATATATGCTGAATTATGTGTTACTTGATTGCTAGTGTGCCACCCTTAACATGATAGGTTGCTAGAGGTTGACCCGCCACCCGGAGGCCGGGGTTGCTAAGGCTCGCATTTTTATTTCGCATTTATTTTCTCTCTTAGGACGTGGACACTTGTTCGCGTGCCTCGCACTCGCGGTTTGTTGGTTTACTTGAATCTAAGTAGTTACATAGTTCACATCTCTTACGTATGTCATGCGGTGTATGTTAAACGCTTTTATATCTATTATGTACGCAAACTTGTATGCTCACCTTTACTTAATTGTATTGACGTTTTATTTTAACATATGTGGCAGGTTGATGACATTTGCTGAATTGGATTAGGGCTATCTCTAGAAACTCACGTATTAGAAATCTAGGGGAGACCGAATTGGACATGTTTTGAGAGATTATTGATATTTGTAATAATTATTTATGGATTATATGTTTATTAGTATGGGATAATGAACGTCTAAATATTGTTGCGTAAATAGTTGTTATGGATTCTCTCGAGCAATCTGATTCGCTAGTGGCGCGCCCCGATGTTTCCGCCATCGGTTGGGGTGTGACACCAACAGTTTTGGAATCCCAACTGTTTCCTTGTATTTATTAGTAGTTTCAATGTAACTATAGTTTGTCTAGCTGTGCAGCAGTTTTGCAAACTATTGGCAGTTACATCATTTATTGGGTTGTTTAGGGTCGTTTTCATGGTGACATTACCAGCATTTCTCTCCTCTTATAAACAGAAAAGTAAACTTATGTAATAGTAACTCTTAGAACTGAATATCCTCTGACTTAGAGAGAGAAAAGTATAAGAACTAAGAGAGAGAGTGCACCAGGTGAGGAAGAGTGAATTGTATTGTGATTGTTCTTAAATCATATTGAATATAATTGAAATCTTTTGACAATCATTTTCTAAATTCAGTTGTGTATTGAATTGATGGTTTATTATTACTGTTTGACTAATTTCTTAACTATTTTTATCAAAAACACTCACAAACACACACTCTCAAATCCAAAAATTGGTATCGAGCCCCTTACACTGAATTAACTTAATCATTGATTTATAACTTTTACTTTTTAGTATTAATTTTTTTAGTATTAATTAAATTTGTGTGTATTTTCAAAGGATGCATAGAATCTAGTGAATAGAGATAAACATTTCGTATCAGGCATCGATATTTATTTTTTCGCACCGAATCATTTTCTATTGATTTGGTACTCACTTTTTGATGTTTTTAGGTGGTGTTTGAGATTGCGTTTTCAACCTGATTTTTTGATTATTGTGTTTTGAAATCGCAAAAAATATATTTTGAGTGTTTGGTAAAAAATTAATAAAACGTGATAATCCAAAAATTGACTTTTTTTACGTTTTCACTTATTTATTTTTTAAAATATATATACTTGCCAAACACTTAAATAATTGATTATCTGATTATTGTGATATCAAACAACATAATCAAATCCAAACGATGTTGATTATTGTGATATCAAACAACATAATCAAATCCAAACACTATCTTTCTGCAACACGTTTTGTTACAGCTAATTATCTGATTCTGATTATTCTAAACGCATAATCTATTTTGAAAAAGCAATCCCAAACACCCCCTATTGATACTTTCGATTCAATATCCTACCGTGCCGTATCAAACATTTTTAATACCTGGTATCAATACCCACATTTGAAAATTTTCAATAGTAGTGCCATTATCAAGCTCATCCATATAGAAAGATAAAACTCCATTTGAGTATTACATAATCATAATTGGACCATGAACTAACCTGTAGAAATCATATCTCTACCCCTGAATCATGTCTAGATTACTTAACAATTAGATTTAAGAATATTACGTTTAGAGACTAACACTTACTTAGATTTGTCATAATTATACTATTATATCACCACAAGTAACTTTATCTGCACGTATGATTGTCTATAGTTTTAGATATTTATTGTCACAACTCAGAAAATATTCTGATGAGACCACTTGTTGCGATCTCAGGTCGAGGACTAGATTATCCGACGGCCCAAAAATTCAGGGTATATGAATAATTTTTTTTGAGATCAGAGGCAACCTTTCTATAAAATCGAGAAAAAATATTACACTACGAAAAAACGGTATAGAGACGGGGTTGAGAGGTCACCCGTGCTACCCCTCCTAATACGCTAGCTCCGCCCTTGCTAACTGGCTGGTTCATGATCATGGGTTGCTGGTTTCATCATGTTATATACTCATAACGGAATGGTCCTTACTCTTGAATTGTAGGATACATTTAATTAATCATTGAGCCACTCTCTAAGAATATACAATAGCTTTGAGGAACTTACGCGATTAAGCACAACATCAAGTAAATGTGATCTTCAAACATTTGACACGTCACACAATGGTAACTAACAAATCATTTCTCTATGGTTAAATACAGTTTCCGTCTGTTAAATTTATTAAGAATTACAACTTTCGTGTTTTATCTTCAATAATTACAGTAAGCATCATTTACGTTTAATGTATGTCACATATGTCATTCTCTTAATAGTTGAACATTAGATTCATTTGTTAAGCCCATTTGAGTGCAATGTACATGATGATAGTTTAGACTTTCTAGTCTCGTATATTAAAAGGTTGAAATATGTGATAAACAATAAACGTAAAGTATATTTAGTGTAATTTTTAAAATAAGAATGAAATTTGTAAACTTTTTATCATCCCTAAACAAAAATAAAAGTATGACTAATTGTTCTCAAATTAATATTTACATATCTTTGGTTGACCAAATATTCATTGAGTCCGAATAAAATTTTATAATAGTTATTATCAATGCAATTAAAACCTAAGTTTGAGCCTAGGATTAAAATATTTTAAATGTCTCATTGGAAGTAAAAAACGTGAATTTTAATATATAGTTTATCTATAATATATTTCCTCCGTTGATTGTATCTACAAAGTGATGACAAACACAAACCCAAAAGATTTCTTTATTGGATTTTTTTTAATTTAATTAATAACAATAAAATAATGATAATGCTAAGAACAACTCATTACTATTCCCCATTCCTTGAAACTTAAGATAGAAAAGAAGAAAAAAAGTAACAATTATCCACTAGCACCCACCTACGACTCGTGCAAACCCCCTTTTCTTTTTTGTTTTTCATGAAAATGAAACTCATTACGGACCAAAGGAAATATTGATGAATAGGGTTGAAAATAAGTAAACTTTTATCGACCAATTTATGATTTGTTCCAAGTCCAACCTTCAGATTAAAATGAGCTTGATATATATAACGAGTTTGGTTTAACTTATAAAATGTTATTATTAGACTTATGTAAAGGATTTTTTACACTTGTTATAACTTATTCTTTTACTTTTAATTTATATTCATTTGCCACCAAATATACACGTTATATAAAAGTAGTTCCAATATTGAAATAATTGTTTACTTAAATATTTGAGCTTTCTTAGTGACTTTAATTTGATCATGAATCATCTTTAAGCCGAGCTTAAGACAACATTATGAAAGAATAACAAGCGTCAAGTTATCTAGAGCTCAAGCCCTATCGCACTATCAAACTTATTTTTGAGCCCAATTGATTTCAACCCTAGTGATATTATATATCACATGATACTTATAAATATTGAACTTACAAATAACCATATCATCGTTTGTGACATGGTATTAAAGCTTCTGCATTTTGATTTTTGACAATAATTGAATGATTAAATGTGGCCAATTATTGTATGTTTTTGTCTATAGAAATTGAATTTAAAACAAACCTACTTAATGTGGCCATTTAGTCCTTGCCTCACATCACATAAATAATTATGTTTTTTTTTAATTTCAAAAAGTTTTTGATATTTTAGCATGAAAAATATCACAAACAAGAACATGGCAATTGTAACATTGAGTCACTGAGTGTATATTTAACGAAAATAGCTTGAGGTAAAAGGTTATTTTTCAGAATAACCAAAACTTAACCTCTCAAAGATTATAAAAAAAAGTGATAATGATGCACGTCTATAACTGTAAAATGTAATGCACAGTAAAAAATTAACGAGTATGTGTCTAGTATAAAATTAAAAATTAACTAGTATGTGTCTTAGTGTTTTAAATAGTACGAACCTATAAGCCTTTTTTACATCGTTACACCAAAATTCTTTTTTTGTTATATCATGTTTAGGGATGACTCGGTATCGAAAATCCCTAAAAATTGGTACCGGTACCGAATATACCCACTACGGTACAGTTCGGTATCTGTATTTGAGGGTAAAACCGTACCGAAAATGTCAAAAGTCGATACCGAATCGGTACCGAAAATGTATCGGTTCAGTAAATTCGGTGCCGATTCAATACTAGTACCAGGTATGATTTGCTCTCCCTAATCATGTTCCTGTAAGAGGATTTGTGGATTACATCCTTACATTTAAAACAAAGGCATACACATTTGTTCGTTTTTAATGTTTCATAAAAAATGTTTTTATCATTTTTAGAAATTTATAAGATCTGGACTAAAGATACTTTTGTCATAAAAAGCATGTTATAAATGAATAAGCTAATGGTCATACGTCATCGTGAGAGTAAACTTACGTATCCTCATCGTTATAAAATGCATCCTCTTGATAACTCAAATCACCATAAAACGTACATTGATTGGCAAAAATTATCCTCGTTCATTATTCTTCATGTGCCGTCGATCAATGACCACCTAAGTGAAACCCTCATGAGCATGCTCATAAGAAATCAAGATCCATGTTCAGTTACAAAAATCAAATCCAGGTCAGGTTTTATTGGAAAACAGTAGGTGAAATGTGATGAATATTTCAAGTTGACTAAATGTAACTTAATTTTTAACATCTCTCCACTTAAAAACGTCAAATCAACGAATTTCTTTTTATCTTTTTATATATAAAAGGTAAAAAAAAATCTAATAATTTAACAA
The DNA here is from genome assembly GCA_947069175.1 of Scalesia atractyloides. NCBI lineage: Eukaryota > Viridiplantae > Streptophyta > Magnoliopsida > Asterales > Asteraceae > Scalesia > Scalesia atractyloides. The sequence continues at coordinate 51,265,676 of CAMTDV010000014.1, forward strand.
CTTTCAGTACCCTAACTAAAAAATTGGAAATAGATGTATACATTTAGCATAATCTAATATTCTTTTTAATGTAAAAATAAACATTAAAATACACCATGACAAGACAACAAAAACATGTCTAATTTAGTAATTTCAGCAGTGCACACCTCCACCTTTTCAAAACACTCGCAACTCTCTCTCTCTCTCTCTCTCTTCAATTCTCCCCCTTTTCATACTCCACACTTCCCCTCTCCTCCACACTTCTGCAACACACGAACTGCGTGTTTTACGAACATTTATCCCTCAACAAATGACAGCATCATCCTGCTTCAACCCCACCGATTCCACCGGCATGAACTCTCAAGTCGTCCAAATGCTCCAAACCAACTCCAAAAACGAAGCCGATTCACAGACCAAAATAGCAGGAAAAGAAGAAGGTTGCTCCAAAACGGTTACTCGAGAGTGTAGAATATGTCAAGAAGAAGACGATGAACATGAATTGGAGTCTCCGTGTGCCTGTAATGGTACTCTCAAGGTCTGTTTTTTGATCGGTTATAGTTTATTTAGGTCTTGTTTCGGTGTTTACAAGTGCTTACTTTTATTATTTGATTGTTGATCGTTGATTTTGGGCTTATTAGTTAAATTTTTTGATATATTAATTGGTGAAGGCGTGATTGCTTTGTTGAAAAAGGTTGAATATGTGTGGATTCCATTAGTGGGTCCAGGTTTGGTTCAGATATTTTGATCTTGTTAAAAGTAATAATGAGTTATTGAGTTTGGTTGTACAGGATGAATATGTATTTGTACAGTACAGCTCATTTATGAGGTCATTGCTTATGTGCTGCTTGCTTAATTCTTATCTAAATTTGAATGGGTTATTATTTTTAAAATGCAGATGATAATTTAGTCAAAATTAGTATATATTTTTTTTAATTGATTTGGATTGTCACATTTGATTGTAATTTTGTATTTGTGGCTTGCAGTTTGCTCATAGGAAATGTATTCAGAAATGGTGCAATAAGAAAGGGGATATAACCTGTGAGATTTGCAATCAGGTTTGGCCTTTTTCGGTCTGGACTTTAGTTAATGTGGCGATTTTACTTATTTATTTATTTATTAAATGGTGATGTATTTTCGACTTGTTTTATAGGTTTATTCACCGGATTATGCTCTTCCACCGGCACGAACAATCCAGATGTCATGACTATTGATATCAGGTGAAGTTGCTACAAAGATTTGAACTTTTTTATTCCTTTCTGCAATCTGCACAAGGTTTACTGTTTTTTACATTATTATTCTTATTGTCTTATTTAGGCATGCTTGGGGCCCACAAATCGATCTCCGGGATGCTCACTTCTTGGCTTTTGCTTCTGAGAATCGGTTTCTTGAACCGGATTATGAAGATTACGGTGTAGGAAGTAATAACAGTGTTGCGTACCTCCGGTTTATGGCTCTCATTGTAAGTGAAAAACAAGGGTCGTGTCACAAATTTTATAGAAGATCATATAAACTTATTATTGTTTGCTTAAATTAAATGTCAGTTGATGTTAATATTGCTGATACGCCAAGCTTTGCTGGTCACGAGAGACCTCGGGATGCTGCCAGAATCGTCAAAATTCTTTGATGTAAGTTTATATTGTCGGTTGACTTATACTTTGCGGTCATTGACTTCTCTACATGAATTGCAGTTTCAGGTTTCGGTTCTTCAACTTGTGGGCTTACTTCTTCCATGCTACGTGGTGGGCCGTTCATGGATAATGATTTTAAGGCAAAGAAGAAGACAGGTTAGTGAGTCACTTCAATTCGTACTCCTTTTATTCTTGTCTAACAATTGTGGGTAATAAAGTAAACCACGTGCTTGAAAAGATTTATTCTTATGTCACTGTTGTAGTTCATAGACAATGCAAGAAATGGGGCTAATGGCAATTAAGACCGCTACCAACAATCCCATTAGCAAATAATTCACCTATGAAACTTTTACCATAAAATGAAATCAAACAAACTGTTGTTTCTTTCCTCAGGTTGGATGATGAAAAATTAGGAAAGCGGTTATGTATATCTTTTCTGTTTCTTGATGAGCGGTTTAATGGCCATGAAGTTGAGTGCATTTGCAACACCTACAACAATCAAAGCCTCAAAGGCGAGAAATCTTTAAATGTATAGATGTTTTCATCCTTTCTGAATCTTGTTTCAACTGCTTCACTTGATGTCATCTTATGTAAATTGTGAATATTGGTGAGTTCATTGCCTCATTGGTCTTTCTTGCATTTTGTGATTACTTGTTGAGAATTCAATCATTCATGAAGTGTGAAAGGGGTTTCGACTGCGCTGTTTATCATCATTTTCTTTTCCATCAATGAGTTTTTTTTAAATATTTCGAAGGTTATAGGCGAAACTATTTGAGTTTAATGTGAAAGGGTCAAATGGCCCCACCAATTTTTTTTAATGTTTTAAAAACCGGTTGAACCATCTGGTAGAACCGGTTAAACCGTTCGGTACACTCGGTTGAACCACCCGATACACCCGGTTAAACTGTTTTTGAGCCCAATCCATTACGGTATATTTTTGTAAAATCTCGTTTTGAACCGGATCAAATGACCATTTTTGTTCAAAATGACCCCTTAGACCAAACATTTTGCGACCCACTAGTCCGCTACCCATCCGTTTTACCAAGTATGCGGAAAGAGTCCAAGAGACGACACTTTCCATTTGTCTTAGAATATAACTGACCACACTCATGTAAGGGATAAGTCAAGTAAGACCCACATGTGTTACCTCTTTTCGTAAGGATATTGACCTTTGCCAGTTGCCTTGATAGTGTTGTCAAAGAGGCAACATGTGTTGGGTTTGTGAAAGCCTTTTGGGCCTATTCGGGTTAGAGGTGGAAGGCCCACTTTGGGTTTATTTGGTGCCTAAGTTGTTTTTCGGTTAGTCTAGTATTGTAATCTTTGGCGTTTCTAGCAGCAGTCCGCGTGACCAAACCACGCAAAATTCTTGTGTCATATCTTCTGTTTATCGCGCGTGCCTTGTGTGTTGGTCTTGCTGTGCCACTTAATACCAAACAACTGGTATTAGAGCTTTGGCTCGTGGTTTTACACACCGTTCTTGCACTGAAACGATTCATAAAAAAGGTGGTTTATCCTGTTTGATGATCAAACATGGAGTCGGTTAGGGTGTTGGTTGAAAGTCGAAACCCTTGAAGAAGCCGTCGATTTTAAGGTTGATCGAGATATGATAGGAAAGTCGGCTAAAAGGTATTTCGATCACAAGAGTTGCCGGGTTTTTTTTCCGTTTTGGTTAACCTCACATGAACAAGATTTTGGATTTGCAAGGTGAGAATTCTTGTTGTTTGTTGCGTTGACCACAAGAAAAGGAGTTGATCAATTTCTTTAGTCTCTTGGGGTTCGTGATACAAATGAATAATTAACGTACAAATGGTACGAAGTGAAGGAAGCTAAAAAAAACACAGTGGCATAATGGTAAATAATCATAACTTTATATTTAGAGTAATTAATTACTATGTGTAGTGCGTACGTGTTTGGAAGTTTTACAACTTAATTTATCACAGGAGTTGTTTAATCTAATCATTCATTCTGAAGTGTAAGGTAACGATCCAATATAACGTAAGTGTGAAGATAAAAATACTACACTTGGAGTTACGTTGAAACAAAAAAATGCCATTGTCAAAATTTGAAATGGTTAGATAACTATTTGCAAAAAAAAAAAAATGAATTGAAACAAACGAGCGAGAAGGAAAGTTGCCTTATGCGACTAGGGCCGTCTTTGTGAATACATGAGAATTCGGAGGCCTGACAAGCAGAAAAATGGGCCCCTGAAATTAACTATGTAAAAAAGTCTAAAATTTTTGGGGCTCATAAGAGAGTGGGTTGAATGTGAATAGTTATATGGGCATAAAATAAAATAGGGTAAGTTAATCAAATTGGGTTTTACCTTTTTATTATGTGGACACCACCAATGAACAAAGGAGCGGATGACACAAAACGCATACAAGACATAGACCAGCAATCTGCATTGAAACTCCAGCCCATCAAGCTTCATCTTTAGCCCAAGTGCCCAACAAGCCCAGTCCATCAAGCTTGATCTTCAGCCCTAGTGCCCAACAAGCCTCGAAAGCTCCTATTCGGAAAAGAAATAAATTAGAGTAAAAACGGTATATTCATAATTTACTTACTAATAATACATTTACTACGAGGCGAAATAGTGTAAGGCAGCTACCTAACACATTCTCATTGGTCGTTGTTTTTTATATTTTACTTTCGAACCTTTAACTTCGCTAAATTAGCCACTCTGCTTTAAAAAAGAATTTCTTTTATACCTTTCAGTAATTAATTGTGGCTTTTTGTATCTTGTTTTAAAACTTCAACTTTGGTAATATATGTGTTCAACCCCTCTATTTGAAAAAAAAAACTTTCTTTTTATTGATTAGCTCTGTTCATATGCATGTTTCGTGCCTTTGTTTTAACATTGGTTATGTACATGTTTAGTCCCTCTACTTTTATTTCTTTTAGTATTTCATCTTTTAGCTTTTTCCCATTGCTACTGTGACGAATCAACCCAGGGGAATAGTGATCGTTTGCTATTGGTGGATAAACACTATTACTCCTAGACTTTAATAAAGTTACTCTGTGACGAGCATATTTTTACCTGTCTCGATGTAATTTTTATTGAGATTGTATTATGAGTAGTATGTTCAAATAACCAAAACACAGACATATATATTATTAAATTGAAATATATTCTACTTACCGTTCCACATAACAAACATGGCATAACACTAGTTTCATACATGATACAGTGGTAAAAGAAAATTAAAAAACCCTATAATATAACTATTGTTGTGAAAAATTGAATTATAATTAGGAAGAGAAAGAATTACATGTTTTTTAAAAGTTAAATATCAATAAAAAAACAAATTTACTATTCATGCCAACATTAAATTCCTATCTATATAATAATTTATAAAGTTACTCTATAACAAGCATATTTTTATCTATGTCTTTATGTAATTTTTATTAAGATTATATTATGAGTAGTATGTTCAAGTAACCAAAACACAACACAAACATATAACACTAGTTTCATACATGATACATGATACAGTGGTAAAAGAAAATAAAAAAAAACCCTGTAATATAACTATTGTTGTGAAAAATTGAATTATAAATTAGGTTTGTTAGTGGTTTTTAACTATTCAATTTTCTTCTAGAAATTTTGACTTCTTATCTTACCCCTTAAAATTACAAGATGATCCATTACTTTCATTAATCTTATTATTATTTAAACTTTAAGCTTTTTATATTTACTTTCTAGTTTCTTTTGCGATAATGTTTAACGTTTAGATCTAAATTTGGGAGTTAACACGTTATGCGCGTGTGTGATTCAACGTTTTAACGTTTATTATTTTGCGGTTTAACAATCTTTTCGCAACAAACGGGTCCAACATCAACTTAGTTATTCTTTTCTGTGTTTTACATTTTGATCTAACTTTGCAAGTTAACGCACACTTTTTTATAATAATGTTTTACGTTTTGGTTCAAATGCAAGTTAGCACGCTACGCGGGCGTGTGGTTCAACGGTTTTACATCTTTTTTTATTGTTTAGCAATCCCATTGCAAAGTGCAGGTCCAAAGTCGACTTTGTTATTCTTTTCTTTGTTTTACGTTTTGGTACAACTTTTGCGAGTTAACACGCCGCAATATGCATGCGTTGTTCAATGTTATTACGTCTATTTTTTGTTCAGTCGAATAGTCCGCCACAAAGCACGGGTCGCAAATACTCGAAATACATGTTTTAACATCTATAAACTTCAAAAAAGTCACATGTTGAATATCACTATTAAATTGCTATCTGGTTCTTTTTTATTAATTAGTTAATTAATAGTTAATGCTGGTAATGTCTGGGCATCACCACCTTTACCTCTTAACTAGGTCCAAATTTCAGAAATTAATCTCAGTTAAAAGCCTCGTAATTAGATAGTGATTTCGCGTAATTAAACAACCGCCCGGGGAGGAGCTTAGTGGAAACCGGGGGTGCACTTACCCCCCCCCCCCCCTAATGTTTCGGTTAGAAGTGTAAAATTTCTGATTTTTCGTCCGAAAATTTTAAAATTATAAAGGATCCCCCAATTATTTTACCTAAATATTTATATAATATATAAATTGGGTCCCAGACTTTCCGCACCCCCCCCCCCCCCCACAATATATAACACGCCGCAATATGCATGCGTTGTTCAACGTTATTACGTCTATTTTTTGTTCAATCGAATAGTCCCGCCACAAAGCACAGGTCCTAAATACTCGAAATACATGTTTTAACATCTATAAACTTCAAAAAAGTCACATGTTGAATATCACTATTAAATTGCTATCCCGTTGTTTTTGATTAATTAGTTAATTCATAGTTAATGCTGGTAATGTCTGGGCATCACCACCTTTACCTCTTAACTAGATCCAAATTTCAGAAATTAATCTCAGTTAAAAGCTTCATAATTAGATAGTGATTTCGCGTAATTAAACTACAGCCCGGGAGGAGCTTAGTGGAAACCGGGGGTGCACCTGCCCCTCTCCCAATGTTTCGGTTAGAAGTGTAAAATTTCTAATTTTTCGTCTGAAAAAAATAAAATTATAAAGGATCCTCACCCCACCCCAATTATTTTGCCTAAATATTTCTACAATATATAAATTGTGTCCCATGACTTTCCGCTCCCCCCTCCCCCATAAACTTTTGGTAAAGCTGCGCCACTGACTACAACATCATCAGAATATTAAATGATTCCATGCCAAAAGACTTTACCAAAATCACAAGATAGTAAAATATATAGAATCCCAACAAATATCATTTTAAAAGCCTCAAAATTATATGATTCCATAAGCGGGCTTTCATCCACGAGATCTCAACACCTTGTTTTTTCCCTACCCACAAATCAAATCTAGTGTAATCCTTCGTGCCGACCATGCAAAGGCATCCATCTATGGATCCCAAAAGAGGCTCTATGTATTTGAGTCGAACGAGTAGTTTCGTCCAATTACAAAGGGGATTCGATAACCACAAGAAGGTGGAATATCCATAACCTTGAGTTTTCTTGATGCACAAGTTAAGGGATTGTACAACATCAACTAACAATGTTTGGAGATATAATGAGTAAGAGCCATAAGCACAATACTATTGAACGTTCCAACAATGGAGACTCTGTACCTGTCTCCTTTCTACAGGATGACGAATTTTGAACATGTCTGTGGTTGGTACATTGTAGTCTAACACAAATTTTAGATATATTTAGTGTAATCGAGATTAACTTGGTAACCAAAGGGAATTATAATATACATCGAATAAGTTAGGAGGTGTGGGAGTGCACGCTTGTTCGAGTTGTTATAATTCCAATTAGTATTGGGCGGAGCCTCAAATGGGGGTTCCAAGGGGCAACGCCCCCTTGGCAGGGTCCGGGCCTCACCAGAGAACTGTTGAAGCTCTGTAAGGCTTGCTTTGCATTATGAAATCTAGATAGTCTTCCCTTGATTCCTTTTTAAGGTCGGGGTTGCTAATTGGCCCTTTGGAAGCCTTTTAACTGCCATCTTTAGCAAAATCTTTAAGTCTATTCACCTTAGGGAATTCTACAGACATGATTTGCTGAGCCTCCTTATCACTTTTTCCCTTGCTTTTGAAAGCAGCTAACTTTTCAGCCTGCACAAGCTTCAGCTCTAGGTATTCTTGTACATTTTTGGGCTTCTGATATCTTTTGAGGGACGGAAAGGTAAGTTGGCTGATGTCAGTTGTTGAATAGAAAGATTGTATTTCTTTTGAAACATTTCTAATTCCAATGGGTCAAGAACAATGGATAGTAGATTTATGGAAGGATTTATGATAGTGAGAGTTGTGGTTGTGGTGGTGGATGGTTGTGTGTAGTAGTGGTGATAGTGGTTTTGATAGGAGATACATCAGGAGTTTCTTCGTCATCATTTTGGACAATGAATTTAGTTTTCTTGGTTATGGTTTGAGGTATGGGTGTTTTTTATGGTGGTTGTGGGGGTAGTGATGTTGGTTTTCTTTTAAGAAGTCCTTTTGGGGACTTGTGTGATGTAGGTGGTGGTAGTGTTTGAGTAGTTGTAACATCTTGTTGTCACTTTTGTAGTGGCAACAGATGTTTTGACAGTGGAAGCAATGGTTTGAGTAGTGGAGGTGGGAACAGTGGTTTGAATGGTGATAGGTGTGGCAGTGGTTTGGATAAGTGCAACAGTGCTTTGACTAACTTTTGTTGGAACCTCTGTTGACGAGCCTTGGTTGTCTTGAATCTTTTTCTTGTCAATTATTTCTTGCAAAGTTATCTGCATGTTTGCTTCCCTTGTATCCCTTTTCTTTTGCTTTTCAACCTCTTTGGTAATTTATTCTCTTCTTGCCCTGTTGAGTGCAGCAATGTCAAGTTTTTTACCAGCTTTTTTGACCAGAGGTGGGAGCTTCCTCATGCATTCTTCTCCCTCTCCCTTTTTGGCATCATCATATTTGGGAAGAGTGAGAGCTTTACCAATGTTTTCAAAGATAAAGTCTTTGATGGCTTTAACTTCTGCCTGTGTATCTTGGTACTTGGCATCCATTGTTTGTCTTACTAGCTCTACTTGCATGTAATATCTTTCTTCTGCAGCCTGCTTTTGAAGATGTAGGAATGGTTGAACATGGACCCACAGTTCTTTTGCAATGTTTGCATTTGATAATCGAGGTCTGGAGTTTTGGCTCAAAATTTTCATCATGTCTTTGATCTCTCCAACAGAGGTTTCTAAATTTTGACCCTTTCTATCAGTTCTTGATAGTTTAATCCATCACCTGAGTTAACGGGATCATCTGAATTCCCACATGAGGTTAAACTTGGTTTTAGACCAAGTGTCCCTTGTTCTTGGTACTAGGGACTTCCAACTGATGAAGAGACTATTGTCTCAACAGTTGTTTTCTTCAAGGGGGTCTTAATGATGTAACTAATGTCCAAATGTGAGACTGTTATCTCTACAATTGTAATAGCTGCCCCACTTGAAATACTAACATGTGTCTCTTTGGACACAGGAGGTGTTGCCTCCTCTGCTTGTGGGATAGCAATGATCTCTGAGCTTGCCCTATTCACTTGTTGAAGTGAACTTTATGGTGATTTGTTGTTGAGAGGAACTAGGTATATGCAAGATGTATCAATTGCATCAAGCAATATTTTTAAGGGCGATGGAATGTTGAAGTGGGTGGAAGTGTGGAAAGAGAAGCAGCTCTTTTAGAGGGGCTTGAGTAGAGATATTCAATTGAAATATCTCCCCTTGATCTATGTCCCTTGTGCTTACAACACTCTCCTTTTGTGTGGATGAGTGAGGAGTTTGGATGGGTGGAGATGCTTGCATCTGTTGTGAGGAAGTAACAACAGATGTTTGCTGTATTTGTATTACAACATGTATATCTGGCATCTCAACCCCAGATACCCTTTCTTTTTTGTTTTTCTCTTGGATTTGGGGATGGGAATTGAAGTGGTTTGTATGGAAGTGTCTGGTGTGGGTTCCACAGTGCTATGTTGTGCAATGTGGCCACCAGGAGCAGTAGGCTCAGCAACAGAAGTTGTAACGTCTGTTGCTTGGTTTTCTAAAATGTTTTCTTGCATAACATTTTCTTGGCTTTTGACCATCATGCGTGTAAAAGTTTCATTTGAAAGCATACCCTAAGTATTGAGTTTTTTGGGTTACTTCGTTAAAAGCAGTGGTTTTTGCTGACAAGCACACCAAGAGAGTGTGGGAAAAAAATTCATTTCAGGTGGGAACTTTGATTTGAAAAGTGTTGCTCCCTCCCACCGTTTGACCTTCATAGCCCTTTTTCTGTTAACTCATTATGTAAGTCATTTTTGCGGAAAGATTCCATACCTGTCAAATCCTTTAATCTAAAAACGGTGGAGATGGATTCTGCAATGATTTCCACATGCTTTTTATTGATATGGAGGTTTTGAGAAATGGCTTTTTGTTTTGCAGTGTGAGCTTTACATTTGCCCAAATTTCACTGAAGGTGGATAGATACATGGGGGCGTTTGTAGTGAGAATGTAAAGATATTTTGATGAATTAATGAGTCGATGATAGAGTGCAAGTCCGTGTTCTTGCTATGTTTTACAAGATACGGTGTAGTTGTTAGGGGTTTTCAATTCAAGAGCCATGAAAAACTTTAGTTCAAATCTTTTGAAAATCTTTTATGTATATAATCTTTTGATTAAAAGCAGAGTTTGATGGAAGCAAATTCGGAGTTTTTCTCTTTTGAAATGCTTTTGAACTTATCAATAATGGAGGATAGAAAATAAACTTTATTTCTCATGGTTTATATAGGGTTACTGTTACCTTTTTCATCCACGTGGTTTGTTGCTATTTGTTGTAGCAAACCTCTATTTAGAAAGTAGGTCCCAATGAGGAACCGTTTAAGAAATTATGAAAGATTTGTTTTCAAAATATCAGTTTGAAACCTCTGTTGTGCTCAACAGACCTTTGAGTAACAAAATTAGTGTTTTGAATTATCCGACTGACTTTTGGTCAACCGAGTTTTGAAACACCTCTGTTTGAAACCTTTGTTGGTTAAACAGAGTTTTGAGTGAGAACAGTGGTGAATTTTGATGAAATAATGGCTCTATTTGACTTTTGCAGTCAAACAGTGGTTTTGAAAAAACAGTGGTTCTTTTGCCTTAAATAGTTGTTTTCCAACGTTGAACATACTTTTGACCCAGTGAGACAAATGTTACTCTTTTGAATAGAGTTTTTGATTTTGATGATTTTATCAATCTTTTCTTGATTTTAAAACAATAACTTTTGATTTTCTTATTTTAAAAACAACATTTAACAAAAATAAAGACACAAATTTTGGTGGTTTTTCAAAACAGTTTTCTTTCTTTTATTTGGATAGATGCACAGGTAACCTTTGTTAGCACTTTCAAATTACCAACAATGGTTCTCTGCCAATGGTGATGAATGAGTCATTCTTGCAGATGATCCAAAGCATTGTCTGCTTTGGATTTGGTGTTATCAACCACTGCAGTTGCTCCTTGGGATTGGTCACAAGGAGTTTTTGTACAATCTCCAATAGATATTTTTGACCTTTTGCAAGTGCCTACACACTAGGGTCAACTGGAAGTTGATCATTCCTAATAAGATGTTGACACCCATGTGGATGTCTGTTTACCCTTGGTTTTTGGGATTGTGGCACATGTTCTACATACCTTAAGGTGCCCTATTGCACGGTGGTTGTGCATAGCCTCTGGGTAGTGGGTTTTGTGGTACAACAGGGGGTTTGACCTGATCTTTGTGCCGAATGCTGATTCACATTTTGTGGGTGAGAAACATGGTCTGACTTAACTCTTTTGGGAAGTGACTGAGAATCTCTATTAACAGACCCATCATCCCTTTTGAAGTTCATTTTCTTTCTTGACCTATTTTGATTTACATCATATGGTTTAAGGAAAGAACATTGTTAGGTCAAGTGGTTGAGTTTCCCACAAATGGTACACCCAAGAGTAGATTCACAAACACTGTTTGTTCAATTAATATCATAGGATTTTAACTTAAAACAGTCTTTTGCCACGTGATTTTGCTTTCCACAGAAATCAAACTGCCGGGCTGGAATCTTATCTTTCTTCTTACCCTTATCTCTCTTTTCAGAGACAAATGTTTTAACATCTGTTTGAGAGTTGGTAAGAGGCATGATTTTTATCTTGGGTGGGTTAAGACCATTGGGTTTGTAAAATCAATGGGTTTGAAATTTTCTTGAATATCTGACCAAGTAGGTTTGAACTCATACTTTAGTTTTTCAGCTTGAATGGAACTTAGTGGCTTTTCAGGAGTTATTTTCTTGGCACTAGGTTCAGTGATCTTTATTTCTTCCCTAGTTCATGTGGTTGGTATCTTCAACCATCTCAGAGTTAATCGAAGCTTTGGTTTCTTGTTCTTGGTCATGTTTTCTTAAACCAACCCCAACTTCATATTACTATTGATCTGTTATCCAGAAGCATTCAGCACCTTGACAAGATTCAACCCTTTTTATGCTTCATGTTTCAGACTGCTTAACTCAAGGTCTTTTTCAGTTATTCTTGTTTTATTTTTATTTTTTTTACTTTTTCAAGAATAAGTTCACTGATTTGTACATTTTCTCTCAGGTTTTCAATTACCACATTTATGTTAACAAAAACAATGATGCATTTATCTAAACACAACGCTTTAAGAGTTTGAGGTGATACCTTTGAGGCTGCCGATTTATCTTGATCCACACTAGTACAATCAATGGAACTTTTGGAATGTTTCTCATCCATCCTTTCTACATGCTCTTGGTCATCAACATATGTTTGACTAGAGCTTTCAGCAGCTTCACCAGCAATTCCTTCACCAGCGATGGTTTAAAGCAGATCTTCTTCATTTGAAATATGCTCAATAGCCATAAAACAAAAGTTTTCATGTTCATCACAGTGATTTGCAATTAAAGAAAAGTTTTCATCTGTTAAATTCTCTGGCAAGATACTCTAGTCAACATAGCCTTGTGCAAAGAAGCTTTGTTGACTAGGCTCCGCTGGTGGAGGAGCAGGAGTAGCTTGGGGTGCTTGAACATGTGCAATTGGCAATTGGATATACTGAACCTGAGGGACATGTTGTAACACCCTAACACGTTTTGATCGAAAAGACGTAGCGGAAATACGTACCGTAAAATTTCTTTCTTTATAAATATTCTTTCATACTTGAAAAACATTTAAAACAACTTCTTTAGAAGAATTACGTCATTTTTCCCTTCATCTTGTAAATCAAATATAACATACTAATACAAATTACGTAACCACCTATTCCGTACAATTCATGTCTCCCTAACTCAATCTTCAATCACTTGTCCCTCATGATGATGATGATCCATAATTATGTACAACCTACACTCACCACACACATTCACATCATTAGTACACATTATATATATATATATATATATATATATATAACATTAGATTCATCATTATAGGGTCTCATCTCGTTCTATTCTCATATACATTCCATTCAATTATCCTTCTGAATTCCAGCATTTCATCCCGGTATCTAATCTTTAGTGAGTCAACAATAATGTACCTGCACTTCATTTCATTCTCAAAGGTAATCTGGTTAACATCGTTAATACTCATGTATATTAACACCATAAACACTTACAAGTTACATATGAGAGTTCACACATTCGAACACCCATGATTCAATAATGCGCATACGTCTTATCTAATGCAATTCATTCTTGTGTAATAAATCCTACTTCATACGCTTACCCCTCTACCCAAACTCTTACTTACATTTTACATTCTTATAAGTGAACAAGTCTTAGTTACATATTACTATATATATACGTCTTGTAAATAACAACCTACGTGCACACTCATTTCTATTCATGCTCACTTATAAGATTCATCTGTTGGAATGCATTTAAATCTATAAATACATGCCCACATACTTATTTTGTTCCCATGCATACTCGCTTACACGCCCCATTCTTACTTATACCTCATAAATGCTTTTTAAATGACTTTCGGGTACGTTTAGGGATCTTAAAGATGAGTTCAATACTCATCCATACTTCACAAAACCATTTGTTAAGGTTGAGGTACCATATGGAAGTAATACGGGGCATGGAATGAGTTCACGGGGTCCGAAATCGAAGAAAAACAAAATAAACAACTTTGCTATGGAAACCCCACCGTAAGCTATGTTAAGCACCGTAGCTTACGGTGGCTAGAAAGCCACTACGGTGTGGAAGAACCGCCTTGCGGTGGAAATAGGGCATTACACCTACCTACTACGTCTACCGTAAGCTACGGTAGAGCTTAGTTCCAACCACTTTTATTCTCTTTTTACTTTCACAAACGACCGTTAGGCCCCCGAATTTCTTTCTTCTCCGTTTTCATGCTTCCATGACGTAAATTAACCATATTTCAAGTCCCCAAATCCTTCTACTACTTAAGCACTGGATCAATCACTAAGTGTGGACCTGTTTGACCTCACCATACACTTTCCGTTACTTTTGAACTATAAACAACTTACTACAATATTCCTTCCCATCTATTTACATTTCTCAATCATTTTAACATGATTCTTAATCTTTATACGACAAACTTTATTTATGTACTAAGAAGTGAGGTTCCGGAATTCACTTACCTTAAGCGTCCGTGGGCGTGCTTGCTTCCTTGCCTCCTTTTGACCCGTTAGCCTTCCATGCTTGAGTCTGTGCCAATGTGGTTCCTATCCTTTCATGTCACCACATCCATATTCTTCGTTAGCATAGAAATCCATACTTATCATCAATCATTTCCAATTCATACCTTACATTAGGCTTTCATTAATCATTCTTAACGACATAAGGCATAGATCAACAGTTACATCTTTTCAAGCTCGTATAATTCTACATGTCATCATACACAACACATAATGATATAACATGTACCGTATGAGTTCTCATGTCTTACATGTATGTTAGGAAGCCTACCACATTATTCTCACCTTCATTGACTTTCCAGAAAGTCAACTATTAAACGTACAAGTTTTCATCCTTATAACCATACGTTTATGTTGATAAATTTAATCATACTAATAGCACTACATGCATTACATACTCATGTTTAGGACACACATATGGACATACAATTTCTTACAAGCACACATATACGTAATGTATCTAATTCATACTAGCATTTTCATGTGTCTACAACTAATACTATAACCCATGTTAGCTAAACCAACATCATTCCAATATTACTCCTTTATACAAATCTCATATGCTGCACATTTAGTGTACATCTAGTTCATAATTTCAATTAAGCAATTAGTCAAACATATGGTGAACATCCTACCATTCCAACATAGAGTACAACCTTCTAATGCACACTTTTTACCAAATCATATAACCAACCAAAAGTCATACATGTATCCCATCTAAAATAAATTTCTCATGTTCAATTACCACTAAATACATGACATCCTCATATTACACATTTTCATCCATTACTTCAATCCGATCTCATCTAGTAATCTCACCTAGACATTTCATTAAACACTTGGTGTGCGTACACCATTTAATGCACAATGTACAACTAATTCATGCTCATATTCTACCATCTTGCTATCAATCATCACCAATAACACAAAATCACATTACTTCCAAACCAGACTCAATCTAACTAATAAGAATCTAACATATACCACATCATACATCAAAATTATACAAGGATTGAACATGGTAATTCATTCATCTCACCATCCTTACTAGCACAAGTGGGTTTTATCCCAAAACATTAAATACTTAGAATCTTGCATAGTTCATGTTCTATATGGTGATCCTAACACGTATACATGATTAATATCATACAATTTCGTGGATTAAACATAAACCCACTTCGTACAAGATCACCAAATTATAAATTACAACTTACCTCAAGTTTATTAAGGCTAGATGGTGAAGAATCTTCATTCATGCAAGAGATTAGCTTCCACTCTCACCATCAATTTCTTCAATTTATGGGGTATTTGGGGAAGAACCCATTCTTTCTTCATATGTGTGTGTATATGTCGACCCACATACATACATCCATAATAAAATGCAGAATTTTATTAAGTTCCCATCTTTCTCTTTTGGTCCCCTACTTTTGAGCCTTTGGTTATTTACCATCAACACCACCCTTTCATTTATACTTGATCCTTATATTTTTAACTGAGTTAAATAACTTAGTTAGTACATTTCATACCCCAAGAAAGCATTCTATTTGGGGCGTACACATGTGGTGTAGGGACATAGTGCACAGGTACATGATTCAGATTTTGTGCAAAGTGGACTGTGTTTTGCACATTTGAACCTGGGGTGTTTTGGGTATAAAACTGTTGTTGTGTATCAGACCGAGATCTTTGATTAGGTTATGTGATCATTGGTGCAGTGTTATTAGTTTGACTCTTACACTCTCTAGAAAAGTGTCCCAACCTATTACACTTAAAACATTTATTTTGATTTATCCAACCCCACTTTGAACCACCCACTTTATCCTAGGTAAGTCCTAGCAGTCCTTTTGTAAAAATTGTTAGCTCTTAGACTGAGTAGGGATACCTGGTGTAATATGTCCATCTCCTCAGGTCAGTTGGATCTATGTGCTTAAGATTATCGAGTACAAACGAGAGACTAATAGTGACATGAGTATCATCTTTTGCTGCAAAGCATAAATCATGAAATGTTAATCAGAGTTGATTCCAATTGATATGTCAATAAAATAATCAAAACTCTGATCATTTCCCATTCCAGAGGATGATCCCTCATAACTAAAAAGTATTGTGTTGCCAAAAATGTAACTATTAGACACCTTTCTAGTTTCCTGGAGCTTTTTCTTTTGGACAAGCTCTCTCTCAAAGGTTAGGAGCTTTCCATGGAGCTGGGTCAGGATCATGTCCTTGAAATCTGGGGATGTTCTCATCACTATAGTAATAGTGTCTCATTTTTCAGGCATAGATTTTATAAATCAATTACTTAAAGTGGTTTTAGTAAATTCCTTGTTAACCAACTTTAATTCACTGATGAGAAATGAAAAACATTCAAACTGCTGAGTCAGGGTCTCCCCTTTGACATGAGTGAAGGTTTCATATTGCTGGTTAAGGATTTCCTGAGTGTTCTCGATAACATCCTCCCTCCCACCAAATTGTTCCTTCAATGCATCCCACAACTCCGTAGCATTGTTACAATGCAACAAGCCAACATAGATATCATCGGCAGAGCCATAGCCATGATACTGAAGACTTTCACATCTAGCCCGAATTTTTGATAATCTTGCTCGGAATAATTCTCCGGCTTCTTTGGCTCAAATACATTTGGGTTTTCGGCATTTGGTACCATTGGGACATGAGGTCCGAAGTCAACAGACTTCCAACACCCTGTATTTTGTTGAGCTAGTATATGCCCCATCCTATGTTGCCAGATGTTATATTCTGATCTGATAAGTAAAGGTAGTTTATTACTAAAGCCGATGTTGTGTGGATCATTTTGTGCCATTTTTTCTACTTCTTTTTCAAAAAAAAAAACAGAGTATGTAAAGACACTTAAATAGTTCTTCACTTTACAACTCTGAGCTACGAACTGTTATTGGATCTTTGTTGAGCTGATCTTTAATTGTTAAACTGATTGTGAAATCGAGTTTAACGTGACCAAGCTTTGATACTAATTGTTAGAACGAACTTTGATATTTGTAAACAATATTGATTATCATAATAGAATTCACAAATAGGAAGTCATCTTCAATGATTGTTTTTCATTAATCTCAAAGGATTCAAATGTTTTACAAATCAATTGACTCTACAGATTCCTACTCAGATGATCATGTAACAAAACAGTCCGTACAAGAGAAAAGGTGATGTGTGTGATAATAGATCACTAACAGCTGTGATCTATTTATACTAAGTACGAAAGCTTTGTTCAGTGATTGGTTAATGTCACCATGATAGCGACATCTAACATTTCTAACAGAAAATATTTCACAGATGTTGCAAATATCTGTGCAAATCCTATCATCTGCTCTAACTAGTCTAAAAATTGTTACAAGATAAGTACTTCTACATTTGGAAATAACTGTCTAAGCTATCAACTGTTGGTGAGTGCGTAACGAGTAGAATATATGGGTCTAGGCAATACTAAAATTGCAATGCTGAATTGAAGAAATGCTACTTGCTTAACTTTCCGTTAATAATTCATCCTTTCAACATATTTGGTGTAGCTTGACCTGTTTATGATTTTCATTTTTTAGGATTAAAAAGGATTTTTTTGAGTTAATTGTGGGAAACTTGGCAAGCCTCTTAATCGGTAGATTAGCACTTTTCGATAAATGTGTTGGTTATAAATGCTTTGAAATACATCAACTATGGCACAGTGGTGCAATGGTGTCAGATGTCGGCTCGATGGTTGCAGGGATCGAAGTTAGAAAAATTGAGCACTGTGGTGGTCAGCCCAGTGATGAGTGGGTGGTCGTGGGACTGTGGTGTGGTGGTGTTGTGTATGGTGGTTTGAGTGGTGCAGATCGACGATGGTTGTTGCAGCGATGGTTAGCTGGTGGTTCACAGTAGCAGGAGGTGTGAAGGTGGTCGGAGATGGTGTTTGTAGGAATTTAGGGGTTTAATGAGATGAGAGAGAAACAAATCGTTGATGAGGGAGGAGGGTTGAATTGGGAGAGGTTAAAGTTGTTTTATTTTCTTTTTATAAAAATTGTTTGTTTTTTTGTTTTTTTTTTTTGTAGCACAGAGGTATTTTAGTCTTTTCAAAGAAAACTAACAACACAAATGGATGGGTTAACGGGGTGGATCGTAATTGTTACGAAAGTGAAACCACAAGGACTTTTTTGATAATTTTTAAACTAATGGACTAAAATAATGAATTTTAACAAACTACATGACAAAAAACGTAATTAACTCTTAATTTTATAAATCATTAAAAGGCACGTTTCAAACATAGACCATGGGGTGTAGTGGGGCTTGGGTTGAGGGCTTAGGTTGACATGTGTCTAAGGTGGGCCCACCCGAGGGTGATGGCTGGCGTGGGTTATTTTTTTGAGGGGGGGTGGGTTGGCGTGGCCAGCAATGTGTGTGTATATATATATGTATGTATATATATATTTAACTAAATAAAATTTCATTAATGAATAATTAATTGTAATAAACTAAATAAAAAAACAACAAAAAATTAATAATGAAACAAACAATAGAATATAATAAAAAATACATTAAATATTCATGTTATACTTTCGCAAGATCTCGTTTTTCATCGCCAACGTCGTTGTCAATGCCTCGCTGGAAAGGTGTTCGACGTTATTGGCGAGAAACTTCATACCCACAAGTTTTTGCTTTTCATATGTTTTTTTGTTTCTCTTGTGCCTTTTCACTTGCAATTTTTTCATGAGATGCTTGAGCTTTTCTCTTCTCTTGTATCCTTTGTTGTTGGAGTATGTTGAACGTGTCAATTTTCGAGGCGATTTCTTCCAACTGATTGGTGTACAACCCTTTACCTGAAGCTGAAGTGGGGTCGAACCCGAGGGGGAAGCCCAGGTAGGTGTCGAAACCTACATGGCTCTATGAGCACGCCTTTTTGAAGTGTCTCTACCTGGTGGGCAAGAAGGAGTATCAAAGTCATCTAGGTAAGATCAACATCTTGATCACGAGCATCGGATTGAGCTTGGGACGAGGGTGTTCTTGCCTTTTGGATGAGGTAGATTCGCTACCGTTAGGGACTGCCACTCATTTTGAGGCGTACCTAGAAACGACGCGATGCCGGCTATCTCGGGAAGAGGTGAGTATACAAAAGGTTGGGGTTGGCCGAGGTTGGGTATTTAGGTCGGGCTAGGTGATAGGCTCTTTTGGAAAGCGTAGGGGTTGTTCGGTTTGGATTATCGGTTGAATGGGTTCATGATAAAAATATGAAGAAGGTGAATTGTAGAGATGTGGTAAAATTTTAAAAAAATGGTTAGTATTTATAGGGTAAAATTTGAATATATATATATATATAGGAGAGAGAGAGAAGGGCGGATCCTCTACATGAGACAAAAAACGTACAAAGTATACGCGTAATTTTCAGCTGTCGATTCCCCAGATCTGCGGCCATGATAGGCGCGTGTAATTACGTGATTTTACATATCAAACAATTAAAAGATATAATAGAAAAAGGGCAAAATCGTCATAGAATTTGAAAACCCCGCTATTCAAACACAAACCATCTCTTCCTATTTCTTCATTCATCTATCACTTTTCATCACCGCAGACGATTATTACGAAACGAGCAAACCCTAAATCGCCCAATCATCTACACAAAAATGTGAAATCGACTTGGAAATTTCAAAGAAGTACGAACGTAAGTGCATTACGTTATTATATATTCAGTTTGTAGTAGGATTTCATCTAAAATATGTCATTAAAACCCTTGACAGGGAAGAAGAAACGATCATCTGAAGCAAATAAACCTGGAATGGAACCATTGAAGAAGAGGAAAGATGAAGGTAAGTACATTACGTAGTTTTTATAGTCGATTTTTGTGAAAATCAGTTTAACTACGATTTTTTTATCTTAGGTACATGCAAAACAACAGTAACAACAATAAAATCAACAGTACAAGCTAAGGAAGTAAGAACAAAGAAGAACAATAACATGCGGTCTATTAAAAAAACTGACGGTACGTTAATCGTGATTTGGTTGTTCGTTGTAGTATATGATACGTAATTTTTTATTTATAAATACATTGAGTATATGATACGTGATTTAGAAACTGGTACATGATTTGGCCATTTTTTGTAGTATATGATACGTGATTTTAGATTTGGGCATACATTGAAGCATTTGGTAGGTGATATTGTTTGTTATTTGGGAATACATTGAAGTATCTATTACATGATTTGGCTACTTGTTGTGTAGTATATGTTACGTGATTTAGAAACTAGTACATGATTTGGCTGTTTACTGTAGTATATGATATGTTATTTCAAATTTGGGGATACATTGAGCATATGATACGTGATTTAGAAACTGGTACATGATTTGGTTGTTTGTTTTAGTATATGATACGTGATTTAGAAACTGGTACATGATTTGTCTGTTTGTTTTAGTATATGATATGTGATTTAGAAACTGGTACATGATTTGGCTGTTTGTTTTAGTATATGATATGCTTTTTCAAATTATACATTGAGTATATGATACATGATTTAGAAACGGGTACATGATTTGGCTGTTTGTTTTAGTACATGATACGTGTTTTGGAAACTGGTAAATGATTTGGATGTTTGTTGTAGTATATGATACGTGATTTTAAATTTGGGCACAAATTGAAGTATGTGCTACGTGATTTGGATGCTTATTGAAGTATCTGATATGTGATTTAGATTTGGCCATACATGTAGTATCCACTATGTCATTTAGCTATTTGATTGTATCTGAAAAGTGATTTCAGATATAGGATTAGTTGCATTGAACGTTTGTTGTTGCTTGCGCATAGTATGCGATTTATACATGTACGGTTAAGTCAAATCTCACATTTAACTATTCTCTATTACATATAGCTAATCGTCAAGTGCTAATTGTATCTTATGATGATGATGACGACTGTGTTGACCGACCACCCAAGAGATTAAAAGATGTTGCTTTGGAGAGCATTTTGCCTCCAAGAAAACCGTTTGTTCCGTACACAAACAAGAAGCTAACAGTGAGGGCAAGTGTAATCAACCTCCAAGAAGCAATAGTCAGCCTTACAAAATCTCAAAAAGAAGCAGTTAAACAAATGGGTTTTGAGTCTTTGCTTTTAACGAATATAACAACCGTACCAACAAGGATGGCATATTGGTTGTTAACAAATTACGATCCTAAACGCAGCGAGCTAAACATTGGGAACCACATTATTCCAGTTACACCACAGAAGGTGAATGACATATTTGGAATTTCTTTGGGTGGTGAAAAACTGATTGAGAAAAACAAACCAAGGAAAGGGTCATCAAAAGCACATGATGATTAGGCAGTGCAGTATACAATCAAAAAAAATTTAGTCACAACTGTAAAGAAAATATGAAAAAGAGCAAAAAGGCGGTCTAGGTTTTCAGGTTAAACTTCCTTGTTCTTTACAACTCATTGCTAGGTGATGTGTGTAAAATGAAACGTATAAATTACATCAAAAGAGGCATAAAACTAACCTTTTTAGTACTAATGTTTGGAAAAGCACGTTTCTTTGTTCCTTTTTTTATTTTCAGGATAAAAGAGCTTAAAAGAATAAAAGAAGCAAATAAGCAGCCAAAACCAACATAAATACAAAACGAAGGAGTAACGAGCCATGCCTAATTCCTCAGCAACACCCCAAAGACAAAAACAAGATAACAGAAGATGACCACTGGGTCATGCCCATCCGAACACGGGGCATGGTCAGACCTTGCACTTCAAGAAAAAACCTGCAGAAGCTTCTACGCCCACCACGGGGCCGTGCCCATACCAACATGGGGCGTGGTCAACTGTAAGATTTGCAGAATCCAGATAATACAGCGAACAATTGACCACGGGGTCGTGCCCAGAGGCCACGGGTAGTGTGGGGCCCTATGTGTCAGATGCAATAAATGAAGGAAGAGAAGATGGTTGGCCATGGGCCGTGCCCACTGGCACGGGGCCGTGGCCAGGCTATTGTTTGGACTATAAATAGGGGTGCTTGGTTCACTTCAAAGGCATCCCTTGGCAAACCGCTTCTCTTCACTTTGCCACCACTCCACCACCACCACTACAACACCAACACCCACAACCATCATCCATCTATCATCTTTAGAGTGTGTAGTAGTCTCGGGATCCAAGATTGATTGTAAGGGTTTTTGTCAAACAAAGGCCATGCTTGGCTAATCTCTTACATCACTTGGTGAAGACTAGTCTTTAATGCATTACTTTTGATTTTTAATCATTCGGCACTTTTTAGTTGGGTATGTATTAATGACTTTAATAACTAGTTTGTTATGTTGAAAGTGAATTTTCCTAACCATTTCTTCATGATGTCATTTATTTGCTCATTCATGTCTTTCCGGTCTATATAAAGCGCGTTAACTACTTGGAAGGGGGTTAGAAGGGTGGTTTGGTAAAGTCCTTGTCTTGTTCAGTGTATAGATCCTGCGAGGACTTGGTTCAAGCTTATTAGGAGCTCCTTTACTGCCCCAAAGGTATTGGATGGTGGGGGTGCGAATAGCTTGAACCCCTCATATGTAAACTACTATTAATACTTTAAACCGGCTACTTGGGATTGTATCCCTGCTGACTCAAACCACTTAGCCGAGGGTACGTCACCTTCAAAAGAGGGGCCTACCACTTTTCACATTAATAACTTATTTAATTATCTTCCAATATTCCGACCCTTTGGGATTGTATCCTTGCTGACTCAAACCACTGGGTTGAGGGTAACATCACCTTCAAAAGAGGGACCTACTACTATAACTAAGATAATCTCTTAAAAAGACTGAAAGTGCGAAAATCATCAAAGGATACATTAAAGATGAGTTGGATCCAAGTGATTCTATCTTGTCTATCTGTTTTCATTTATTTATCTTTTATTTATTTTCTTTTATGTTTAAAATCTTTTATCAAAAATTTAGATTGATTAGACGTTGACGATAAACCGGTACTTAAAGCTCTTGTGTCCTTGGACGACCTTGGTATCTTACCAACGCTATACTACGCTCACGATGGGTGCACTTGCCCAAGTGTGTGTTTAGTGTTAATACAATATCGTGTTTTATAAATTTAAAACTTGAATAATGCGTAAAAGGGGCTCAAAATATTAACAAAAATATAATACGCTCATCACATACCACTAGGTGAGACGACAAAAAGCTCAACAGTGAACAAGAGGTTCTTAACAGTAATAACAGATGATTCTACGATTAGAAAGCTAAATTGGTGTGATTATATGATAACATGCTTGAAAAGGACAAAAGAAGAGTGGAACGGAGAAGAGCCATACCATGGACCACTAACATTTCTTGCGGTATGTTTATATATGAATATGTACAAAAATTTCACATTTTCATATATTGCAAAAAGAAAAACATCTAACAAAAGATATTTACTAAAAAACATTGCAGGTACTTTATGCACATGAAAGAAGGTTGTCAGAAAATCCAGAATCAGTAAAAACCCCAGCAATCATGCATATCACCATTGAAATCTGTTAAAGGTTGATCAAGATTTATACAACAATGGCCCATTTTTAAGTGAAGAACGAGAAGATGAAGATGAAGAAGAAGAAGTAGCAAACGAGGAAGCACTTCATGCAGAAGGTGATCAGCAAAATGAACAGAATGAAGTAGAAGAGGTTGAAGTGCAAAATAATGAAGAAAATCAAGAGCAAAACAAAAATGACGAATCAAATAATATTGATTTGTTATATCAACCAGACATACATCATGAGATAGGGCCAAATACACATGAGTTTATCAATGTGGAAAGAACACCAAGTTCCCTTGATGAAATTACAGATTACATCCGAAACTATAGCACTCCTAACGTAGCACACAATGTAAGTACATATATGTACAATTACGTTACCTATCCATATAATATAGATATACATATAAATTCTTATAAAAAACTTAATGTTTGTAGCAGGAAGATCAACCAAATGAAGGCAATCTGAATGTGTAAAATGATGATGTTGGTGATTCAAATGAAGAAGCAAGAAGAGACAATGAACAACATGAAAAACAACAATCAACAAATGAAAGCAATACTCCATTGAGCATTCAAATTCCTATTGCTCAAAATGTAAGTGCTATATATAGTTTAAAAAGTTTCAAATAAATATCTATGTATGTATAACTAATAATCACAAAATGCATGCAGAAGTGGTTATCAAAAAGTATCAACAAAATGCAAGAAGCCACATCAAAGTTCCCAAACCACAATGGCATAAGGGAAGAGCAAGTTAGATGGGACTGTTGGGTGAGCGGGTACAAAGCTTACATCGAAAAAGAAAAGGCTGAAATTGCAAACCTGGAATCACGTAATGAAGAAGACAATTTACGTAATGAGGCCAATGAAGCACATGAAGAAGCTTATGATATTGAAGAAGAAAAAATGAAGCGGAAGTTACTAATGAAGCAAATAAAGAACGAAATGAAGCTGAGTTGCCAATAACACAAGAGGAGTCAAATCAACAAAACACGTTGTCTGGCAACATTAGCTCTGGGCTAATGGATGCTTTCATGGTCGCAACTAATAAAGCTGAAGAGGCTGCAAAAGTTAAAGATGGTGCCACTAAATGCCAAGTCATAATACTGAAGAAACTACTTAGGAAATTTTGAACGAAATGATACTTGCAACTGAGATAGTATCGCTGGAAACTCACCATGAAAAACCACATACTGAAGAAGACCTCCAAGAAGCGGCCCCAAGTTTTCGCCTACTCTCACAGGAATCAAATTTTGATGCAGAAGGCAAACTAAAATGTTGATGATGCTGTCAGAGAACTACCATTTCTACAACCAGATCTTCATGTTGATTTTCAAACACCAATTCAAGCTCCTAATCAACCCAATACATTATCAACAGTGGTCCCGTATATGTTAGAAAACAAGGAAAAGAGAATGATAGTGTTGTCTGAAGCATTTAAGTCACCATACATTCAACGGCCAGTGGCAATCCGAGCCAAGATCACCAATGATGAAACTATGTTGGTAGAGTATATCTTTGCTCCCACAAAAAAAACACAGTAAGTACACTATTATTTGGTGTCATGACTGATATTTTTTGTACCATTATCTAATAAAAATCTTTTTCAAAACAGCGAAATCGTTTTCAAAGGAAAAGAAACAAGTCCCTACTACAAGTATATATTCGAAGGATTGTACCCTGGAATCAAAGTATCAATTGGCATCTTGGATGCATAGGTATTTATCCTGAACATAGAAGAAAAGAAAAAAGGTCCAGAATCACCAATGAGACTGTTTTGTGAAACAAATATTATGGTATGTTGTTTTTTTATTAACTTCTTATTAACCAATCACGTAATGACATCACATTCAGAAACTGACTAATCATGTAATGACATAATGTAGCCTCTTGACTATTTCAAGGAAGAATTTGATGATCACAACAGGATAGATGCCCTGACAGAGAATTTAGAGATTACCATGAAAAAAATTAACATCAAATCAATCAATGACACCGATCTGTTATTCATGCCAATCATTGCTTCGGATCATATATATTGTATATGTTTCAATTTGAGAACCCTGAAGATTGATATCTTGGATAACAGCAAAGCTGGACACCCAAGCCTGGATAAATACAATGAAATCCCATTTCACCTGGTAAATATTATTCTCAATAAATTTACTTATATACAAAGAATTTTTATAAAAATTACGTAATTACTTGTTAGTAATTATGTAATGCTTATGTTTCAATCAGAGAGAAGCCATGTGCAACTACTTGCATGTACAATCACATCCAAACGCCAAACATTTGTTCAACAAATAACCAACAAGGAAGGACATGGACTGGAGAACAAAAAACAATGGTATTGACTGCGGAATTTTTACCATGAGACACATGGAGAACAAAAAACAATGGTATTGACTGCGGAATTTTTACCATGAGACACATGGAGACGTATATTAGCACACATACAAGAAGATGGGTTAGTGGCTTAAACAAAGAGTCTCAAGCTCAACAAGCCCAACTCAATGAAATGCGTTACAAATATCTTGCAAAGATTTTACTCACAAATGTTAATGAAGAACGAAATGTTGTTAACAGATTTGCACAAGAGTACAATGGCTTGGATGCTAATGAGAAAGCAAAAATGAAAGGAAACCTGCTCAAAAGACTTGAACAAAGGCAGAACAACTTTGTTTAATGTTGAAAACCATTGAATTACTTTACTTTATGTTCCTCTTTTGATACACTACGTTTGTTTCGTTGGTTTGTGGGTATGATGGGATCGGTTAAAACAATAGGTATTTTCTTTTGGTTTAGATGGTAAAAACAGTATGTTTGCTGGTTATATTTGAATGTTTGGTTTGTTGGTTTACTTGGTTAAAATATATGAATTTCTATGAAACATCTATTTTCCTGTATATATGTAATCACGTAACAACGGAATGTAATCACATAACACGATACTAATCACAAAAAATCAAAAAATGTCACTTGTATATTTGTAATCATGTAATAGTATAAAAGTAATCACGTAACAAATCATTCATCTCCTGAACTATAAGCAGGACAATATGTTCCATTGCTTAGACCAACATCAGTTCTATAGCTTGGACCAGCATCATTTACATTGCATGGACCAGCATTCGGATCAATTCCAGTAAGAACAGAACAAGTCCGCCTATCATGACCTATACCACCACATATTTTGCATGATCTTTTCCTCTTCCCTGTCCAACTGATAGCTTGCTCACGTGCAGATTATACCCTTTGCGTGAACCGCAACCCTTGTTCCCAATGCCCATAGGACAACGAACTACAGGCTCAGATCATGTTCCATGTGCATCCCCAATAATATATTCAATGATATTTCTTTTGTTTACAAATAACTTCTTTTGTCTTCCTTCATCAGTCTTGTTGGCAATGCCTTTCAAATTGTCTCTAAACAACTTAAGTTGATCAAAATCAATGATCAACTTATTAATAATGTCCTCACTTTAGTGCATTATATCACGAACAACATCATTAACAGTTTCATCCTGAACATTTTCACCATCACGCAAAACCATAGACGTACTTGATTGAGAAGGTGAATTACGAATCACATGTCTCATCCACCATTCAACAATATGTTTCTTAGGAAATTCTTTAATATTGCACAATGATAACACATAGAAAGCATGACGACACAACAAACCATATCGCTCAAAATGCTTGCAACTACATAATAGGGTCACCTCTTCCAAATTAAAAATGACCTGCAATAGCCAATTAAGTTTTCAGTATAATCACGTAATGTCACATATGTAATCACATAATCCCTTAGATTGCATTTCTAAATGTAGATATAATCACGTAATATCACATATGTAAATCACGTAACATGAGAAAAAAAACTTTATACCATAAGTAAAATCACGTAAATACACATGTAATCATGTAATAACACACAAAAAATGACCTGCAATAGCCAATTAAGTTCACTATAATCACGTAATGTCACGTATGTAAATCACGTAACATGAGAAAAAAACTTTATACCATAAGTAAAATCACGTAAATACACCTGTAATTGCCTAATAACACACAAAAAATGGCATGTAATAGCCAATTAGTTCAGTATAATCACGTAATGTCACATATGTAAATCACGTAGCATGAGAAAAAAATACTTTATACCATAAGTAAAATCACGTAAATACACCTGTAATCACGTAATAACACACAAAAAAACCTTAAGCATACCTCCACTACTCCATTCCCATATGCAGAACGATCTCTAATAAAAAACCTCCCATTATCACCATCGTTTGAAATAGAAACATTCAAACATTTGTTCAATGCTGAATAAATTTCATCTTGAACATAAAAAAAGATGGTCCTTGTATAAATTTCGGCAGCTTCAGCCTCAAGGGCATAATCAGTCCAAAAGTCTAGAGTTGTATATCTTGTATCATGATCATTTTTCCTGTGAGTATACCTTTAGGATTCCATAGCAATTTCAAAATGACTCAAGAATTCAAGAAGTGTCAATTGAGCATTAGAAACTTGCCCAAAGAAATGATTTTCACATCAGATCTTGATGTAGTACGCATGAGACCTGACATTGGCTCATCCCGATAAAAAGCAGGAATCCACATATCTCTAATTCGGTAAATGTCACAAAGCCAATCATGGTTAAAGAGATTAAAGTCAAACATAAGCAACTCCCATCTTTCTCAAATTCTTCAGGAGAAATAGAATCAGTCCATACAATACTACAAATCCACTGTTTAAAATCATCATTGTTGCATAACGCATACCCAACCTAAAAAACAAAAAATATTATATTACAATCATGCTGATAACCACGTAATGCTTTTAACCTGCAAGTGTAATCACGTGATAAGCATAAAAATACCTTATCGGCAACTTTCTTCATAATGTGTATGCCTGCTATTAGGGAAAATTGAAGAAATAGCTTGTTTCATAGCCGCATCTTGATCAGTTACAACAACCAACGGTTCCTTGACAAAAAACTTCTTGAAACAATTTAATAACCATGAATATGATTCAGTTGTCGATGGTCTCAATAACCAGCTCCAAGAGTAATATTCCGAAAGTGATTGTCAATCCCGATAAATGGAACAAATACCATTTATACCTGAAAAACACAACACATTGCTTAAAAAATTCAATAGAAAAAATTAAGTAGTATGAACATAATTACGTAATGACATACTTGTTTAAGTTGTAAGTTGCATCAAATGACACAACATCACCAAAAACCTTGAAATTTTTTTAGATTGTTCATCAGCCCAAAAGAGTCCAATTAGTTGTCGTTGACTATCAATAGTCTATTCGAAGAAAAATCAGGAAGAAACTCTTTCTTCTTCTTCTTCAGCATATTAACCAACATATCAGCATCAAACTCCCCAATATATGTATTAAGATCCCTTTTAAAGTTTTTAAAATCCACCGCAGTAGCACCAACATTTTCAAAACCACCATAAATTGTCCTCATTACATTAAAAGCCCTAACAGGACTAATATTAACCTTGGACATATTGCATAACACTTGCATATGCTGATACGTCAAATGGTGTGACGACGAAAGAAACTGCATATCTTCTTCAGCAACAAACTTATGATTATGTTCCTCAACAAACTTAAAAACTTTAAATTTTATACCATCTTCTGAATTCAATCCCAACTGAGCATTCCAACCTGTTCTTTTTTGATGGTTTGCACCTAGTAATCGACTTTTCTTTACCATCATCATTACTAGAATTGTATGTTTTAGATGATTTCATTCCTTCTTTTGAACATACAAAGTACTTCGTCCTCAAACCATTACCTTGAACATATTGACCTCCTTTACGAACACTAAAACCTCCACTTTTAGCATATGTTTGGTAAAACTCATACGCATCATCAATCGAAGCAAATTCCATATCAACACATGGCTTAATTGAACTAGCAACTTGTGGTGTATATAGCATTGTATCAAAACGAGAAGAACTAATTTTAGATTCACATTCATCATTGGCAAACAATGTTGTAAAATCACGTAACAAACATAAAAAATAATGTTTTGTAAGTTACAATCACGTCATAAGCAAAAACTAATAAGCATATGAAACATAACAAAAACTAAGAGAATATAGTCACGTAATAAGCAAAGCAAAACAGAACTAATAACGAAAATAGCATAAAACTCCAATCTTAATTGAACCAGCAACTTGTGGTGTATACAATATTGTATCAGCACGAGAAGAACTAGTTTCATATTCCCATTAATCATTGGCAAACAATGTTGTATGCTGTAAATCACATACAAACATAAAAAAAATAAAGTTTTGCTTATTACAATCACGTAATAAGCAAAAACTAATAAGCATAACAAACAAAGCTAAAATTAACAAACACTGAGAGAATATAAATCACATAATAAGCAAAAAAAACATATAAAAAAACAGGTATCTTATAAATAATCACGTAATCGCATGAAAAAACATAATAATTATGGAACAAAAACATAACAATTGATTATAACAACTATTTGATAACAAAAAACGCAGATTCAAGTAATCACATGAAAAACATAACAATTACAAAACAAAATCATCCAATTGATTATAACAACTATTATATATAGATATAATTTGCAACATACCTATGCATTATGGTTTGTACCATAATGCTTAGTGGGTTGTACCCACTAAAGACAAATTTTTCTATGCAACATACCTATGCATTATGGTTTGTACTATAATGCTTAGTGGGTTGTACCCACTAAAGAGAAACTTGTATATTTATATATATATATATATATATATATATATATTTGTACCATAATGCTTATTGGGTTGCAATGTTTTAAAAATCGGTTTAAACCAGCCGGTTGTACCGGGTGAGCCGTCCGGTACACCCAGTTAAACCGCCCGATACACCCGGTTAAACACTTTTTGAGCCAAATCCAATAAGGTATAAAAACCGAATTTTAAAACACTGGTGGGTTGTATCCACTAAAGACAAATATATATATTTACATTTATATATTTAGTAGTATAATTTGAAACATCTAAATAGCGATGGGCTCGGTACCAACCGGTACCGAAAATCCCCAAAAGTGGATACCAGTACCGAATATATCCGTTACGGTTTGGTGCCGGTATTTTAGGGTAAAAACTGGTAAATAACGGTACCAAAAATGTTAAAAGTCGGTACCTCGACACCATTTGCCAATCCCTACATTTAAAGGCATAAGTATATTGTACACTTATCTTTGCTGTTTTTTCCTACATCAATTTCTTGCATTATGGGTTTGATTTGATTGTAAGCTTTTAAAAGAATGGCCACGTATTTATTTCCTATCCAGTATTTATATTGGTTTGACATTTGTTTCTTTGGCTCTTTAAAACCCAGACATCTCTTCATATCTCTTTCTGTTAGATCTCTTACTCCCTCTCTCTCTTAGTTGCAGACACCTTCTGACGAGTTTTTGTAGAGAGAGGAACATCAATGGGGTTTCTAGAGAGAGAAACAAAGAGAGATGGCATGCTTTTAGCCCCCCACCGCAACGGGGGGAGCTTACATCTAGTTTGATAATAAAAAACTCCAATTCAAACTACTAGAAACTAGCATAAAAACTATAATCTTATGAATAATCACGTAATCGCATGAAAAAACATAACAATTACGGAACAAAATCTTAACAATTGATTATAACAATTTGATAACAAAAAACTGCTATTAAAACTACTAGAAACTACAAATCGAGTAAAATACAAAACAAATTTAACTTCAAATCAAACCTGAGAAGTTGAATTTTGAAGACATGCTAACACAAAAAACGAGAGAACAGATGAATGAAGAGAGAATGAAATCGTATACGATCAATCAATTCTTGTAGAATGAGAGAATTTAATCATAAATATACTCAGAAATCTGTAATTGATATAAACCAAAGATGAAAAGACGAAAATACCCATGCAATCTATTGTCGCGTACACTTCGTACGAATTTTAGGACTTGTAGATGATCTGGCCGCTATATATATATGTATATGAAAGTCTCGATAAACATACCTTTCGATATCACACGTAGGTTGGATGGTGGCGGAATCACACAAACAAGCTAATCAATCAAGAAAAGAAATAAGATGAAGATCAATAGAAACTAACTTGCATACAAGATTTGTCTAATACAAGTTGTTAGTCACCCAAGAGCCACCACCCTAATTACATCATTTACTATTTATACTACTAGGGTTGGTGCTCCATTAGCCTATGCCCTTAGGCCCAAAAGTAACCTCTAAGCCCAATTACAAACAATTAGCCCAAACTAACATGTAACTAATGCGTAAACCTAATCATGAACAAAAAATCTCCCGTAGGTTTACTGCATTAGTTTGTCTTCAAGCTTCACAATCTATTGTCTGCTGCCTCCAAAAAGTGGTCCTAGATCCACATACAATCTGTTTTGGATTACAACAGCCATTGCTCTGGTCCAGGACTTTGCACAGGCTTCATATTTGTCACTTGTATGAATTTGATGCTGGCCAAGAACTTTGATGTCTTCCTCATGAAAGCTTATGAGTTCCAGCACGTCTGACAGCCTAAACGCCTTTTCTTTAGTCACAGTCACTGCTTCTGCCATCCTTGGATCGTAAGCCCAATAGCAAAAGTTCTTGAGCACTCCCTTAGGGAACTTTGAAGCAGCAAGAATGACCTTTTCTTTATCGGTTGGTGGTCGAATGACGGTTTTCGTGCACTTGTGGGTGTGATGATCTCGTATTCCTGGATTTTTCTTCAGATAGGTCTCAGCCGTCTTCATCGTTGGGAAGTTATGTTTTACTTCGTTTTCAAGCTCTGAGTGGAAAGCCCCTCCTTCACCCTGCTGATTTAGATCTGAATCCGAATATGGAGCTCTCAGTAGACTTTTCAGAGCAATTTCCGTCCAAGATTCGAACTGTGACTGCTTAGAGTAATATTCCTTGTGTCCACTCTCTCTAGTCACTAACCAAAGCTTTTGGTCATGATCGTACTTCCAACACTTGACTTCTGATTTGTTTTCAACTTTATTGTAGAAGCTCGATCCCAATCTCATAACACACCGATCAGACACCTTTGAAGGATCCTTGAGCTGGAAGTTCTCGTCAAGTGGATTGACATCTTGATTCTTCATTACGAGCATCTTTTTGCTTTGTGGATTCTTTGCTTGTGGTTGTTTTCTTTTCTTAGTTTGCTTTGCTGCAAGATAGGCTTCCAGACCAGCTTCTCGTTCAGCATCTTCAGCTGCCTTTTCTTCAGCTGTTCGTTCGTGGTGAGCAACATTCAGAGGATTATCATTTTTATCAGCAAATTCAACACCGAACTTCTTTTGCATTGCTTTCATTTCATATATCTCAATCATCAAAAAACTCACATCACCCTGTAACTGCTCTATTGCTTGGTCTCTAATTGTAATTTGATTCTCCAGCGATGCTATTTGAGCATTCTTCAGCTCGTTATCTTGTTCAAATAATACCACCCTTCATTGCAGCTTGCTAACATCCACCACGTCATCGTCATCACTATCAGACTGTTCAATGAATTTCATCTTATATGCAGCCATTCTCACAGCAGCTTCATCATGCTCAGATAATCCAACACCAGAGCTTCCAGCTTCATCACGAAAACCACGTGAACTTTCCAGTATGTCTGTAATTAGGGCATCTTGTGTAATTGGCTCAGAAGAGACTCTTGGACTTGCAGGCTTGTGGCTAACAAGTGTATCGACGTTGGTAGGAATGATTCCGGAGGAGGGATCCCAGATTCACCCTGAAGATACACAAGTAGATCAGCTAGATTCTCTTCGGATATAACATTCAGTTCTTTGACAGGTGCTTCAGCTTTCTCGGATTCAACATTTTCTTTGTCTTCATCTTCAGAAACTAGATCTTCGACTACAGGTTCAGGCTTCTGCGGTCCTTCAACAATTTGCACATCGTGCTCTTCAGCTATAATCACGTTTCTAGGCTTTGGAGCGGAAACAACCTCTAGAAATTTACCGTGTTTAACCAACGCATATTTTTCGATGAATTTAAACTTTATATTTTCTTTCCCGCGCTGCTTGTTTGTTGCTTCAAAACAACTCGGACCTGGCAGCTTTAGATTCAAGAAATTTGTCCCTTTCTTTAGCTCTGGATATTTCTCGTCAAGAATCATCTGCATAAACCTTGGATAGAGGAGGAAGACCTTCTTCTTTGGATTTTGCAGCATGTTCTTCATGTTGTCAAAGACAAATGCTGAGAAATTATAGTCCCAATCATTCACCAAAGCAACTAATGCCACTGTTTGTGTTTGATTCAGCTGGTCTTGACCTCCTTTGTTTTCGAAGGTGCATAACAACAAAATGTGAGCGAGACACCTCCAGTAGGTGGAAACATTTTCTTCAGCAAGGTAGGGTAAGTTCCTTCATAACTCATGTGTCGTAGAGCTTTAAGCACAAAGTCTCTATCAAAAGCTGTTGGATGTCGTTCGTTATCTTCAAATTTCAAAACTTCTCGTATAACTTCATCGGAGATCACAATGTTCTTTTCTTGGATCTTTGACTCGTCAATAACTGGATTGACCTTTAAGGCGTGAGTGAGTCGACAGTCGTTCAATCCGGTCACAAGAGAATTGAAAATCTCATTGTATTCTGATGGAGGGTCTGACATTAAAAGGCTTGATTATGGAAAGCTTCGACATCCAGTTTACGTTCTGCCAGCATTTGTTGCGCCATTTTCTGCACTTGAACAAACTCGTAAGTTGCCATAATAAAATTGACTAATTTGATCCTCTAACCATTTGACCTTGAATCAAACAGTTCATCGAACCTAATTAGTCAGAGGTCCAAGAAAAATCAAGGGTTCAAAAAAGATTTGAATCAGTCAATCATTTAAGATTCAAAAGATTCAAATCATTTTGAACTAGTCAACAATTTCGGATGACCTGGTTCAAAGAACTGTGTGAACCAGGTTAAGGATCTCGAATGACAAGGGTTCAAATTAATGACCCCTTGCCATCTCGAATGAGTTAGAATGCATCTCGAATAATTATCCGAGATGCACGTTAAGTCATCTGAGATGGTCATGAAATCATTCGAGATCCATTCGAGATGCCCAAAGATTTATCCGAGATGCTCACTAGTTTATCCGTGATGCATGGGAGTTCTAACCTATTAGTCCGAGATCAGTTCGAGATGGGAGTTCGAGAGGAGATTATAGGGACAGATTCGAATTGACTGTGGCTATCTCGGATAGGGTATTTAATGACATATTTTGGGCTCAGCCCATCTCGGAACAGTAATCCGAGAAGACTTGGGTCAGGCCCATTTCATCAATGATTTAAACGAGACTGGTTTGAGATAATGGGCCCAACAGTTTAGTATTTTACAATTGATTTGCCATGTGGGCCCATATCTTTTCAAAACAATAATGTCTTTTGTCAAATTCTGCAATTCATCCAACTGAGCAACCTTTTCAGCACTTCACTTATTAAAAATAATAATAAAATATTAAATTAGGAGACTAGCCATGGGATCAAACCGTTTGACGAACTAGCTAAGGAACATTTTTCAGCACTTCACTTATTCAGACAGGTCCATGCGATTGCCTATATAGGTGTCCTTTTAAACTTATCCTGTTAATCCCTTTTTAATATCAACCTTTTACTTTTAATCCTGAAGGAACAAGCTATAGCGTCCATGTATCCCATAACATGTCATACCCCCACAATCAAGGTAAGCGCAATCGTTCATCATAACAAGTGAGTATACTGGGATCATCCTTCGATTTTACAACGTCAGTGTAGGTGGTGAACAGGTCAGTACTTCGTACTGCAGAACAACCAAACAACATCTGACGCGGGTTAGGCTTTATACCTTATAAACTTGTCCTTTCAAGCACATGGAGTTGTCTCATAATGGGATTTCCTTTCTCTTTAAGATTTTGGCCTTCATTTTGGCTCTTTTAAGGATATCCGGACTGTGCTAGATCTGCATATGTCAGGATGCAACAAAAGGGCAGAACGGATATCCCCGGATGAATCATCAGCATAAAGACCCAGAAATTCAGACGTTGGCTATATATCAACGCAAGATTTAAGACTATGAAATCATATGCCGATGATATGTTATCCACATGACGTATAGCTTGCAGTACTTGGTGTTTAATTCTTTATGTCCTTTGAACAATAAGCCTATCAGCACATCACATTGGATCCTTGCCTTTTCAGCTTCGGTACCTTACATGTGTTAGTCGAATTCATTAGTACGGAAATTTATTTCACTTCCCAAGCATGAAAACTCTCCCCCTCAACCAAATATTAATCCCCTAAATTTGTGCAAAAGTAGAATACTTTGTGCCCAAATATAATTTATTATTGGGAATGGGAACCCACTTTTTTTCTGTTCAAGTTTGATTAAACCTCTGTCATAGCAATCTCAAATAAAATGAACTTTGATATCAATGTGCTTGGTCTTGGAGTGAGTAACAAGGTTTTTGATTATTAGGATAACGACATCATTATCACAGTAAATGGTAGTGTCAAGATAAGTAAAACTGTAATCCTCGAGCTGGTGTTGCATCCAACTAACCTGAGAAAAACAAGCAGATGCTGCAACATATTCGGCTTCTGTGGTAGACAATGATACCGTTTGTTGCTTTTTGCACTACCACGAAATGAGTCTGTCTCCCAAGTATTGACACCCTGACTTGTTTATTTCTGAATACCCAGCAAGTTCCAAGAGCGTGTTTGCCTTTGGGAAGTTTCACGAGCTTCCATACACCTAACCTCTCAAACTGATTAAGCTCTTCATGCATTGCATCGACCCATCCAGGTTCCTGCAAAGAAACATTAATGTGTTTAGGCTCAATCTGCGAGATAAAACATGAATATAAACATGTGTTAATGGTTCCTGATCTACTGCGGGTTTGTACACCAGCAGAGACAGGACAAATAACGTTTGTAATCGGATGGTTCTTCTGAACACGCTGTGGAATTGCAACTTCAGATGTTAGTAGATTTGATTGCAGATTTGAAAAACTTCGTGATGCTATTCCAGTTTGCTCCCCCTCATGTGATGCAGCACTGTTATTTGCTACCACTGGATCAACAGTGCTTTCTGGTGGAACCGGATCTTGGAACAATGAATCTCCTTGATCATTTGCGTTTGAAGGACACTGGTCTGTTGTGTAGACTCTTCAGTATTCTGTACTGCATTATCAGGAGTAGATTTAGGAATTGGATCTTGGAGCGAAGAGGAAGAAGATGATGCTGCAGGTGTCGCATGGAAACCCGATGGATCTATGGTGAGTCTCTTAAATACATCTTGTAGCGGTACAATATCGTCCTCAACTCTAATGGGAATAGGTATCACCGAACTTGAGACATATTCAGTAACGACCACATCAGGCAGAATATTAAATGATTTGAACAATGAGAAATAATCATATAACCAATCAGGGCCAAGTCAAGCATCTTTTGGATTTTCTTCCAACCAGTCCACATAATACGTCTCCATGATTTGCTTATTGATCTCGTTGTATACTCGACAAGTGATATTTTTAGCATAGCCAATGAAATAGCATGGATTTCCCTTTGCTTCAAATTTTCATTTGGCATCCATGGTTAGGAGAACACAAGGACATCCGAATGTGCGAAAATGTTGCACCTATGGCTTCTGTCCTCAACTAATTCATAAGGCGTCTTCATGTGACGTTTGTTGATTAAGGCATGATTCTGAACATAGCAGGCGGTATTGACTGCTTCTGCCCAAAACATTAGTGGGAGACCAGAATTAATCAACATTGTTCGAGTAGCTTCAATAAGAATTATGTTACGTCTTTCAGCGACCCCATTTGTTGAGGAGTTCGGGCTGCAATATACTGACGATCAATCCCTTTATGGGCACATAAATCATTCAAATTAACATTTTTAAATTCTATCGCATTGTCACATCGAATGATCTTTACTCGTTCATTTTCTTGATTTTCCATTATAATGATGAACTTCTTTATCAATACAGCAGTTTCGCTCTTTTGCTCCAAGAAGAAAACCCAAGTGAATCGGGAAAAATCGTATGTGATGACTAGACAATATGCCTTTCCGCCAATGCTCAGCACGTAGATAGGACCAGAAAGATCCATGTGAAGCATTTCTAAAACTTTAGACGTTGTATGCACAGGCTTAGGTTTGTGTGGTCTTCGATGTTGTTTCCCTCGGGCACATGATCCGCATTTTTCAATTTGCATAAAATCCTTGATTGGCAGATTTTTGACCAGACCTCCTTTTGCTAAACGATTTAGATTCTTCATGTTCAGATGACCCAGGCGACGATGCCATAGCATTGCATCATGTTCGGCGACTTCAGAAAATAAACAAGTGACTTGATCAGTAGGAGCTTTATTCATGTCAAGCACATAAGCATTTCCTCGACTCTCAGCTTCAAGCGGGTACCAATCTTCAGTAATAACAATCCCAGGTTTAAGGATCATGCAGCCATTCTTTGTGAATAGAACTTCTAGACCATGTCGCACATTTGAGAGACACTTAATAAGCTATGCTTGAGCTCAGGAACATAATTGACATCAGAGAAGCTGAGAACACCATTTTTTACTGTGCCCTTCGATGTTATTCATCCAGTTTCTCCTCCTGCAAAGTTGACGAGTCCACCGTCGAAGATTTTGATGTCGTTCAACTGGGAGATGTCTCCTGTCATGTGTCTGGCACAACCACTATCGATGAACCAAAGGCGCACGATAGCCCTCCATAGTCGTTCCTGTACACATAGCGGAATTTAGTGAGAAACTGGTACCCAGATCATTCTTCATCCGGGCTTAATATCCTTCTTCAATCCCTTTGAGTGATTTGAGTTTTGGGATGAAGATGCTTTTGAGTATGATGAGTTGGAACACTGAGACTGGGAATCCGTAAGAGTTTTAGGTTTCCAAATTTCTTTCACTGTTTTGGTAATTGAGTTCTTGTTATGTGTGATGTTTGATTTTTTAGATTGTTTACTAGTTCTGGAAGTTTTTTTATTAATTCTCTTTGCAAGGCTTGTTTTGCGTGTATTTCCGTCTGGTTGGTTGATGGTATAAGCCCTTTTGATGATAAGTTTTCTTTGGATGATAGAACACGAGAGGACAATGAACACAAATTCGAGCTATGTGTCCCGGAATTCCACAATTGAAACAAGTTTGTCTTTTGAGAAAAAGACTTTCAGTTCTGCTTGTGTTATTCTGGGAAGCTGACTGGGTATCTTCTTCGCACTTGGTGATGATTGTTTAGATGCATGTTTAGCCTTTGATGTATCCTGCTCACAATCATCAGCACAAGAGTGAGTATCGATAAGTTTACCCTTCAACTTAGGTTCAGTCGGTTTTTGAGGAGAGCTGACTTTAATTCTTGATCTTTTATTTTTTCGTGACCGATTTTTCTTTAAAATATTAGCTCCTGTGGACATAGTTTCATTTGAAACCTTTTCTTTAGAAACTGAGTCAGTTATTTTTTAAATAGTTTCATCAGAAACTAAACTCTCGGGAATATGTGATTCGCATTCACCAGATGATGAGCAACTTTGGTCAAAATTTGTTTAAACTGCTAGATGCACATTGCTCATTTTCTGATTAATTAGAATCATTATCCTGAGATTCTGATGCATCGGATATCTCCTGGTTATCACCTGATTTACTTACACATTCAAGCACAATATCATCATCACAACATTCAGAAAGATCTGAGGCATCAGTGAAATTTTTCACAACATTTGAACCTATCAGATGCCTCAGATGTCTTTGGTAAAATAGTTAAATCAGAATCCGAATAAAAAACCACAACATTTAAAGTTTTAGGTTCAGCAAATTTCTCAGACAAGCCCTGAGTTTCAAAAACCAAAGACTGAACAAAATCCCACACATAAGTATCATGTTTATCACATAAACTATCAGAATCATCTGACCAATTATCCTCTTCGGACCGCTCCTCAATTGTCATTGACTCTGGACATTTACTGGAACAATCAATATCATTTGCAAAATAAGAACTTAGAGGGTGATAGATTTTCTAGTGTTTCTTTTAACACCTTTTCTTGTTCTGAGCTTTCAACTGATTCATTTAAGCATTCTTGACTATCATTTTTTAACAATAATCATGGGTTTTTGAAAATCAGTGGGTTGAGCATTCTTAGGCTAGAAAGGTTCCTAAGGAATGTAGTCGCTTGGTTTTCCATACATCATTGTGTCATAATTTTTCAGTTCTTGCTCAGTAGTGGGCATTCTTGAATAACTATAATTATATGGTGGAGGAACCCGAGTATAACCCAACCCTTTCCCTTTGTTTTCCTTGTATGCCAATTGTACATCACAGAGATTTCGGACAGTTTCACTGGAAGTATCGAATTTTTTAATATTTAATTCATTTTGCTGATACTTTCCAGTGAGAAGCTCCAGCTCAGCTCTTACTGAGTCACATTCCATTGTTTTCAAATTTAATCTTTCTTATAGTCATGAACCCAGCATTTTTGTTGATTTACATCTAATTGGAGCTGAGCTATGTCCTTTTTAAGTGCATCTATCTTTTCATAGAGAATCTTATTGTTCTCTCGAAGACTAATACACTTTGACATGGCACTGTTGTAATCGCTAATGAGGGCAAAGTTATGGGCCATCATTTGTGCAATTTTATTTCTACAATGTTCGGAGCACAAAAGAGAGTTTACCGTTTCGGAGAGAGTTTTGGGTTCCTCAGTGAGCGCCATCAGACATTGGTGAACTGCTTCTCTTGCTTCTGAGATCTTCAGTGACTCTACCTGTGCTACAGCATCCACCCAGCTAAATCCATGCTGATCCGACAGGAACCATTTGTCTTTCAGGGTTCCTGGTTGCAGCGGCTTGAGTTACTTCGTAACTGGTATTTCTTGTAGTCCTTGGCAAAATGTCCTGGTTCATGACACTTGTAGCACCTTAGCTTGTCTTAACAGCACCAAACCTGATGTTTAACATGGGACGACGGCCATAGCCAAATTCCAAGAGGCGTTCAGTTCTTCAATATCTTATTCAACCACTTGATTTTTTTTTCTATAGCTAGAACTGATGGAGGCAGTAAATCACCTGCAAGGAAAGCATTAGACCGTTGATCATGGACGTTGCTAGGGCTAGTTTTTCTTCATTTTGCTTAGTGAGGAAGGCCCTGTTATCAGCAGAAATTTTGGATTGGGTATTTTGGGAGGATGGAGGTGTCACTAGATTGTAGATCACGTTTTCGTGCTGAGGAAAGACTGGTGTGACAATGTTGCTTTGAGGAGTCATGCCATACACATAGCTTGTCTTCTGAGCTTGGAGTTAGGTTGGGGTTAACGGACTGACTATCACATTTGGATTCAAGTTCCTGCTTCTTATAGGACTAAAGATAATGTTGGGATGACCTGGAAGACTTTGAGACATTAGTGTAGTATTAGAACCTGTCATCCCAGTAGCAATCAAGGAGTTCTTATGATTCAGCTCTCTTCGTTGGTTGTCAATTTCGCAAGATTTGATGGTGGCTATCAGCTCAGTGAGAGAGACTTCATTCAGGTTCTTAGTACGTTTGATCATTGACACATCCGCATCCCAGCTCTTTGGTAGAGAATTCAGAAGTTGTCAGTTCATTCCACTATTGGAGACAAAAATACCCGCACTGATCATTTGTGAAACAAGCTTGACAAATCTCCTTACTTGATTCTCCACAGTTTCTCCATAAATGTGATTGAACAAACTAAATTGCTGATCTAGCATGTTTACCCTGCTAGTCTTCATGTCGGTGTCCCTTCATACAGATTTTGAAGCACATCCCAAATTTCTTTAGCACTTGTGCAGTTTCTGATAGCAATTGAGATATCTGGGCCAAGAGCCATAGTGAGTTGGCCCATTGCTCAGATGTCTTCATCCATAGCTCTTCGATCCTCCTCTTACTAGAAACTTTCTGTCTTAGGAATCTGTGTCATGGGATCATCTTCAGTAGAGTACATTATGGTACGAGGACCATTACGAATGT
The DNA here is from genome assembly GCA_947069175.1 of Scalesia atractyloides. NCBI lineage: Eukaryota > Viridiplantae > Streptophyta > Magnoliopsida > Asterales > Asteraceae > Scalesia > Scalesia atractyloides. The sequence continues at coordinate 51,307,399 of CAMTDV010000014.1, forward strand.
TCCTCATGATACCAGGCTCTTTAGCCTTGCAGTATTGTTCAAAGCGCCAGGTCCAGTCATAGTAGTCATCTCCGTTCAACAGCCTTGGAATTTTGGTAACCGTGCCGATGATTTGATCGAGTTCCTGATGCAATACCAGCATCTGAGTTTGAACGGCAGCTAAGGTTGCGTTGGTGAGGTCCGCAGTAGTCAAAATTCTGTTTGGGTTCATCATTTTTAATTTTACCGAATAAATTTAATTATATTTTTAATTGAAAATGACAAGTCCAATCAACAGTCAATCCGAGATGGATTCGAGATGATTGCGTCTCGAAACAGTAACTCGAAATAGTGTTTGATGAAGATTGATTCGAGATAGACTCGAGATACAAGGTAATAGATCTAAGATTGTTCGAGATGATCCAAGATTGTTCGAGATGATTTGAAATGTTCACGTGTTCTATCCGAGATGTATTAGAGATGATGTTTCGGATCCGAAATGCAACTATGTTCGTCCGAGATATTCGAGTATTCTAATCCGAGATGATTCGAGATGGTCCGAAACACGAGCAGATAATCCGAGATCCTCAACAGTAGCTCCAAACAGTAGAAGATATGATCCATAAAGGCGTGATATCATATCTAAGCCCGGAAACAGGTTCAAACAGGCTCTGATACCAATTAAAAGTCCCGATAAACGGATCTTTCGATATCACACGTAGGTTGGATGGTGGCGGAATCACACAAACAAGCTAATCAATCAAGAAAAGAAATAAGATGAAGATCAATAGAAACCAACTTGCATATAAGATTTGTCTAATACAAGTTGTTAGTCACCCAAGAGCTACAACCTTAATTACATCATTTACTATTTATACTACTAGGGTTGGTACTCCATTAGCCTATGCCCTTAGGCCCAAAAGTAAACTCTAAGCCCAAATACAAACAATTAGCCCAAACTAACATGTAACTAATACATAAACCTAATTAGAGATGGGCAAAATCGGGTTTTATTAGAACCCGTAACCGGTTCCAAACCGGACCCGGTTCTAGTTGGTTGACATTGGAACCGGGTCTGATGTGGAACCGGGTCCGGTTCTTACCCGGGTTCATACCACAGAATATGGAACGTGTGGAACCGGGTCGGGTATCGGAACCGGGTACTGTTGGAACCGGGTACGAGACTGTGCGGAACCGGTTTCTGACACAATGGGGAACCGAACATGTGAGTTGTCAATCAAAACCTGCAAACCACTATTGAGAACCGGTTCCTGACACAATTCTCAATCAAAACCTGCCAAAACACTATTAGGAACCTGTTCCACATAAATATTACCGTTGGAAACCGATTCTTTATAAAAAAAATCGTTTTTTTTTTGTATTTAAAACCCCTTCTTCTTTACCATTTCATTACTACACACTCTTCTTCAACAACTTACAAACTCAATCATATTCAAACTTCTAGAAAACACATATGGCATGCAACGATGAAGTGGTTTTGGTCTTGGAGACCAAAGAACCCGGCGATATGGAAGAATTTTGATCTATGTTTAATGTTCGATAGCCACGAGATGGCTAGATGCAAAGGATGCGGAAAATTCATAAGGCCGCCGCCAACTCTACCCTTAAGAAACACATTGAGCGGCATTTCCCAATGACGAAGGCAAAGAAAAATGAGACTGGAGAAGGATCTGGCACCGGTTCTTCGAATGTTGGATGTAACCCGTTTGGTTTGGTGTTTTTATTTAAGTTTGTATAATGTTTTATTGTGTTTAACGTTTGGTGTGTTTATTATGTTTGATTTTTATTAATGTTTAGTGAATTTATTAAATATAATGTTTTTCATTCATTGATAAATAAAAATAGTTACCTTAAAAACATTAATAATAAATTTCCACAATTAATATGTTCCCAAAAATATAAAAAAATATATTAACCGGTTACAATAAAAAAATACAATTTTTCTCAGAACCGGTTCCAGACGGTTTTATTTCCTTATCGTTTACTAGCGGCGGGTGCGACACTTTCCGATGCGTTTCTCTTAGGTGCGGGTACCTCGGTACAATCTTCGTCCGAAACGTTAGTCTCCACTTCTTCGTCCTCCTCTTCGTCAACAATTTTATGCTCTAACTCAACTTCATTTTCTAGACTAGTTTTATGTTGAACACGGTCAACGACATCCAAATGGTCCTTTAAGCATATTGCCATCTCTAGCGATTCCGGAGTTAGTCTTGTTCTTATAATTGACAAAACCCTGCCACTAAGAGAAAACACACTTTCCAAAGCTACCGTGGAAGCTTGGACCGTTAGTATATCACGAACCATGGTGGCTAGAATCGGGTATTCGGATTCTTTCGATTTCCACCATGCCAAAATATCAAAATTCCTATACTCCTCCGTGGTCATAGTAAGTGAATACTTAGTTTTTTTTACATCTACCAAGTTCACTTGTTGGTTCACTACCCCTTTGTTGTCTAGCCGTCTCGTCTCTAACGACATTCAACATGGTTATAAGTGGATCCCCGCTTGTTTCATCGTTAGAGGCCGTCGACTGAGACTCAAACAAATTTGTATGATTTTTTCCCATATTTTTTTTAAATAATGATCATAAAGTTTGGCCACACACTCATTGAATAATTTTTTTGGTTTTGCTTTTAAAGTTGGATTCTCCTCATGCATTTCCAACTTGTCAATTAAAGCTTCAACACCCGGTACGTTTAAAATAGGATTTAAAGTGGCGGCACATAGAAAAATGGGTGGCGATTCTAAAAAATATTTTTTAAAATTTTTCAATCATCGGTCTCATCATATTCCTTAACATGTCACTAGAATTTTCAAACTTTTTAAAATTAGTTGTTATCAAATACAATTGGTCCACAACTTTAAACTAGTAGGTTAATAAGCACCGAAAATCAAAGTCGTTGAAGTTTTAAAAACTTGTAAAAAAGTACTTAGGTTATGAATATTTGCCCAAGCTGTGTCGGGAAAGGGGACGACTAGGTACCCATCACTTAAAGTTGTATGAAATGATTTTAAAGTGCCCATTTGTTTTAAAGCCATTTCAAACATATGACAAGTTGAATTCCAACGAGTCGGTATATCCCAATTTGGTCTAATAATTTTTTGCTTTACATCTTTACAAAGTTTTTTATGTTCTTGATATCTTTCTTTTCCACTTTTGAAAACATCTTGAAGCATAACTTTAAATGCTATAATAAAATTCGATACGAATTTATCTTTTAAACCGGTTTGCACTACTAAGTTAATAATATGTGCAACACATAGTGTGTGGAAAAAAACACCATCAACTATTGGTTTGTACTTCAACTTTAATTTTTCAATCGACATTGTGTTGTTTGAAGCATTATCAAACGATATTGAAAAAAATTTATCTTCTAAACAATATTTGTTTATTGTGCCATTTATAATTTTATAAATATTTTCTCCCGTATGAGGAGAAGGAAACTCGTCATCGTACGCTTCATCATTTGCCATGTATCGGGATCAACCCAATGAGCGGTGACACATATGTACGATTCCGGTAAACCATGTGGAGCCGACCACACATCACTAGTTAAGTTTACACTAGTTTTTAAATTAAAAAAAACAATCAAATCTTTTTTTGCATTTTCCCATAAACTTAAACAATGGCGTTTTAAAGTGGGACGACTTACATGTTTATAGCGAGGTTGTAGCGTCTCCCGAATAAGCTTAGTAAGATCGGGGTCGTCGAAGTGTCCAAACGACAACGCTTTTTGTTTCACCAACTTCGTCATCCGATCACGAGCTAACTTTTGTTCATAACGAAAAATGGTACCATCTTTGGATAGTTGAACTTGTCCGAATGTCATTTCTTTTAAACCTTTACAATACTTTTTAATATGCTTCGTTAACGTTGAGTTTGATTCATTGCCTAATAACGATCCACAATGTTTACATTGGGCTTTTTGCGAGCCGTCACTCATCTCGACCAACTCCCAATTGCTCCAAACCTCCATATTGCGATTATGAGACAATGTTCCAACAACATATGGAACAGTTTGATCTTGAGGAACATTGTTAACTGATTGGGAATTTGCGTTTTTTGAACTCTTTGAGGCCATTGTTGAATAGTATGTGAAAAAGAACAACAAAGAAATATAACAAGAAGAATAGATATGAGAAATTGTGTTAAACAATAGAATTCTCAAAATTATATATAGAATCAGTTCCAACGATAAGTAACCGGTTCCACGAATAGGAATCGGGTCCAACGGTCACAGTGGCGCAGCTTCATTGGGGCGGGGAGGGGTGCCCCCCCCTCCCCGAATTTTTCGCTCAGTAGTGTTATATATGTAGTTCTCGTATAGAAATTTTTGGGTATATACGTTTTTGCCCCCCGTTTCTATAGAAATTTTTGGGTATATACGTTTTCGCCCTCCGGTTTTCAAAGGCAAGCTTCGCCACTGAACTGTCATATTAGCATTAAATGCCACTGGGACCGGTTCCAACGGTAACATTTTAACGGCTATATTCGGTTCCAACAGTAACTACAGGACCGGGTGCGGTGGAACCGGGTACGGTTCGAAACCGGGTACGACCCGATTAAAATGGTAAAATTGTGAAACCGGGTTGGAACCAACGGGGGTTTTGAACCCGGAACCGGTTCTACTAAATGTCGGGTAGGAACTGGAACCGGGTCCAGTTTGGTTCTATCAGGTCGGGTTCGGAACCGGTTTTTATGCCCATCTCTAAACCTAATCATGAACTAAAAAATATATATATTTTAACTAGTCATTGGGGTAACGGCTACCCCCAATGAATATATCCAGCCAGCCACTCATGGCCAGCCACATCAGCTCGCAAGACCGCCCCACGCCAGGCCGATTTCCCACGCCAGCTGGGCAACGCCGCTGGCTACGCTACTTGGTGTGGCTACACGCGTTGCTTGTACACGCAACCCCGCCACACCTATAGTCTTACAAAGAGTTAGCATTGCAATATCTCAAAAAAACAAAAAAAAAATAAAAAAAAACAAAAAACAAAAACCCAACTACCGACTAGTCGACTCCCACACATCCATACCAACTTTAAATACACGATAGCGACATTGAAATTTGAAATACGTTGGCAGTTGCATGGTGCAAATGGGCCCCACATAGTAACGATCTCAACCGTCGACCCACCCCCAATCACCTCTACTGTCGATTCAATTACACATACACACCTTACCATCATCACACGCAAAACCTCCGATCAAATCTCCAGATCCTCATCTTCCCGTAATTCATCATCACCAATGTCTAAGCAAACATACACTGTATGCTTCTGTTTCAGACGACGCTTCCGCATTCCGGCCGCTCAACCGCCTGCGGAAATCAAATCTGTCTTCGATAAGTACGCCGTTAACGATCATATCTCCGCTGATCGGCTCCAGCGGTTTCTCGTTGAGGTTCAGAAAGAAGAGAAAGCTACGGTTGAAGGAGCTGAAGCCATTATTATGAATCATTCCTCTCTTATGTTCCATCGCAAGGGTTTCAATGTTGATGCCTTTTTTAGATATCTTCTCGGCTCTTCTGTTCCTGTTCTATCTCCTCATTCGGTAATTCTTCCTTTAGGTTTGTTTCAGTTATTGTGCTTCGGATTAGTATGCCGTTAACAGTAACAAGTAAAGTTATCAACATATCAGCACTTTGATATTTGCTTATCAACATTTGCTTCCTATGTTAAGATCTATTTGTATTTGATTATGCCTCTATTTTTATTGATTTTGCTAATTGTTGTTAGGATTAGTATGATTGAGCTTTTATTTCTCTTAATTTGATGATTGAGTATTGTTCCGTTTGAAGATTAGGTTTAAAAGTGAATGGTTACTTGACTTCATATATTGATGGTTGATCTGAGTTTAATTATCAACACGATAACCGAATGCATTTGCTTGTACATTATCTGTAATAGTATTGAAATAATCTTCTGTTATTCTCCAGATTCACCAAGATATGACTGCTCCATTGTCTCATTATTTTATATACACCGGTCACAACTCATATCTAACCGGGAATCAACTTAGTAGCGACTGTAGTGATGTTCCCATCATTCAAGCCCTGGAAAAAGGCGTAAGAGTCATCGAGTTAGACATATGGCCCAATTCAACAAACGATGACGTGCTTGTCCTTCATGGAATGTAAAAAAACTTGCTTTACATACATTACGCTTTGTATCAGTGCATTATATCTACATGATCTAATCATTATGTTGTGCATATAGGACATTAACCTCACCTGTTGAACTATCCAAGTGTTTTATGTCCATCAAAACTCACGCTTTCGTTGCATCTGATTACCCTGTCGTGATTACGTTAGAAGACCACCTTACCACCGAACTTCAAGCTAAAGTGGCAGAGGTAATTTGTAATTTAGATTGTTATCTGGTGTTATCTTTGTTGTTAAGTTTTGTGTGACCAAAATCATAGATGGTCCATCAAATATTTGGAGACAAGCTGTTTACTCCTGACAAAGAGTGTTTAGAGGAATTTCCGTCACCTGAATCTCTTAAGAAACGGTTCATCATATCTACTAAACCACCGAAAGAATACCTTAAAGCGGAGAAAACTAAGGACAAGGGAAATGAATCACACGAGAAGGATTCATCCACAGAAGCTTGGGGAGGTGAAATTCCAATCGCTTTTGATGATAAGGTACATGAACATTACCCATTTTGATCCGTTTCAACCTGTACTGACTCTGTCCTTGCAGGATGATTCGGATGACGATGATTCAGATGATGATGACGATCTACACATAGGTGACGTGGCATCCGAATACAGGAGTTTGATTGCCATCCATGCTGGAAAGGGAAAGGGTGGTTTGGATGATTGGTTGAAAGTGGACCCTGATAAAGTAAGACGTCTTAGCTTAAGTGAACACGAGCTTGAGAAGGCAGCAAAAACTCATGGCCAACAGATTATAAGGTATTGGCTAGCGGTCGAAGTTTTCGGCAAAACTAGAATATAATTATGGCATCATTATATGCTAACAGTTGGCATGCTGTAGATTTACCCAGAGAAATATCTTGAGGGTGTATCCTAAAGGAATACGGTTTGACTCGTCTAATTACAACCCGTTAGTCGGGTGGATGCATGGAGCTCAGATGGTGGCATTCAATATGCAGGTACATACACATCAATCTGAAATGTGCAAAATTTTTAGTTCCTTGTTTGTTTAAGCTTCATTTGATTTTTTTTAATGCAACAGGGGTATGGAAGATCATTGTGGTTGATGCAAGGAATGTTCAGGGGAAACGGGGGCTGTGGATATATTAAAAAGCCTGATTTTTTGTTGACCGGAGGTCATGAGGTCTTTGACCCCTTAGTCAAACTACCGGTCAAAATGAAATTGAAGGCACGTGACTTAACTTAAATCTTTATGAGTTTATTTGTAATTATGTTGAACTAATTCATGTTCTCTATGTTTACTCAGATAACTATTTTTATGGGTGAAGGATGGTATTATGATTTTAAACACACACATTTTGATGCATACTCTCCACCAGATTTCTATGTGAGGGTAAGCCTTTCATTGATTCATAAACTTGTTTTCTATTAAGCAGGTGTGTTCATAAACTGTTGAAACGAATGAATAGAAGCACGTCGGTTCGATTAGTTTTAAGATTTATACAGTTCGGTTTTGATGGTTTAACGGTGTTGTGGAACATAGAACAAGCTTTTTAACCCGTTTTCATTTTTTTTTTCAAGAGTAAAATGTTATTTTCATCTTTTTGAGGTTTGGTCAGTTTTGCAACTTCCGTCCAAAAGTTTGTTTTTACATCTGATTCAAAAGTTATTGAAATCTTGTCATTTTCAAACTGGCTTGTTAACTCCATCCATTTTCTCTATTAAGTCATGGGTATTTTCGTTTTTTCACCTATTTTGTTTTTGTTTTTTAGTTAGTAATGCTTAATGCTTGTACATAACGTGAAAAGACCGAATTACCCTTTAAGTTAACTAAAAAAGACAGAAATACCTCTGATTTACCGGAGAAAAATAGATGGAGTTAACGAGCCGGATGAAAATGGCAATATTTCAAACCTTTTGGATCCAGATGCGGAAAAAACAAAAGTTTGGACGAAAGTCGCAAAACTGGCCAAACCTCATGACTGAAATGGTTTTACTTGTTTTTTTCAATTTTCTCAAAGCGGAGCTTGGGATAAAAGTTTTGGATATGATACAGATTGGAATAGGTGGAGTACCTGATGATACAATAATGAAGAAATCAAAAACAGTGGAGGACAGTTGGAGTCCAGCTTGGGATGAAGAATTCGAGTTCGAGTTAACGGTTCCGGAACTGGCTCTAGCTTCGAATAGAAGTTCATGAAAATGATATATCAGAAAAGGATGATTTTGGAGGCCAAACATGCTTACCAGTAAGAGAGATTAATAAAGGCATACGGCCTGTTCCATTGTACAATCAAGAGGGTGATAAATACCCATCTGTAAAGCTGCTTATGTTGTTTGATACAGTATAAGGTTGTTATACACTTTTGTTCAGTGTTATTACGACTTTACATGTTCATGCAGCATTTTTCAGTTTTTGTCTTTTCAAGTCAAACGTATAGAGAAAACCCAAAATTGGGTACACAAGTTCCTTGTGGACCTCATCTATTACTCTTTTCACAGTGTGAGAGCCGGACCGCTAACTATGGTTTTAAGAACGATAAACTAAGCCAACCCGGCATTTGGTTATTTGCTAATATATCATAATACATCAAAATTAAGGAGAAAACATAAAGAAATGAACCCTTTAAGAATCACTTAAACAATAATCATTGTGATGGATCGTTAATGTGAATGAAGGATGCTAGTTCAGTGGAATTGGAACAGCACAAAGAGGATTCGCCTTGGATAAGGTGATTCCAAATTTCTCATTCATGTCCAAAGCGTCGGCTTGATTTCTCGTGTCTGGAATCCAATCAAAATTGTTGAGTAATGAGCCCAACATGATCGGGATCATACGGATTGCAAGTGGCAAACCAAGGCATATTCTTCTTCCAGCACCGAATGGGATTAGATCAAAATCTTTACCTCGGACATCAAACCCAGATTTTAAAAATCTTTGTGGCTTGAACTCTAGTGAGTCATCCCATACAGTTGGGTCTCGTCCAATGGCCCAAGCATTCACAAGCACTTGTGTGCCCTCTGGGATGGTGTATCCATTGAGTTGTACTTCTTTAACAACTTTTCGAGGAATAAGTAAAGGGACTGGCGGATGCATTCGTAAGGTTTCTTTCACTATGCATGATAAGTACGGTAGCCTCAAGACATCATTCTCTTTTACGATTTTAGCTTTACCTATAACTTCTTCAAGCTCCTCTTTAGCTCTAGTCATGGTGTCTGGGTTGCGTAGCACGTGTCCGTGCTAGCACCAAACAAATCCTATATCAAGAAGTTGATTTGGTCGATTAGTATCATATTCAAATAGATGTAACTTTTAAGATAATTACGTAATTTACTCACCAAAAACAAGCTCTTTATGTGTGTGTGATTAATCTCATTTGGGTTATCTTCAATGACTTTCAAACACACGTCCAATAAATCATTATGCTTCAATCTTCCCATTCTCAGCCTCTCATCAATGAACTCCGCAAACATCTCAAGAACCTTGCCAAAATGACCACTCAATCTTCTCCGGATACCTTGTGGATAAATCTTCTTCAACACTGGAAAAAAGTCCACAGGATTTGGCTTACCGATCTCCACCATAATGTTTGTAATCACCTCCTTAAACTTTTTACCCGAATCCTCATACGGATCTGTTACATCTGTGGAGAATATAGTGTTGGATAAAAGATTAAACGAGGTTCTGAATGCAGCACGGCCGATGTCCACATATTCATTCGACAGACTAGCTTTTCGGCAGTATGCTATTAGCTCTTCAACTTTCTGGCTCCTCAAGTGCTCGTTAGCTTCAAGCGAGTTGGAGGAGAAGATATTGGAATTCAAGATACTTCTGAGTGTGCGCCACCTGGCGCCCACTGGGAGCCATACGACAGAGTGCCCAGCGTGGTTATGTGCATGTACCGCGTCAGTGACATGACGCGCGTAGAATGCAGTGTCTTGTTTTTGGAGTACTTCTTTGGCTGCACTGGCGGAGGAGATGACTACTGTGGTGATGTGACCAAGTTTTAAGGACATTATCGGGCCAGGAATTTCGGCTAGCGACTTGTGTGGTTGGTCTCTGTTACGAACACAATTGGTAATCAAGGCACAAGATCGATAAAGAGAAAGAAGAACACAAAGAAGAAGAAGTTTATTTCAATTCATCGATAATCTTCTCAATCATCAACTGGTTACTTAAGTACAACTAGACATGTTCACAATAACCCCCCATACTACTCTACACTTACACTTCAAGTCCCTCTATTATTTGACACCTAACAATACTCCCCCCATAAAAGATTTTTGTCCCCAAAAATCTAAAGGAAAGAAAAAAAAATCACTAATCAAAAGTATTAAAACCAAACTGCTTTTCCTTTGAACGTGAATCGCTTTGTTTAGAAACAATAGATTGAATTGGTCTGCACGATCATCATGTGCTTCTTCCTTGAGCAATTGCGGATACTCACTGTATAAGACCAATCTTGAACAATATAATGAACTAGCGAAAATCAAGACTGAAACTTCAATTACGTATCCCTTTCCATTAGGTAGATTTAGTTGAAGCAATAGAATTAGTTGTGCTACTAGCCCATGGATACTTACCAATCACTCTAGTAAAAGCATTATCAAGGCCTGCCATTACCATTTAACAATTGGATTTTATCATGAATTAACATCAACCAATTTATAGTTTCGTTATTGCAGCCTTTATTATGTCCACCAAGTGATGAATTTGAACTGCATTTCCATCTTAACTTGTTACTTACTTGTTTCCCATTTGATGCACGTAGTTTCCTAGTTCCCCCTTCCCTTTTTAAAAACCCATAGTACTCCCCAATCCCAAAACCAAAGCAGCATACTAATACCATAATCAAAAGACCATGAATACTTTTAAGCATCAACACCACATCAAATACATTGTTACAGTAGCCTATCAAACTGATGTTAAATGACCATTTTCTCAAATATGCATGCTGAATGTATCTTCTACTCATCACAAAAATTTTAAAGGCCAATCTAAAGTCCTCCACACAATATCTTTTTCTAACAATTTATATATCCATTTATGCCAATTAGACCCCCTTTCATCCATTTTTAATGACCTTAACTTAAAGAGATCCGTACTTAAAATTTGAAACAAGTCATGAATTACAACTTCTGCATTTTCATACCCATATAGTAAGCATTTCCAGTTGCCGTTAACACATCCAATTAGACCATCATTCTTTAACTGGGTTATACCCGGTTCCCATTCAAATGTGTCGATAACTACTAAACCAACCACCGCCAGTTTGGTAGATATGATGTAATGAATTATATTTGGTTCCCGTTCAAAAATAGTTAGATCTATTGTATCAAACTTACCTCGTCCCTGGCTATATAGCTCACTGTCATCAATTAATATATGCTCAACACCATCAACATCTCTTTTCACATTCAGCTTTAGTAATCTATCAATGGCTATTTGTTGTACAAAAATCATGAAGCTATTTAGGATACCAATCGGGTTCTTATCTAATTTGCCACTCTCATATAGATTTATTGTCTGCTCATTTTGTAAGATTTCATGATCCATCTGATCAAACTCTTTGCTCAAATCGTTCTTTTTTTCAACTGACATAACAATTGGAACATCATCAGCAACCATAACTGGATTTTTGTTGCCAAGTTTACCCTCAATTGAATACGCTTCATGTATCCCCATCTGATTTCTGAAAACTTCTTTTGCACCCTTTCTTGAATCATCACACATATCTTCATTTATTTCATCTTCATCATTTGTAGGTATTTCATCAAACAATCTATATCAAACCATTCTTGAATCTCATCCCCAGACTTTTTAGGCATTTCATCAATATCAACTACTGACACAACTTCATGCAGAACATCCAAACACTTCAATTTCACATCCTTATTCCGTATTTGCGTGAATCAATACTATCACACAGTTTTTGAATACTCAAATCTTCATTTAGAAAGACCATTTCATTTTCAAATTTCTCATTATCATTCTCAGATTCATCATGGATTTGAACCTTAATTTCACCACTAAACCTTTCAAGCATATCATCAAACACCTTGTAGGCGGACACATCAAACACCCTATCTTCATTACTAATTTTTTGAATCTTACCATCCTTAAAGGATTCATTACCTTCCATTACTTCATCAAGAATTTTCCTAGAATCAAAAACTAATTCATTTACGTAGAATGAAGATTTAGGATCAAACAGAGAAAATGAATCTTGCAATTTATTAGCATCTATTTTTAAGGCTTAAAGAATATGATAGCTATATTGATGCCATGTGATGAACAATTCTCTAATTCTTGGTTCTAGACCATCAATGAAAAGGTATATAGCATAGACCTCACTCATATCTTCAGAATTCTTAAGCCGTTCAAACAAAGATTGAAATACACTATAGTAATCGAAAACTGTACCTTCTTGCCTTATTGACATGATCTCCTGCATAGAGTTTTCCATGGTGATCTCTGAATTTGAATTTGTAGTCGCCCGATTCTTGAATTTTGATGTCGTCCCTATGAACTCAGACATTTCTTGATCGCTGTCTTTATTTCTTGATGGTATCTTCTATTATGGTTGTAATGAACCTGTTGTTACTCGGTTCCCACCTTAGACCTAAGTCAGTTATTACTTTCTATAGATTGTAGATGTTGTTAATCGCTACTTCGAATAGTCGTTGTTATTGTTGCCCTAACCCACGGTCGAGAGGAAATAAAGCTCTGATACCATTGTTAAGAACACAATTGGTAATCAAGGCACAAGATCGATAAAGAGAAAGAAGAACACAAAGAAGAAGAAGTTTATTTCAATTCATCGATAATCTTCTCATTCATCAACTGGTTACTTAAGTACAACTAGACATGTTCACAATAAGCCCCCATACTACTCTACACTTACACTTCAAGTCCCTCTATTATTTGACACCTAACAGTCTCCAAGCAGCTGAAGGTTTCCGATCATCGGTAGCCATGTTGGGCCTGGAGGTAAGTTCTTGGGTCTATCGACACCAAAAACTGAGAAAGTGGCTCGGATTAGGATGTAAGATAAGAGTAGACCTACAACGATCACAAAACCCATTGATGTACACAAGAAATGTACTTCTTTATACAAATACCCATTATAAACTTCAAGTTATTTAACGTTTTCCAAAAATGTCACCAGTCTCCATTTCACTAACTTGTGGAGCTTGTCACGTGGTTTTGTTGGATGTATACAAATACAATCATTTTATCTTACCATTCCCATCTCATTATCCACATTCCACGACTTTCTATTTTGTTTTTTTAACATCCAACAAAAATTTATTTATTAATATCAAAACTGTAGCCAACAAGCCAAATTACACCATGATACAGAACACCATAATCACCTAACCTAGCAAACAATACGTTGGACCGGCCCTGTTTGCATCATTCAACACCACTGGACCCTGAGTCCTACCCGTTGCTTATCAGAGGCGAAATTTAGGTTGTTTTTTGATTTAGGTTTCTAACTTCATCATTGTGTAGTTTTCAGCTTCTAATTCTTCACATTTTTACTGATCCAAACATTCGATCCAAGCCCACATCCGAATCCTTCCATTCGCTTGCCTAATAAACTTTCTCTTATTATCACGTAAGGACGTTAGTGTAGAAGAAAACCTTCAAATCTTAACCTTTTTGTGTCAATCAAATCATACATAACCTCATTGGTGTCTTCAAAGTTTCCGTTACATCAGTTCACGGGTTTTTCATTATCTTTGTCATAATTAAAAGAAAGATACGATTTGATTAACTGTTCATTGTAACTATATATAATTTTTTTTATTTCAGTAAGCATTCATTGTAACTATATGTTTTTTGTTTTCAATTTGTAATTTGTAATATGTTTGGTCCGTTTGGAGTCTAAGCTAAAATTATGTTAAAAATAAGTTTATCTGGGATTGGGGATCCTTGAATGTCGATGTTTTGGAAACCCTTGGTCACAACTTGAACAAAATAACAATAAAAAGTCTATCCAGAAAGTGGGCTTCACCATTACATGGTCCAATAGAAAATGAGTTGTATTTTACTTGAATAGTGGGCTTCATTGACCATCCAATACAAACTAACACAAACACAAGAAACAACAGTAAAAAAAAGAGAAACATCTTAGAAAAAAAAATCATGAATAATGAATTAAAAATATGACATTTTTGAATTGAATATTTCAACATACCCCTTTATTCAAAGTCGGGCAACCTTCGGAGGTTGCAGGCCCTTTCGTCGAATGGGTTCCACAAACCATACAAACATAGTGAGCCGGCCATAAGACCATGTGTAATAAGCTTGTGGCAGGGGCGGATTTAGCATGGTTCCTTGGGTTCTCAGGAACCCATTCAATTCGAAGAAAATGGAAAAAATTAGTGTAAACCTTGTATGATTTTGGTAAAAATAATGAAAATTAGTGAAAAACTACCAAAAGAAACCCAGTGGAATCCGACCCTGGATCCGCCACTGGCTTGTGGGGGTCCTAAATGGTTCCCCGGACCTGAGTGGGAACACCATGCCAGGGTCCTTCAGCACCACAACATGGCCTCCCCAAAGGGTGAAGGTGTCGCTCGGTGATGAAGACAAAGATGGAACAAAGGTCTTTGCAAGTGAAATATTGAAAAAAAATGTATATTGAATTGGTTTATGATTTCGTACAGAATGCAATAATGAGAAAACTAATATAGATGAATTCATAGAAAAAAAAATAAGGAAATACTATCACAAAATATTTGGTTGACCCTTTGATGAAGCAACGATCATACCACCTAATGCATGGCTGTGAAGAATCTCTTAATTAAGGAAAAGACTTTAATCCTTATTGATTTAATTCAATTATTTTATTTTCTAACACCCCCCTCAAGTTGAGTTGTGGGGTCTCCAATACTCAACTTGTCAAGACAGTGGCTGAAGATTCTTCAGTTGACGGCTTTTGTTAATATATCTGCTAATTGGTCTTTCGATGGAACAAAAATAAGCTCGATGATCCCTGCTTCAAGTTTTTCTTTGATAAAGTGCATGTCAACTTCCACATGGTTCGTACGATCGTGTTGCACCGGATTTTCTGGACTTTGTATTGTTGCTTCGCTATCACACATGATGCTACTAGCGGAGGTTTGAGAGAAAACGATCTCAATTAGAAGTTTTCGTATCCGTAGGACCTCTGTTAGGCCTCTTGCAATCCCTCGAAATTCTGCTTTAGCGCTTGAAAAAGCTACCACTTTTTGTTTTTTTGCTTCTCCATGTAACTAAGTTACCACCGACTAGAGTGAAGTATCCAGACGTTGATCTTAGATTTCCTTTGTCTCCTGCCCAATTTGTATCCGTATATGCCTGGATCTTAAGATGTTTGTTTGGTTGAAAGAGAACCCCATAACAAGATATGCCTTTGAGGTATCTAATAATCCTTGATACTGCTTCCATGTGACTCACTTGAGGTTGGTGCATAAATTGGCTAACAACCGCAACTGTATATGCAATATCAGGGCGTGTATGCGAGAGATATATGAGTTTACCAACCAAGCATTGATATCTTTCCTTGTCAGCTAATTCTGCTTCTTTTTCCATGTGGAGTTTATGATTCACGATCAATGGGGTGTCAACAGGCTTGCAATCAATCATTCCTGTCTCTGCTAGAAGATCAAGAATATATTTCTTTTGACATATAATGATCCCTTGTTTAGACCTTAGTACCTGAATTCCGAGAAAGTACTTAAGTTTTCCTAAATCCTTCATTTCAAACTCCGTGAATAAATTTGCTTTCAACTTCTTTATTTCTTCTTCATCATTTCCAGTAATGATCATGTCATCAACATATATAATCAAACAATTAACAAATTTATCTCTTCTTTTAAGGAACAACGTGTGATCGGAGTTGCTCTGTTGAAATCCATATTTCATAGCTAGAGTGAATCTACCAAACCAAGCCCGAGGGGATTGCTTTAGCCTGTAAATAGATCTTTTTAATAGACATACTTCTTTGATTTGAATTTTTCTGTGAAACTAGGTGGAGCTTCCATATAAACCTCTTCTTTTAATTCTCCATGCAAGATAGTTAATCGATTTTCATCGGTAAGAAAATGTTGTAGTTTAAGTGGGTGTGTAGATGCGGTTTGTCAAAAGGTTTTCAACAATTTTTACCAAACGTATGAGGCAAAAATAATGAGGGTGTTAGACGAAAAGGAAAAATAGATCGTTGAAGAATGTTGAAGGTGATTGTAGCCACAAACAGCTAATGGATTCGAGGGTGAGGTTTTGTTATTGGAAAACCTATTATTAAAATGAAAAATATGTATAAAACGTACTTCTAAGGTTGAGCAAGGTTTGAGTATTGAGTAAAACCTCAATGCTTGGTTACGATGAGAACATTGTATTACCGAGAATACTTGTGACGTAAAACAGAAGGGATAGGATCATGAAATAAGAAGTTTTGTTCGATTGATAATATTGTTTGGTAAAAGAAGGGTTTAAATAACATCGAACTTCACATGGCATTTTTACGTTACTTTTGTTAACATGGTAGGAACACTTATATATTAGAAGTACCAGCGGCGTATCTACCATGTTCTAACCATGTCACAGCTGTTTCGTTACTCGATGTCATGTTATGTTTCGCGTCATGATACACTAGAACTACGCTACGATTTTCATGTGCCTAGCGTTATAATAACGTGTGCACTCGTAGTTATTTCGGTCATTGCATGATCCGCATAGGTTGTACTAGTGGTGTACGGGTCAAATGGTAAAAATATAAGGTAATACAGTAAAGAGTACACATATGATAGTTGTTATGACATACTTCTAAAATTGGTGAATAAAATGCATAGTATTAAAAAGTTTTGGCCACGAAGGTATTTGAACGCAAAGCATGAGAATATCGAAAATATGGATATGAGATTATTTTGCATAAGACCCGTAGTGTGATTTGTCGTGGATTTGCGTATGAGTGCATGGAAGTACCAAGCGCGTGTATATGTGATTGTATTCAAGTATGCGTAAGCACAACATTTATAAAAACTAATCGTGTAACGTCAAATGCATAAGTTCGAGTATGATTATTGACAAGTATATGAAGGACTATCATGTCTTGTATGAGTTTAAGTAGGAATAATATAAACATGTGTAAACTAACATGCAATGACGAATGTATAAGTTCAAGTATGTGTAATAATAATCATATGTAAGATTAATATGTAATGTTTGAATGCATCGAATGTTGTGATTATAAAAAGTTTGGAATAAAGTAGGGTGAAGTTGGAGAATCGAACTTATTGCCATTGAGGGGTATAAGATTGAGTTTGCTTGAGATAGAAATTGAAAATTGAAGGGTTAAGTTTCATAAAAGTTTTGCCATTTATAGGGGTTGTAGGTTGCCTGATTTTGTGAATTTCTGCCCACACGTTTAGACCAGAAACTAAGCGTTATCATTGTTGGGTGTTTGAGAAAAATTTTAGGCGATGAATATGTTACGTTGGGGGTATTTTACACAAGGTGAGAAAGGTTGTGCTTGTCGTTTATAGAAAATTAGGCTTTGGAAAAAATTGACAACTACTTAACTTATAGATAATCAACTTCGTTGGTGTTGGCATTTATGGGTTGTGTTACTAAGTCTAGAGCATGCGTAGGCATTGGGTCGACCGCTGGAATGGTACTAGTAGGTTGGTTAGGTGGTAGTTGATAGTATGGTGTCGGGTTCTGACTAAATGGCTATAGGTATGACACTTGGTCATTTTCTTGGCCATGAAAGCCAACATTTTCTTGTTAGTGCTTTGGTTGGAACCTCTTCGTGAGTTGGAGTGACGGTTGTAAGAC
Source organism: Scalesia atractyloides (assembly GCA_947069175.1). Lineage (NCBI taxonomy): Eukaryota > Viridiplantae > Streptophyta > Magnoliopsida > Asterales > Asteraceae > Scalesia > Scalesia atractyloides. Next base: position 51,325,356 of record CAMTDV010000014.1, read on the forward strand.
ATCTATAATATGACATAAGAGGGTGATGAGACTTTTATCAAATGGGTTTTATTAAAATTTATTCAATTTGTGACATAATGGTGTGTATAACATATGTTTGTATGTTTCACATAAGCATGTAGTGATTCAAATTTTGCATGTCGGCACGTGTGACTTCAAATAGTTTCACATAATGAATGATATAGTCATGTTGACATAGATAATGAAACATGAAAGATATAAATTTAGTTTGTTATCTACTGTTGTTAAGTGTTTCAGATTGCGGGAGACGTGATTCGGTAATCGAATTTGAAACGAGTAACGATCAAATGTAAAACACATTGAAATTGATGTAATACCAAAGAGATTTTGATTCGTAAAACGTGGAGAGTCTTGGAACAAAACTATGACTAAGCCGAAGTATTAAAGAGTTCTCTTGAGTTCGGGAATACGCTTTGGCTTAATAGGTAGGATACTCTCGCCAAAAATTTGGTTAACTGTATTCATACTTCCAGTTACTACGTATCCCTAGTCAATCCAAAATTCGAGACTTTGATGAGATTAAAAATTGAGGAATGGAACTAATCGTCAAGATGTAGATTTCACTCCTAGCTTGACGATGTCCTTCCTAAATGTGGTTAGTTCTTACCAATGAGAAGAGAATTTCAGCACGTTGGCAAGGTCCACTAGAGTGAGAATGGGAAATTTCCATCAAGGTAAGGCAATCACTCCTAACTTGATGGTAGAATTTTGTGAAAAAACATGTAAGGCGGGTTGAAATTCGTCACTAAATGTGGGAATCACCCCTATTTTGGTGAGTCGTTTCGATTGTGGAATAAGAGTGTCTTCATGTGGTCGTGTCATTGTGTAAAGTACCTTAGGAAAGGTATGTAACTTGAGACAAAAGAGAAGCAATTTAGAAAATAAAATTGGTAATTTTAACATCATAATCAAGAATGGTCCAATAAGGTTCTTAACTATAGACTAGGTCAGACATTGCATTTTTTCCCTAATTCACTATAGTTATGGCTCTGATACCAATCTGTCACACCCCAAACCGATGGCGAAATCATCGTGGCATGAGCGAATGGATGATTGCTCAAAGCATCATAACAATTGAAAATGACAATATTTAAATAAACCCCTTTTATTTCATAAACTCAAATTCGTACATTGTCAAAAAAAAGAAATTTCATTAATTCAAATATTCAAGCAAAAGAAAACGAATTGTTTCGTACGTTTCTAAATGCACCTAAGTAGATTTCTTGAACAACATCATCAATTTCCTGGAATATATTAATAATAAAGATCAACAAAATAGTTGGTGAGCATACAAGTTCGGTCTATATAATATAGAATAAAAGGTCCCAATCTAACAAGGGAATTTGTATGCTACTGGCATGTGTAAACTATCAATCAAACCAAATGTCCACTAGCATATCCTTTCCACATAAGGGAACATGCCGTAAAAGATTGAATACATAACAATACCACATAAGGGTGGTGTGCTACTCCTTTAGCGCTATAATCGTTAAGGTAGGCGATTGAGTACACAAGATTGACTTCTAGCATGTATGTATGACAAATAGCATATATTCATAGATTGGGTGTTAGAATAATGTGATTGATTGTGTGTATGTGAGTTTTTATAATTTCATATATTGCAACCCAAAGTATGTTAAAGGAAAAAAGGGTTCGAGTACACTCACTGTCTGCAGCTAGTTTCCTCAAATGTGAGATGATCGTCTTAGAGGTTGAAGCACCAAATTATCCTAACAAGGATAAACAAGGTGTGTAAGTACAAAGATTTAGAAGTTAATATGTGAATGTGATTTGAATAAGAAATAACAAAAATTAAAGGAGTTGGTACTCTTACATAATTTTAGTATGTAATAATAATTAATGAATTGGTAATAATGATCTAATTGTAAGTAAATGACAAAATTAAAAGAGTTAGTAGTTTTATATAATTTTAGTATGTAATAATAATTAATGAATTGGTAACAATGATGCAATTGTAAAACTAAATAAGTAAATGACAAAATTAAAAATATTAGTAGTATGATTAGAAGAGTTAGTAGTTAGTAGCATGATTAAAGAGTTAGCATAGGTTAGTAATGTTAGACATGGTAATAATATGTTAGTTAATAATATTTATGTGGGTTAGGCATGAATAATAATAAGTTAGATAATATAATAGTAATTAGTAATGGGTTAGTAATGTAATGACCATGTTATAGAGGTAGGATAAATGTCATCCATTGTACCTTTTTGTTACACCAAGAATCATCAACTTAGGTGATGATCTTGGTTGGTCATGTATAAAATATAAATGACATACAATAATGAAAGGTTGAAAGTTAGAAAATATAACCCAAGATTGGTCCTTATTTTGGTAATGCACCATCTTTGTTTACCATGGCAAACATTTGGTGACATTCCATAAGGATTTCTCCAAGATGGGAAAGTATGAAAACACAAAGAAAGACAAGAAGAAAAGACGAAGGTGAAAGGAGATGGAACTCACTTTCAAGAGGGAAGAATTCTTTGAGAAATGACAAAGAAAAGTAGTAGAATGAGTGGGTATTTATAGGGAAAAGATTAGGGTCTAAGGTGGTGAGGAAAATATGAAAAGTTGAAAATTGGCCAATTAGTATATTTTTTTTTGTTTTTTGGGCCTAATGTCATGGGCTTGTTTGTTTTATGAATCTCACTTTTATTATTTATATAAATTTGAGTTTCTAACATAATTTAGAGTAAAATGCCTGGATAGTCCCTGTGGTTTGTCGAAATTTCACCTCTAGTCCCCAACTTTTTAAAATTACATTCTTGCTCCCTGTGGTTTGATCTCGGATAGTCCTTGAAGTGGATGGAGGTTAGTTTTCTCAGTTAAATGTGTGTGAACTTACAAAAATACCCTTATCATTAAAAACTCAAGACTTCATCTTCATCCCCAATCCCCCACCACTCAAACCACCTGTGTAATTTTAACCCCCATCTCCTTCTCGGTTTATATGTTTTAACCCCATCTCTTCCTTGATTTAGTGTTTGCAACTTCATCACTGATGGTGCCACTGGTCATCTTCGAGTTTCTTAACCAGTCAAGTGTGGGTTGTCATTGTGATCCAACATCAAGCTTTCCTAAATAACAAATTGTGGCATCTTCTCAAGAAGCATCTTGACGTCGAAATTCCTAACACCTTGTCACACCCCAACCGATGGCGGAAACATCGGGATGAGACGAAAACTAGATTGCAAGAGGCTTCATAATGCTAATTGTGTCAAGTGTTTAATAATTACCTTTTTACATAGTTTAAATCAAATAATACAAAATTTAGATCCCAACACGTAACAAATATAATTTCATTTCATTGATAACGGTTTAATACAAGATATTGAAACGAAATACATGTTTGAAACAAATACAATACAATAAGTATTTAAAGTTTAAATGTGTTTCTAGGCAATCCTACTAGATTCCATGTGTCATCAAAATTCCTGCAACATGTATTAAAAGCATAGATCAATACAAAAGTATTGGCGAGCATACAAGTTTGAAATTAATTATAAGCATAAAAGTTGGTTTTGATTGTGACAAGTATATATTCAAGTCGAATCGCACGAATATGTAGACCACTTTCGCATAACAATAGCATATAATCGAATTCCTTAACTAGCATGCATAGTATTCTAAGCATAACGATATCATGAGAATATAAGTCAAAACTAATAAGCATAAACAAACTCAAGCATAACAAGTAGCATGTATAGACGAGTTTAAACTAACACATATAACTCACATAAGCGTAACTGATGGCACATTTGGTATTGTGAACACATTTAATTTTGTTTAAAATAAATTTTGTAAGTTATACATGTTGCACCCCAAAATGCATTAAAGTGTAAAAGGGGGTCGAGTATGCTCACGATTTTGCAAAGCTTCCTTTGGTGATTCCGTGAAGAGTTGAAGGTTGGAGCTTCAAGCTTCCTTTAAAACACTCAGTGTTTTCTTTTAGAACTCTTAGAGTTCTCTTCCTTGCTTGGAAGATTTGAGAGAAGTAGAGAGGTTGAGAGAATAATGGTTGGAACACTTAGTGTCCTTTTAGAATTCTTGATTTAGAGAGATTGAGAGAATTAGAGAGATGGAGAGAAGAATGGTGTAAAGAAAATGGTAGAAGGAGGTTGGTATTTATAGGTAGAGAAGGTAGAAAAGGGTGAAATATGATTGTTAAAAAAGGTGGAAGAGGATTGAAAAGATGATTGGTGGAGAAAGGAGATGGAAAAAGGTGAAATATGATTGGTTAAAAAAGGTGGAAGATGATTAAAAAGATGATTGGTGGAGAAAAGAGGTGGAAAAGGGTGAAATATGATTGGTTAAAGAAAGTGAAAGAAGATTGATGGGGTGGAAAAGATTATTGGTATATTTTTGGTATTTCTTGAGTATATATTATGTAATTGAGTATATATAAAAAAGTATAATTCAAGTATTGAGGATGTGCGTATAAGTATTTATACGTATAATTGTGTCGGTTTGCGTATAAATACGTATTTAAATGATCGGTCGTGTGATTAATGAATATGTAATAAGAGATATATACATATAATATATATATATAATATATATATGATTAACGCCTCGAATTACGATATAAAAATAAGGATACTAAAATACGAGGTGTTACACACCTCCCCCGCTTAATCTCTATGATTGACCACAAGTCGGATTGGTTTTCAACACCTTGCAATGTTTTTCCAAATGTGATTTCAAAGTGGAGTTGGATTAGGCGTTGTGAAACGAAGCACAATTCTTGCATTGAGCCCTTTGACTACCATTGGACATTTTCATAAATCGGGTTTAAGAAAATCTTTGGGCTCCTCATTGTTTGTACGATCCTCACCACAGTTAATTCACTTGAGGAAGGTCAAACTTCATACGAACTTTGAGCGGTTTGAGAATTTCGAATTTATGAGTGTTTTTTAGCGTTTTCTAGAGCTAAAAAAGTGTTGTGATCAAACCAAAACACACATTTTCAAAAACTTTTAATGGCTACATAGCAGTTTCTAACGACTAGATTATTTTTCTAACATTCAAAAACTAGTTATTGATGGGTTAAAAACCGGTTTAAAAAATAAGTCCCTCTATAAAATTTAAAAATCGGTTAGAAACCTACAATAATTTTATAACCTAAACCATTTATAGTAGTACTGATTAAAAACTGGTTTTAGTTAAAAAAAATTCGGTGTTTTTGTGCACCTCTAATAGGAACAGGGTCAAGTGAGTCAATACTTGTAATATATATAACATATATTATTGAAAATCAGTTGACCCTATAGCCCGTACATTTTCTGACAATGAGACCAAGCGCATTTTAATTAAAAGTGAGAAGATTCACATCTAACTCTTAATTTTTTTTCCGTTAAAAATCATATTTTTTTCTCTCTTATTTTCAATTAAATAATATTTTTAATACTTTTATCATTACATTTTATCTCTCTCCCACTCACAGCTACTTTTAAAATATATTAAAAATTATAAAAGGTGAACCGTGTTCTTTCAAATTTATAGTTTACAGTAACATTTTCTCTATTTTCTACTCACAACCACTTTTTAAAAATTAAAACCCCCTCACATAATTTAAAGAGTTAAATGTGAATGGTTTTATAGCCAAGTGACATTTTGGTGATGTGATAAGGCTTTACGACCAATAGGTTCTGGGTTCGATTCCCATTAGGGGTTTTTCCCACATTTATTGAGTTTCCCCCTGAATAGATGTATACACATTATGCCTAGTGGAGATGGATATGATCGGGTGGTTCTGCTGGTGACACGATAATACTCCAGTGATTTGTCAGTAATCCAAATTTATCACTAAAAAATAATTTAAAGAGTTAAATGTGAAAGCCCTGATAACTACAAATTATCTCTCTTCTAAGAATGAGACCAAAACAACATAAAGTGCATTTTAATTTAATCACGCAGCCATTCACATCCACCAGGCGGCGTTCCTCCGTAATAAAGCAACCAGTGACCATCATTCCTTAGGTTAGTTCATCTCGGGAAAAAAAAGAGTAAATGCACGGTACCCCTGATCGCGGGAGGGTTCTCCCTCCCAAGCTAGCTTAGCCCCATACCTGCCTGGCGGTTACTACCCAGCAGAATTATTCGGGCCGAGTGAACTCGAACCGCGTCCTCCCGTTTGGAATGGATGAGGCTGGCCACTGGGCTGACACCCCGTGATTAGTTCATCTCTGGTTATCATTAGATTTCACTTTTTTATGTATAAAAGAATTGAGTCATACAAAATGGTGGTGCATGTGATGAAGTAGGCTAGACAAATAAAATAAAACTTAAAGAATTGATACCAATATTAAATAATCGATAGCTATATTCTTTGATTTTGTATATGGATTGTTTTTTAATCTTACTTATACATTGTAGCAGGTCATATTTATCAATATAAATATTTGAATTATCATATTTATGATGGTGTTTATCATAATGTATTATCTCTAAAGTTGTGTTATCATTCAGATTCAGATGAATAGGGTTAATGCAATACAGACATGATTCAAAATGAGGATTTTAACGCGTGTGTTTTGGGCATTTAATCCTTCTATAGATTTTAGCATTGATGCCACAATTTGTATGGCAAATATAAAGGTAAAATGATGATTGCAATGGGAGTTGATGGTAATAATCAGATTACCATTTGCTTTGATATTGTTGAAAATGAATCTTACGCTAGTTGGAGTTGGTTTCTTTCTCATGTTAAGAAACATGTGGTGAAAGATACTCAAGGGCTATGTCTAATATCTGACTGTCATGCTGGAATCTTAAAGGCAGTTAATGAATAAGGATCTCCTTGGCTAGAGCCACATGATTTTCACAGGTATTGTTTATATGAATCATATTGATTTTATTTTTTTTCATGTCAAAAACATTCATAATTCTGTCATAGGTACTGCTTAATGCATTTTATAAACAACTTTAATGATAAGTTTCACAATTCTCAATTGAAAGCTTTAGCTTACCGTGCTGGACGCTTGCACATGATGGTGTAAAACGATATGGGCTACTTAACAACAACTTTATCATAGATTTTTAATGGTGTACTTTTAGGTGTTCGTTTCTTACCAATCACATCATGTGTTCAACTTACATTTTATAGATTACTAAACTATTTTTATGTGAGACGTCCTATGGGATCTAATGCTCAAGCTAACGGAGATATGTATACTCCCTATGTTTTGGCCAAACAAGCAGCTTTAATTGTAAAAGCTGGTGCACATTCTTTGAGGTCTTTTAACCATTAGAAAGATATATTTGAGGTGATAACTCAAAAGGGAAAAAAATGCAAGTAGTTGATTTGGATAAAAAACTTGCACGTGTGATAAGTGGCAAATAATTAAGTATCCGTGTTCTATGTTTTGAGTGCAAATGTGCCAAACTTTCTTTGAATACTTGGCAGAATATTGATAAATGTTATTCAATTCTTAATTATTGTGCTACTTGGTCATCTGAGTTTTCTCCGCTTCCTCATGAAGCATAGTGGCCTAACTCGTCATTTATTAGAAAATTACTTCCCAATTCAGAGCTAAAATGGGATAAAAAGGGCCGCCGACACTCAACAAGACTACGGAATGGAATGGACATTAAAGAAGGGAAAAAGAGTAACCTTTGTGGAATTTGTAAACAACGTGGTCATAATCGAGCAACATGTCCTTCTAAGCCTAGAAGAATGGACGCCTAAGCAGGTCGAGTCATCATTTTAATTTGCATTTGATATGATATTATGAACGGAATGACTTTATTCGGTAGTTTATTTGTATTTGATTGGTTGAAAAGACTACATAATGGAATGGATAATTATTTTTTGTTCAGTTTGTGGTTGCGATTATTGGAAAGTTATTATTTTAGATTTTTTTTACAGAATTGTTTTTTGAATTTGTAGAATTTTCTTAGATTTTTTTTCAGAATTTTTATAAAATTTTTGAAGATTTTTTTTGTAGAATTTTTGCATATTACTAAAGTTTTCACAAAAAAAACCATTATTTTGTTTATTTTATGTGCTCTAGTTTAATGTTTATTGAAAAAATAAAAGAAAATTAAAGATTAAGTTAAATTAAAAGGGAAAAACAAAAATACCTAAATAGGTAAATATTTTTTAAAGTACCAAAATAGATAAATATTTTTTGTATCTACACTAATTTGGGGAAAAAAACTCAAATTATCTCTCTATTTCAATTGAGCCAAAATTAAAATAGGTTAAGATTTAGAATAAGCTTAAATAAAATTAAACTGATAGCACAATTACCTATCCACCTTATCATTACTTTAACTAAATCAACTGTTTCTCTTAAGAGACACACACATGAAGTACTTGCTCGTCGGTATCCCGCACCATGATCAATGATGTGTTTTTTTACGCTCTATATAGGTGCAATGGATAACCCTCTACATTGTCTATGTATACATTGTTTGATGCAGGAGATCTAACGACTATCCTCACGTATTTTTTGTGATATAATGATTAATTGATAAAAGTTTAAAGATGAAAAATACAAAATAAAAGCACGTGACATGCGTGTATATAAAATTAAACAAGAGTTAAATGACATTTAGTCCCTGTGGTTTGGGTTATTTTGTCAGTTTAGTCCAAATGTTTTATTTTTCGCATGTGGGTCCAAAAAGGTTTCACTGTTGCCCTTTTAATCCACTGGGTTAACTACATCCATTTTTTCTGTTAATGAGAAGGGCAATTCGGTCATTTTTTATGGCTAAAATGCTCTTTTAGTTAACAGAATTACATATAAAATGACCGAATTGCTCTTCTCGTTAACAGAAAAAATGAATGAAGTTAACCTAGTGGACTAAAATGGCAACGGTGAAACCTTTTTGGACCCACATGCGAAAAATAAAACCTCTGGACTAAACTGACAAAATAGCCCAAACCACATGAACTAAAATGGCATTTAACTCATTAAACAATAATAAAGGTGATGAGATGCAAATATTAAGATGAAAATGTGGCTTAAAATGGTACAGACGACTTTAGGATCACTTTCTTATTTATCACATGTTTGCTTGAATCATAACACGTAATCATAACTAGTGATATTACAAAAACGTTTTTAATCTATGGTGTTTCAATATTATGATTAACGCTGATTATCTTACTCAACCACACATCTTTGTAGAAGACTTGTTTCTGAAAGCTTAAAGTGAATATACAGTTTAGTAAAAAAGTTAGCTAAGTGTGTTAATTTTTAGGATTGAGTTGATCCAATATGACAAGATGTAATGAATTTATATCATTCGTTTGGAAAAAAAAAATTCTTTTGTGATCTTGTAGATTTTTATAACTAGAGGGAACCCAAGAACTTTATTCACTGGGTCGGTTTTAGGTGGTCGATTGTCTCTTAACTTGACATTTGAACTTTTGGTTCGGATGAACTTGGATCATGTAAAAATAACATAATGCAATTAAAAGTCACATAATAAAAATTCCATGTCAGTAGAAACTAAAAGAATTATATAATATTCTTCTTTTATGTGTTTTCATCTTTTGCAAACGATTAATATGTCTTCAACATAAACATTTTTAGGAATGTTTTCTCCGATGATACAAACGCAAATAAAAAAAAGAAAAAAAACATTCATATATTCATGATCCATACGATTACACAATTTTGTCTTTGCATACTTCATTGAAAAAAATCAACTTGTGTAATTATGAACGTCTTCACATGATTGGGGTTACCATGTGTAAAAAAATAAATGAATTAAAAGGTCACGAAGGACACAATGGGGTAAAGTTTGAAGACGTTAATCTTGAATTGGGAGATAAAGATAAAGACATGTTATAGATAATTATGGTGAAGTATTTATTGAGTCTTTATAGGGATAATTGTTAGATTTAATTAGATAGGTTTATCTAGTGGATTTATTTGTTTATATTAATAGAGTTTGAGTTGGGTTAGAAGGTTTAGTATAAATAGATGGTTAGAATTATTGTAATTTGTGTGCTCTAGTATCCTTGGTTTCATATTCAGGAGTATAATAAGTCAATTTATAATCTTTAACACCAGCTTTGAATCCAACACTAAATGAGAAACCGAACAAATATAGGAGTCATGGAGGCGTGACTGTGAAACCATACTTTGGTACAGTTAACCAACCATAGCAGAACGCAATCAAAGCTTTCGTCCTTGGCCGCTCCTTCAACTGATTTCATTCATTCCGTTCGGAATTGGGTTTCAATAATGTCATCAAAAAGACTATCGGGCAAGGGATGCCTGATAGTATTGATGCTCAGACGATGACTGAGCTCCAGACGCCTTTGTCCGTCGTGTCGTAAGAAAAAAGAATAATCTGGGAAGAAGAATTTTTTTTAGTGAACGTGTTGATTCATATTTATTTTGACTACTTTTTCCTATTTATCATATTCTATTCATTTTTATTCGACCTTCTCGGAGTTCATTCTGAATAGCTGGGGAATACTCGCTTCAAGTTCAAACAAGGCTTATTGCTATTGATTCAATGATTCCCATAGGACGTGGTCAGCGAGAATTAATTATTGGGGATAGACAGACCGGTAAAACATCAGTAGCAACAGATACAATTCTAAATCTCTTTATTATTTTCGATGAACAGTCACTCACTTTTGACAGTTATACGATTCCAGAAGATGATCTAGAATTGGGTCTTTTTTCCTTAATTTTCGTAGAAGTTGTTCCTGGGCATACTCAAAAAAATTCTTATACGCCCCAACCCCGTCCCTTGGAAAGAAAAAGGTAGCACCGAAGAAAGGAAAGAGCGAGATGGTGGTTTTTGTTGTTCCCGCGAAGCGAGGATGATTCGACCAGCGATGAAGTGGGTCAACTTTTTGTCTTCGGCCAAAAATGTCACACCCCGACCGCAGCGGAATAAGAGTCGGGGCATATTGGGTTATCACCAAAGCTCATGATGTTTACTAAAATGTTTCATATGTATTAAATTCAAATTACAACTTAAATATTCAAATCAAATCCATACAATTACAAGGAAAATGAAACTAAGTAAAACAATCCAAAGCTTAAACTGATTTATTCTTCTAAGCCTTCCTATGTGTTTCTTGCCTCAACTGGAACACCTGTATCATGTGTAAAACGGGAGATATTTTGGGTCAACAAAAGTTGGCGAGTGAACCTTGAGAAAACATTTTTATTAATTTCTTGTTGTATTTAATATTGAAAATTTGTGCAATAATCATATGTGAGCAAACATATATATATAGCATAAACGTAAACCACATTGAATGAGTAAATGACATGAATGATGATGTATTTGAGATCAAGGCTCAATCAAACGGAGCCGATCGAATGACATGAATGATGATGTATGTGAGATCAAGGCTCAATCAAACGGAGCCGATCGAATGAGGCACCTGATACTCAACCTGTATCCCGCGGGGAGCTGATGGGCCTAATGAAATGCATGTACTGAAAATGATAACTTCAATCTAAACATAATTCACACAACAATTGATGCATACACATTTGATCACGGATATGATGGATGCACAAGTGTTTAAATATAATAAGGGATTAAACGACACATGATACACCCCAAAATGTGATTGAAACGGGGAATTTGTAGAGATTCACTCACATTGGGTGCGTTCTTTGATGACGTTGGATGCGCACGAGTTTTGGGATTTGATCGACGAGGAAAAACTAACCTAAAATAATAACGAAATGGTTCGGTAAATAAATGGATTTTATTTGAGATTAATACTTTTAATTCATAATCTTAATAGGATTTTTAGATTTATTTTTGTGAGTTTAAGGACATTTTCTAACTTTAAAAATATTATTTTTAAGTATTTTTAAATAATTTTCTGATTAAATAAATAAAAAAAATAAAAAAAATAAATAAATAAATAAAATGTTGACTTTTTTGACTTTGATTGTTGACCGTTGACCGTTGACCGGTCGGATTGTGTTAATTATATGCGCTGAGTGAGGTTCGAACTCGGGACCTCTCGTACGCGTGCACGCAGCTCTACCAACTGAGCTACGTGTCTAACCCAAAATATTCTCTGTTTTAATTATATATATATACTGATTAACTTTTATCTAATTTAGTTTATTTCAAAAATGATTTAAAATGGCCGACCCGACTCCAATGACCCGGAGTCGAACTCGAGACGTTCGGTTCGAGTACGCACAGCCCAACCAGTTGGGCTGTGTGTCATATCTGTTTAACTTACGGATTAAATTATACTTATCAACATTCGGTGACCTGATCCGATTCAGTTGTAAAAATGTTGGTTTTAATTCTGAAATTCGGTAACGTATGCGATTAGAACCCGGGACGTGTGCATTGTTTGTGCACACAGTCCACCGCTGGACTGTGTGTCTAACCCGGTTAAATATTCAGTTTTAATTAAACTTATACACATGTTCGACTTCGTCTTCTTCGTTTACAAAGACGCAGAACAATGATGTCCGGCTGTTCTGGTTTAAATCGATCATCGAACATATAATTGATTGGAATGAAATGGATAAAGAGGGTTACGGAGTAAAATGTACCGAACATAATGCTTTTTCTCAGATTTCCGGCAAGAGGCGTCGGCTCTGATTGGTGACTTCCGTCTGAGTGAATCAATTAACGGTTTTGATCAATGAGTTGTGCAATTAAGGTACTAAACAAGGGATATCAGGGGGTTTAGATGATTGTACTGATTCACAGCGAGACTTCGGAATTTTCAGTGATTTTCCGGTGAGTGCAGGAATTCCCGGCGACGTTGTCTGAGACAGGTTCTGATTGAAACAAAAGAGTCGAGAATTTTACCGATTTAAGTAAGTCTCGGTTTTCCGGTGAAAGTCCGGCGAATACAGGATATCTCCGGCGAGTGCTAAAGCTTCGAGAGTTTGTGCGATTTTGAGTGAAAAGGTTACCAGAGGTTTGGGTGGGTATTTATATGAAAGAAACAGCATGTATTGAGTCTGAATTTGGTCTTGATTCGCGGTCAAAACTTTTCCGGCGGTTACGACTGGAATTGGGGGTTAGACATCGGTTATAACCGATGTCGAAGTTAGTTCACGCGTTTCAGTCAAAGAAAAACGGTCGTGATTTGCGAAATCGTCGGTCTTTCCGGCGACTGCGGATTGGGCGTTCGAAACCCGGCGTCCCCATTTTATTTTTTTCTCATTAATTAAGATTATTTATAAATTATGGTTTTTAAATTCTAATATAGTTATTAATTATGTATCGTTTAAAATTAGTTTGAGCAATAAATACGCAACGAAAATTTTTAACTGGATATTCGATTAATAAACGAAGCGGATTTTGGAAAACCCGTTTTTCGACGGATGTTACAAAAAACTTGGAAGGCTAGGGGTTATAGTCGACGTCGATTCATCATTTTTAACGCAGGAGCGCTCACATTTTTTGGCTTACTCTTGCACTTGAAATTCAAAATCCGGCCTTTGGACCCTTGGCCCGCTTAGAAGTGGATTCGAACCACTGACACAAGGATTTCCAGTCCTTTGCTCTAACCAGCTGAGCTACCTGTCCATGGGTTTGCTTTGGTATCGTGTTCATACCGTTGTATTGAATGATCCCGGACGGTTGCTTTCTGTTCATATAATGCATACAGCTTTGGTTGCTGGTTGGGCCGGTTCGTTCTTATTGCTTAGTTCCTGTCTATCTCTATCTATCAAAATAGACCTCTTTTTAAACGGAAAAAGATCAGTCCATATAACTAGATCGGAAAATTCACATACATGAAGGGGTGAGGCTTGAGTCTACTTTCTATTACAAAAGTAGAAACAAATCCACTTTGAAGTTGACTTATTCGCTCGGCCAATCGTCGGAATGTGTACGAGATACCATAAGGGCCCAATATCTCAATAGCACCTTTATCTAAAGCTTCAAATCATTATCCTTTTTGTAGTGACGAATCCTGTATGTGTTCCTAAGAAAAGGAATTTGTCCATTTCTCGGGGTCTCAAAGGAACGTGGACTCCTTGTGCTTCAGGACCCCATAGTAATAACAAAGAATGTGCTAAACTATTAGCAGGAGTAGAAACTGCGGCAGTTTTGCCTTCCAATATTTTTCTATTGGAGCTTCCCTCATTCCTTTTATCGAGCATAATGATGCGAATCAGGCTTTAATGAGTTCTAATATACAACGTCAAGCAATCCCTCTTTCTCAGTCCGAGAAGTGCATTGTTGGAACTGCCCAAATGGTGAAAGAATCACCGTATGCCCCGGAAGATCGCGATGCATTGCTACTAGAAATCAAGATATTGGGGTTGGACTTGTCAATAGATTCATAACTTTTAGAGCACAACCAATCTCTATTCGAACCCCCTTTACTTGTAGGAGTACATCTTGGATTTGTCAATTATGTTATGGCCGGAGTCCAGCTCTCAGGGCCTTTAAAGTGAAAGAGCGTGACTCATCAAGGTGGTTTTCTTTCTAGTTCTACTGTCAAAGAACTCAATTGCTTAATCTAAGTAAAACTACAATTATTGTTAACCAAGGAAATTTGTTCGTGGTAAAGACAAGATACACTTGGACCATAAAAATCTGTGCCCAAAAATAAGATATTTTTGGGCACAGGTTTTGACGGTAAAAAAAATGGACCATCAAGCAGATCCATCTAAGAACTTTTAATTGATATCTGAAATATACTAGGTTGCACAAGATATCTGAAATATACTAGGTTGCACAAAAAGTCAAGATTTTTTTCTATGATTTCCAACAATTGGTATCAGAGCTACTTAGCGATTTTGAGAGTCGTTTTCCAAGTAGGGAGAGCAACGGTGGTTGAAGACAGAAGTCCGTGGATAGTTTCCACCATATTAGGTTGTTCGAATTTATTTGAAGAGGCTAAGTTAATTATTTCCGTGGTCGATAAACAATAACATGAAATTGTTTTGGCAAAGGAGGCATAGGAAGTCCACGTGGAGTTAATTATGAGCTGCAATGAAAGTTGAATGGATAAACTAGAGATTATTAACAGGTCTGCCATCTGTTTGAGTTGTTTGTGTGGTTGTTTGCATGAAGAAAAATATGGGGTACATGGTTTTTTCATGTAAAGTTAGTTTTGAAACACAAAGGATTGGCTACGATGGTTGAATGGCTTGGTGTTGGCATAGTGATCGAGTTTAACATTATGGGAAGACTTACCTCGGGTTGATCGTGTTTTATTGTGTCAAAAACTTTTCTCGCCAAGGGAAAAATCACAACAAGAAGTTTAGATTTTTTGTGGCGGAAAACACCAACGGGAGTGTCGCGGATAAAACGAATGAGCGAGAAGGCTAAGCGGTTCGTTTTGGTGACCGACGGACGAATCAACCGGTGGGTTGTTGTCTTTGTTGGTGGATTGATATTTGCGGTGAGGCATATAAAGGAGTCTGACATGGAGGTAAAAATACGATCCAAGAAGGGTTCAATTTTTGGTGTTGTTGGTTTGAACGAGTAAGGTTCAAAGACTTTGGTTTAAACAAGTGGTTTAGTTAAGGAATATTGTTCGGGTCAGCGGATGTCACAGGAGTATCGTTGGGAGAACGGTAGTGACAGGTAACCAGTTCGTTTCGGTGACTTCATAGCATTAGCAATTTTCAATCAGGTTAGATCAAGACCTATCCTTCTTGCCAAGGATAAGAACGGAAAAAACCGGTTTAGGTTGTTCTTTTTGGCTGAAGTATCCGATCGGAATTTGCGGGTAGACGGACGAAAGAAGATTCGTCGAAGCCGGGGGGGGGGCTTTCAATCTTGTCGCGTCTAGCAAGAAAAGAAAAAAACGGTAGAAGCGGGGAGGCTTGTTTTTTTCTTTGATCGGTGGTCAAGTACGGGAACGGGATGTTCTGGTGACCCTGGAAGAGGATGTCAAACTTTGTCAAGGGATTGTGGTTGTCGATAATGATGCGGATGTGAAAAAACGAATCAAATTCAAGATTAAGGGGGAGAATGAAGACGTTAATCTTTAATTAGGAGATAAAGATAAAGACATGTTGTAGATAATTATGGTGAATTATTTATTGAGTCTTTATAGGGATAATTGTTAGATTTAATTAAGTAGGTTTATCTAGTTGATTTATTTGTTTTTATTAATAGAGTTTGAGTTAGATTAGGACTAGAATAGGTTTAATATAAATAGGTGGTTTAGAGTTATTGTAATTTGTGTGCTCTCATTGATAAATAATAAAAGAGTCAAACAGTTCGTTCAGTCTCGTGTTTTTTCTATTCGATTAAGGGCCTGATTTCCAAAAAGTCTACAATATTTTATTTTTATTTAGTTTAACCATCTATTAAAGTGAAATAAGTTTATATGCTTCATTACATTTTTATGAAAATAAATCATAAATCCAGATGTAAGTATCCTATTTCTAAATCAATGTAACACAAATAAAAAAGGTATACGTATTTTTAAAGTATACATATTTTATAGGATTAAGATAATTACAGAACACTAATTATTCGAGAATAAAAATAACAACTCTAAATCATTAAATTTAGGATTTAAGGTTTATATTTTTAAAATTTTACGTTTCTTACAGTCATATATATATATATTATATATAAATAATAAAAACCATTATATTTACCTACACATAGCCTACACACATGTAGGTAATTTACCTACACATAACTTACATATGTGTAGGTCATATAAAAAATAAAATTTTCACATTTTGTTTTGATTTCTATGTGAGAATAAATAAATCTTACATTTGTTACATCTTCATTTACTTTTTAGGTTTTTAGGATTAGAAAAATAGGTAATTCATTTTTTTTTTTGCGTGTTCTTGCAATATATAGTGTTCTCTATAGAACCTTTCCTATATTTTATATGTGTTGCATAATTATTATGCATAACCACTTATACATGTTGTGCTTAGGGCGAGCATATATACCACTTGTCCCTTTACACATTAAAAACGCTTTGTAGTTAACTCTTGTATATATTTTTTTTAGTTATTTTTGTTTTTTACTTAATAAGAACATCTTGGTTAAATCACACAAATTAGACGGATGAACTAAGATTGACAAAAAAAGATAAAACTAGAGAGTGCCTCAGACAAAAAAAAAATATAAATAAAATGAATTAAAATCGAGATTTTGACCAACCTATTGAGATTTGAGAGGAAAACCACAGTTAACTTTTAATTAAATGAACGGATGCTTCTCTATTTGTATTGGGTTATAGAATTAAAATTTGATCTATTACAGAAATTAAAGTGTTAAAAATCATTTAAACTCTTTATTACTATTTAATCTGTAGATTATTATATACTCCAAGAAAACATTCAAGACGTGTTGACAAAAAAAAGGGTTTTCCCGTGACAAAACTTTGCATTATTTTACAAACTTTACTTCAATAATGGAGACTCCTACCCCACTTTTTCGTTGGTGCACATAAATCCAACATGCATTCGTAATCGTGTGACATAATAATACGATATTTGATTTTTATTTATCACATATCCGCAGGCTTATTATTATTATTATTATTATTATTATTATTATTATTATTATTATTATTATTATTATTATTATTATTATTATTTTTATTATTATTATTATTATATTATATTATATTATATTATATTATATTATATTATATTATATTATATTATATTATATTATATTATATTATATTATATTATATTATATTATATTATATTATATTAATTTGCAAATTTCTCCCTACTCTCACAAACACTATTCAATTTTGTACACTTTTCAATGCTCTCTTTGCTTGCACAACCCATTTCCCTCTTACATGTAATCAAATTGTTTTTGTCTTGAAAAAAATCATGTGCCATTGACATAAAACTAACTCTAAATATAACAATCAACTTTTTTACCATGTTCTAAGGATTATATACCATACTTTTACTAAATATGTTCAACTTTTTCTTAATAATTAGTAATTGTAATTCAATAATTAGTAATTGTAATTTTATATATTTATGGTTTTAAAGAAGTTAATAAGAAGTTGATGGACTTAAGTAGCTATACTT
Source organism: Scalesia atractyloides (assembly GCA_947069175.1). NCBI lineage: Eukaryota > Viridiplantae > Streptophyta > Magnoliopsida > Asterales > Asteraceae > Scalesia > Scalesia atractyloides. The sequence continues at coordinate 51,343,356 of CAMTDV010000014.1, forward strand.
TTCTATTAAAGTATACATGTTTTTTTTATACTTTTAAATATCATAGGTTTAGCCGAAACTATAGTGTTAGTTAATGTGCTGGTTGTATCTAGTTATGTAGTTAGCTAAGTGGATAATTAGTTGCATTTACTTGTATAATTACCTTATTTTAACTTATCTTTTTCCAAGTACTTTTATATCTTTGCTGGATTTGAATCATCTATTTTTTGGATGGAAAGAATGCATCTTACTACCACACCATTTTCCTTCGAAACAAACTAGTATAATTACCTAGGTAGATGTATTTTGGCTACCAACTTGTAATTTTGTAGGTAGGGGCGGACCTAGTGTATAACAAGGGACAACCCCTGTTACGCTTGGCGCTCAGGCAGTAGTGTAAAATTAGTGTATATTTTGGAAAAAATTTGATGTTTTTTCGATTTTATTACTGTTTTTTATAAAACGTTACCGCTTGACGGGTTTTTTAGATCCGTCACTGTTTGTAGGCACAATCACAATGTACCCTACGATTCTTTCATTAGTTTGATGAGTCTTTCCTTATTAAAAAGTAATATTGTATAAGGTATGTTTAGCCACCTTTGATTTATACAAATAATAAAATAAAGCAAAGCATCAAGTAGGACCAAATTATTATTATGTTTGTTATATTCATGCGTCAAACAATCATGATTAACAAAATGTTCGTTTGAAATCAATCTGTTTCTTTTTTGGCCTCTTGTAATCATGCATCAAATGATACAGGTTCAATAGTCAATACTGAATTCTCTAAATTGAATTAAGACTTTGGATCAATAGATCATGGGTTCGATTCTTACAAGGGGATTTTTCCATATTTATTGGTTTTCTCTTGAATTTGTGCATATGCATTATGGCTAGTGGAAATAGATATGATCGATAGTTCCACTGATAGTACGATGATACTCCAGTAGTCCATAGTGATCCAAATTTACCGTTAAAAAAATATTACGAGAACAATGAGGTGCTATTTACAAAACTACAAAAGTGTATTAGGTTATTCAATCCACTAATAATTAACTGGCATGCATTATGTGACCAATATACCCAAATGATTGCCCTTTAAACTAAAGACGCTCCCATGGCAACATATTAAAGAATAATTAAAACTACGATTCATTATCTTGTGTATTTCTTTTGTAATATGTGTGGGGTCACCCATCCTAATACAATTGGTTATGTGTGGGGTACAAATACAATTGGTTAGTCTCATTTGTATATGAGTAAGTTTTGACTTTCTATTTCCAGCAACGACTTTACATTAACAATCTTTATTGAGTTTTTTTTTAACAAAAAATTTAGATCACTGATGGACTACTGAAGTATCATTGTGCCACTAACGGAACCACCCGATCATATTCATCTCCACTAGGCATAACGCCTATACACCAATTCAGGTGGAAACCCAATAAATATGGAAAAACCTCCCTTGTGGGAATCAAACTCAGGACCTATTGGTCAAAAACCTTATCACACCCCTAAGATGCCACTAGGCTATAAATATAAAGCCATGGGCCAATCTTTATTGAGTTATAAAATTTAATTAAAAAGATCAGGCATGCTGTAGGTAAATCGCAGTAAGGAAAGGTGAAGAAAGAAGACTAACCAAAGGGGAAGCGGTGTTGGTTCTACCGTTCTGAAATCTCTCATTTTCTTTTTAGAGTTAAATGTCATTTTAGTACTAGTGACTTGGGTCATTTACCAATTTAGTTCAAAAGTTTTATGTTTTGTTTGTGAGTCCAAAAGGTTTCACAGTTGCCATTTTAGTCCACTAAGTTAACTTCATCCATTTTTTTAGTTAACAAGAAGAGTAATTTGGTCATTTTATATGTAATTCTGTTAACTGGAAGGGCAATTCGGCCATATAAAATTACCAAATTGCTCTTCTCGTCAACAGAAAAAAAGGATGAAGTTAACCCACTGGACTAAAATAGCAACGGAGAAACCTTTTTGAACCCATATACAAAAAAATAAAACCTTTGGGCTAAACTGATAAAATAACCACATAGACGAAAACAACATTTAAGTCGTCTTTTTAATTGTAGAAGAGGCAAGACACGTAGGTCAACTAAGGTGGAAGAGGGATACATGGGTGGCCGTCGTAATACAATCCAATGACCTTGTGGCTAGTGCCACTATTCATTTCAACGTGTTTTAAATAAAACAAATGGGTTTTCTTAGATTTATTGGGTTTCTTTTTGAATTAGTGCATAGACATTATAACCTAGTGGAGATGGATATGATCGGATGGTTCTGCTGGTGACACGATGATACTTCAGTGGTACGCCAGTGATTGAAATTTTTCATTAAAAAACAATCAAAATAAAACATAAAAAGGAAGAAAAAAAACCTTGTCACATGGCTAATTTTGAATGATGTTGACACTATTCCTAAGGTTTGAAATTTAATATATAGGTAATAATAATAATAATAATAATAATTAAAATTAATAATTAATATGTAATATGTATATGTATATATCTACTAGGTTGTGTATTATACGTGTTTTTTTATATACATAGGGGTCTAAAATCTTTAAAAATATTCTACACTTCTACGAAAAACATTTTCTAGGTCCGCCAGTATTTCTAGAAGCCGAAGTTTACAAGTTAACTCAAATCCTTCCAAGTCGTATTTTCTAGATTCCAATTCAATCTAGAATTCAAGAATATTAGCAACAATTTTGACATAGTAAGAAAGCCACATTAACTTGATTCATCATCTTTAACCCTCACAATCTTAAACTCATATTGTAAGTTAGGCAAAGCTTTAAGAACCGTATTATACATTCTAGTTTATCATCTTTAACAATGAAGATCCTTTATTTAAGCATAATCTAACCACAATTTAGGCTTAATTTATTAGCCTATTTCAGTATAAATTTCAGGTTACATCACTATAAAACCCACTTCAAATCACGATTTTTAGGGTTCATGGCTATGTATACCTACCACTTGATCTTCTTAACTTAAAAAGGGTTATGGTTAGATATATTTAGTGTAATCGGGACTAACATGGAGACCAGGCGAATTATAATACATATCAAGCAAGTTAGGAGGTGCGAGAGATGCACGTTTGTTTGAGTTATTATAATTCAAAGTGTTCGGACGGAACCTCTAATTAATGGGGGTTCCAAGGGGGCAACGCCCCTTTGGCGGGTGTTTGAGGGAAGCGCCACTGGGAGCAGGATCCAAGGAGTAGAGAAAAATAATTTTCTAGAAATTACCATTTATTTCAAGATTAAAAAATGGTTCTAAGAAAAAGCAATTTAAATTAAAATATAGATAACTGCCTCATGCTAGTTACCAAACCCTAATCCCATAATTCGAAAGCACTGTTCTTGGTTATGTTCTCTAATTAATGCGAATTTCCAACACACACATACTAGGGTTCTAATTCTTAATCTCGGAAGAACTATCGAAATAATTTGATCTGAAAGTGAAATCATGTCTTTTAGATAATCCGTTGTTTACTAAAATCCCCAATAGTTATGGATTTCAATTTCTTGATTTCAGACTTCAATTTTCAGCAATTAATCTTCAACTTTCTAGATTTCACACCCCAAACACACACACTTGAATTTTTTGAAAATACCTGTAGCACAACTAGTTCCTCCTAATTAATCATGTTTCATAATATATCCCCTTTAGTCCTTTTAGTCTATAAGTTTATATTTCCAACTTACACTCATAGATTTTATCTTTTACATCTCTATGTATAAAATGGAACACATGTATTTATATCAACAAATTATAACTAGAAAGCATTCCCATATTCCAATTCACGATATAAGTAGGAGAAGAAGAACCAAATGAAGAAATTCAAGTTTCCAGTCTTAGTTGAATTCCAAATTAACACTGAACCTTCAAGTAATCTACCTCAAGTGAAAGAACTATTTGTAATAATTCGTAATTTTCGTTGTTATTTTATTTTCCGTTTGAACTGTTTATACCTGTCGTTGTACTCTGAGATTCGGTTATGGAAAAGTTTGTGTTAAATAATTATGTTTGTCACAATGATATCGCATCTAATCGCTTATTAAATGCAATGCAAATTCAATGCAATCACAAGTAATTATGTTACTTTAAATAGCCTAGTGTGTTGTGGTATAATAACCACTTGTGCCATCGCATCGCAAAACGCAGTTAATTATGTGAAAATTATGTATTCTATGTGTTATATTTGTTTATGTTATGGTTTGATATCGCTAAAACGTTCACACGCTCACGCAACTTGCTCTCTCTTAGTTCAATAGTAATATAACGCCTAAAGCTTCGCTAAAACGCTTAATATAACCATCTAATACGAACTGAATCGCCAAACGAACACCTAACGTGAAAATAACGAACAAAACTTAGCCAATAGGCCAAGTTCGGGCGAACTTGTGTATCACAAGTTCGCCCGAACTAGCTCAGGCTATCAGAACTCAGTATATCAGCCAAGTTCGCCCGAACTGGCTCCCAAACCCATGAAATTCATCAAGTTCGCTCGAACTTGTAACAAGTTCGCCCGAACTTGATCATTTCCAGCCCATTTTAACCTCACCTATAAATACTCAGCTCCTCTCCTCATTTGAACTTGCTGCTAAGTTCGCCGGAAACTTACTGAAACTGAAAACCTTTGATTTCCAAGTAAGAACCAACTCGTTTTCAAGCTACAACAACGTTTTACAACGATTTTGCACAAGGTATACCTTCAATTTCATCATAACTCTTATGTTTACGAAAATCTTCATCTTTTTATGCAAAACTTCTGTTTTCCACTTATATCTATACTTAGATCTAAGTAAAACCTTTCAAAACATCGATTTTCACACAAAATAAGGATTAATGACGTATGTTTCGTTCACTATGAAGTGGAACGGGGCATTTGTCAACCAAAAACTCAGATCCGGAAGCACAAGGACGGTATTGTCGTCTTACACAAACTGGACTAACTCGAACGAACTACAAGTTCGCCCGGATTAGTCCTAGTTTCTGTAAAATGGCTAAACTCGCTCCAAAAGACCTCTACAGCCTATGTTTTACTCAGTGGCTTAAGGTTGGAAGGATGGAAACTCGATTTTCTCAGCAAACGACGCGAAAACGCACGAATTGGTGACCAAAACAGTCAAGTTCGCTCGGAAGACATCAAGTTCGCTCGAACTTGTCACCAGATTGGTGACCAAGTTCGCCCGAACTTGATCAAATTTTGTCAGAAATCACACAAGTTCGCCCGAACTTGTACCGATCCCAAGGAATCAGGACAAGTTCGCCCGAACTTGTACTCCTCCAAGGATGATAGCACAAGTTCGCCCGAACTTGTACCCCAAGGTCCAAGTTCGCCCGAACTTGTCTACTATTCTTTCAACCGTCAACCGTTTTAGAATTTCGGAAGACTAATGCACTTCTGTTCGTTTACAGGCTGATCCGGCACTCTCAACTCATCTCATGTCACACCCCAACCGATGGCGGAAACATCGGAATGAGACGAATAAATTGCTCAAAACTTCATAACGCTATGTGACAATATAAGTTAAATTCAAATTTCATTTCAAGACTAAAATGTAATACAAGGATTCCAAATAAAAGCAACATTGTTCATAACATAACAATAAAATAACAAAATTTATCTAGCTGTGTATCTAAGTCCACCTAAATTGCATTTCTTCTCAACATCGTCTCATCAATCAACCTGCAACATGTATTAAAATATATCAACAAAAGTTGGCGAGCATACAAGTTTTCTTACATAGCATAATATAGAATAAAATTATTTAAAGTCTCATATCCAACATGAATCATGATATGCAAGTTTACTAGCATGTTGAAACGGTGTTCTATATGCTCAAACCCAAGAATCCAACGCATTAAAATAGCCTATCCCAATAGAGTAGCGGGAGGTTAACTTGTTTATCTTAACAATACCCCAAGTTTCGTGGGCGGTGCGTTAATCCTGTAGCGCTATAATTGTTAAGGTAGGCTAGCAAAGTTAATGAAGCATATATCAACACAAATAGTTTACATATCATACAAGTCTAACAAGCATCAAGTAGTTTCATGTTAAGCATGGATAGAGATTAAAATAGTTTATGTGTCGTGTGATTTTATATAATGTACATGTTGCACCCAAAGTGTAAAAAGGGAAAGGTGTCACACCCTCAATTTCCACTTGCGGAGTTTTACCGCGAGGCGTGTGAACAAACCAGAATCTGAGACACTAGTAATATCGAACGACTCTATATGATTTATTTAAAACGTTTTCCAAAAACATTTGTTTACCCATTCATAATTATTTTCAATTTGTCTTAGTTTAGTTTCAAAGTTTAGCGGAAGCATTAGTTTCTAAGTGGTGCGGAAGCATTAAAGTAAAGTAAAGTAAAGTAACGGGCGCCAACATAAACGCCAAAAACCAAAAATCCCAAACAATATTTGTAAATGAGACTCGATAAAAATATGTCTTGGTCAATGCAAGTGAGTGCACCTAGCTCTCCTAGCGTCCTGAGAAACATGTAAAGAAACAAGTGTCAACATTAAAGAAGAGTGAGTTCACAGGTTTTTTATAAGTTCATTAGTTCGGTTAAAAGTTTGTTTCCCCCGTTATCCCTAACCCGGGATAACGATATAGTTCCATTATCCCTAACCCAGAATAATAATATTGGTTCCATTATTCCTAACCCGGAATAATAATGTTGGTTCTATTATTCCTAACCCGGAATAATAATGATATTGGTTCGTAATTAAGTTCAATGTTAACATGTAGGTAGCGAGTCTAAAGTTACGTCACATAAGTGTTCGCGATCGAAGCTGACTGTTGTGCCTCCGTGTTGACAGGTCTATCACTGACCATGGCGAAAGTTAGGCCAAATTATTCACCCGTTGACCATACCCGGTCGGCTAGCGCGACTAGCTCGGGTGGGGCTTGTCGGGCCCAGTAGTACTACTTATAATTTCCCCGCTATCTAACCCAATACTAACGATCCGAGAGTTTTTCGAGGACTTCCATGATATAGCTGCTTAGTGACCATAACGTACATTAACATTAACTTAGTTACCGAGTAGTTTAACGACGTTAATTTCGCATAACATAAAAAGATAGAGTTATAGAATGCATACATGTTTCTCCCCCTGTTGTTTAAAACCGGATAAAATAGGGGCCACGAACTCACCTTTAATTGCTTGGTTAGTGTAACACAGAAGTAGCAAATGATGGGACCGCTAATTGCGTCCTAACATGTCAATCGATTTAAAGTTAGTGTGTGAACACACTGATACAAACCCTACGCATAACTAATATACAATGCGGCACGCATAATAACAATTTCGAAAACACAATCATGCATGAAAAGTATCATCATACCAAAATAGTGATCAAACCAACTTGTCATAAACACAAATCAACTCATACAACACTTTGGTACACACATACGCAAGTTATCATGTTTCAGCTTGTACGCTCATAACTAGGCTGTTTTCAAGGATTTTTATAAAATAGTTCCAACGTTTTAAAAATTCCAATTTCTTTACAGGAGATGTCAACTAAACTGTAGAATTTTATGTAAATTTTTCAAGTCCTAAAACTTTACCAATTATTTATGAACATTTATATACTAGGCTGCAGTCAGATTCGTCGCTTTCTGACTGCAGTCCATGGGAGAAATTATTTAAAAATCATCGTTCATCCAATTAACAAAATTCTAGTGGGAGTTTTTCGGAAATTTACGTCTCCAGTTACTGTACAAATTTCATGACCCAACTCTCTACAGATAATGAGATCCGACTCGATAAACAACTAGCAAATTTTCAGAATTTACGCAGCTTCAGCTGCTGCACTTAAATGACCACTTAAAAATAGTAAACGACCTCAGAAAAATATGAATCCAACGCCATTAGAAGCGTTTTTCAAAAATATACGTTTTAGGCTTCAGAAAATCCACTTTTCGATAAATAATGACCAGGTTACAGCTAATTGAAGTTGGCTGTAATAACCATTCAGCAACCTGTTTTCGACTTTCATCGCTATAGAACACGCTTAAACGATCAAGACTCTAATTAACAATGATCAAGAACAGGTTTATTTGTCACATATCATCATGTACATCAATACCCATGCAAACCCTAATCATATGATATGATTTTTATCACAAAAACGCAGCCTATGATTTTTGTATTCATCCAAACATCACAATCGCAAAAACTCGCACAATCAACCGAACTAAACATAAATCATAACACTTTTCATAACAATGATTCAAACAATACATACAATCATGATCAAGATTTCACATACCCTAATGTGATTTGAAAAACAATTAAAATCCTAACCTTGATACGATGAAGATTAGCGAACCGGGAACGAGATTGGAATCAATCCGGGTTGAAGGCTTGTGCGATCGAGAGGGGGGGGGGGGTTGCTGCCGTCGGCTTCTTAGAGGCTAGGGTTTGTGTTTGTTTTTTTTTTTTTTATCATATAACCCATGCATGCCCTTATTTATATAAAACAAGGAAAAGAAGGAGAAAGGGGGTGGGGGTGGGCTTGCGACCGCAAAGGGGGGGCGGTTTGGGTGAGTAACTTGGGCCTCAAGTTTAGGCTAGTTCCTTGGGCCGCAAGGAGGTGAGGTTGATCCGTTTCGTGGTTCGGTTCGGTTCGGTTATTTATTTATTATATATATATATATATTTTTTAAAACTAATAATCGCGAAATCAAAACGTGATATAATAATTCACAAAATTCACAAACGTCTAATAACACATAGCACGTAATTTGCCCAATGCATTCAAAAGTTAGCGTAGTTATTGCGAGCATGTAATTAAATTCTACGAATCAATTTAGCGTAGGAATGAATAACCGTGAAGTAGCGCGTTTAAGATACCTGAAAAGTCGGGATGTCACAAAAGGGATCGAGTATACTCACGGTTTTGCAAGCTTTCCCACTTGAATCCCGTGAACGTTGTTGGTTGATGGATTAGTTTCGAGTACCTTGTCCTTAAACACGAAGAAACATAGGCGTGTGAGTATTGGGAATTAACGGAAGATTATAGATTCGGAGCACCTTGTCCATGACGACATATGATTTTGTCAGTATAGATTCGGGCAAGTTTCTCAACTTTGAAATCTTCGCGAATAGCAAGGAAATGAGCTGATTTGGTCAAGCGATCAATGATTACCCAAATGCTATCATGACCAGAAGGCGTTCGAGGAAGTTTGGTTATGAAATCCATAGCAATGCTATCCCACTTCCAAACAGGGATTTCGGGCTGATTGAGCAAACCAGACGGGCGCTGGTGCTCAGCTTTGATTTTCGAGCAAGTGAGGCATTTAGAAACGTACAGGGCGATGTCCTTTTTCATACCAGGCCACCAATAGGATGTACGGATATCATGATACATCTTATCCGCACCAGGATGAATCGAGTACATGGATTTGTGTGCCTCGTTCATGATGAGCTCACGAAGATTGTCACGATCTGGCACCCAAATACGATCAAGATAGTATTGAAGTCCGTTTGATTTCGTCATGAGTTGATCCATAGGAGCACCTCGTACTTCGTCAATTAGACTTCCTTCATTTGCTGACGAGTATTGAGCTTCACGAATGCAAATGTGGAGATCGCTTGAGATTTGAAAACAACGAATGCTACTAACATGAGCCTTACGAGTAAGAGCATCGGCCACGACATTCGCTTTACCAGGATGATAGCGAATCTCGCAGTCGTAATCGTTAAGCAATTCCACCCAACGTCGCTGACGCATGTTTAGTTCCTTTTGATCGAAATGTGTTGTAGGCTCTTATGGTCAGTGAAAACCACACACTTCGTACCATATAGGTAGTGTCGCCAAATATTTAACGCAAAAAACAACTGCGCCAAGCTTGAGGTCGTGGGTAGTATAGTTTTTCTCATGTATTTTGAGCTGACGAGAAGCATAAGCAATGGCTTTGTCTCGTTGCATGAGCACGCAACCAAGACCACGATTTGAGGCATTGGAATATGCCACAAAATCATCATTCCCGTCAGGACGAGCAAGAATAGGAGCGTTACAAAGCAAGTTCTTGAGAGTTTGAAAAGATTCCTCTTGCTCAAGACCCCAAGCAAAAGGTTTCTCTTTTTGAGTCAACGAGGTGAGAGGAACAGCAATATTCAAAAAGTTCGAGATGAATCGGCGGTAATAACCTGCCAATCCTAAGAAAGAATGGATTTCAGAAGGAGTTTTAGGCGCGGTCCAATTCTTCACTACTTTAATTTTGGAAGGGTCAACATGGATTCCTTTTTCACTAACGTGTCCAAGGAATTGGACTTCTTTGATCCAGAATTCGCATTTGGAAAACTTCGCGTATAGACGACTACTACGCAAAAGTTCGAGTATGAGGCGTAAATGACGTTCATGGTCAGCTTGCGTCTTTGAATAAATAAGAATGTCATCGATGAAAACAATTACAAAGCGATCCAAATATGGTTTACAAACACGATTCATAAGATCCATGAACACGGCTGGTGCGTCGGTCAAGCCAAAAGTCATAACCACGAACTCGTAATGCCCATACCGAGTGCGAAAAGCGGTTTTGGGAATGTCCTCTTCAAGAACGCGAAGTTGGTTATAACTAGATCGAAGATCAATTTTGGAGAAGCAAGTTGCACCTTGAAGTTGGTCAAAGAGATCGCTGATACGCGGGAGAGGATAAGGATTTTTGATGGTGAGTTTATTAAGCTCACGATGGTCGATGCACATGCGAAAAGAGCCATCCTTCTTCTTGACGAAAAGCACATGAGCACCCCAAGGTGAGGTACTTGGACGTATGAAACCTTTATCGAGGAGTTCTTGGAGTTGAGTAGATAACTCTTGCATCTCAGAGGGTGCAAGACGATAAGGAGCATTGGCAACAGGAGTCGAACCAGGTACGAGATCAAAACGAAAATCAATAGATCGAGGTGGAGGAGTGTAAGATTTGCAAAATTTCAACCGTTGTTCCTTTCGATCGGTTACGTTTTAAATAAAATTGTTTACCAAGTACTTAATCTTACAAGGACCTTAGTCACAACTCCGGTCACGGACGGCGAAACCGGACACGAAAAAAAAACTTGGACCTCTCAGGCGCCATGCGCCAGAAACCCTGTCATCTCCCGCGATGCGCAGGAGAATGCCATGACACGTGGCTCCGTTTCGCGACACGTGTCTAACCTACCTTAGACCGGTGGCAATCTAGGCCTAGCTGACCTCCCCCGCGCCACGCGAGAGATTCCCTGTCTCCCCGTGCGACGCACGGGAGAGTCAAATTTCGGGTATATAAAGGTCGGCCTGGGACGAGTTCAAATCGCTCAGTTTGATCGAAAATCGACGTCTCTTTCTCTCTCGAAGCTCTGTTTAAATACTGAGCCCCCCTAAACCCCTAAACCTGCGAAGCTCTGCTCCGTTGTAAGTATTTTAACCCCTGATCCCTAATTCGTCACCCTACCCGATTGATTTAGGACCCACCAATGCATGTCGAGGCTTTGCCTGACTAAGTCCGTTGGGGTTCTGTCTCATGTAGTATCGTCACCCTACCCGACTGATTTAGGACCCACCAACGCATGTCGAGGCTCTGCCTGACTAAGTCCGTTGGGTTTCTGTCTCGGGTAGTATGGCCACCATACCCGATTGGTTTAGGACCCACCAACGCATGTCGAGGCTCTGCCTGACTAAGTCCGTTGGGGTTCTGTCTCGTGTTGTGTGGCTAAAGTGACTTGGGTAATTTTACTAACACGTGATACATTGTATTATTATTAGGAACTCAGAATTTGCACCAGGAAGCTTTAAGTTAAAAAAATCCTAAAACTACAGGCGAGTACATAGACTCCTCTTTTACGTTTTCTAAATGTTTTTGGGTGATTCATATATGCTAAACTAGCTTTCAAAACCTACTTACTACTTATGGTTCATGCGAGTACATAGACTCCTCTTTTACGTTTTCTAAATGTTTTGGGGTGATTCATATGTTCTAGCTTTCAAAACCTACTTACTACTTATGATTCATGCGAGTACATAGACTCCTCTTTTACGTTTTCTAATTGTTTTGGGATGATTCATATGTGCTAAACTAGCTTTCAAAACCTACTTACTACTTAGTGTTCATGCGAGTACATAGTTCCCCTTCTTTATGTTTTCTAAATGTTTTGGTGTGATTCATATGCGCCAAACTACCTTTCAAAACATACTTACTACTTATGGTTCTTGTGAATACATAATTCCCCTCTTTTACATGTTTGGAGGTGAATTATATGTTTCCACATTAACAAAACTTATTTACATATGATTTATGTACATAACATGCTTTACATTGTACGAAACTTGATGGTATGTTAAACATGACAATGATACATTCATTAACTTTGATCACGCCGACCGGTAGTATGTTATGGTACCATAGGATTGACAACCCCATTCCCGCTTCCTAGGTTTGTTTGGAAGTTTCCTCTGGGAATGACAGAAACTGTGCAACATATTTGATAGACCTTTATTTATAAAGGTTTGTCCGACAGTCAACAAGGCTTGAATGTATTCGTCAACAAACCACACTTGTTTTAAACAAAAAGGCAAATTATTTTATATACATAACAAAACATTTTGTTTACACAAGACATTTGGTTTATACAAAGATATATGTTTATACAATACAAGACATTTGGTTGATTCATACAATGTCACCAATGGTTTCTAAATAAGCCATACAATGTTTCTCTTAAATTGAATGATTTCTCATACGACCTTACAAAAGAAACATTTTTGTCAAAGATTCATGGCTAAAAAGATATATTTAAAATAACAACTGGTTATTAAACATCATTCAATATTCAAAAGCCATGAGTCGTGTCAAAACTTATGTTACTCGCCAGCATTCAATGTTGACTTTATTTTCATATATGTTTCAGGTACTAATACGTGATCAAGTATGCTACACATAGGATGGACGCTGGCCTTAGCTTGATTAAAAATAAAATAGTTGTTGTATTTTGTTTCGAATTCTCAAAGACGATGTAATTTATAAGTTCAATAAAACGAAACTTTATTTACCATGTGTTTGAATCAATTTGTAACGTGACCCCCCGACGTTTCCGTCGCGGGTTGTTTACGCGGTCGGGGTGTTACAAGGAGGACAAGGTAAATCTTCAGGAAAGACGTCAGGGAAGTTGCGTACCATTGGAACATCATTCCCTTCCCTTTTTCTTCCACATTGTGGGCTAAAAAGGCATAGTACTGTTTACGTAAGTACTTATTCGCTTGTGTGCATGACATCAATTTTAGTCCTTTCGAAGGTCGGTCTCCATAGACGCGTAAGGTGTCACTAGTGGGAAGGGGCAAATGAACGTATTTCTCGTGACAAGCAATTTCAGCATGGTTCTTGCGAAGCCAATCCGTGCCTACTATGATGTCGAAACTACCCAGCTGCATGGGTATAAGGTCGATAGGGAAAGTGTGCTCGTTAAGAGTGAGAAGACAATCACGAAGGACAGAATCGACTAAGATGGATTTGCCATTGGCGACTTCAACGGAAAACGACTTAGGCAGCTTAGAGCGTGTACAATTTAACAAAGATTCAAATTCAATGGACACAAAACTTTTGTCCGCACCAGTATCAAATAGCATTGAAGCGTAAAGGTTATTAACGAGAAACGTACCATTAACGACTTCATTGTCGTTGCGCGCTTGGTTTTCATTGAGATTGAAAGCTCGTCCTCTAGCAGCTTGTTGTTGTTCCTGATTCAGCTGAGGGCATTGAGGGCGAGGGTTAGTTGCGTCGCGACACTTGTAGCAGGCTCTAGTTGGTCTAGTATTTTGAGCTTGTTGGGCTTGTGAAGCAGGATTGTTCTTACAATAGGCGGTGTTATGACCAAAACGGTTGCAAATGGTACAATGGCGACAATTGACGTTGGCAGGGTGATGATAGCTGCAGGTAGTACACTTGGGGTGAATCCTAGTGTATGGCTTTCGAACACTTGCAGGTGTAGCAGGGTTTGGGTTAACAGCTGGTACAACCGCGTTACAACTAGGGTTCGATTGCTTTTGCTTCTTCCCCTTGTTGCCACTTGATCGTTGGGTAAGTTGATGGGCTTGTTCGGAGGAAACGGGGGTTGCAGTTTGCTTATCACGAACACGATTGTTGTTTAGGGAAGCGGCGAGGCGATAAATGGCTTCGATATTATCGAGTTTGGCTGCCTCGATGGTATCTCGCATAGTAGGAGGTAACCCATGGAGGTACTTGCGGATTTTGCGATCGAGGGTCGAAACAAGGTGAGGAACAATGAAACTGAGTTGCTTGAAACGGGTGATGTAGGCTTGGTTATCGTCGCCAATTTGTTCAAGCTTTTGTTGCTCGTGCGGGGGACAGAATTCTTCCATCATGAGTGTCTTAACTTCCTCCCAAGGTAAAGCATAAGCCTCTTCGTTAGAGCGAAGATTCCTTTCGTTTGTCCACCATTCTAGAGCTCGGGCTTGGAATACCCCAGTCGCACTATGCGTTTTGAGCTCTTCGGGACATTCACTATTGATGAACGTGACCTCTATGCTGTCGAACCACTCGAGCATAGAAGTCACCCCATCGTTGCCAGTGAATGGCTTAAGGTTGCAAGACGAAAAGTGCTTGTAATTAAAGTTCACAGTTTTGGGTTGAGCCGCTTTCGATTCCACAGAACCGTTCGGGGTGTTCAAAGCTTGAATTTCGGTAACGATCTTTGGGATGATACGAGCGATTTGATAGGCCATGAAAGCCATCATCTTCTTTTTGGAGTTGGTCTTCGACTTCTTAATCGAGTTGGAGATATGAGAAGACATCTAAGATTCAAAAGAACGAATAGGTGAGACTTGATCATAATGATTGTTTAAGAAAAATTGCTTTCATGAATGCATCACATAGCATATAGTTTCACATAGTGTATAAAATGTTCAATTTGCCTCGCATAGCATAATCATGAATTCCACATAGCATAACATGTATAATGAAAGCATCATAAATTTAGTTTGTTCACGAGAGATTATTGTTTTTGATTGCGATAGAAGTGCGAATCGTTTAAAAAGTTTGAAATCAACGAAGTATTGAGTTTAAAATCACATATAAATTGAGATAACATACAAGAGGCTCATAAAACATTGGATTGTTTCGGGCAGAGAAACGTCGACTATTCCAAAGTGGTTCGAAAGTCCTTTCGAATTAGAGAAACGTGTTTTGGCCTATAGGTAACATACTCTCATCGAGAAGCGATTAACGGTATCTTACCCTTCCAGTTACTACACGTCTCTAACCGATTGAAACAATCGAGACTTGACGAGATTGAAAATCGAGGAATGGGACTTAATCGACAAGGTGCGGGTTTCACCCCTAACTTGACGATTTCGTACCCTAATGTGGTTGTTTCTTACTAAACGTGGAGCGAATCCCGACTCGTTAGTAAGGTCCACTAGAATATGAAATGGAAGCTTTCCATCGTTGTGGATATCACTCCTAGCTCGATGGCGTAACTTCGTGCAAAATAGAATACGCGGAAGGAGGGATTTCACCAAAAATTGTGGGCCATTTGGCTTATCTTGGTGCAAATCACCTCGTTGGTAAAGTAAGAGTGTCTTCAAGTTTGAAAGTGTACTTGTGTTGGCCTTAGGAAAGGCATGTAAGTTTAATAGACCAAGAAGGAGAATTAGAAGCAAATATGGTAGAATGAATGAAGTTTTAAACAACAAATAAGAATAAAGTTCCTAAAACTATAGACTAGGGCAAAGCATTCCTACTTTACTAATTCCCTATAGTTATGGCTCTGATACCAATCTGACACACCCCAACCGATGGCGGAAACATCGGGATGAGACGAACAAATTGCTCAAAACTTCATAACGCATTGTGACAATATAAATTAAATTCAAATTTCATTTCAAGACTAAAATGTAATACAAGGATTCCAAATAAAAGCAACATTGTCCATAACATAACATTAAAATAACAAAATTTATCTAGGTGTGTATCTAAGTCCACCTAAATTGCATTTCTTCTCAACATCATCTCATCAATCAACCTGCAACATGTATTAAAATATATCAACAAAAGTTGGCGAGCATACAAGTTTTCTTACATAGCATAATATAGAATAAAATTGTTTAAAGTCTCATATCCAACATGAATCATGATATGCAAGTTTACTAGCATGTTGAAACGGTGTTCTATATGCTCAAACCTAAGAATCCAACACATTAAAATAGCCTATCCCAATAGAGTAGCGGGAGGTTAACATGTTTATCTTAACAATACCCCAAGTTTCTTGGACGGTGCGTTAATCCTATAGCGCTATAATTGTTAAGGTAGGCTAGCAAAGTTAATGAAGCATATATCAACACCAATAGTTTACATATCATACAAGTCTAACAAGCATCAGGTAGTTTCACGTTAAGCATGGATAGAGATTAAAATAGTTTGTGTCGTGTATATAATGTACATGTTGCACCCAAAGTGTAAAAATGAAAAGGGATCGAGTATATTCACTGTTTTGCAAGCTTTCCCACTTGATCCCGCGAACGTTGTTGGTTGATGGATTAGTTTCGAGCACCTTGTCCTTCTACACGAAGAAACATAGGCGTGTGAGTATTGGGAATTAACGGAAGATTATAGATTCGGAATTAAAATAACGTGAAAATAGTATTAAGAAAGTAATCATCTTGTACTCATAACACTTGTTCTTGACACTATAGAACCTCAAGGGTTTGGTATGTTTTCATGGATTCAAAGGTCCATTAGAATCGTAATAAGTGTATGGTCTCTAGATGATGTAACAGGTTTCTTAATAAGTAACTATTAAGTTAATATTAAGTCTTTGTTACATAGTCATATATATATATATATATATAATATATATATATATATATATATATATATATATATATATATATATATATATATACTTAGAATATAAATCAAGCATGAGGTGGGAGATCAAAGTCTCCATTTAGGCACCTATTTGTGTCATAAATTTCATACATGAGGTAGGAAGAACATGCTTCCATTTAGGTACCTCAAATGTTCACCACTACACTTGTGTTATAAACACAAGGAGGGTCAGAACTTACAAGAATAATATAACTAAGCTAAATGGAATCATCAAGTGGTGTGTGGATTCAATGATTTGTAGCCTAAGCTAGACCAAATATCACACATTTATCAAGTTCAACTTGAACACTACTTGTGGGTTTAAACCCTAGTTGAAAACATAAAGTTTATGAGGTTTTAACCCCTAGATTTATATGTCTCAACCTTTTTTAAGCCTAATCAACCATAGGTGAGGTTGTAAGCATTAGGACATATGTTTGAGATGAGGAAACTCAAGTTTAAACAAGTTTAACAAAGTTTTGATGAAAATAAAGTAAAACAATCCACTTTGGAGCCTTTTTTGTGACATTCCAGAGCCTGGTTTTCCTTAGAAAACCATTGGAAATATGTACAAGGTCAATCCAAACAAATGGGAAAAAGAATGGAGTGATTTCGTTAGGAATTGAGTGACTTATGCTCACTTTTGTGAAGAGAAGACAATCTACTCGAACTTGCAATTTTCAGCTTGAGTAGTGATGATTTGAGAGTGTTTAGATGATTAGAAAAGTGTAAAAAGGCTTGGATTATGCTTGGGTTTTATAGGGAAGGATTAGGGTTGGGTTTGGTGAAGTAATTAATGTTAAAACAAGTTTAAAACTCAAAACAAACCCATAACCCGCCAAATTCCCGAGCTGAATGGTTCTGGTCGCGCTGATCAGGCCATTTAACGAGTGTATAAGGGTTTTAAGCGTTGGGTTTTGTTCAATGTGAAGACTCCAACGGAGTGGCTGGGCGCGCGTTTGGTGAAACTGGTGACCCGGGTTCGAGTCCTGTGGTCAGCAGTTTTTTTGTTCATTTATTTTTTTCTTGATTACAAGTATTATATTACTTATAATTATGTACATAAATGGTCCCTGCAAGTTCTAAAATCATTAAATTACCAATTAAACACTTAACTTTATTACGTTTATAACATTCCACCATTGAACTACCTAATCTACTAGATTATTATTATATATATAAAAGAATTAACTTTTTATTTTTTTTAAAAGTTTAATTAATTTAATTAATTAAATAACGAACTAGTAATCATATACATAACAGGTTGAATGAAATTAGTTTAATGAGTATCAAGCTTCATTGCGTAATAACAAATCGAGAATCTTGGATAATATAATGCTCAAACATGATTAAAAGAGTTTCGCTTTCATTATGATCAAAAGTTTCGAATTACAATAGAACGAAAGTAGATTACAAAGAGAGTACAACATGATTTGCTAGAATAAGAAGGAACGAAAAAGCCGGGCGTTACAACTCACCTCAGATCCCATCTCTATCTCAAATCGCCACCAACTGTGAGTATACTTGAACCCCTTTTACGCTTAAACGCACTTTTGGGTGTTACACATGTTCGTATATCAAATCACATCACACAAACTCAAATACTTATTCGCAATCCCTCTTATACATGACTATACGTGAAATCTGCTGAATTGTATGTGTTACTTGATTGCTTGTATGCCGCCCTTAACATGATAGCTTGCTAGAGGTTGACCTGCCACCCGGAGGCCCGGGGTTGTTAAGGCTCGCATTTTATTTCTCATTTATTTTTCTCTTTAGGACGTGGACACTTGTTCGCGTGCCTCTCACTCGCGGTCTGTTGGCTTAATTGAATCTACTAGATATATAGTTCACATCTCTTACGTAATGTCATGCGGTGTATGCTAAACGCTTTTATATCTATTATGTACGCAAAACTGTATGCTATCATTTACTTAATTGTATTGACGTTTTATTTTAACATATGTGGCAGGTTGAGGATATTTGTTATTGCTGCTTTGGTTTAGGTTTACCTTTAATACTCATGTAATAAATCTAGGAGATATCGAACTTGAATATGTTTTAAGAGATATTATGTTTTGTAATAACTACTGGGATTTTATTGTTTAATAGTATGGGATGTTGAACGTTTAAATATTATCACTTAGTAGTTGTTATGGAATTTCTCCTGAGACAATCTGGTTCGCCTAGTGCCACGTCCGATGTTTCTCCCATCGGTTGGGGTGTGACACTATTTGGGTAGTCTAAGGTCATCGGCCGGGGAGAACTTACACGCGGAAAGTTCTAGGCGTCAAGGTGAATTCATACAACTTCAATTTAATATATCACTGATCATATGTAGTTTAATTTTATGGTTATGTTATGTTTTGCATGCATGTGTGCTTTGTATGCATGTATGGTAAAAACTTAAGTATGGGGTGAAGCATGATCATCATCATACTCAGTAAATTCAACCAATAACAAAGCTAAGGTAAGATCTGAGTATGGTAAGATGTAAACAAACTTACCTCTACCTCATAGGAATAGAGAGACTGCATGCATGTGTGCTTTGTATGCATGTATGGTAAAAACTTAAGTATGGGGTGAAGCATGATCATCATCATACTCAGTAAATTCAACCAATAACAAAGCTAAGGTAAGGTCTGAGTATGGTAAGATGTAAACAAACTTACCTCTACCTCATAGGAATAGAGAGACTGCTTCTAGTGAGACCACCAGCTTGATAGTAGTTTTGCATCAAGCCAGGGGTCTCACTGGAAGCAGTATCTCTATTCCTACGGAGTAGAGTTAAGACTGTCTACATCTTATCCTCCTCAAACCTTACCTTAGCTTTGCTATTAGTGGGATTTACTGAGTAAAATGACCTCCTCATCATCATCATACTCAATAAATTTCACCAACAGCAAAGCTAAGGTAAAGTCTGAGAAGAATAAAATGTAGACAATTTTACTTCTGCCTCATAGAAATATAATGACTGCTTCTAGTGGGATTTACTCACTAAAATGACCTAAATGATAATCCATATCATTCGTTGAAGCATGAGCAATGGTGGGTGAATACTAAGGATGTATTACTTTGGGAAATGGGAATATACCAAAAATATATAATAAAAATCACATCTAATAAAAATATTTGAACTACAAGTGGCTGGATCATGTAATCTAGAAGACAAGTTTCTTGTACGAAGTATACGCAACAAGGAGAGAAGGACAAATGTTATTGGTTTGAAGGGTAAGTTAGTCATTTCTCATTTTGAACAACTTACTCTATTGATTTTCAAACGGCTATAACTTTTTCATACGTTAATATTTAAAAAAAATTACACCGTATTAACGAGCATTTCATTCTCTTTAATTCGAGCAACATATTGCTACAGTTTTCTCAAAAAACATTTTATAGGATTTTGAATGCCCATTAGTTCCTTGCGTGATTACGTGATTTTGAATACCCAGCACATGACTACGTGATTTTGAATACCCATTATGTGATTACACATTCAATATAAACCATTACGTGATTACACATTCAATATAAATTCATTACTTGATTATACATTCAATATGATTTGTTATAGTTGATATTATTACGATTATGCTATTACTTGATTACACATTCAATAATAAGAACTTGATTGTTTTATTCTTTATTACGTGATTAAATCTCTAATATACATCATTATATGGTTATTATAAGTTGATTTGGCTGATGTTTTGTATATAATTTATCCTTAATACGTGAATAGACCTGAAATATTATGTATTACATGTTTTGTATTTACGTAATTACACAATCACTCAGTGTGGTTTCACATAAAATACTATAATGAAATCACGAAATGAGTATTCAAAATCACGTAGTAATGTAATAATACATAGTCAACTATTTTTACGTAATTAGGCAACAACTTAGTGTGGTTTTACGTACTATACTGAAATCATGTAATCACGTAATGAGTATTCAAAATCATGCATTTAAAATCACGTAATGGGTATTCAAATGATGTATTTTTTTATAAAAGTTATAGCAATAGACTGCTCGAAATAAAGAGAACGAAATGCTTGTTAATACGGTGTAATTTTTTTTAAGAAAATATTAACGTATGAAAAAGTTATAGATGTTTGAAAATCAAGAGCGAGGAGTTAAGTGAGAAAAGACCAGAATATCCTTTCTCTATTGTTTTTTCAATTAATTAAACCCTGAGATTTAAGAAAATACCATTGTTTTGTTTTGAGCCATTGATCTTAGAAGATCAATGACTGATCCTCTCTCCTATTCTTCGTACAAGAGGGCTCTCTTGTACAGGAGCCTCTCTCTGAACTACAAAGGATAATTGGAGGTAATAGTGAATGGATATCTAAGAATGTCATAATGAGATCAAAGAATCTCGATGGATGTATGTCTTTTAAAAAGTACATGAGATATATAAGCATTGATTTGGTGGTTAATGGAGTATTAAGATGTTGGATATGCAAAAGGGGAACAGCGGCCCTTTTGTTAACTTGCATAGATTTTAAACATGATTATGTGCATGTGAAAATGAGGATTAACTAGTTTATACATCATCAAACATGATTAAGTGCATGTGAAAATGAGGATTAACTAGTTTATACATCATCATATATTCCATGTATTGTTACTTGTATAAAGAAAGATGTATAGTACGTACATAGACGAGATTGAAATGGGCGAAATTAATTTGATGACACTTGGAAAGCATTCCCATATTCGTTTTCTTGAAATACATTGGTAGATACGTTGGGTCATAGGGCAGTCTTTTTGTCATACACCCTTAGATTCGTTGAAAATAACGTTTTGGTTGTGTACAGTATGTCAGTTCAGCTGATTTTTGGAGTTTAAAAACGTTAACAGAAAGGTTTTGTTTGGTGACTCAAGTATAAAATCTATATACTCACTTAGGCTATGTGTTGTGGTTGTGACTAATGACCCAAATGATCACCACCACCCTTCGCGTCAGCGTTATGTCACCTCACCCTCAACTACCAACCTAATTCACCCCCCTATATAGTGTAAAACATGACCCTTACAACAGGGGTGGAACCAATGTTATGCGAGCCGTAGCACGGGCTACGGCTGAAGTCCGTTTGCGTAGTGTATTTTTTATATTTTTTTTGGTTTTATGCAAAGGATACACCTAAAATAATACAAGGATACCCCTAACCACACAAACTTATAAAATAAGGGAGCCCAATTGAAACAATGACCCAATTGATTAGATAAGCCCAAAAAACACAACAATACGGATGGCAGCAGTCTTTCTGATTGTCGCTTAGGTGCTGGAAGAAAACCAAACGTCGCTGGTCATCCTTTACGCACTAGTCTCCTTTTTGCTGCAGCCAATAACATTGGTTCGATAAAAGAATCCACAATCCTGTTGTTTGCTGCTGCAATAACACCTGTTCCGGCCGTTTCATCCCTGCTTAGGTGTTTGTTATTTTTAAGTAAAAGACGATGATGTGATTGAATGATTTCAAACTACGAAAAAAAAGAGGACAAATTTATTAGGTATTTATTTTACTTTATTTATTTATTTTCTTTTTTTTATTTTTTATTTATTATCGTTTTCTTATTTTGTTTGATTGCACGATAAATTTTTTTTTTGAGGATACCCCTAATTTAATGGGTTAGTTCCGCAACTACCTACTATCATCAACTATTTGCATAGGGGGCGGTGTAACAGTGGTTCCATGGTCCTATGTGGCAATCAGACGGACTCACCCTAAGCCATGGGTGGGTGGGCGGGCACACCCTTTAAAAATAAAATCGTAGTGTTATATGTTCGAGAAAATCTCAAGCGCATCCCTTAAAATTTTGCAATCGCACCCTTAAACTTTCAAAACTGCAAAGATGGAAAGAAATATTAAAGTATACCATGTTTTTTTTCTTTTCCGGTAAACCGGCGGTAACTGTACCTGCTGGCTGCTGCTTGTTAAATTGTGATAAGCGAGAAGAAGACGAGTATTACTTTATTTTTTTATATAGGCCTATACTATTATAGGTTTAAGTCTAAAAGCCTTTTCTAACTTTCCTTTTGGCACATAACAATTTGAAAGTCAAACTACACGCTCTTCAATAAACACTTCACTTTTATTTATTAGTTGATGGCTTTATTTCGTTTAACCCTTTCAAAATTGTTATAAGTTTAACCTTTCGAATTGTTAAAGCGAAAGAGAATGGAAAGAAGAGAAAAAGGAAGGTTGATAACATCTCTTTAGTTATCGCTTTTGAAACAAGACCAGATAATTTTTTTTGTTGTGTTATTGTATATTATTTTATTTAGTTATTCCTTTATTTGATTTAATGCTTATTATTTAATGACATTTCTTAGAACTTGAGAATAGTTTTTAAAGGGTATTTCACTAAAAGAAAACTAATCAAGCATGTTTCATAGTTTCGTCAAATACTAATAATAGTTTTAGTTGTGACGATGGAAAAGACATGTCTATGAATGTTTCAATATATGATGTTATGGATAAATTTAAAAAAATAAAACCCGTAGAAAACAACTTTGGATATCTATTAAATATGAACGACCCGATATGAACCATTTTTTTATATATATCTAGGCGCCAAAAATCTTTAGAAACACTCCGCACCCCTATAGAAAAATTCATGGGTCCGCCAATAGTGATCTAAACTACCAACCCCATACCCTATAACCTAACAAGATGTTCGGGATTGTGAAGAGCCTCGATATATCTTAGTGGATTGAAAAATCTTTACTTTGTAAACCCACTATCGCAAATATTGGTCCGGATTTAATTCGAAATTAATACAACTGTTTTTGTAGTTATGGAATATAAAATTACAAACGTGGTTTATATATATGATCATAAACATTCCATTTTGCTTTTGCATATGTTCTTTTTTATATTGAAAAGTTTGGAACCATCTTATGAGTAAATATAATAAAATATGAATTAAAGGTTTCAATAAAAAGCAGACTGGTTATTTTCAAGGTCGGGATCAGTTTTGATATAAAGAAATATATTGGACGCTTCTGGGTTGGTGACTCCTTTAGTGCAGCTCCATACCCAAAATTGATTCCCAACCTTTTTTATAATTTAGTATTTTAACTACATAATTGATAATTCTATTATAAAAATACATGAATTACGTGTTTCTTTTACCTCAAATTCGTTGTATATAGTTATCTTTATTTATTATTATTCTTAATCTTAACTAGTATTATGACCGCGCTTCGCGGCGGAGTCCTAGGAATGTGCTTGCGAGTATGTATTTGCTACATGATATATCGATGGGTTATTATAAAACATGCAAGCTTTAATCTAAACACCGATAAAAATAAGAAATTAAAACGGTTAAGTAAAAATGTCTAGAACTAAAAGTTGGCTTTAACTATAATAAGGTAAATAATAAATAATTAAATTTGTTACCTGGTATATTGAAGGGTCCATATAGACACTGTAGGCTTTTATCTAAACGTCAATAAATTAAGCAAATAACACGATTAAGTAAACATGTCTAGAATTAACAGTTAGCTTTAATTGTAATAAGTTAAATAAATAATGAGTAAAACTAAAAAATACTTAAACTTATAAAAAAATAAAAGAACAAATGTTTGTTATAAAAAAAATGTTAACTTTATAAAATTTTAAAGGCCGTATGATAACTCTATTAGAGTTTGGGGCCGAAACGTATATTGTATATAGAAAAAAATATTGTTAAACTTCCCTATAAATAAATCTATTAAAGTTTATGAGTCTATATGTAAACCGTTTATAAAAAATTATTAGAGTTCAGGGATCGTATGATAACTCTATTAAAATTGAGAGTTAATAACGTAATTTAATTAAAGAAATAAAAACAATAATCTTATAAACCTATAAACTAAAGTCACATGAATCTATAATGAACTAATAGTGTTCACAATATGAAATGTTGGTATATAGAATTGATGATTATTGATGACTCTTCTTTTTTTTTTTTTTTATTAAGAAGCATATTGTCATCTTTACTTGACATTTACCATATCTTTTGTAAATTCATCTTTTAGTAAGATATTTGAAAAACTATTTATCATCCATAGAAGTTACGAATTCATTTGGATTTATGTGTACTTATTTGTTAAGGGCTTTATAAGGAGGTAATGTGGGCTTTTTCCAAACAAGGGTGATTATTATTTTTACATGCGTCAAATATTGATTATAATTACAAAATACATGATAATATGATTTTATTTTTTTTGGATCAATCTTTGATCAAACAGTTGGTTAGTGAAACAGATGATGGCCGGTTACAGAAGTTTAGGCTAAAGTTCATTTCTGTCTTTGCTTATACATCGACATGGAAGGCCTGTATATTGTGTTTGGCAAACCTAAACCATCTCCACCTATGGTTTTCAAGGATATCCAAATCCACTTGTTTACATCGATAAAACATAGATCCAAAGCTAGCAAGATACACCGGTCATCGTGGTGCATCACACAATTTGAATGTTTCTGAATCCGGTTTGTTTTTGACGTAATCAGGGGCTGTATTTCGAGTCCTAAAGAGTCTAAGGACTGTGATCTTATCTATCTTATTGTAGTTCTTATTTGTATCTAGCTATCAACTAGTTTTTTTTCGTAATATAGTTTGAGTTCTTAATAAAGTTTAGTTGTAAAAGATTGTGAATGGATAAAATATGTATTTTTCTAAATACATCATTTAATAATGCATAGAATTCTTGAACATCTGTATTAATGATGCTACCTTTAATTTCAACCGTGTTATGGTTGACATTAGGAAAACAAATTAAATACTAAATGTTAATATAACAAATATAAGAACAATGATAGTGAATGGACGAGTTAGGTAAAATGGGTTTAGACCGTAGGGTATGGTGATGGGTCGACACGTGGAATTGGAGGGGCACTGCCAGTCATGTGGACAATCGAAGGGTACGGTGCGGCGTGGCTAGGCCACGTGGATTTTTTTTTATTTTTTTTTCTATTTTTTAATTAAATTAAAAACAACAAATTATAACAAACCTAATAATAATATTAAAACTTCGTAAATTACATAATCCTACTAGCGTAAAAAAACCCTAGAGTGTAAGATAGATTTCGAAGAGGGCCAACTTGTCGAACGGCTTCCGCTCCTTGCCCCGGAACTCGATGTTGGCCACCGCCACCCGGTCGTCGTGACTTATTTCCCCGGCTGGCACGCTATCGTAGTACGCTTTAAATCGGTCTAGCTTCAGTCGTAGCTCGCGCCACTTGTGTTGGCACGCGTTAAGTTTGTGCCGGTCGTTCCCTACGTTGTGTCGGTAGGTCGCGAAAGCTTCCGGCCAGTATTTTGTCTCGCCGGGTTGGCGGGCCTTCATAGCGTCCACGACGCTCGTTACAAGCGCTAGCTCTTCCTCGTTAGCCCAAGAAGCCATGGTTTGTTGAGTTGGGTGTAGATGGCGAAGATGGTTGGCGGTGTGGAGTAGCAATGAGGGCAGGCGGTGGGGTTTTAAAACCGCTTGAGACAGCCGTTTGGCCAAGCCAAACGGTTATTATTTAAATTTCAAACCCCGGTCAACCGCCTAGCCTGGCCATTAAGGAACTGCCATCTCGGTCCGTTAGCCCCGCCCAACGCCCGGGCTAAATCCCCCGCCCAAGGGGCCACACCAAATCTCAAGCCCACCCGGGGTGGTGAAGCGGGCGTTTCTACCCAACCCAAGCCCAAACCCCCGCCCCATACCCCATAGCTTTAAGGGTTTTGGTTTGTCTAACGCAGGTCATGCCCCCCCCCCCCCCACGTATGCAATACGTAGGGTTTGATCACTTTGTAATTGCTTGTTTTGAATTCTGGACTGAAGAATATTCAACCCAGAATGTTTGTATGTAACATGATTGTATTAAAGTGAGTGAAGAATAGAACATGTAAGGAGCAAGTTCTAGAGATAAGAAGTGAGATTTCAAGTGTGTTCAGCTGAATGACAAGGTGTTGTCATTTATAGAGGAAAGGGCTAGCCACAAGAAGAAACCTTTGACTAGTGATCTATGGTTGCAGTTAAGAACTTGTCCATTTTGGTAGTTTAAAGGCTTTGGACCTGCGGGTGAAAGGATGTCTTCTCCCACATGCTCCTTTTGCGGCTGAATGGGAGGGTTCACACGTAAAGTGTGATGTGACCAGTCACTGTCTTGTGCTTTTTGTTGTTCATGATAGTTGGTTAGTCCCGAACCCTTTTATTTTATAACCCTTTAAGTTGTATTGCATTCTAGTCATTTTATTAAGCTTGAGCTACCTAAGTCATCAGCCCCCTAAGTCAGAGGTATTTGACGTGTAAGCTCGGATGCTTCTGACTTTTGTGCAACATTTTTTGTAGCTCAAAGGCTTCGAGGCTTGAAAGGTTACCGCTTCAAGGTTTTGGGTGGTAGCAATTCAGATTTGAATTTGAGGAGTCAGTTGATGTGACTTGTGACAGTTTTTTCAGGCGGCGTTTCGTTTTCCCTAGGTCATGATAACCGCTACGTCTCATTAATTATCTCTTTAACTTGTCATTCAAAATTCACAACTGCCATTTCACTATTATCTTTCTGCAACAAGATTTCCTCCATTCTCTCTGTTCAACCGTCCAGGTTAGTTTCTTATTTTTTTTCTTTTTTCTGATTTTCCTTGATCATCCTTCGGAGCAATGGGTGCGAAGAAGGATATGGGAGTAAGCTACTCTCGATTGACATATGGGGAAGTCGATGCCTTTTGTGAACTTTGGGGTATTGATTCATCTGTCAATCCGGTCGCTCCGGGTTGTGATAAATCTGTTGATCAATGTCCATCGGGTTTCATTGCTTTGTATTGTCACCATTTTGAGTTTTCTAACCTTCGTTACCCTTTTTCCATCTTTGTCCTTAACGTTTTGGAGTATTATCGTGTATCCTTTGGGCAATTGCACCCTCAAGGTGTTTCTAGGGTTTTACACTTTGAAGTTATGTTTCGTGCATTGGGCTATGACCCATCGTTGTTAATGTTTTGTCGCTTTTTCCGATTGGCCATAAATGGTGACTGATTCACGTTTGAAATGTCTCAGATGGATGTTTCTTTAATCTCATCGCTTGTGACCACTCTCGGTTCTTGGAAGGACATATTTTTCTAGGTTTCCGAGTCAGTTGTTCTGTTTAAGATGGTTTGGAGGCATCCTGATGACGTTCTAAATGAATTGGAACCCTTTGTGTCTGAACTAGATGAATGGTTGTTAAAAGCCCTTAGGGGTTGCCCTTCATGGCTTCGTCCTTTTCCTGAACATCTTCTAGTCTCGACTGGTGTAAGTGTTATGTGGGATCAGTCAGATCGAGGCTCTATGTTCATGAGGGGAGATCAGGGTATGTGTAAGGATTGAACCCTGCAAAAAGGAATAGATGATATAAAGCCAAATACACATCAGATGTTTGATCCTAAGATCAGAGTTTACATGTCACTATCAACCCTGGCGTCATCAAAGATGCTCAGAGGTTAGAAGTGTAGTATAAATACTTGACTTCATTTTACTGAATTGATTATCTATCTAAAGATCATTCGCATATCATCTTCTCTGCGTTTCTGTACTATCAATCGTTCTTATTGGGCTAAGGAGGAGTTTGTAATTCACATGCAAAAACTATAAGTTTGAAAGCATAATGATCAAAACAAAGACCATTAGTTGTGATAAAAGTTTTCCATATATTTCCGTTGCATCATACTTTGATTTCTATCATTACTTTCCAATTTTGAAACAAAAATCACAACTAATTCAAACTTAGATCCTAACAGTTGGTATCAAAGCTTGGTCAATCAAGATTTAATTTAACTATCAATTTGATTTGAAAGGTCAGCTCTCCCTGCTAATTCGTTTGATAGTTTGTGGAAAATAGAGTTTTATTGCATTTAAAAGCTTTTAAAACACAAATCTGTTGAAAACCATCAAAAATGTCTCAAAACACACCTGATTCCAACATTGGATCGATGTTCAAACCACATATGATGAAGAGAAATGAATATTTCATCTAGCAGCGTAGGATGAGACATATTTTAGCCCAACAGAACACCGGTTGTTGGTGATCTGTTGTATTTGGACCTCACATCCCAATGCTTCCAGGTACAGAGGATCCCAATACTCAAGTGCCAAAAAGTCCTGATAACTACTCTGAGCAGGATTACAAGAAAATAGAATTGGATGCTAAGGCGTTTAGCATTGTTGCTTCTACCTTACTCAATGAAATCTATGCTGGACTGCTCCACTGCAATAGTGCAAAAGAGTTATGGGACACACTAAAAGAGCAATTCAGTGGTACTGAAGAGGTCATTGATAACAATAGAGAAATTCTCAATCAACAGGATGAAAACCTTTTGTCATGTCAAAGGTGAGTCGTTAACACAACAGTTTGAACGTTTTAGCTGTCTAAACAGTGAACTCAAACTGGTGAACGTTGTATTCTCAATTTCGACTGTCAACAGTCATTTCCTTCAATAGTTTCCAGAGAAATGGGACAATGTAGCTTACGTTACACGAACTTCTATTGGTTTTAAAGAGATGTCACTCACACAGCTTCGTGGCATACTCCTCACTTATGAGAGAGAGTTAAACCAGAAAAAGAAGCTACAAGAGTCTGGTAAATAACTGATGATTACACCTTGGGTAACACAACTTTATTTGGCCAAGAAGAGGGTTCTGGCAGTGGAAAGGATCAGGGTTATGATTATTTTATTGATATAACATCTGGAGGAAATTTTAACTATGATTCTTACTCACCCAACTATGCATTTACTGCAAGTGGGGAAAGCCAAACCTCTGACAATCTTTCTTTTAAGCTAAATGATTTACAACACTTTGAACCATCTGATTTGGAAGAGATGGACATTTTGCACCAACTGGCTCTATTAAGAGTTGGAGCTAGTAAATTTTTACAAGAGAACAGGTAGGAAATTCCCTGGGTTGCATGGGGGGTTGAAGGTTGGGTTAGACAAGTCTAAAATCAAGTGCTATAAGTGCAATAGGTTATGACACTTTGCCAGAGAATGAATATCTCAAAATTCAGGACGAATTCTGGCCGTAGACTTCAGCACACACAAAGCACTGCCTAGTATTCCCAATATACCCCTGCTCATCAAGTTCAAAACACTGCTCACTTTGCACACCCAGCAACCACTGTTCGTGTGCACTATGTTCAAGCCACTGTTCCTCAAATTCAGTATATCCAAGCACCACCACCTCAAGTGCATGTGCAGCAAGCACCTCATGTCACTCAAACTACTCAAACCACTACTCCGGCAGAGGTTAACCAGCAAAACTTTTTCACTCAAGGCTTTGTTGATTGGAGTAGTTTGCCAGAGGAATTAACTGATGAAAACTTTGCTTTTATGGCCGAAAATGATTTTGAAAATGAAAATATTTGTTTAATGGCCTTAGAGACAATTGTTGAAGGTGATGAGTCTGTGGAACAAGAGTCTAAGTCTGATGAATTTCAAAGTTGTGATGAAGCAGTGGTTTCGAATGATACTGTTGATGAAGAAAAGAAATCTCTATCTAATCCATGGGATTCAGATGTGTGTGAAGATGATTGTGACTGTGCTCTCATGGCTGCTTCTAAGGTATCACCCTAGATCCTCAAAGATCTATGTTCTGAAAAATGAATCATAGCTTTTGCGAACATAAAAAGGGTAAATGAAAACCTTAGAAACAAAATTTGGAAGATGAACTAAATTTTGAAAAACTCACAAAAGAGTTGAAAACAAAGCTGGTTAACAAAGATTCTAAAATCAGCAGCCTGAAGCATGAGGAAAGCATAACCAAAAACCAACTCCAAACTATAGTAAAAAAATACCAAGTTTACAAAAAAGGAGTTAGAAACTACCCAAATCACATGTGAGAAATGGGTAGAGTCTTGTAAAGGTTATGGTATTATGTTGGAAAAACAGATCAAGAGCAACATAAAATTTGGTATTAGTTTTAAAAACAAGGATCAAATTTCTAAAAATGATGCTAAAATTGAATCTGGGTTGGTTGAAGTTGTCCCAAAAAACTTGGCTGGTGAAGAAATAAAAATCACAGATAAGAAAACAAAATCATTTTGGAAAAAACATGAGGGGCCCTCAACTTTTGAGGAAGTTGAGAAATATCAATTATACTCACATGGTCAGATGAGTGACATTTTAGAAAATTTTAAACTAATGGACTTCACAACCATTGATGGTGTCAAAGCACCAAAGGCAAGAATCATTCCTATTAAAGATCTTCTAGTAGATGTTACAATATCTGTTGAAAAGAAGTCTGATAAAAGGAAGAAGGAAAAGGTCAAAAACTTGTTTTGTAATTTTTGTGAGAAAAGAAATCATGTATCTGAAAACTATTTTCTTTTGAGAGCTTATGACATTAATAAAACTTGTGTGATCCAAAATTCCTCAAAATGTATCATCTGTGAGAAAACAAATCACAAAACTCAAGAGTGTGTTTATCTTAAAACCTATGATGAAAAGGTAAAGGAGATCAATACAAAAGCTCTTGAAAGTCAAAGTTCAAGTTTTACTAGAAATAAATTTAAGCAGACCTTTGAAAGCACTGACCAAAACCTTTGTTCCCAATATTTTATAGAATAGTAATCAAGTGTTAGAAATATTCTAATTAGGTCACTTACAAGAAAATTTGTTTCAGTCAGGTTATTCAAGTTTATTTTGATGTTTTAATCGTATATATTTTTACTAAGGGGTGTTCAAAAGTATTTGAATCCGAAAATCTACTCCTAACTATCCGATATCCGAACTATTTGAAAATTCAAATACCCGAAATCCGGATATTCGAATTTTTCATATTTGAACAGTGATTTTAAAAAATTTTGGATATCCGAATTACCGAAAATATCCGGTTTAAAATAAATAAATAAATAAAAATAAAAAAAATATTCAATATTCGGATATCCAAATCATTATCCGATCAGACATCCGAAGTTTCAGATACAAATATAGACTGTGAAACTAGGTATCCGAAATTCGGATATCTGGTTTTAAACACCCCTAGTTTTTATCTAAATAGTATGTCACCAATCCTATATGACATTTCTTTTATTTTCTTTTTTATTATATGTCATCAATCCTATATGACATTTCTTTTATTTTTTTATTACATTATGAGTCTATGACATGACTTCAAAACGCCAATATTGTTTAAAAATTGTAAAATATTTATAAAAAACAAAAAAAACTTGCCAAAAGTTTTATAAAATTGCAAAAAGAAAAAAAATCCCAAAAATCACATAAAATGATAAAATGTTAAAAATGTTGCTAAACATTAAAAATAGTTTTTTTGCAGTTTTTATCGTTTTTTCATAACTTTTATTTATTTATTTTGCAATTTGTTAACATTTTTCGTAATTTTCAATTCAGGTTGGTATTTTCAAGCCATGAAGTTGCCATGAAGGATTGGTAACATGCTAGTTAAGTAAAATATATAAGATTTGAAATTTAATAAACTTGAGTGATCTGATTAGAATAATTATTTTACAAGTTTCGTGTTTAGAATAATTATAAAACTATACTATTTTACAAGCTTATCATGAGTTTCAAAAGTAATTTTAAAAGTTGAAGAATGAAATATCTAATACTTTATCACCAAGATTCAAATTGAAATTAAGTTTTAGAATAACTTTAATTTAAGCTTTAAATAGAAAATAACTAAGTTAAAAGCCATTTTTGACAAAAACAAGGAAGGAATATATAATTTTTTTCATTTTCCTTAACATATCTTCACCTAATAATAATTAAGTTTCTTTAGTGTTCTACTAAGCCACTTATTTTTTTTTTCTAAATATAAAAATCACTAAAGATTTAATATTGTTACAGTGTGTGGAACTTTTTATAAGGGATAAAATTAAAAGACCTAAATGAAAAAACTTGGTTACTACTGATGGAAAAAGGATAGATAGTTAAGTTTTATAGTTATTCCATTTAATTCACTTAATTTAAACAAGTCTAAAAATATTTATAGCAAAATTATATTGAATTTGATTTATTTACGACTATTCCCTTTCTTTTATATTATACACCGGTTCAAGATTTTAAAACACATGATATACACCGGTTGGTTGCAACAGTTTATTCACATTAGATTTGATTATTGCTGCAAATGAACCGAACAGTTTATTCAAATATATATCGGTTCAAGAAATATATGTATTTACATACTGTTTATGAACACTTACCGAATGAGATTTTGTGTTCGTGCACACGTTTGTTAAGGAAATGAACTTGTTCGTGTTCGTTTGTTAATTTTAGGCAACGAATGAAAACGGACGTTGATGAACACAAATGAGCACATACTAATGTTCATTAACATAAATGGAAACAAATTAACACAAACACGCGTTCATGAACAAAATATATAATATATGTCACTTACTAAATATTTATTTGTTAGACTTTTGAAGTATTTAAATAAACTATAATTACCAAAACACTGATGAACTTTCGAACGCAAACGGGCATGTTGCCGAGCGTTCACAAACATAAATGAACGAACACGGCCTCTATTCATGTTCGTTTCTATAACTAAATGAACGAAATTTCTTGTTCGTGTTCGTTTGTTTAATTAACGAACGAACACAAACAAACTTCCCCTAAACTGTTCGCCGAGCGTTTAGTTCGTTTGTAGCTTTAAATTTAATTATAATACACTACATTGATTAAACAAGGTCATGGAATACTAGTGAAGACCAATGAAACAATTAAAATAGTAAATCCTAAATTAGTTAGAAGGAAGCAGGAACACAAATAACAACAACAATAATGGTACCTAGTTAATCTCGCAAATAGCAAAGTTATTGATAGGGTCTAGAGAGGATGAGATGTAGACAAACATTACCTCCATCCATTTGGATAGAGAGACTGCTTACAAAAAGACCTCCGACTCGAAAACCAAACCACAAGCAGACAATCCGAACTAGACATATAACAATAGAAATCTATTGGTCACAAAACACGAGGTGACAGGGTAACATAGTAGAATAAAAACATATATAATATCCTAAAGCAACATATATATATAACACACACACAGAGGCTGCACACGAACACTTATCGAATGAGTTTTTTATGTTCGTGTTCGTTTGTTAAGGAAATGAACTTGTTCGTATTCGTTTGTGTTTCTTTGTTAATCTTAGTCAAAGAATAAAAACGAACGTTGACGAAGACAAATAAGCACAGACTAGTGTTCATGAACACAAATGGAAACAAACGAACACAAACAATCGTTGATGAACAAAAAATATAATACACTGCCACTTATTAATTAGATATTTAATTTGTCAGAATTTTGAAGTGTTTAAACAAATATAAAAACTAAAAGTACTAACGAACTATCAAACACAAACGAACACGTTACCGAATGTTCACGAACATAAACGAACAAACACAACCTCTGTTCATGTATAATACACACACACACATGATAAGAATCACATGTAAAGTCCACCTAAAAAGTAGGAAATATTAATCCCTAGCCAAAAAAGCACAGACATTTCAGTACCCTCTCTTAAAAATCTTTATCTTTAATCTTACGTTTCCGTGAACTCCTATCCTGGATCATGTCTTCAGGAAAAAGGTGTAACTCTAGCAAATATTGCCTAATTCGCTCATCCCAAGTTTATTTGGGCCTTCCTCTACTCCTCCTGTCTACTACTCTAACCGGTGTCGTCATCGGCCTGCTCTTCACATGCCCAAACCATTTCAATATGCATTCCTTAATCTTACTCGATATACTACTCACCCCTCGCCGTTCCTTAAAAACCTCATTTCTCATATACTCTAACCTTGTGTGCCCTCACATCCACCGCAACATCCTTATCTTTGCTACATCTCTTGCACGCCAACATCTTTTTGATAGCAACAATGTGTTCCATATATATAGCAGGTGTAATTGTAACCATATAGAATTTTCCCTTTATGTTAGTTGGGAATCTCATGTTACACAATACCTCAGTAGCTGCTCTCCACCTACACCACCCAGCTTGGATACGGTGCACAACTACAACGTCACTATCTATCTCCCCACCCTATTGTACAAACGATCCTAAACATTTAAACCTAGTAACTTGTGGCAATGCTTGACCGTCAATGGCAATATGAATATCCTTGTGGTCATAAAATGATAAATATATATTACTTTGATGGCTACGAACACAGTAGATATGGAATTTCCAAAATCACCAGATTATTCATAGTTATCAAATGAATTAGCTGTGTCCAAAAAGTAAATATTTTTGAATAGCAAATTTATTTAAATCCTTATCTTATGTGGAAGTTGAATCCAAGACCTTCCCCTCTTAAACCCAGATGTTTAAAAGCTTTCCCATTGCTAATAGACCATAAAATAGTTTTCATTTGAATTGATCCGACACACCAAAGATATATAATTCCTAAATAACAAAAACTAGGATCTTGCCCCCCGCGGTTTAAAATCAGTATTGCACCTGTGAAATTATGTAGTGGCTACAAAACACAATGAATGGTTTGCATAGTACTTACTTGTATACACAATAGAAGAGCAAATACATAATAAGATAGTTGTCGTCTAACTTCTAGGTTTATAGATCATAGTGCATCGTTTGCATAGTAGTTGCTTTACAAAATAGAAGGGAATAAACATAAAGATTCAAAATTTGGATGTTGAGGGGAGATGTTACTTCCACAACCACTTCTTTAACAAATTATATAATAAGAAATAGGCATGAACAACCTCAACGCCAAAGATCAACCCAATCGAAGTAATCAGAATGTTGCGTTCATCACATTGAATTCTTTAATAAATTATGTATGACTTATAAATCTCTTTCAATTCAGTTTTGAATAGATCTCTTAACTTTCAATCTCTCTATAAAAAACTAATAGAAAGATATTAATGATTAAAAAATTAATAATAATAACCGCATTTGAGCTTTAGTTGTCCTACTCTTCCATGTATCTCTAGTTACAGAGTTTAAGAGCTCTCATTAATACCAAAATCAAAATCAATCATAATACTATTTTAATTTAATTTGTTTGTTTAACCACATCCCCTTCTTTCTACATACAATTTAAGTGATAAATCTAATTTAATATTTATCTGAACTTAGTAGCTTTTTATTCTAATTTGTTAACAGCTGAGCTAGCAATCACCTTTCGTAATATGATACACACCTGCATTTGCATGCATACATATGTAAGGCCACCCAGGGTGGTAATCTTTTTGTGCGTGATGGAAGTTTTTCACGCGTGAAGAATTGCAAAACATCACCGCCACCCCCTGCCATCACGCGTTAATCTTAAAATGTGTTATATTTTTCACGCATTAATCTTAAAATGTGTTATATTTTGATGGATGTGAGGGGAGTTGTTGGTTTGGGGGAAATTGTTGGGTGTGGTGGTGAGTGATGAGCATTTCCATTAAAAAGGTTGTAAGTGATGGAATAATGGTTGATGACATGGCAAAACTTGATTGGAAGTTGTGAGTGAGTGATGAGTGATCGGTGATAACCACCCCTACCCCTAACAACTATGCTAAAATACACTTTTGTCAGCTCAAGGAATGTTTCAATTCGAAACTGACCCGAGAACCGTAAACATTAATTTCAGACCGCCCACAAACGTTGCCAGAGTTAATCACGTTAGGATTGTTGCACATCATGCTCATATACAAACACCCAATTGAACAAAAAAATAAACGAAACAAACACATAGGAGACAATAGATGAAACACCGCCATTATAGTGCACACGCCACCAATGCGAGCAGTGGGTTTTCTCGGTGACTCCTGCAACACCCACACTCGCCCGGAAACTTTTTTTGCCGGTAACTTCGTCGTCGCAGCGGGGTTTCTTCACGAACTCTCTTTTATTGTTGTCGATCTACTCGAAGAATTCTCGGTCGTCGCATGTCAGTCTTCAACCATCACTATCATCACCGGATTGAGTGAAATCTGAAAGATACGGACATGCAATGTCCGATCCGCTGATCTGCGCTTCTTCTCTGCCATTGCTGCCGTTTACCACCATCATTGGTGACACCCTTTTTAGAGAAAGAGGACCGGATACTAAAAAGTTTTGAGACATAGAAAGGGATTGAACTCTTTATTACTGTAGAGGTGGCAGATACTTCCAAGTGTACAACAACACGTATTAAAGAAATGACACGTGTCATCATAGTATAAAAACAAAATAGCGACTGTACTTTCAGCACACAAATTCAAGTTTGGAATTTAAATTTATTTAATAATTAATAATATACAAAGTTTACAATTAAATTAGTTCCTAATGTTTCATTCGAAAGTAGCCATTATAGGATTTGATTTTTGCTCCTTCCTTTGTGATCAATTATTATATTTTAAGCGGTCATAAACAGTAATAGAAATATTTTAAGAATTTATATACAAATAAGTTTTATCTATTATTTAATTTATTAGTATTTGTTTTATAAATTTTAGTAGTATTATATTTATTATTTATTATTCAACTTCATATTTTAATCATAACTAGTGATCGTTAACCTTTTTAAAAATTCTAAATTTGCATCTATATTTATTTCAAGTTATTTTTCCGCACGTTCTCACGATACGTTATCATGAGCATTGGATCAATTATATATATATATATATATATATATATATATAAATCTAAGCATTGAATTGAATTGAAATGTAATACTAAGTGGTCATGAACAGTAATAGAAACATTTGGAGAATTCATATACAAATAAGTTTTATCTATAATTTAATTTGTTAGTATTTGTTTTATAATTTTTAGTAGTATTATATTTATTATTCAACTTCATATTTTAACCATAACTAGCGATCGTTAACCTTTTTAAAAATTCTCAATTTGCATCTATATTTATTTCAAGTTATTTTCTCGCACGTTCTCACGATACGTTATCATGAGCATTGGATCGATTTTATATATATATATATATATATATATATATATATATATATATATATATATTATATTATATCTATATATATATATGAGCATTGAAATGTAATTTTTTACTTATTACATTATAAAGTATTATGACTTTGTATTCTTATAAATACTTTTTTATTATATTTTGTTTTCCGCTTATAATTTGTAACATTATACGTTTTATTAAATTTTTGAATATGTCATTACGATGTGCTTATTTTTATCTACTTCTAGATTTAAATTTTGCTCAATACCAAAGAACTACGTTTTCGGTATCATAAGTTGTAGCAAGTGTCAGTGTCGTACAGGTATTGTGATGAACCGAACCAATTCCAACCGAATAACATCGCCAAAGACATCGAATATCGAAACTTGTGCCGGTATTTTTTTATGGTTTTTACCGATGTTAAAAGCGTGTCGATATATTTTAAAGTCGTACCGGTATTGTGAGGAACCGAACCGATTCTAACCGAACAACATCGGCACCGACATCGATTATCGAAGCTTGTACTGATATTTTGTTTGTATGGTTTTTGTCGATGTAAAATGCGTGTCAATATCTTTTAGGGTATATAAAAACTTTATTTTTTGAGTTTTCTCTTTCAGTCGCTATACCAAGTGTTGAGACAGTATGGTAGCGGTACGATCTTAATTTCTCAAAAGCAAAAACAATAAAAATAAATAACAATACTGATATAAATAGTGTTCAGTCAGTTTCGGTTTGATTTGCTACGATAGCGGCACAATAGCCGTTTTCAATAACGCTTGTATGTTAATGTTGAAAACGTAAACATATTGTCACAACCGTCAAATCCAGACTAACGTCCGTACAAACCCGAATCTCACATACATCGTGATTTTACGTTTTAGACTTAAATTTTATGAACTAGTTTTTCATATGAAGAACAAAGTCCGTTCATGTCATATCTTGCATTGGCAAATTTTAGAGACTACCGGGTCACACACGGTTAGCCCGATATGCACGAACGTTGGTGAAAATTTTCTAAATTTTTCGGAAGCATTCTATAGTGTTTATATATGTGTAATACTAAACATATATACATGGTTACGTATTAGTTTTTCTTTTTCTTGTTTTTTTAGTTTTTGACGCATATTTATGATATGCGGTTAACGTGACACAAATACTAACGTATAAAATAAATAAATAAATTTTACACACCTGACACATTAGTATTTTTTACGGTTTTATTTCATGTTTTATTAAACTGAATAACTAGTGGGTATTTTGTACACTAGCGAAACTAAACCAACTCAACACACAAACATCACTATTACATGCTATGCTATCACCACAAACCACTCATCCTACACCCTCGCTGCCTATGACCACACACCATTTCCCCATGTATTTCCTTGTGTCTCTCAATATCAAACATTCACAATACTACTTGTTGTTACAACAGATATGAGACCGAGGGTAGTGGACTGTCTGGTTAGGCTAAAAGGCTTCAAGGGTTTCAGTTA
Organism: Scalesia atractyloides; assembly: GCA_947069175.1. NCBI lineage: Eukaryota > Viridiplantae > Streptophyta > Magnoliopsida > Asterales > Asteraceae > Scalesia > Scalesia atractyloides. The sequence continues at coordinate 51,382,623 of CAMTDV010000014.1, forward strand.
GCCTAACGCAGGTCGTGGGGTCCTCCCACGTTTGTAGCACGTGGGGTGGATCACTTGTTTATTGATCGCTTTTGATTCAGCTCGAAGGGAATTCGAGCAGTAATCAAGTTGTTGGCAAAGCAATGTAATTTGAAGTGAAGAAGAGAAGCAAGCAAGGAGCTTGTTCTCGAGAGAGAAGAGGATCAAAGAGTATAGTGTTTACTCAACTGATCTGGGATATCTATGCAAGTGATCAAAGCTGGTTCTTAACCTGTGATCCGAGGCTACAGTGGGGGAATTACCCGTTTAAGGGTTGAAGGCTTGTAACCTGCGGGTAAAAGCATGTTCTCTGTGCACATGTCTCCTTTTTCGGTTGTGAGGGAGTTGGTCAAGTAATCAGGTGAGTTGACTGGTTACTGTTCACATGCTTTTGCTGTTCACCTGTGATCGCGGGTTATGAACCCTTTAACCTTTTTTCCTTTCAAGCGTTAAGGTGTTTTAGTCATTTTATTTGGTCTTGGGCTACCCCCGTCATCAGCCCCCAAGTCAGAGGTTTTTGGGAAGTAAGCTCAAAGAATTCTGACTTTTGCACATTATTTTATTGCTTGAAGGCTTCAAGGCTTGTAGGCTTAAAAGGTTCAGAGCAGTTGAGGATTTTGAATTTTGAACTGTTTGACAAGACAGTTAACGCGACAAGGAGCAGTTTTTGCAGGGAGCGGTTCCCGATTAACTGTTGTGCTATTATTGCGCCCCTTACTCTTTTTTTTATTCATTTTTCTCATTTAAGATAGGCATCAAAATCTTTTTTCATTCCAATCTCCTTCCCTATCTTCTTCCTACCAGGTTAGTTCTTACTTTGTTTTTTATTTTCTTCGAAAATTATGGGTGCTCGTAAGGACTTGGCCGTGAGTTTTTCCGGTTAACTCAAGAGGAAGTTGAGTCATTTTGTCTTGAATGGGGTATAGGGTTAGAGTTTAAACCAATTGCTCCGGCGATGGATGTTTCAATCGATCGGTGCCCGGCCGGTTCGATTGCTCTATATTGTCGTCATTTCGAGTTTTCCAATCTTCGCCATCCTTTTTCGACATTTGTATTGAATGTTTTAGAGTATTGGCGTGTTTCTTTTGGCCAAATGCACCCGCAAGGTTTGGCTAGGGTTTTACATTTCGAGGTTTTGTTTCGAGCGTGTGGTTATGATCCAACTTTGTTGTCGTTTCGTCGCTTCTGTCGCTTGGCGAAAAACGGTGATTGGTTTACATTTGAGGCTTCTAAGGCCGATACTTGCTTGGTTTCTTCTATGGTCGTCACTCTTTGTTCATGGAAAGATCGGTTTTTCTGGGTTTCGGATGAGATTGTTCCCTTCAAATGGTTTGGAGGCAACCTGATGCCGTTCTTAACGAGCCGGAACCCCTTGAATCTGATTTGAATAGTTGTTTTCTTGAAGCCATTAGGGCTTGTCCTTCGAGGATTCATCCGTTTCCTGAACACTTGTTAGTTTTGTTGGGTGTTAGCAAACTATGGGTTAAAAAGGATCGAGATCATGTTTTAATGAGGGATGGACAAGGTATGCGCTTTGTTTTTGGTTTGTGTGTTTGGATTTTGTTTTGTTGTTACTCATGTTTTAAATGTATGTGTTTTTCTTTGCAGTTATGTCTACGCTTGATTTTTATCAAACGTGATGACACATCGGACGTTGGGTTTACTGACGTTGAAGCCACGAAGGGGGATGATGCTGTTGTGAGAGGGATGGAACATAGGTTCGAGGGATCTGGTTATGTGAATGTACCGAATGTTAAGGGATTTTCTAAATCTGTTGTGAAAGGTTCTACCCGGCGTTCAAATCGCCGTTTGATCAAAGGTGTTGACCAACCTTCAAGTTCTGGTCCCACTGATCCGAGTGATGAGGTGGAGGCTTCGGATGACTTGGGTACTGCTGTTGAGGGTGAAAAGAAAGGGTTATCTGTGATGGTTGGGAAGAAAAAGGCCGGAGTTAGAAAGGTGTATATGTGGCAGGCTCATCTGCCAAAAGTGTTAGTGAGTCTGAAGGGTTGGACGTGGATGCTTGTTTATGTACCCAACTGGAGTGTCAAGGTTGGTGACAACTTTAGGGATCTAGCTGTTTGCGAAGACGTGTTGAACCATTTTGCCCCTCCTATGGTTCGCAGTACTATTGCTGAGATGGAAGACGACATGATGTTATCACGTCTGATGCTGGGTGTTTGCAACTTTGCTGCGATGCTTCCTCAAGGGGTTGCCCGTTTTTGTAAACGTATGCATGAATATGAGGCATTTTCCAATAATAGAGACAAGATGAAGGCCTCTATTGATGACTTGAAGAAAGAAACTGAGGGTTTTGCTAAAAAAGAGGAGGCATGGGTGAAAAAGGTTGGGGAGCTTACTCAAAGGCATGAGGCAGACATTGGTGATTTGAAGAAGGAGTTGGAGGCTTCTATGGAGGAGAAAGATAGGATGGCAACCTCCCTTGCTCAAGCGACTAATGATAACAAGTGGCTTATTGAGCAAGGTTTTTAGCAGGTATTTACCTACCTTCTTCATTCTGCCGAGTTTAACAGCGTCCTGGGTGGTGTATATGACAAGTTATGATAAAAGCTTCATCATTCATTCAAGAGGTTTTTCGTTTACAAAAGGGGAGATTATACAACTCTTGAAATACATTATAAATTTCTTGTCTAGACATGGAACCTTTTAAGGGTGCCCTTCCCATCTCGGGCCAAGTTTTCCCTGGTTTTCTTTTTTGTCGGCCAACATGTAGGATCCCCTGGCTTGAAGCGTTCGTGTTTTACCCTTGCATTGTAATAGGCTTCCATTTTTTGCTTATATTTGGCTTCCTGAATGGCAGCCTGATCATGAATTTCTTCCAGGAGTTGTAAGTTCAACATGGTCTCTTGTTGTTTGTTTCGAGGTCCATGTTGAACGTTCTTTGTGTCACAACTCCGACCTCTGCTGGAATAACAGCTTTGAGACAAATACTAAGCTGTATGGTGTTCTTTTATGGCTTGTTTTTTCTGTTGTTCTTATCGCCCACACAACGTTTGGGATTTCTTCGAGCCAATTGTTTTCATGTTTTCCTAACCGGGTCTTGATACCTTCTACTATATGCGATTTGTTCTTTCTACTTGACCGTTGGATTGTGGGTATGCAACTGAGCTGAAAACTTGGGTTATTCTGAATTCCTTGCACCATGTGCTGAAAGGCTTCTCAGCAAATTGTTTTCCGTTGTCCGTGACCAATACTCCTGGTAACCCAAAGTGACAAATGATGCTTTCCTACACGAAGTCGATGACTTGTTTGCCCGAGATCTTTGCAAGTGGCTTGACTTCAGGCCACTTGGTAAAGCAGTCCACAACCACCAATAGGAATTTCACTCCACCCTTGACCGGTGGGAATGGGCCGACAATATCCATTCCCCACTTGCGGAAGGGCCAGGCTGAGGAAATAGGAACAAGATCGTGCTTGGGGCTTTTGGGAACCGGGGCATGTATTTGACAAGCTTCACACTTCTTCAGTTGTTCGGTTGCGTCTCGATGCATAGTGGGCCAGAAGTATCCGAGATTCATTAATTTTGCAACCACTGATCTTGGTCCAAAATGAGCCCCACATATTCCCTCGTGAACCTCTTTGACTAGATATTGGCTTTGTTCAGGACCAACACATCTCAGCAACGGTGCAAGGTATCCTTTCTTGCAAAGGGTTTCCCCTTGCAACACGTATTGTCTAGATTTTATTCGAACCCTTTCGGCCTCTATCGGATCAATGGGTAATTCACCATTTTTGAGAAAATTTTCAATAGGAGTCATCCAATTAGGGCCTTCTTCAGTGATTACGTCTTGAACCTCCAATTCTTGAATGGAGGGAGTTTTCAACACTTCAACCAACACTTTCTTGGTAAGGTGAGCAAACGTAAGAGATTCAAGTTTGCTCAAAGCGTCGGCTCTCTTGTTTTGGGATCTGGGGACTTGCTTGATAGTACATGCTTGAAATGTGTTCATCAATTCTTTTGATTTCTCTCGATACTTCTTCATATTGGGCTCTTTTGCTACATAGCTATCATTGACTTGACTTGAAACAAGCAACGAGTCTGTGAAGACTTGAAGCCTTTGAACCTTCATTTCTTTGGCTATCTTTAGACCAGCGATTAGTGCCTCGTATTCAGCTTCGTTGTTAGTGGTTTGAAATTCAAGTCGAAGAGCGTATGTAAATTCTAACCCTTCAGGGTTGATTAAAATGAGCCCAACCCCTGACCCCTCAATGCTGGAAGCCCCATCGGTAAAAAGCTTCCAGGCTTCAGGGTCAGGAGGTTCAGTGGCTGTTACATTAACTTCAGTGGTGTCTTGCTTTGGTATTTCAACGATAAAATCTGCCAGAACTTGGGCTTTGATAGGTTTTCTGGAGACATAGGTGATGTTATGTTCACCTAGTTCCACAGCCCATTTGGCTAACTGTTTTGAATTTTCTAGTTTTTCAAGCACACTTTTGATGGTTGGTCAGTGACCACTTGCATTGGGTGTGCTTGAAAGTACCTTCGCAGCCTTCTAGCCGTTTGGACTAGGGCTAAAGCAAGTTTTTCCAAAGGAGGATATTTGATCTCAGCCAGTTTTAACGTTTTATTGAAGAAATAAACGGGTACCTGAACTTTGTCTCGTTCGATAGTTAAGATCGCGCTTATGGCTTCTTCAGCAGCTGAGAGGTAAACAAGGATCCTTTCTCCCGTTTCTGGAGCTGCTATGGCCGGGAGTGAAGCTAAGTGTTGCTTCCTCTGGTTAAAAGCTTCTTCTGCCTCTTCCGTCCATCTGAAATCTTTTTTGTTTGCACACCCTTTGAGTGTCTTGAAAAATGGGAGAGACTTCTCAGCGAGCTTGGAGGTAAAACGGCTGCAAGCCTTCCGTTTAGACTCTCAACTTCTTTTTTGCTTTGTGGGGATTTGGTTTCCAGAACAATTCTGACCTTGTTTGGATTGGCTTTTATACTTTGTTTCCCCACAATATGCCCCTGAAATTTGCCTTCTTCAAATCCGAATGAACATTTTACCGGGTTGAGCTTCATGTTGATTTTTCTCAGGTTTTGGAAGGTCTTTTGAACGTCGTCGAGCATTTGACTCGGTTTTTCTTTTTATTACTAAATCATCGACGTAAGCTTCCATGTTTTTTTCCAATTTGACTAGCAAATGCTTTGTCAATTAGGCGTTGGTAAGTCGCACTGGCGTTTTTTTAGACCAAAAGGCATTTTTTTGATAGCAAAAAATACCCTTGTCCGTGTGAAATGCTGTTTTTTCTTCATCTTCTTCTTTCATGAGAATTTGGTGATAACCTTTGTAAGCATCAAGGAAACACTTAAAAGGATAACCGGTAAGAGAGTTAACTTTGAGGTCAATTTCTGGCAAGGGATAACAATCCTTTGGGCATGCTTTATTCAAGTCTTTGAAGTCAATACACATCCTCCAAGACTTGTCAGGTTTTCAAACCATAACAGGGTTGGCAATCCACGATTGGTATTTCACTTCTCGAAGGATTCCGGCGAGAACAAGCTTTTCAACTTCTTGGCATGCTGCGAGGCTTCGTTCAGGAGCTAGGATCCGTTTCTTTTGGACCACAGGCTTGACATCTGGTGGTATTCTTAACTCATGTTCAGCAATGCTTCGAGGGATACCCGTCATGTCTTCCGGGCACCAAGCAAAGGCATCACTATAGTGTACGAGCAGCTTCTCAAGGTATGGGAGAGTTTCTTCGGATAAGTTTGTGTTAACCCTTATCCTTTGATCAGGGTACTTGGGGTTTATGATCAATCCTTCATTGTCTTCATTTTTTGAACCTTCCCCTTCGACCATGTAAGCTTCTTGGGTCGGTTGGAGGGTTGGAATTCCTCTTTCAGTGGGAAACTTGACAATGCCTTGGCCAACCGAGATATCCATACCGAATGCACACTGTCCTGGACTTCCTATGATAACATCATAGTTGGAAGGGATATTGATAACCACACAGGTGAGTGGTCTGGTTCTTTCCATTTGGCCTTCACTAAAACATACATCAAGGGTTAGCTGGCCTAAAGGCTCGAGGGGTATGTCAGCGATACCTTTTACAGAGGACCCTGAGGGTTGAAGCCTTGAACGTTCCTCATCTGTGAGATAGTTGAAGAACTTTTCAAACATGATCTCGGTGGCCGCCCCTGTGTTGATGTAGGCTTTGCTTGTCTTACTTGTCCCCACCATTGCTTCGACCACCAGAGGGTTTGAGCATAGGCTTCCTTGAGGTGGTGGGAAGCAGACACATTGAAGCTCCCAATCCTCCAAACGTTGTTTTTTTTTGCAAGAAACCTCTTGATCGATGTTCACCATGCTTACTTCTTTGCTTTTTCCTTCAGCCATTTTGTCCCTGACCGCTTTCACTAAATGAGCCAATTCTCCGGACTTAACGGCTTCTTCAATCCTTTTCTTGAGTTGAAAACAATCATTCGTGTGATGGCCTTTTTCTTCGTGGAACTCGCAGTATTGAGTGGAGTTTTCATTCTTCTTACTTTTGGGTAAAGGTCTCGGGGGTCGGAAGATGTGCTTGATTTCCTCAGTTGCTAGGATTTCTTGAGGGGTTTTGGTTTGGGTTGTGAAATTGATAGTTCTTTCTCTGCTTGGAGGGTTCCGAATTTCAGGTTTCTGGGAGTCTGGACCCTTAAACCGATTATCGTAATGGCCAAAATTTCCCCTCTTTCTGCTTGGGCTGTTGCTTCGCTAGCTAGGTGCCCGTTTCTTTTGTTCTTTGATATCCACTGCTTCCTCTCCTCGTATGTGATTCGGCCCTTTCAAGGGCTTCTTCAAGAGTGTTGGGTAGGCTCTTGTTGAAGTCTCTTGTGAGATATTTGGAGGTGATGGCGTTCATAAAACCAGCCACCCTCATTTTTTCGTCTGCACCCACGTAGGTGAGACCTTCTTTTTTGTACCTCTCAATGAATTCTTGGAGACTTTCGTCATCCCTTTGCTTGATTTAGAAAATCACAGTGGCGTCCTTGACGTATCTCCTTTGCTGTGAAAAATTGGCCAGAAACCCTTTGCTCAGATCATCAAAGCTTCAAACGCTTTTAGCGAGTAGGTCACTGAACCATATTCTGGTGGATCCAACGAGAGTTTGCACGAACATGAGGCAGCACTCAGCGTTGGACCAATTTTCGATTCTAGCTGCACCGGTAAAGATCTGGAGGTGATCTTCTGGATCCTCGGTTCTATCATATGTTTTTATGTGAGACGACATCTTGATCTTTGTTTGGAAGTCATAGTCGGCGATTTGCTGGGAAAAGCACGATAGGTTGCTGGGCTTGTAAGGTTTTGCAAGGTCTTCCTCTGCCCTTGTAGCAAGATTATTACTTGTCGTTCCCTGGTAAGTACTCAACACTTGATTGATGAGCTGAGACCAATGGAAATATGCCATCATTTAGGGCATAAGGTTAAAGCCTTGAAGGCTTTCTGGCTGTGCAACACAAGGCATTCCCATGGAGGCATTCATAACAGTGCCTCGTGCCAGAGGCAAAGTAGCCAATGCTTGCTCCCATGTGGAGGCAACTGGAGGGGGAACACTTGTTACTAGGGACTGCCATAGCTGTTCAAAGGTGGTTTCATGCCCAACGGGTGCACTTGTCACGGCCGGTTAGGAGGTGAATATGGGGAAGGCCGTTGGGTTAGGCCTTCCATAAGAATAAGGGGTAAAGTTGAAAGGTTGATATACCATGCTAGGACCAGCTTTGTGGCCAGAGGTCAAGGGTTGTGAGTTGTTGAAAGGTGGAGGCGGTGGTCCCGGCGATAGAGACGGTCCAGGCTCGTCATAATCCAACCTTATTCTGACCCCTTTTCCCGTTCTTGACTTACGTGTTGGTTGAGGAGAGACCTCAACCACAAGAAATTTCCAGCAATTCCTTATGGGGTTAAATCAATGCGTTCTTGGGCTTTGAAGTGCCAATCTGTGGGGAACGAGCTCCAGAGCGGGAAGGAGTCGCTGTTTGGAAAAACTTGGGGAATGAGATCCCGGCAGGAGTGTCTCCAGGGGTGGAGAGTGGGGTCGTCACAACCGGTGAGGCTGGACTAACAGTGGTCGTTAAAGTACGTGGTACTTGGTTAACTTCCCCCCAGAGATCCGTTTTCTGACATGCTAATCTTGAAGAAAATGGAGCTACACTACTGGTCTTTTGAGAAGAATGAACAGCGTGGCCCCACGGTGGGCGCCAACTTGTTGTTACAAAAGATATGAGACCAAGGGTAGTGGACTGTCTGGTTAGGCTAAAAGGCTTCAAGGGTTTCAGTTAGCCTGACGCAGGTCGTGGGGTCCTCCCACGTTTGTAGCACGTGGGGTGGATCACTTGTTTATTGATCGCTTTTGATTCCAGCTCGAAGGGAATTCAAGCAGTAATCAAGTTGTTGGTGAAGCAAAGTAATTTGAAGTGAAGAAGAGAAGCCAGCAAGGAGCTAGTGAGAAGAGAAGATCAAAGAGTATAGTTTTTACTCAACTGATCTGGGATATCTATGCAAGTGATCAGAGCTAGTTCTTATAGTTGAGATATATTCCATAAGAGGAAACTCGTAACCTGTGATCCGAGGCTACAGTGGGTTATGAACCCTTTAACCTTTTTACCTTTCAAGCGTTAAGGTGTTTAGTCATTTTATTTGATCTTGGGCTACCCCCGTCATCAACCCTTCAAGTCAGAGGTTTTTGGGAAGTAAGCTCAAAGACTTCTGACTTTTGCACATTATTTTATTGCTTGAAGGTTTCAAGGCTTGTAGGCTTAAAAGGTTCAGAGCAGTTGAGGATTTTGATTTTGAACTGTTTGACAAGACTGTTGACGCAACAAGGAGTAGTTTTTTGCAGGGAGCGGTTCCCGATTAACTGTTGTGAAGGGTGGTACCCGGTGTTCAAATCGCCGTTTGATCAAAGGTGTTGACCAACCTTCAAGTTCTGGTCCCATTGATCCGAGTGATGAGGTGGAGGCTTTGGATTACTGCTGTTGAGGGTGAAAAGAAAGGGTTATCTGTGATGGTTAGGAAGAAAAAGGTCAGAGTTAAGAAGGGTGTATCTGTGGCAGGCTCATCTGCCAAAAGTGTTAGTGAATCTGAAGGGTTGGACGTGGATGCCGTTTATATACCCAATTGGAGTGTCAAGGTTGGTGACAGCTTCAAGGATGCATCTGTTTACGAAGACGTGCCGAACCATTTTGCCCCTCCTATGGTTCGCGGTATTATTGCTGAGATGGAAGACGACATGATGTTATCCCGTCTGATGTTGGGTGCTTGCAACTTTGCTGCGATACTTCCTCAAGGGTTGCCCGTTTTCATAAACGGATGCATGAATATGAGCGATTTTCCAAGAATAGAGACAAGATGAAGGCCTCCATTGATGACTTGAAGAAAGAAAGTGAGGGTTTTGCTAAAAAAGAGGAGGCATGCGTGAAAAGGTTGGGGAGTTTACTCAAAGGCATGAGGCAGAGATTGGTGATTTGAAGAAGCAGTTGGAGGCTTCTATGGAGGAGAAAGATAGGATGGCAGCCTCCCTTGCTCAAGCGACAAATGATAACAGGTGGCTTATTGAGCAAGGTTTTCAGTAGGTAGTTACCTACCTTCTTCATTCTACCGAGTTTAACTGCGTCCTAGGTGGTGTATATGGCAAACTTTTAGCCCATGGAAGGCATCAGGGCTATGTTTGTAACAACTCCGATTTTCGTGGTTATTTTTTTTTATATATCGTTGTATCTATCATTTGTAATCCCGAGATTCGATTTATAAGGAAGTTATGTTAATTAATGTATGCTTATTGGTAATGATTATCGCATCTAATCGCTTATTAAACACATCACTAATCTAATCGCAATCACAAGTAGTTATGCTATTATACGAGGAGTGGGTTATTGTTTAATAAACACTTGTGCCATCGCATCGCTTATCTCATCGCATCGCAAAACGCAGTTAATTATGTGGAATTTATGTTTTTACATGTGTTATGTTTATTTATGTTATGGTTTAATATCGCAACTCTCTCTCACGCTCGAATCGCTAAATCGCATTATTACATCAATTATAACGCTTAATATATCTATCTAATACGAACCAAATCGCCGAACGGACACGTCACGCGAAATAATCAAACAAAGCTTGACCCTTAGGTCAAGTTCGGCCGAACTTGCAAGGTCTTCCTCTGCCCTTGTAGCAAGATTATGACTTGTCGTTCCTTGGTGAGCACTCAACACTTGATTGATGAGCTGAGACCAACGGAAATATGCCCTCATTTGAGCCATCATTTGGGGCATAAGGTTAAAGCCTTGAAGGCTTTCTGGCTATGCAGCACAAGGCATTCCCATGGAAGCATTCATAACAGCGCCTCGTGCCAGAGGCAAAGTAGCCAAATGCTTGCTCCCATGTGGAGGCAACTGGAGGGGGAACACTTGTTACTAGGGACTGTCATAGCTGTTCAAAGGTGGTTTCATGCCCAACAGGTGCACTTGTCACGGTCGGTTGGGAGGTGAATATGGGGAAGGCCATCGGGTTAGGCCTTCCATAAGAATAAGGGGTAAGGTTGAAAGGTTGATATACCATGCTAGGACTAGCTTCGTGGCCAGAGGTCAAGGGTTGTGAGTTGTTGAAAGGTGGAGGCGGTGGTCCTGGCGATAGAGACGGTCCAGGCTCTTCATAATCCAACCTTATTCTGACCCCTTTTTCCCGTTCTTGACTTACGTGTTGGTTGAAGAGAGACCTCAACCACAAGAAATTTCCAGCAACTCCTTATGGGGTTAAATCAACGCGTTCTGGGGCACTTGAAGTGCCAATCTGTGGGGAAGGAGCTTTAGAGCGGGAATGAGTCGGTGTTTGGAAAAACTCGGGGAATGAGATCCCGGAAGAAGTGTCTCCAGGGGTGGAGAGTGCGGTCGTCACAATCGGTGAGGCTGGACTAACAGTGGTCGTTAAAGTACGTGGTACTTGGTTAACTTCCCCCCAGAGATCTGTTTTCTGACATGCAAATCTTGAAGAAAAATGGAGCTACACTACTGGTCTTTTGAGAAGAATGAACAGCGTGGCCCCACGGTGGGCGCCAACTTGTTGTTACAAAAGATATGAGACCAAGGGTAGTGGACTGTCTGGTTAGGCTAAAAGGCTTCAAGGGTTTCAGTTAGCCTAACGCAGGTCGTGGGGTCCTCCCACGTTTGTAGCACGTGGGGTGGATCACTTATTTATTGATTGCTTTTGATTCCTGCTCGAAGGGAATTCAAGCAGTAATCAAGTTGTTGGTGAAGCAAAGTAATTTGAAGTGAAGAAGAGAAGCAAGCAAGGAGCTTGTTCTCGAGAGAGAAGAAAAGATCAAAAGTATAGTTTTTACTCAACTGATCTGGGATATCTATGCAAGTGATAAGAGCTAGTTCTTATAGTTGAGATATATTCCATAAGAGGAAACTCGTAACCTGTGATCCGAGGCTACAGTGGGTTATGAACCCTTTAACCTTTTTACCTTTCAAGCGTTAAGGTGTTTTAGTCATTTTATTTGGTCTTGGGCTACCCCCATCATCAGCCCCCCAAGTCAGAGGTTTTTGGGAAGTAAGCTCAAAGATTTCTGACTTTTGCACATTATTTTATTGCTTGAAGGCTTCAAGGCTTGTAGGCTTAAAAGGTTCAGAGATTGGTGATTTGAAGAAGCAGTTGGAGGCTTCTATGGAGGAGAAAGATGGGATGGCAGCCTCCCTTGCTCAGCGACTAATGATAACAGGTGGCTTATTGAGCAAGGTTTTCAGCAGGTAGTTACCTACCTTCTTCATTCTGCGGAGTTTAACAGCGTCCTGGGTGGTGTATATGGCAAACTTTTAGCCCATGGAAGGCATCAGGGCTATGTTTGTAACAACTCCGATTTTCGTTGTTATCTTTTATTTTATCTATCGTTGTATCTATCATTTGTAATCCCGAGATTCGATTTATAAGGAAGTTATGTTAATTAATTTATGCTTATTGGTAATGATTATCGCATCTAATCACTTATTAAACACATCGCTAATCTAATCACAATCACAAGCAGTATAGCTATTATAGGAGCCGAGTGGGTTATTGTTTAATAAACACTTGTGCCATCGCATCGCTTATCTCATTGCATCGCAAAACGCAGTTAATTATGTGGAATTTATGTTTTTACGTGTGTTATGTTTATTTATTAATATCGCAACTCTCTCTCACGCTCGAATCGCTAAATCGCATTGTTACATCAATTATAACGCTTAATATATCTATCTAATACGAACCAAATCGCCGAACGAACTCGTAACGCGAAATAATCAAACAAAGCTTGACCCTTAGGTCAAGTTCGACCGAACTTGTATATGCTCCAACTGTGAGTATATTTGAACCCTTTTACGCTTAAACGCACTTTTGGGTGTCACATATGTTCGTATATCAAAACACATCACACAACTCAAATGCTTATTCGACATCCCGCTTATACATGACTTTACGTGAAATCTGCTAAATTGTATGTAATTCTTGATTGCTTGTACGCCACCCTTAACATGATAGTATACTAGAGGTTGACCCGCCACCCGGAGGCCCGGGGTTGTTAAGGCTCGCATTTTTATTTCGCATTTATTTTCTTTTAGGATGTGAATGCTTGTTCGCATGCCTCGATCAAGCGCAGTTTGTTGGTTTGCATGAATCTAAGTAGTTACATAATTCACAACTATTACGTATGTCATGCGGTGTATGCCAAAACGCTTTTATATCTATATTGTATGCAAAACTCATATGCTCACCTTTACTTAATTGTATTGACGTTTTATTTTAACATATGTGGCAGGTTGAGGATTATTGCTTTGGATGCTTAGTTTAGGTTTTGTTTCAGAAAAATCATGTAATAAATATAGGGAAGATTGGATCAGATTTTATGGTTAAGAGATCATTTTGAAATGTAGTGGTTATTTGAAGATTGTATGAGTTTGATAGTATGGGATATTAAATGTTGATTATTGTCTTTAAAGTGATCGTTATGGAATCTCTTGATCAATCTGATTCGCCTAGTGCCACTACCCTGATGTTTCCGCCATCGGTTGGGGTGTGACAGATTGGTATCAGAGCCATAACTATAAGGAAATTACGTAGAATTGCCATGTTTTGCCTTAGATTATAGTTAGGATACCAAACAGACCATTACGCATCGATTAAACGCCAAAAAACGAATACGAACAGCAAGTCCGCCCGAACTTGGGGTGACAAGTTCGCTCGAAATTGATAAAGTTCGCCTGAACTTGATCAAGTTCGCCCGGACTTGACCAAGTCCGCCCGAACTTGCCTGTCCCCTTTCAACTAAACAAGTTCGCTTGGGATTAGTCAAGTCCGCTCGAACTTGACATCAGTTTGATGCCAAGTTCGCCCGAACTTGATCAGAATCCTTCGGCCTAAACTTCTAAACATTGCTTTTCCTAAAGCAACCACAACACACGCTGAAGAATGCTCGTATTACACAAAACGAGTGATCAAGTCGAGAATAGGTGTGAAAACCAAGAACTCTCGATAAGATCATTCACTCTGCGCATTCTCTCTAGTACGAGATACCTTTGTTGAGTTAGGAATGATATCCAAACCTGGACGAAAATCTCCATATCTATTTAGTGGAACTCCCGACTCGAGCGGTGAGCATAACCACAACTAGGAATGAGTTTGTTAAGTTAGGGGTGAAGCCCGCATCTTAATGACTAGTTCCGCTCCTCGATTTTCAATCTCACCAAAGTCTCGATTATTTGTATGACTCGGAACACGACGTAACTAGAAGGATAAATGCCGTTAACCGTTGTACGACGAGAGCATTTGTCTATTAGGCCAAATCGTGTGTCCGAACTCAGAGAATCTTCGAATCACTTTGGGTAGTCGCTGTCTCAAAACCCATGACGCTCCCAATTGATTTAAGCCTATTATCGTCGATTTTACGCATCATCGAGTTTATTTATTATTTATGTGTTTAAATTTTAAGAATTTTCGCTTATTCGATTTCTCGCTTATTCGATTTCTCGCTTATTCGATTTCTCGATTTATCGCTTTTACGCTTCATCGAAGTATGCACAACTCGCACAGTTCTCGTAATCTAAAACGCTAATTAACTCACCAACCAATCTAATCGCTCGACTCGCTTACGCCTATGAGGGCATGTGTGCCTCATGCACGATATTACTCGCCTATCTCGCTTATATATATATCGCTTATATCTCGCTTATGACAATTCGCATCTCGAACGCGCTACGCTTTACCTATGAGAAGGTGAATACGTGCAAAGTATATGCTTACGTGAATTATGTGCTTACGTGCTTATGTGCTATGTGTTATGTGCTGATGTACATACGTCTTTGGCTGCCTACGTGTTTATGTGATTTTGTGCCTTGTATGAATAATAATAAATAGTTTAAAGATAAACCTATTATAATCGAATCTCATCCAATAAAATCCTTCAATGTAGATGTCTTCAATGGGATCGCACACCAGAAGGAACCATCAGCGCAGCCAAGCTGACAAGCGCATTGCATCACTAGTGGTCAAGGAAATGGCCAAAGTGATCCCTCAAATCGTCAGCGAGATCCAAGCTGCCAGCAGCAACACTTCTGTGGACTCCAAAGCCGACCCGCTAAAGACATCCTTCAGTTTTAAGCAGTTCAAAGCTTGTGGACCCCTCACTTTCTCAGGCACTGAAGGACCCAGTGCCATTTCACTGATTCGATGCTATCGAGGTCACATTTCGCCAGAGTCGGTGTCCCGAACCCCTTCGCACTATTAAAGCTACCGGCATTTTCCGGTCCAGGGCTCTCGACTGGTGGACTGCGGAGCGTAAAAGGAGGGGAAACGATGAAGCCTACAGACTCGCATGGGAAGAACTTAAGGAACTAACGATCAAAGAGTTCTGCCCACCTCATGAGATCCAGAAGTTGGAAAACAAATTTTGGGGAATTAAGCAAGACGGACCTGACAATGCGGGTTTAATGGCTCGATTCAAACAGTTGAGCATCATCTGTCCCGGTCAAGTTGACACGACCGAGAAAGCAATCAAGAAGTACCTCAAAGCTCTGCCCGATTGCGTCGCTGACTTTGTTCAAGCAGCACGCCCTGCTACTATCGAGGAGACCTACCAGCTAGCCGCAGAGATCAGTGACAAACGGGGTCAGTCTGGTTATTTCAAGAGCCACAACAAGGTCGCAAATCAGGCCATTACCGAATCAGCAGCTCCTATCGATCAGTCTCGAGAGGCAAAGAACAGTCGCCGTGGTCGCAAAAGGGAAAACCCGAGTAAGAACTTTGCCCTTACCGCTCCGCAGAACCCTCAGCCACTCCAGTCTGCAGCACCAAACGCACCGCCGGCAAAGCGTGTGTATACTGGCCCGCATCCCTTGTGCTCAAAGTGCGCCTATCATCATGCGGTTGGAGGCAATTGTCGTTTCTGTACCAACTGCAACATCTACGGCCACTTTACTGTCAGTTGTCGTTCAGGCCCTCGTCAGTCAGCTCCTCAGGCCCCAACAGCACCAGCTTTACCAGCTCCTCCTCAGGCCAATCAGCAAGCACCAGCTCCTAGGGCACGTGGCTGTTACACGTGCGGTGATCCGAATCATTTCAGTAATGTCTGCCAAAACAAGCCTGTGAAACAAGACCCGCAGCAGCAGCAGCAACAGCCACAACAGCAACAACACGCTGCACGTGGACGAGCCTTTAACCTCAATCATCGCCAGGCTCAGAACGACAACAATGTTGTCAATGGTACGTTCCTCGTTATTGGTATTTATGCTTCATGTTTATTTGATACTGGTGCCTATAATTGTTTTGTATCGTTAAAATTCAAAAAGTTTTAAAATGTAAACGCGCTAAATTCCCTAAGACTTTCGATTTCGAAGTCGCCACCGGAAAATCCATTACCGTTACCTCCGTCCTACGTGGTTGTTCTCTCGATCTCAACAACCATGTCTTCTCGATCAATCTCATACCTATGCAATTAGGTAGCATCGATGTCATAGTAGGCATGAATTTTCTTCGTGAAAATCACGATGAAGTTGTATGCTTCGACAAGATGATTCGCTTACCCCTCTTGAACGGTGATCAACTCCATGTTTACGGTGAAACTCCCTCAAAGAAGTTGATGCTTTTGTCATGTACACGAGCACACAAATCTTTGCGAAAGCAATGTGTTGCTTTTCTAGCCCATATCATGAACCCGGAGAAAGAAAAGAAGACTTTTAAAGACGTTCCTGTTGTTCATGAATTTCCCAAAGTCTTTCCCGACGATTTACCTGGTTTACCTCCTACTCAAGGTGTTGAATTCCGTATCGATTTGATTCCCGGTGCTACTCCTGTTGCTAAAGCTCCTTATCGTCTCGCACCATCCGAAATGCGGGAGCTATCAAGCCAACTTCAAGAGCTTCTTGATAAAGGCTTCATAAGCCGAGCACTTCGCCTTGGGGTGCACCCGTTCTTTTCGTGAAAAAGAAAGATGGGACGTTCCGAATGTGCATCGATTATCGTGAACTTAACAAACTCACGATAAAGAACCGTTACCCTCTTCCTCGAATCGACGACTTATTTGATCAGCTTCAAGGTGTTACTTGTTTTTCTAAGATCGATCTTCGTTCCGGCTATCATCAGTTACGCGTGTTGGAAGAAGATAATCCGAAAACCGCCTTTCGTACCCGTTATGGCCATTTCGAATTCGTGGTCATGCCTTTTGGTCTTACCAATGCACCCGCGGTCTTCATGGATTTGATGAACCAGATGTGTAAAGCGTTCCTAGATCGTTTCGTCATTGTGTTTTTCGATGACATCCTTATCTATTCGAAGTTGAGAGACGAACACGTGTCATCTCCGTTTAGTCCTCGAACTTCTTCAAGGTAATCGTCTTTATGCTAAGTTCTCTAAATGGGAATTCTGGCTCGAAGAAGTCCAATTTCTCGGCCACATCGTTAATAGTCAAGTAATTCACGTCGACCCTGCAAAGATTGAAGCTGTCAAGAGTTGGATTACACCAAAGAATGCTTCCGAAATCCGTTCATTTCTTGGATTGGCGGGTTACTACTGTCGATTCATCGCCGACTTCTCGAAAATCGCCGCATCGCTTACCACTTTAACTCATAAAGACAAAACTTTTGTTTAGGATTCCAAACAAGAGGAAGCTTTTCAAACTCTCAAGCGTATGCTATGCAATGCTCCCGTACTCGCTTTACCCGATGGAAACGATGATTTCATTGTTTACTGGGATGCCTCTAATCTTGGTCTCGGTTGTGTCCTCATGCAACGAGACAAGGTTATCGCGTATGCGTCTCGGCAACTCAAGATCCATGAGAAGAATTACACAACCCATGATCTCGAACTCGGTGCAGTTGTTTTTGCATTGAAGATATGGCGACACTACCTTTATGGTACAAAGTGTACGGTCCTCACCGACCATAAAAGCTTACAACATATCTTCAATCAAAAGGAACTGAATATGCACCAACGCTGATGGGTTGAACTTCTCAACGACTACGATTGCGAGATACGCTACCATCCCGACAAAGCAAATGTCGTCGCTGATGCTCTAAGTCGACGAAGCTATGTGTATAGTGTTCGTGACTCTCAAGCTTTGAATGATCTCGAAATCATGATTCGCTCTGCTCAATTCGCTTATTTTAACGAGAATACTTTGGAGGAAGAAATGAAATGTGGTGCCAAAACTCAGCTCGTTGTTAAACCGAATGGTATTTATTACTACCTCGATCGTATTTGGATTCCCAGCCGTGATATCCTTTGTGAACTGCTAATGACCGAAGCACATAAATCTCGATACTCCATCCATCCCGGAAACGACTAAATGTACCAGGACCTTCGTCCTAAGTACTGGTGGCCGGGCATGAAAAAGGATATCGCCGTGTACGTTTCGAAGTGCTTAACTTGTTTGAAAGTTAAAGTCGAACATCAAAGACCCCCTGGCTTACTCGAACAACCCGAATAGCGATGTGGAAGTGGGAGAGTATAGCTATGGATTTCATTACGAAGCTTCCCCACACTTCATCTGGTCACGACATCATTTGGGTTATTGTTGATCGTCTTACCAAATCTGCGCACTTTATTGCTATACGAGAAGACTTTAAGGTCGAACGATTAGCCCGAATCTAAACCGACGAAGTCATTTGTCGACACGGGACGCCTCGTGACATCATATCTGACCGCGATGGTCGTTTTACCTCACGTCTCTGGGAGACTTTTCAATCCGTCCTCGGTACTACTCTTAATCTCAGTACCGCTTTTCACCCTCAAACCGACGGTTAGACTGAGCGCATGATTCGCACCCTTGAAGACATGCTTTGTGCGTGCATCATAGATTTCGGTGGTAAATGGGATACGCATTTAACTTTAATTGAATTCTCGTACAATAATAGTTATCATACCAGCATTCAAATGGCTCCTTTTGAGGCGCTGTATGGAAGAAAATGTCGATCACCTATTGCATGGCACGAGATCGGAGAAGCACAAATCACCGATCCCGAGCTGATTCAAGAAACGACAGACAAGATCCTCCAGATCAGAGACAATCTCTTGAAAGCTTGGAGTCGTCAAAAGAGTTATGCAAATAAACGCCGCAAGCCCCTGCAATTTGAAGTGGGAGATCACGTTCTCTTAAAGGTTGCACCTTGGAAAGGAGTGATCCGCTTCGGGAAGAAAGGAAAGCGAGCACCACGATAACCCTTTAAGATTCTGGAAAGGATCGGCAAAGTATCCTACCGACTCGAACTACCGGCGGAACTTAATAACGTCCATCCGACTTTTCACGTGTCTAACCTCAAGAAATGCCTAGCTGAAGACAATCTCCACGTCCCCCTCGAGGACTTGCATATAAACGAGACTCTCCATTTTGTGGAAAAGCCTGTCGAAATCATGGACCAAGAAACCAAGAAGTTACGGCGCTCTCGCATCCCTATCGTGAAGGTCCGATGGGAAGGCAAACATGGTGCCGAGTTCACTTGGGAATTGGAAAGTGACATGAAGGCTAGGTATCCGCATCTCTTTGTTACGGCCACTATTTAAATTTCGGGACGAAAGTTCCTAAAGTAGGGGAGACTGTAGCAACTCCGATTTTCGTTGTTATCTTGGAAATTAGACAAGTTCGCCCAAACTTGTCTCACATCTCAACAGGTTTTCACAAGTTCGCCCGAACTTGTATGGAAACATACAAGTTCGCCTGAACTTGTCCTCTGCCTAATCCAAACTTAACCGTTTCAGCAATTCGGAAGACTGATGCACTTCTGTTCGCTTACAGGCTGATCCGGCGCTCTCCCCGACTCATCTCAGATCCCGAATCTCTCCTAAAACACACTAACTGTGAGTATACTTGAACCCTTTTACGCTTAAACGCACTTTTGGGTGTCACATATGTTCGTATATCAAAACACATCACACAACTTAAATGCTTATTCGACATCCCGCTTATACATGACTTTACGTGAAATCTGCTGAATTGTATGTATTGCTTGATTGCTTGTACGCCACCCTTAACATGATAGTATACTAGAGGTTGACCCACCACCCGGAGGCCCAGGGTTGTTAAGGCTCGCATTTTTGTTTCGCATTTATTTTCCCTTTTAGAATGTGAACGCTTGTTCGTATGCCTCGATCAATCGCGGTTTGTTGGTTTGCATGAATCTAAGTAGTTACATAATTGAAAACTATTAACAAGTCGCTCGAACTTGTAACAAGTCGCCCGAACTGATGTTGTAGCCACGGAGGGGGAGGATGCTATTGTGAGAGGATGGAACATAGGTTCGAGGGATCTGGTTATGTGAATGTGCCGAATGTTAAGGGATTTCCTAAATCTATTGTGAAGGGTGCTACCCAGCGTTCAAATCGCCGCTTGATCAAAGGTGTTGACCAACCCATCAAGTTCTGGTCCCATTGATCCGAGTGATGAGGTGGAGGCTTCAGATGACTTGGGTACTTCTGTTGAGGGTGAAAAGAAAGGGTTATCTGTGATGGTTGGGAAGAAAAAGGCCGTAGTTAACAAGGGTGTATCTGTGGCAGGCTCATCTGCCAAAAGTGTTAGTGAGTGTAAAGGGTTGGACCTGGATGCCGTTATGTACCCAACTGGAGTGTGAAGGTTGGTGACAGCTTCAAGGATGCAGCTGTTTGCGAAGACGTGCTAGACCATTTTGCCCCTCCTATGGTTCGCGGTACTATTGCTGATATGGAAGACGACATGATGTTATCCCGTCTGATGTTGGGTGCTTGCAACTTTTCTACGATGCTTCCTCAAGCGGTTGCCCGTTTTCGTAAACGGATGCATGAATATGAGGCATTTTCCAAGAATAGAGAGAAGATGAAGGCCTCTATTGATGACTTGAAGGAAGAAAGTGAGGGTTTTGCTAAAAAAGAGGAGGCATGGCTGAAAAGGTTGGGGAGCTTACTCAAAGGCATGAGGCAGAGATTGGTGATTTGAAGAAGTAGTTGGAGGCTTCTATGGAGGAGAAAGATAGGATGGCAGCCTTCCTTGCTCAAGCGACTAATGATAACAGGTGGCTTATTGAGCAAGGTTTTCAGTAGGTAGTTACCCACCTTCTTCATTCTGCCGAGTTTAACAGCGTCCTGGGTGGTGTATATGGCAAACTTTTAGCCCATGGAAGGCATCAGGGCTATGTTTGTAACAACTCCGATTTTCATTGTTATCTTTTCTTTTATCTATCGTTGTATCTATCATTTGTAATCCCGAGATTCGATTTATAAGGAAGTTATGTTAATTAATTTATGCTTATTGGTAATGATTATCGCATCTAATCGCTTATTAAACACATCGCTAATCTAATCGCAATCACAAGTACGAGCCGAGTGGGTTATTGTTAAATAAACACTTGTGCCATCACATCGCTTATCTCATCGCATCGCAAAACGCAGGTAATTATGTGCAATTATGTTTTTACGTGTGTTATGTTTATTTATGTTATGGTTTAATATCGCAAACTCTCTCTCACGCTCGAATCGCTAAATCGCATTATTACATCAATTATAACGCTTAATATATCTATCTAATACGAACCAAATCGCCGAACGAAGTCGTAACGCGAAATAATCAAACAAAGCTTCACCCTTAGGTCAAGTTCGGCCGAACTTGTATATAACAAGTTCGCCCGAACTTGTTCAGGTCAACAAAACTCATAAAACTAACAAGTCCGCCCAGACTTGTCTGGAAACCCAAGAGAAACTACAAGTTCGCTCGAACTTGTAACAAGTTCGCCCGAACTTGATGTCTGCCCCCACATTTCCACCTCACCTATAAATACTCAGCTCCATTCTCTCATTTGAATTTGCTGCAAGTTCGCCCGGAGCTCTCAAAACCGAAACCCTTTGTTTTCTAAGTAAGATTCAACCAGATCTCAACTACAACAACGTTCAACAACGTTTTACAACGATTTTGCACAAGGCTTTGCCTTTGTTTTCATCAAATCTCTTCTATTTACGAAAACCTTCATCTTTTTCTACAAAACTTCTGTTTTTCACTCAGATTTATGTTTAGATCTGAGTAAAACCTTTAAAAACATTGATTTCTACCCAAATTCGGACTAATGACGTATGTTTCGTTCACTTTTGAGTGAAACGAGGCGTTGTCAAGTAAGATCTCAGAACCGGAAGCACAAGGACGAAATCGTCACTTTACACAAACTGGACTAACCCGTAAGAACCATCAAGTTCGCCCGGATTAGCCCGAGTTTCTGTAAAAGGCTAAAATTGCTCCAAAAGACCTCTCCAGCCTAAGTTTTACTCAGTGGCTTAAGGTTGGAGGGATGAACACTCGATTTCCTCAGCAAACGACGTAAAAACGCACGATTTGGGATGCCAAAACCATCAAGTTCGCTCGGAATACACCAAGTTCGCTCGAACTTGTCACCAGGTTGGTGACTAAGTTCGCCCGAACTTGGTCTCCCATGTCAAATCTTCAAAAATGGCACAAGTTCGCCCGAACTCTGTCCAATTCTCAAGAGAATTAGACAAGTTCTCCCGAACTTGTCCTTCTCAATTAGCAAACCTTATAAGATCGCTCGAACTTGTATAATTTCTTGGAAATTAGACAAGTTCGCCCGAACTTGTCCTCTGCCCAATCCAAACTTAACCGTTTCAACAATTCGGAAGACTGATGCACTTTTGTTCGCTTACAGGCTGATCCAACGCTCTCCCCGACTCATCTCAGATCCCGAATCTCTCCTAAAACGCACCAACTGTGAGTATACTTGAACCCTTTTACGCTTAAACGCACTTTTGGGTGTCACATATGTTCGTATATCAAAACATATCACACAACTCAAATGCTTATTCGACATCCCGCTTATACATGACTTTACGTGATATATGCTGAATTGTATGTTTTGCTTGATTTCTTGTACGCCACCCTTAACATGATGGTATACTAGAGGTTGACCCACCACCCGGAGGCTCGGGGTTGTTAAGGCTTGCATTTTTATTTCGCATTTATTTTCTCTTTTAGGATGTGAACGCTTGTTCGCATGCCTCGATCAACCGCAGTTTGTTGGTTTGCATGAATCTAAGTAGTTACATAATTCACAACTATTACGTATGTCATGCGATGTATGCTAAAACGCTTTTATATCTATATTGTATGCAAACTCATATGCTCACCTTTACTTAATTGTATTGACGTTTTATTTTTACATATGTGGTAGGTTGAGGATTATTGCTTTGGATGCTTAGTTTAGGTTTTGTTTCAGAAAAATCATGTAATAAATCTAGGGAAGATCGGATCAGATTTTATGTTTAAGAGATTATTTTGAAATGTAGTGGTTATTTGAAGATTGTATGAGTTTGATAGTATGGGATATTAAATGTTGATTATTGTCTTTAAAGTGATCGTTATGGAATCTCTTGATCAATCTGATTCGCCTAGTGCCACTACCCCGATGTTTCCGCCATCGGTTGGGGTGTGACAGATTGGAATCAGAGCCATAACTATAGGGAAATAAGGCAGAATTGCCATGTTTTGCCGTAGACTATAGTTAGGATACCAAATCAGATCGTTACGCAACAATTAAATGCCAAAAACGAATACGAACAGCAAGTCTGCCCGAACTTGGGGTGACAAGTTCGCTCGAAATTGATCAAGTTCGCCCGAACTTGATCAAGTTCGCCCGAACTTGATCAAGTTCCTCTCAACTAAACAAGTTCGCTTGGGATTAGTCAAGTCCGCTCGAACTTGACATCAGTTTGATGCCAAGTTCGCCCGAACTTGATCAGAATCATTCGACCGAACTTCTAAACATTGCTTTTCCTAAAGCAACCACAACACACGCTGAAGAACGCTCGTATCCTACAAAACAAGTGATCAAGTCGAGAATAGGTGTGAAAACCAAGAACTCTCGATAAGATCATTCACTCCGCGCATTCTCTCTCGCACGAGATACCTTCGTTGAGTTAGGAGTGATATCCAAACCTCGACGGAAATCTCCATATCTATCTAGTGGAACTCTCGACTCGATCGGTGAGCATAACCACAACTAGGAATGAAGCTGTTAAGTTAGGGGTGACTCGGAACACGATGTAACTGGAAGGATAAATGCCGTTAACCGTTGTACGGCGAGAGCATTTGTCTATTAGGCCAAATCGTGTATCCGAACTCAGAGAATCTTCGAATCACTTTGGGTAGTCGCTGTCTTAAAACCCAGGACGCTCCCGATCGATTTTACGCATCATCGAGTTTATTTATTATTTATGTGTTTAATTTTAAGAATTTTTGCTTATTCGATTTCTCGCATATTCGATTTCTCGATTTATCGGTTTTACGCTCCATCGAAGTATGCACAACTCGCACAGCTCTCGTAATCTAAAACGCTAATTAACTCACCAACCAAACTAATCGCTCGACTCGCTTACGCCTATGAGGGCATGTGTGCCTCATGCGCGTATTACTCACCTATCTCGCTTATATATATATCGCTTATATCTCGCTTATGACAATTCGCATCTCGAACGCGCTATGCTTTACTTATGAGAAGGTGAATACGTGTAAAGTATATGCTTACGTGAATTATGTGCTTACGTGCTTATGTGCTATGTGCTATGTGGTGATGTGCCTACGTGTTTGCCTGCCTACATGTTTACTTGTCTACGTGTTTATGTGATTTTGTGCCTTGTATGAATAATAATAATAAATACTTTAAACATAAACCTATTATAATCGAATCTCATCCAATCAAATCCTTCAATGCAGATGTCTTCAATGGGATCGCACACCAGAAGGAACCATCAGCGCAGCCAAGCTGACAAACGTATTGCATCACTAGTGGCCAAGGAAATGGCCAAAGTGATCCCTCAAATCGTCAGCGAGATCCAAGCTGCCAGCAGCAACACTTCTATGGACTCTAAAGCCGACCTGCCAAAGACATCCTTCAGTTTTAAGCAGTTCAAAGCTTGTGGACCCCTTACTTTCTCAGGCACTGAAGGACCCAGTGTCATGTTTCAGTAGTTCGATGCTATCGAGGTCACATTTCGCTAGAGTGGGTTTCCCGAACCCCTTCGCACTATTAACGCTACCGGCATTTTCCAGTCCAGGGCTCTCGACTGGTGGACTGCGGAGCGTAACAGGAGGGGAAACGATGAAGCCTACGGACTCGCATGGGAAGAACTTAAGGAACTAATGGTCAAAGAGTTCTGCCCACCTCATGAGATCCAGAAGTTGGAAAACGAATTTTGGGGAATTAAGCAAGATGGACCTGACAATGCTGGTTTAACGGCTCGATTCAAACAATTGAGCATCATCTGTCCCGGTCAAGTTGACATGACCGAGAAAGCTCAAGAAGTACCTCAACGCTCTGCCCTGTTCAAGCAGCACGCTCTGCTACTATCGAGGACACCTACCAGCTAGCCGCGGAGATCAATGACAAACGGGGTCAGTCTGGTTATTTCAAGAGCCATAGCAAGGTCGCAAATCAGGCCATTACCGAATCAGCAGCTCCTACCGATCAGTCTCGAGAGTCAAAGAACAGTCACCGTGGTCGCAAAAGGGAAAACCCGAGTAAGAACTTTGCCCTTACCGCTCCGCAGAACCCTCAGCCACTCCAGTCTGCAGCACCAAACGCACCGTCGGCAAAGCGTGCGTATACTTGCCCGCATCCCTTGTGCTCAAAGTGCACCTATCATCATGCGGTTGGAGGCAATTGCCGTTTCTGTACCAACTGCAACATCTACGGCCACTTTACTGTCAGTTGCCGTTCATGCCCTCGTCAGTCAGCTCCTCAGGCGCCAGCAGCACCAGCTTTACCAGCTCCTCCTCAGGCCAATCAGCAAGCGCCAGCTCCAAGGGCACGTGCCTGTTACACGTGCGGTGATCCGAATCATTTTAGTAATGTCTGCCCAAACAAGCCTGTGAAACAAGAGCCGCAGCAGCAGCCACAGCCACCACAGCCTCAGCAGAAACAATAGGCTGCACGTGGATGAGCCTTTAACCTCAATCATCGCCAGGCTCAGAACGACAACAATGTTGTCAATGGTACGTTCCTCGTTAATGGTATTTATGCTTCATGTTTATTTGATACTGGTGCCGATAATTGTTTTGTATCGTTAGAATTCGAAAAGGTTTTAAAATGTAAACGCGCTAAACTCCCAAAGACTTTTGATGTCGAAGTCGCCACCAGAAAATCCGTTACCGTTACCTACGTCCTACGCGGTTGTTCTCTCGATCTCAACAACCATGCCTTCTCGATCAATCTCATACCTATGCAATTAGGTAGCTTCGATGTCATAGTAGGCATGGATTTTCTTCGTGAAAATCACGCTGAAGTTGTATGCTTCGACAAGATGATTTGCTTCCCCCTCTGGAACGGTGATCAACTTCATGTTTACGGTGAAACTCCCTCAAAGAAGTTGATGCTTTTGTCATGTAATCGAGCACACAAATGTTTGCGAAAGCAATGTGTTGCTTTTCTAGCCTATATCGTGAACCCGGAGAAAGAAAAGAAGACTTTTAAAGACATTCCTGTTGTTCGTGAATTTCCCAAAGTCTTTCCCGATGATTTACCTGGTTTACCTCCTACTCGAGATGTTGAATTCCATATCGATTTGATTCCCGGTGCTACTCCCGTTGCTAAAGCTCCTTATCATCTCGCACCATCCGAAATGCGGGAGCTATCAAGCCAACTCCAAGAGCTTCTTGAGAAAGGCTTCATATGCCGGAGCACTTCGCCTTGGGGCGCACCCGTTCTTTTCGTGAAAAAGAAAGATGGGACGTTCCGAATGTGCATCGATTACCGTGAACTTAACAAACTCACGATAAAGAACCGTTACCCTCTTCCTCGAATCGAAGACTTATTTGATCATCTTCAAGGTGCTACTTGTTTTTCTAAGATCGATCTTCGATCCGGCTATATCAGTTACACGTGTTGGAAGAAGATAATCCGAAAACCGCCTTTTGTACCCGTTATGGCCATTTTGAATTCGTGGTCATGCCTTTTGGTCTTACCAATGCACCCGCGGTCTTCATGGATTTGATAAACCAGGTGTGTAAAGCGTTCCAAGATCGTTTCGTCTGTAACATCCGTCAAAAACGGATTTACCAAACCCGCTCCGCTTAGTAACCGAACAGTCAGTCAAAATTTTCGTTTCGAATTAAATGTCCAAAACATTTTTAAACGATCCGTAATCAATTATTATACGTGAATATATATTTAGTTTTTGAAAAACCGTCAAAAATCGCAAAATAAAAATAAATTACATCTGCCGGGTTTCGAACCCGGGTCTGTACCGAGTCACTCAGTGACTTATCTTCACACACACAAACCACTGCGCCACTTGTTCCGTTTGTGATATAATAGAATCAATTAATTCATAAAGTGTCTTTGCGAATTCAAAACCGGCGCCCAACGATTCAGTCGTCGGAATCCCGGATTATTCGCGAAGTCTTAACACCAATTTACGTTATAACGTAAATCTTTAATCACATATCGGTTATAACCGATGTTTGAAGTCCGCGACCAAAACCAAAACCGCCGGAAAAATTTAAATATCGAACATAGTCCGAAATCAGACCAAATACATCTCATTTTTCCCCTATAAATTCAACCACAACCGTCTACAAACACTTTCGCACAAAAATCACATCTTTTCACGGCGTATTTTCACTCGCCGGAACTTTCCTGTTTTTCGCCGGAAAACCGTGTTTTAATCCCTGAGCTTTATTGAATCCCCTAAACCTTCACCGAAGTCACCCTTACCTTTTTCCAAGTTTTCTGGAGACTAGCTACTACAAGGAACACGTCGCCGGAGTTGTTTTTCTGTCGCCGGAATTCTGCCGGAAAACAGAGGAAACGAGTCGGTATACCTCACGCTTACTTTCCTTTCTTTTTACTTCTATATTACCAGTAATTAACCTAAAACGCTAAGAAACCGATTTAAAATCTCGAATCAGTCTGTCACCGATTCTGGTTATTCTTTCAGTGAAGAAGATGAAGACTTGTTATCATATAAGTTTAATTAAAATCATGAAATTAATCGGGTTAGACACACAGTCCAGCGGTGGACTGTGTGCACATATAAAACGCGAGACGTCTCAAGTTCGATTCCCGGTTCACACACGTTGCCTTAATAAAAATCAAGTTTTTGTTTAACTGAACCGGATCGCCTTAGTTATATGTTAAGTATATTGATAACCAGAATAATAACCAAGTTAGACACACAGTCCAGCGGTGGACTGTGCGTTTGTTTATATCGCTGGTCACGAGTTCGAGTCCGGTCATCAGCACCGACTCGGACAATTATCTTTTCTTTTTAAATAAGGCAGAAAAGGAAATAATTAATTTGTCTTTAAGTATAATAAAAATCAAGTTATCTAACATGTTGAACACACAGTCCAGCGGTGGACTGTGTGTTATATTAACCCACAGGTCCCGGGTTCGAGACCTGTGGTGTGCATGACCGTTTCGATTAAACTATTTTTAAAATAAAAAGGATTTCTGTTTAAACTAATTAGTGTATATATATAATTAAAATCGGATATATAACGGGTTAGACACGTAGCTCAGTTGGTAGAGCTGCGTGCACGCGTACGAGAGGTCTCGGGTTCGAGCCTCACTCAGCGCACAATAAACTGTCAACGAACCGGTCAACGGTCAGGTCAACGGTCAACCGGCCGTCAACGGTCAGAAAAATAATAATTTTTTTATTTATTTTTATTTAATTATTTTAATTAAAAATCAATTATAAATACTTAAAAATAACATTTTTAAGATTAGAAAATAGTTTCAAACTCACAAAAATACACCCAACAATCCTACTAAAATAGTTTAATAAAATCCGTTTACTCACCAAACCATAATGCGATTTATCTAGGTTAAATCTCACTCGTGGTTAAAACCACTTCGCGTGCATTCATCATCATCAACCGAACGCACCCACTGTGAGTGAATCTTACAATTCCCCCTTTTTAAATTACACGTTTTGGGTGTGTCATGTGTTATGAATTAATTAATTTATTTATTTAAACTTGTGCCATACCACATCATGACTTAATCTTAGATTGATTTATTGTTGTGATTTATTTTCCGTTTGTCAAATTACATGAAACTCATACAATAAGCCCATCAGTTCCTCGTGGGAAACGAGTAGAACATCGCGTGCTTCAATTCAAATTCATTATTGTTCATGTGTGTTTTCATTGAGTTTATATTGTTTGTAGTTGTGTTATTCATATTATCATGTTTATGCAATTCATTCATCAGGCCCCTCAGTTCCTCGTGAGAGACGAGTTGAGCATCGCGTGCCTTTAATTGTTCCATTATTGTTCATGAGTGTTTTCATTTAACATCTTATGATTATTGATCAAGTTACATCTAATTTTACTCATGTTTGGTTGTGCACATTTTTCATAATCAATTTAAATAAATTGTTCAAATGTTTTCCATAGGATTCACTCGCCAACATTATGTTGATCCAAAAAAACCTTTTTACACATGATACAGGTGAACAGGTTGAAGCAAGGATAGCATAGGATTGCCTTAGAAGAGAACAAAGGAGTTAGATTGTTAGTTAGATCATGTTGTAGCAATCATTGTAAACTTTCATTTAATTTGTATTAATGAATATGAAACATTTAATAAATGTCATGAGCTTTGATGATAACCCAATCATGCCCCGATCACCTTATCCGCTGCGGGTCGGGGTGTGACAGATTGGTATCAGAGCCATGACTATAGGGATATAGGATAGGTTATTAGACCCTTAGAGCCTATACTATAGTCTGCCTAAATTTTAAATTGATTAGGTGGTTACATACAAACTTGTGATATTTATTTGTTTCATATTTGTTTACATTTCAGTCAAACATACATGCTCATATACATGTTCATTATACATATATACATATTCATTATACATATATCGATGTTCATGTGTTCAATTTATTTTCATACTCTCGCTATCCAAAGATTTTATGCAATTTTCAATTCTCATCAAAGTAAGTTCTGCGACGGGCATGTAGTAACTGGAAGGGTACAAGTACCGGTAGTCGGAACGTCCTGTCTAGGCTGGCATTCGTATAAATCCAATATAACGGACCAGTTTGCCTACCTGGGGACCAACGATGAGAGTACGAAGGACCTATTAGGCCAAAGCATGCCACACCAAACGTCGTTCGAACTAACCTTACTTTGAGGTGTCACCGTGTCTACACCTGGACACATTCCAAACATCACACGTTGTATACATATTTCTCGATTTTCACCGGGTTTTGTGTACGCAACCAGGCAGAAACCGTGCGAACCATATGAAAAACCGGTAATTCATGGGGGCCCACATGATTACATAAGGTAAAGTATGGCGGCATGACGGGCCTAACAGCGAGCAAAGCCAAAGACATCCTATGGATGTGGTATTTTTGTATGATTATTTTATGAATGTTCATCCCTAATGTGACCCATGATCTCAAAAGCATCCAACTCATACCCTTTTCATGTATTCATTGTAGATGTCTTCTAACCTCGCCCGTAGGAAGATGAGAGCAGGAAAAGCCCGCGAACGCATGGCTACCTTAATCGCTCAACAAATGGCTGTTGTAATACCCAATATTGTAATCCAAGTTCAACAAGCACTTACCAATAATCCTGTCAATCAAGCAAACCAAAACATTTTCAACTCTTCCCCAAATACCACTAAATGCACCTACAAGCATTTCAAATCATGCGACCCTCCGAAATATAAAGGGACTGAAGGTGTCACCGCACTCCTCCATTGGGTTGAAGAAATGGAGAATACTTTTCTAAATTGCGATTGCCCTGATGATCGCAAAGTGCGTTATGCTACCGGTCGACTATATGGGATAGCACTTACTTGGTGGAACACAGAGAAGGCAAAACGAGGTGTTGAAGATGCTATGTCCCTAACTTGGAATGAATTGAAGGAAATCATGACCAGACGATTTTGTCCAAGGAGCGAAATCAAGAAGCTAGAAGATGAATTTTACTCATTGAAGCAAGTGGAAGGAGACCACACCACCTACAACAAAAGGTTCCTTGAATTACATCAAATGGTTCCCAACATGTTTACTCCCCTCTACCGTTTGATCGAGCACTACATTCGTGGTCTTCCGTCAAAGATTCAAGACCCTGTGATAAGTACCAAGCCTGCAACTTTGGAAGCAGCAATGGAGCTAGCAACAGAGCTCACCGAGAACCGAATCCGAAACAAAGACTTCAAGGAGGAGAAGAAGAAGGATAAAGAATCGACTGAAACCCCCGAATCCCCTTCTCAAACCGAATCCCCTTCTCAAACCGAATCCCCTTCTCAACCCGAATCCCCTTCTCAACCCAAACCTAAGAAAAGAAGAGTCAGGCGACTTTTCGCTGCGACCCAACGAAATCAACCCGTTTTTCACGCTATACCCATCCGAGCTGTCCCAATCACCCAAGAGGCACCCAACTCAGCTTACCCAAATAAGAAACCATATCTTGGACCTCATCCTCGATGCAACCACTGTTTTTATCACCATCCCCTTACTTTACCTTGCCGGCTATGTACAACTTGTGGACGTTATGGTCATTTGAGCAATGTTTGTCGCACCTTTCAAGACCAAACCTTTTCCCCTACTCAAAACATGGCCCAAACTTATCACCAACCCCAACACCCCATGTTCCCATATGCTCGAGCTTGCTTCAATTGTGGCGACCCTACCCACTTTAGAAACACATGCCCTCAATTGGTAAACGTTATCAACACTCAAGCCCAATCAAACCCAGTTAACCAAGTAAACCAAGAAAACCCAACCACTATGCCGCCAGCAAGAGGAAGAGTCTTCAATATCAACGCCAACCCTGTCGAAGATAATGACGGCCCAAACGAAGATACTCAGCTAGTCCTGTTCGCCGAAGATCCAGATTCAACTCCTATTGTTTAGTCTTTCTTTATCACATGTGTAGACTGTTAGAGAAATCATTGGATATTATATATTATATATTGTTTTCAGTATACGATTTTGCCGAGGCCGCAGCTCCCCATCCATCGAGGTTGAGTTTGATCCCCATTTTATTATGGGTTGATCAGGGTGTGCCCGCACGATCGGCTCCGTTTGTTGAGCCTTGATCGGTTACGTAATATTTATTCTCATTTCAGTACATGCAATATGCTCGGCTCCGTTTGATTGAGCCTTGAGTACACAGATTTATTCACATTTCAAGTTCATGCAATACGCTCGGCTCCGTTTGATTGAGCCTTGAGCACACATACAATTTCATTATCAGTATCTTGTGGTTGTGGTGTTTGTAGTAGAGTCGCATCGAACTAACCATAACTTGCGGATAAAGTCAATGAAAATTTGACAAGGATATGGTGGATACGCCGATGGTACTTCCTATATATAAGTATTCTTGTCAAATGATCGGAGGCATTATCAGGCGGTTATGAGAGGTTCCATGCATAGGCTGTTTGTGTGGTTAAGTTATTCATATTCAGGACATGCAATATGTTCGGCTCCGTTTGATTGAGCCTTGAGCACACAATTTCAATTTCAGTACATTCAATATGTTCGGCTCCGTTTGATTGAGCCTTGAGCACACAATTTCAATTTCAGTACATTCAATATGTTCGGCTCCGTTTGATTGAGCCTTGAGCACACAATTTCATTTTCAGTACATGCAATACGATCGGCTCCGTTCGATTGAGCCTTGATCGCACAGATATGTTTCATTTCAGTAATTTATGTTTGTTGTATTGATTGTAGAGTTATAGGACTAATCATAATTCACTGTTAAAACCAATGAAAATTTGACAAGAATATGGTGGATACGCCGCTGGTACTTCCTATATATAAGTATTCTTGTCAAAGGATCAGAGGCATTAACGGATGGTTATGAGAAGTTCTATGTAGGATTTATTAGTTTCTTGGTAACCAATCATAACTTGTGGATAAAACTAATGAAAATTTGGCAAGAATATGGTGGATACGCCGCTGGTACTTCCTATATATAAGTATTCTTGCCAAAGGATCAGAGGCATTATCAGACGGTTATGAGAAGTTCCATGTAGGATTTATTATTGCCTTGGTTGGAATTTGTGATACATTTATATCATCATGTTATTTAAAGAGATTGGATTGTGTTCCATTTCTACATAAATTAACCTCTCCATCATAACAAACGAGAGAGGAACTTTCATCATTCAAACATATATGTTATCAGAATGTGGATTCAAATATTTGCTGTTGTGTTTATTCATGTTCAAATATTCGCTGATGTGTCTATTCATGTTCGAATATTGGCTATTGTGTTTATTCATTCGCTGATGTGTCTATTCATGTTCGAATTTTTGCTGTTGTGTTTATTCATGTTCAAATACTTGCTGTTGTGTTTATGCATGTTCAAATATTTGCCGATGTGTTCATTCATGTTCGAATATTTGCTGTTATGTTTATTCACGTTCAAATATTTGCTGATGTGTTCATTCATGTTTGGATATCAGCTGTTGTGTTTTTATTTATGTTCCATGTAGATTGTAGTGTTAGAAGTTTTGCCTTAGGATATAACCATATTTTTCCCAAACGTATCTAAACTCTTATGTATGATATCATTTTTAGAGAATCATTTCCTGATTATCAATATTCATACAGTAGGCAACAAAAAGCGATTCCTGAATAGGGTACTTAACCTTTACAAGGAACGTTACCGCCTCGAACAAAAAAACTTAAACCCTCATTTTTGCTAAAGCATACAACTGTCAAACAAAACATCATCATTCTTATAGTTAAAATATATCATTATTTAAATTTCGGGACGAAATTTCTAAAAAGCAGGGGATACTGTAACATCCGTCAAAAACGGATTTACCAAACCCGCTCCGCTTAGTAACCGAACAGTCAGTCAAAATTTTCGTTTCGAATTAAATGTCCAAAACATTTTTAAACGATCCGTAATCAATTATTATACGTGAATATATATTTAGTTTTTGAAAAACCGTCAAAAATCGCAAAATAAAAATAAATTACATCTGCCGGGTTTCGAACCCGGGTCTGTACCGAGTCACTCAGTGACTTATCTTCACACACACAAACCACTGCGCCACTTGTTCCGTTTGTGATATAATAGAATCAATTAATTCATAAAGTGTCTTTGCGAATTCAAAACCGGCGCCCAACGATTCAGTCGTCGGAATCCCGGATTATTCGCGAAGTCTTAACACCAATTTACGTTATAACGTAAATCTTTAATCACATATCGGTTATAACCGATGTTTGAAGTCCGCGACCAAAACCAAAACCGCCGGAAAAATTTAAATATCGAACATAGTCCGAAATCAGACCAAATACATCTCATTTTTCCCCTATAAATTCAACCACAACCGTCTACAAACACTTTCGCACAAAAATCACATCTTTTCACGGCGTATTTTCACTCGCCGGAACTTTCCTGTTTTTCGCCGGAAAACCGTGTTTTAATCCCTGAGCTTTATTGAATCCCCTAAACCTTCACCGAAGTCACCCTTACCTTTTTCCAAGTTTTCTGGAGACTAGCTACTACAAGGAACACGTCGCCGGAGTTGTTTTTCTGTCGCCGGAATTCTGCCGGAAAACAGAGGAAACGAGTCGGTATACCTCACGCTTACTTTCCTTTCTTTTTACTTCTATATTACCAGTAATTAACCTAAAACGCTAAGAAACCGATTTAAAATCTCGAATCAGTCTGTCACCGATTCTGGTTATTCTTTCAGTGAAGAAGATGAAGACTTGTTATCATATAAGTTTAATTAAAATCATGAAATTAATCGGGTTAGACACACAGTCCAGCGGTGGACTGTGTGCACATATAAAACGCGAGACGTCTCAAGTTCGATTCCCGGTTCACACACGTTGCCTTAATAAAAATCAAGTTTTTGTTTAACTGAACCGGATCGCCTTAGTTATATGTTAAGTATATTGATAACCAGAATAATAACCAAGTTAGACACACAGTCCAGCGGTGGACTGTGCGTTTGTTTATATCGCTGGTCACGAGTTCGAGTCCGGTCATCAGCACCGACTCGGACAATTATCTTTTCTTTTTAAATAAGGCAGAAAAGGAAATAATTAATTTGTCTTTAAGTATAATAAAAATCAAGTTATCTAACATGTTGAACACACAGTCCAGCGGTGGACTGTGTGTTATATTAACCCACAGGTCCCGGGTTCGAGACCTGTGGTGTGCATGACCGTTTCGATTAAACTATTTTTAAAATAAAAAGGATTTCTGTTTAAACTAATTAGTGTATATATATAATTAAAATCGGATATATAACGGGTTAGACACGTAGCTCAGTTGGTAGAGCTGCGTGCACGCGTACGAGAGGTCTCGGGTTCGAGCCTCACTCAGCGCACAATAAACTGTCAACGAACCGGTCAACGGTCAGGTCAACGGTCAACCGGCCGGTCAACGGTCAGAAAAATAATAATTTTTTTATTTATTTTTATTTAATTATTTTAATTAAAAATCAATTATAAATATTTAAAAATAACATTTTTAAGATTAGAAAATAGTTTCAAACTCACAAAAATACACCCAACAATCCTACTAAAATAGTTTAATAAAATCCGTTTACTCACCAAACCATAATGCGATTTATCTAGGTTAAATCTCACTCGTGGTTAAAACCACTTCGCGTGCATTCATCATCATCAACCGAACGCACCCACTGTGAGTGAATCTTACAATTCCCCCTTTTTAAATTACACGTTTTGGGGTGTGTCATGTGTTATGAATTAATTAATTTATTTATTTAAACTTGTGCCATACCACATCATGACTTAATCTTAGATTGATTTATTGTTGTGATTTATTTTCCGTTTGTCAAATTACATGAAACTCATACAATAAGCCCATCAGTTCCTCGTGGGAAACGAGTAGAACATCGCGTGCTTCAATTCAAATTCATTATTGTTCATGTGTGTTTTCATTGAGTTTATATTGTTTGTAGTTGTGTTATTCATATTATCATGTTTATGCAATTCATTCATCAGGCCCCTCAGTTCCTCGTGAGAGACGAGTTGAGCATCGCGTGCCTTTAATTGTTCCATTATTGTTCATGAGTGTTTTCATTTAACATCTTATGATTATTGATCAAGTTACATCTAATTTTACTCATGTTTGGTTGTGCACATTTTTCATAATCAATTTAAATAAATTGTTCAAATGTTTTCCATAGGATTCACTCGCCAACATTATGTTGATCCAAAAAAACCTTTTTACACATGATACAGGTGAACAGGTTGAAGCAAGGATAGCATAGGATTGCCTTAGAAGAGAACAAAGGAGTTAGATTGTTAGTTAGATCATGTTGTAGCAATCATTGTAAACTTTCATTTAATTTGTATTAATGAATATGAAACATTTAATAAATGTCATGAGCTTTGATGATAACCCAATCATGCCCCGATCACCTTATCCGCTGCGGGTCGGGGTGTGACATCGTCATTGTGTTTATCGATGACATCCTTATCTATTCAAAGTCGAGAGACGAACACGCGCGTCATCTCTGTGTAGTCCTCGAACTTCTTCAAGGTAATCGTCTTTATGCTAAGTTCTGTAAATGTGAATTCTGGCTCAAAGAAGTCCAATTTCTCGGCCCCATCGTTAATAGTTAAGTAATTCACGTCGACCCTGCAAAGATTGAAGCTGTCAAGAGTTGGATTACACCGAAGAATGCTTCCAAAATCAGTTCATTTCTTGGATTGGCGGGTTACTACCATCGATTCATCGCCGACTTCTCGAAAATCAGCGCTCCGCTTACCACTTTAACTCATAAAGACAAACCTTTCGTTTGGGATTCCAAACAAGAGGAAGCTTTTCAAACTCTCAAGCGTATGCTATGCAATGCTCCCGTACTCGCTTTACCCAACGGAAACGATGATTTCGTTGTTTACTGCGATGCCTCTAATCTTGGTCTCGGTTGTGTCCTCATGCAACGAGACAAGGTTATCGCGTATGCGTCTCGGCAACTCAAGATCCATGAGAAGAATTACACAACCCATGATCTCAAACTCGGTGCAGTTATTTTTGCATTGAAGATATGGCGACACTACCTTTTATGGTACAAAGTGTACGGTCTTCACCAACCATAAAAGCTTACAACGTATCTTCAATCAAAAGGAACTGAATATGCGCCAACGCCGATGGGTTGAACTTCTCAACGACTACGATTGCGAGATACGCTACCATCCCGGCAAAGCAAAATTCGTCGCTGATGCTCTAAGTCGACGAAGCTATGTGTATAGTGTTAGTGACTCTCAAGCTTTGAATGATCTCGAAATCATGATTCGCTCCGCTCAATTCGCTTGTTTTAACGAGAATACTTTGGTGGTGCCGAAACTCAGCTCGTTGTTAAACCGAATGGTATTTATTACTACCTCGATCGTATTTGGATTCCCAGCCGTGATAACCTTCGTGAACTGCTAATGACCGAAGCTCATAAATCTCGATACTCCATCCATCCCGAAGCCGACAAAATGTACCAGGACCTTCGTCCTAAGTACAGGTGGCCGGGCATGAAAAAGGATATCGCCGTGTACGTTTCGAAGTGCTTAACTTGTTCGAAAGTTAAAGCCGAACATCAAAGACCCTCTAGTTTACTCGAACAACCCGAAATATCGATGTGGAAGTGGGAGAGTATAGATATGGATTTCATTACAAAGCTTCCCCGCACTTCATTTGGTCACGATAGCATTTGGGTTATCCTTGATCATCTTACCAAATCTGCACACTTTATTGCTATACGAGAAGACTTTAAGGTCGAACGATTAGCCCGAATATATATCGACGAAGTCATTTGTCGACACGGGACGCCTCGTGACATCATCTCTGCCCGCCACGGTCGTTTTACCTACGTCTCTGGGAGACTTTTCAATTCGCCCTCGGTGCTACTCTTAATCTCAGTACCGCTTTTCACCCTCAAACCGACGGTCAGACCGAGCGCACGATTCACACCCTTGAAGACATGCTTCGTACGTGCATCATAGATTTCGGTGGTAATTGGGATACACATTTACCTTTAATTGAATTCTCGTACAATACTAGTTATCATACCAGCATTCAAATGGCTTCTTTTGAGGCGCTGTATGGAAGAAAATGTCGATCGCCTATTGTATAGCACTAGATCGGAGAAGCACAAATCACCGGTCCTGAGCTGATTCAAGAAACGACAGAGTCATCAAAAGAATTATGCCGATAAACGCCGCAAGCCCCTTCAATTCGAAGTGGGAGATCACGTCTTAAAGGTTGCACTTTGGAAAGGAGTGATCCGCTTCGGGAAGAAAGGAAAGCTAGCACCACGATACGTAGTACCCTTTAAGATTCTGGAAAGGATTGGCAAAGTAGCCTACCGACTCGAACTACCGGCGGAACATAATAACGTCCATCCGACTTTCCACGTGTCTAACCTCAAGAAATGCCTAGCTGAAGAAAATCTCCACGTCCCCCTCGAGGACTGGCAAATAAACGAGACTCTCCATTTTGTGGAAAAGCCTGTCGAAATCATGGACCGAGAAACCAAGAAGTTACGACGCTTTCGCATCCCTATCGTGAAGGTCCGATGGTAAGGCAAACGCGATGCCGAGTTCACTTGGGAATTGGAAAGTGACATGAAGGCTAGGTATCCGCATCTCTTTGTTACGGCCACTACTTAAATTTCGGGACGAAATTTCCTAAAGTAGGGGAGACTGAAAACAACTCCGATTTTCGTTGTTATCTTTTCTTTTATCTATCGTTGTATCTATCATTTGTAATCCCGAGATTCGATTTATAAGGAAGTTATGTTAATTAATTTATGCTTATTGGTAATGATTATCGCATCTAATCGCTTATGAAACACATCGCTAAACTAATCGCAATCACAAGTAGTTATGCTATTCTACGAGCCGAGTGGGTTATTGTTTAATAAACACTTGTGCCATCGCATCGCTTATCTCATCGCATCGCAAAACGCAGTTAATTATGTGCAATTATGTTTTTACGTGTGTTATGTTTATTTATGTTATGGTTTAATATCGCAACTCTCTCTCACGCTCGAATCGCTAAATCGCATTATTACATCAATTATAACGCTTAATATATCTATCTAATACGAACCAAATCGCCAAACGAACTCGTAACATGAATCAAACAAAGCTTGAACCTTAGGTCAAGTTCGGCCGAACTTGTATAAAACAAGTTCGCCCGAACTTGTTCAGGTCAACAAAACTCATAAAACTAACAAGTCTGCCCGGACTTGTCTGGAAACCCAAGAGAAACTACAAGTTCGCTCGAACTTGTAACAAGTTGCCCGAACTTGGTACAAGTTCGCCCGAACTTGATGTCTGCCCTCACATTTCCACCTCACCTATAAATACTCAGCTCCATTCTCTCATTTGAACTTGCTGCAAGTTCGCCCGGAGCTCTAAAATCTGAAACCCTTGTTTTCTAAGTAAGATTCAACTCGATTTCAACTACAACAACGTTCAACAACGTTTTACAACGATTTTGCACAAGGCTTTGCCTTCGTTTTCATCAAATCTCTTCTATTTACGAAAATCTTCATCTTTTTCTACAAAACTTCTGTTTTTCACTCAGATCTATGTTTAGATCTGAGTAAAACCTTTAAAAACATTGATTTCTATACAATATTCGGACTAATGACGTATGTTTCGTTCACTTTTGAGTGGAACGAGGCGTTGTCAATCAAGATCTCAGATCCGGAAGCACAAGGACGAAATCGTCACTTTACACAAGCTGGACTAACCCATACGAACCATCAAGTTCGCCCGGATTAGCCCGTGTTTTTGTAAAATGGCTAAACTCGCTCCAAAAGACCTTTCTAGCCTAATTTTTACTCAGTGGCTTAAGGTTGGAGGGATGAACACTCGATTTCCTCAGCAAACAATGAAAAAATGCATGATTTGGATGCAAAAACCATCAAGTTCGCTCGGAGTACACCAAGTTCGCTCAAACTTGTCACCAAGTTGGTGACTAAGTTCGCCCGAACTTGGTCCCCCATGTCAAATCTTCAAAAATGGCACAAGTTCGCCCGAACTCTGTCCAATTCTCAAGAGAATTAGACAAGTTCGCCCGAACTTGTCCTTCTCAGTTACCAAACCTTACAAGATCGCCCGAACTTGAATAATTTCTTGGAAATTAGACAAGTTCGCCCGAACTTGTCTCACATCTCAACAGGTTTTCACAAGTTCGCCCGAACTTGTCCTCTGTCCAATCCAAACTTAACCGTTTCAGCAATTCGGTAGACTGATGCACTTCTGTTCACTTACAGGCTGATCCGGCGCTCTCCCCGACTCATCTCAGATCCCGAATCTCTCCTAAAACGCACCAACTGTGAGTATACTTGAACCCTTTTACGCTTAAACGCACTTTTGGGTGTCACATATGTTCGTATATCAAAACACATCACACAACTCAAATACTTATTCGACATCCCACTTATACATGACTGTACGTGAAATCTGCTGACTTGTATGTATTGCTTGATTGCTTGTACGCCACCCTTAACATGATAGTATACTAGAGGTTGACCCGACACCCAGAGGCCCGGGGTTGTTAAGGCTCGCATTTTTGTTTCGCATTTATTTTCTCTTTTAGGATGTGAAAGCTTGTTCGCATGCCTCGATCAATCGCGGTTTGTTGGTTTGCATGAATCTAAGTAGTTACATAATTCACAACTATTACGTATGTCATGTGGTGTATGCTAAAACGCTTTTATATCTATATTGTATGCAAAATCGTATGCTCACCTTTACTTAATTGTATTGACGTTTATTTTAACATATGTAGCAGGTTGAGGATTATTGCTTTGGATGCTTAGTTTAGGTTTTGTTTTAGAAAAATCATGTAATAAATCTAGGGAAGATCGGATCAGATTTTATGTTTAAGAGATTATTTTGAAATGTAGTGTTTATTTGAAGATTGTATGAGTTTGATAGTATGAGATATTAAATGTTGATTATTGTCTTTAAAATGATCGTTATGGAATCTCTTGATCAATCTGATTCGCCTAGTGCCACTACCCTGATGTTTCCGCCATCGGCTGGAGTGTGACAATGTTGCTGGTTACAAGGCTTGTGAATCCGGTGATCCTCAGGAAAAATCCTCTCTTTACCAACCCAAAGCTTTTCAAGTGTTTCAAGATTCGGTCCGGGATATGCAGCAACTGACCTATCCTTATGTGGGTGAGGTCTCTGAGTGTTTTGGCAAACCTATATGTGTTTCGTAGGATTTGAAAACTCGTGGTCTTGATGAGGCCGCTTGTAAGAATGTGTTAAAGTCTTTGTCCAAGGAACACTCATGCTCGGGGGATAGTGTGGAAACCTTTTCTGGTGGAGGTGAAGGCCTGAAGGATCGAAGCCTTGAAGCCTCTGAGGTGGCTGGTGAGGGCCGGAAGAAGAAGAAAGCAAAGAAAGCAAAAGGTGTTGAAGCTGGTGCATCAGAGTCTGTTGTGAGTGATGCAAAATGAAACTTTTTTTAAACCCCATTCGTAGCTTTCTTAGCATCTTGTTAAACAATGTTATGTTTTGTCTTTTGAACAATGTAGGTTAAGCAGAAACCCTTAAGGTTTCTGTTGGTGGTTGTTGTTAGCCTTTGTGGCTTATTTGAACAATTTCTAGGTTTTGAAACCCTTAAGGTTTCTTAT
Organism: Scalesia atractyloides; assembly: GCA_947069175.1. NCBI lineage: Eukaryota > Viridiplantae > Streptophyta > Magnoliopsida > Asterales > Asteraceae > Scalesia > Scalesia atractyloides. Next base: position 51,423,733 of record CAMTDV010000014.1, read on the forward strand.
GTTGGTTAGCCTTGATGGCTATTGAAACAATGGTTAGTTATTATGGCCCTTATGGCCTTTATGAATATTTTGTGTTGATACTTTCGTTTGTGTATTGATGATGATTGTCTTGTTTGTTGGATGCGTCCATTTATCTAATTTCCTTAAGAAGTTTTAGTGCTGCAGTCACTTTAGCTTCAAGGCTTCATTAGGTAAATGGCACATGTTGTCTATCCTTTATACCATTACTTGGTGTGTTTGTGTCTTGTAAACTTTTTAAAGTTTAAGGAACGATTGATGTAGGCTGTTCAAACCCGTCGATGAGACAAGTTTGTTTTAAAAAAAATTTCTAAGGCTCATGGAGTTGTGTTGATTTAGGAACTCACCCCTTGTATAGGTTCATTTAAACCTTGAACCCATTGAGCGATGTGGCCTGGGAGCTCATCCCCTTACATGGCCCTTGCCATGGAGTTTTTTGCAAGGTTCTCAACCTGATTATAGGATAGTTAAGACAAATTATGATAAAAGCTTCATCATTCATTCAAGAGGTTTTTCGTTTACAAAAGGGGAGATTATACAACTCTTGAAATACATTCTAAATTTCTTGTTTAGACATGGAACCTTTTAAGGGTTTGACCGTTCCAGTGCCTGGGAAGCTCCTTGCCTTCTACGTCGGCCAACTTGTAGGATCCTCCTTTATGGGCCTCAAGGATTGTGTATGGCCCTTCCTATTTCGGGCCAAGTTTTCCTGATTTTCTTTTTTGCTGGCCTCGTTGTTTCAAAGCACGAGATCCCCTGGCTTGAAGCCTTCGGTTGCGTCTCGATGCATAGTGGGCCAGAAGTATCCAAGATTCATTAATTTTGCAACCACTGATCTTGGTCCAAAATGAGCTCCACATATTCCATTGTGAACCTCTTTGACTAGATATTGGCTTTGTTCAGGACCAACACATCTTAGCAACGGTGCAAGGTATCCTTTCTTGAAAAGGGTTTCCCCTTGCAACACGTATTGTCTAGATTTTATTCGAACCCTTTCGGCCTCTATCGGATCAATGGGTAATTCACCATTTTTGAGAAAATTTTCAATAGGAGTCATCCAATTAGGGCCTTCTTCAGTGATTACGTCTTGAACCTCCAATTCTTGAATGGAGGGAGTTTTCAACACTTCAACCAACACTTTCTTGGTAAGGTGAGCAAACGTAAGAGATTCAAGTTTGCTCAAAGCGTCGGCTCTCTTGTTTTGGGATCTGGGGACTTGCTTGATAGTACATGCTTGAAATGTGTTCATCAATTCTTTTGATTTCTCCCGATACTTCTTCATATTGGGCTCTTTTGCTACATAACTATTATGGACTTGACTTGAAACAAGCAACGAGTCTGTGAAGACTTGAAGCCTTTGAACTTTCATTTCTTTGGCTATCTTTAGACCAGCGATTAGTGCCTCGTATTCAGCTTCGTTGTTAGTGGTTTGAAATTTAAGTCAAAGAGCGTATGTAAACTCTAACCCTTCAGGGTTGATTAAAATGAGCCCAGCCCCTGACCCTTCAATGCTGGAAGCCCCATCGGTAAAAAGCTTCCAGGCTTCAGGGTCAGGAGGTTTAGTGGCTGTTACATTAACTTTAGTGGTGTCTTGCTTTGGTATTTCAACGATAAAATCTGCCAGGACTTGGGCTTTGATAGCTTTTCTGGGGACATAGGTGATTGTATATTCACCTAGTTCCACAACCCATTTGGCTAACCGTCCTGAATTTTCTGGTTTTCAAGCATACTTCTATGTTTTTTTTCCAATTTGACTAGCAAATGCTTTGTCAATTAGGCGTTGGTAAGTCGCACCGGCGTTTTTTTAGACCAAAAGCCATTTTTTGATAGCAAAAAATACCCTTGTCCGTGTGAAATGCTGTTTTTTCTTCATCTTCTTCTTTCATGAGAATTTGGTGATAACCTTTGTAAGCATCAAGGAAACACTTAAAAGGATAACCGGTAAGAGAGTCAACTTTGTGGTCAATTTCTGGAAAGGGATAACAATCCTTAAGGCATGCTTTATTTAAGTCTTTGAAGTCATACACATCCTCCAAGACTTGTTGGGTTTTCAAACCATAACAGGGATGGCAATCCACGATTGGTATTTCACTTCTCGAAGGATTCCGGCGAGAACAAGCTTTTCAACTTCTTGGCATGCTACCAGGCTTCGTTCAAGAGCTAGGCTCTGTTTCTTTTGGAACACAGGCTTGACATCTGGTGGTATTCTTAACTTATGTTCAGCAATGCTTCGAGGGATACCCGTCATGTCTTCCGGGCACTAAGCAAAGACATCGCTATAGTGTAAGAGCAGCTTCTCACGGTATGAGAGAGTTTCTTGGGATAAGTTTGTGTTAACCCTTATCCTTTGATCAGGGTACTTGGGTTTTATGATCAATTCTTCATTGTCTTCATTTTTTGAACCTTCCCCTTCGACCATGTAAACTTCTTGGGTCGGTTGGAGGGTTGCAATTCCTCTTTTGGTGGGAAACCGAGACGGCCATACCGAATGCACACTGTCCTGGCCTTCCTATGATAACATCATAGTTGGAAGGGATGTTGATAACCACAAAGGTGAGTGGTCTGGTTCTTTCCATTTGGCCTTCACTAAAACGGACATCAAGGGTTAGCTGGCCTAAAGGCTTGAGGGGTATGTCAGCGATACCTTTTATAGAGGACCCGGAAGGTTGAAGCCTTGAACGTTCCTCATCTGTGAGATAGTTGAAGAACATTTCAAACATGATCTCGGTGGCCGCCCATGTGTTGATGTAGGCTTTGCTTGTCTTACTTGTCCCCACCATTGCTTCAACCACCAGAGGGTTTGAGCATAGGATTCCTTGAGGTGGTGGGAAGCAGACACATTGAAGCTCCCAAGCCTCCAAGCGTTGTTTTTTGCGAGAAACCTCTTGATCGATGTTCACCATGCTTACTTCTTTGCTATTTCCTGCAGCCATTTTGTCCCTGACCCCTTTTACTAAATGAGCCAATTCTCCGGACTTAACGGCTTCTACAATCCTTTTCTTGAGTTGAAAACAATCATTCGTTTGATGGCCTTTTTCTTCGTGGAACTCGCAGTATTGGGTGGATTTTCATTCTTCTTACTTTTGGGTTAAGGTCTTGGGGGTCGGAAGTTGTGGTTGATTTCCTCAGTTGCTAGGATTTCTTGAGGGGTTTTGGTTAGGGTTGAGAAATTGACGGTTCTTTCTCTGCTTGGAGGGTTCCGAGGTTCAGGTTTTCGGGAATCTGGACCCTTGAACCGTTTATCGTAATGGCCGAAATTTCCACTCTTTCTGCTTGAGCTGCTGCTTCGCTAGCTAGGTGCCCGTTTCCTTTGTTCTTTGATATCCACTGCTTCCTCTCCTCGTATATGTGCTTCGGCCCTTCAAGGGCTTCTTCAAGAGTCTTGGGTAGGCTCTTGTTGAAGTCTCTTGTGAGATATTTGGAGGTGATGGCGTTCATAAAACCAGCCACCCTCATTTTTTCGTCTGCACCCACGTAGGTGAGACCTTCTTTTTTGTACCTCTCAATGAATTCTAGGAGACTTTCTTCGTCCCTTTGCTTGATTTAGAAAATCACAGTGGCATCCTTGACGTATCTGCCAGAAACCCTTTGCTCAGATCATCGAAACTTCGAACGCTTTTGGCGAGTAGGTCACTAAACCATATTCTGGCGGATCCAACGAGAGTTTGCATGAACATGAGGCAGCACTCAGCGTTGGACCATTTCTTCGATTGTAGCTGCACCGGTTAAGATCTGGAGGTGATCTTCTAGATCCTCGGTTCCATCACATGTTTTTATGTGAGACGGCATCTTGATCTTTGTTTGGAAGTCATATTCGGCGATTTGCTGGGAAAAGCACGATAGGTTGCTGGGCTTATAAGGTTTTGTAAGGTCTTCCTCTGCCCTTGTAGCAAGATTATGACTTGTCGTTCCTTGGTGAGTACTCAACACTTGATTAATGAGCTCAGACCAACGGAAATATGCCATCCTTTGAGCCATCATTTTGGGGCATAAGGTTAAAACCTTGAAGGCTTTCTGGCTGTGCAGCACAAGGCATTCCCATGGAGGCATTCATAACAGCGCCTCGTGCCAGAGGCAAAGTAGCCAATGCTTGCTCCTATGTGGAGGCAACTGGAGGGGGAACACTTGTTACTGGGGACTGCCATAGCTGTTCAAAGGTGGTTTCATGCCCAACGGGTGCACTTGTCACGGCCGGTGGGGAGGTGAATATGGGGAAGGCCGTTGGGTTAGGCCTTCCATAAGAATAAGGGGTAGGGTTGAAAGGTTGATATATCGTGCTAGGACCAGCTTCGTGGCCAGAGGCCAAGGGTTGTGAGTTGTTGAAAGGTGGAGGCGGTGGTCCCGGTGATAGAGACGGTTCAGGCTCGTCATAATCCAACCTTATTCTGACCCCTTTTTCCCATTCTTGACTTACGTGTTGGTTTAGGAGAGACCTCAACCGTAAGAAATTTCTAGCAACTCCTTCTGGGGTTAAATTAATGCGTTCTGGGGCACTTGAAGTGCCAATCTGTGGGGAAGGTGCTCCAGAGCGGGAAGGAGTCGTTGTTTAGAAAAACTCAGGGAATGAGATCCCGACAAAAGTGTCTCCAGGAGTGGAGAGTGGGGTCGTCACAACCGGTGAGGCTGGACTAACGGTGGTCGTTAAGGTACGTGGTACTTGGTTAACTTCCCTCGGAGATCCGTTTTCTGATATGCTGATCTTGAAGAAAAATGGACCTACACTTCTGGTCTTTTGAAAAGAATAGCGGCGTGGCCCCATGGTGGGTGCCAACTTGTTGTTACAACAGATACGAGACAAAGGGTAGTGGACTGTCTGGTTAGCTAAAAGGCTTCAAGGGTTTAGTTAGCCTAACGCAGGTCGTGGGGTCCTCCCACGTTTGTAGCACGTGGGGTGGATCAGTTTTTTATTGGTCGCTTTTGATTCCAGCTCGAAGGGAATTCGAGCAGTAATCAAGTTGTTGGCGAAGCAGTGTAATTTGAAGTGAATAAGAGAAGCAAGCAAGGAGCTTGTTCTCGAGAGAGAAGAGAAGATCAAAGAGTATAGTGTTTACTCAACTGATCTGGGATATCTATGCAAGTGATTAGAGCTGGTTCTTATAGGTGAGATATATTCCATAAGAGGAAACTCGTAACCTGTGATCCGAGGCTATAGTGGGGGAATTACCTGTTTAAGGGTTGAAGGCTTGTGACCTGTGGGTAAAAGCATGTTCTCTGTGCACATGTCTCCTTTTTCGGCTGTCAGGGAGTTGGTCAAGTAATCAGGTGAGTTGACTGTTTACTGTTCACATGCTTTTTTTTTGTTCAAATGTGCTCGCTGGTTATGAACCATTTAACCTTTTTACCTTTCAAGCATTAAGGTGTTTTAGTCATTTTATTTGGTCTTGGGCTACCCCCGTCATCACTACCAATTTATCATGAGCACAAAAGGTACAACAATATATTATTTTAGGACACTACCCATGCTTTCTTCTCATTTTTTTCAAGCAATAGGCTGAACCCTCATTGGGAAACACCATACTTTTCAATCTACATTGCCATAGAAGTTTTTCAATCAACTATGACACACTCCATGTATAAAACTTCACTCACATACAAAGACCCATGCTTTTTTTATGATAAAAATTAGTAGCTCTTCACTTTGTTTGGGTTATCCATAGATAGCAAATGCTGGTTCAATTCACACACATAAAAAGTATCGTTTATGCCTACAAACACACATATAATTCGGCCTTTTAAAGCCTAAATCAGCAGCCTTGGGACATCCTCTTTCTTGGCTCTCATTCAGTCCCAAAACACACTACCAAGCAGCCCAAACACCCCTTATAATTCACAGTTTTGGCAGCCATTCTGTTCCAACTTTACGGGTCTTTTGTGGCCTCAAAATGGGTCATGTTTAGTGCCCAAACTGGGTTCTTTTCAAGCTTAATTCATCTTTCACTAGCTGGTATAATCCTTGCTCTCTATTCCTTTCTCAGATTTATTCAAATCGATAGCAAGATTCACAAAGCTCACAGGGATTACCAACTCAAGGTTTTGTCACACTCTTTGATAATCTCGCTTACACCTACAAGTCTCTTGCACTCATTCTCTTGATTCAATTTAGGTCGGGATCACCACACTCATCATCAAGATTCCTAATTTCAAGACTTTAAGCCATCAAGAGTTTCAAATCTCAAACTCACGCTATTCTTTTCCTTGAATTTTGTAAGTAAACCCTCAATGTCATTCTTTTATTGTCTATTAGTTTGATCATGATCTAAGCTCACCCATGTAGTTTCTTTACAAAATGAATTCCATGAAACTTATCAGGTCTAATAGAACATGTGTTTATATGTATATATATATATATATATATATATATATATATATATATATATATATATATATATATATATATATATATATATATATATATATATACACAAAGGGTTAGGATCATATGAGAAGCACTAGGCTAATTGAGAAACTTGAGAAGCATTCTGGACCACACATTTTCCCAAAGCTTTTCGTAATATACATATATGTAAAGTTTAAAATTGACTATATACTGTTGGTGCATATGTATGTTGCCTACGTCATTGTATATCGAGTCTGAGTAGGGCTTAATCTGTTAGAATCTAGGCATAATTATGAGAGATAGATGACAAGTTCGCTCGAGGTTGTGTTGATGAGGTCAAGTTCTGCCCAACTTGACTAAGTCAAGTTCGCCCGAACTTCAGTCATCTCTAGCAAACTTAGAAACCTATAAATAGGTGCCTTGGGATTTCATTTTTAACGTGGAGAGATTTTGGCACAGAGACGGTGAAGCTCTGTCGGATCCGGTTCTTGAATGTATTGAACTTTAGATCAATGAAAACAACATTTAAATGAGTAATTCTTGTTATTTAGTTAACTTGTCATTAGTTTCCGCTTAATCGGACAATAGATAACAAATTTAGGTTCCCGTGCTAATCGTGGACGTTCCTACAAGTGGTATCAGAGCCTGGATACCTAAATTTGCTGGAATCAAGACAAGAATCTCTCTATTGCATCTCCATTCTACCATTTTTCTTAACATTTTCACATACTTGATGATTTCATGGACAAAATCAGCTAAAAATTGAATATTCATGTAAAATACATCATAGATAAACCCTTGAGAGTTTGGACATAAAATTTAAACATTTTGATATCAAAAGTTGAAAAAACCATGTTTTGGAAACGATTTTGAGCCGAACTCAACATCAAGTTCGACCGAACTTGATAGATTTTCAAGATTCTTGTTACAAAGTTCAAACGAACTTGAAAGAATTTCTGATATTTTTGGTCAAGTTCGACCGAACTTGATCAAATTTCATTGAATTTTTGCCACAAGTACGCCCGAACTTGAGAATAGTCTTGATAATTCACATAAATTCGACCGAACTTATCTGTTTCTTGAAATCTTTTACCAAGTCCGCTCGAAGTAATTTTTCTCATAATTACACATCAAGTTCGACTGAACTTGAGGTGTGTAATAAAATTGAAAATTGTTTCTAAGTTCGACCGAACTTGTTGAAACTTGAAATCAAAACCTGTTTTCACACAAGTTCGACCGAACTTGTCTGTTTCTAATCAATTTCGAGTGTTTTTGATTGTATTCTCAGATAAGACTTCAGATTGTCAAAATGGAAGATTTCAACAACGTGTTTGTTTCTCAAATGGCTATCAAATGCTAATGTTCTTGCGGCGAATCAGATGAATATCGACAACGAAATGGGTACTATGTCGAAACCGCCAAAGCTAATGAGTATGGACGAGTTTGAAGGGTGGAAGGAAAAGTTTGTGAACTGGATACAAGCGAATCAATTCAACATCTGGGTTGCAGTTGAAGATGGTTCAAATGGCCAAAGGACGAACGTGATCAAGATCTTCTGCTGAACAAATTTTCAAATACTGACAAAGATAACTATGTTGCTGAGAAGAAAATGATCAGCTTGATACAACAATCAGTGAAGGAAGATATCTTGATATTATTACCAGAATATGATACTTCGCAAGAATTATGGAATTCTCTTTGTGAAAAATTCGAAGGAAGTGATGAAATGATCAAAAGCAAAAAGGCTTTAATCAAAAAGGAATTCGAGATCTTCACAATGATAAAAGGTGAAACAATGAAGCATATGATCGATAGATACTGTCACCTCATGGTCCAGATGCGGAGACATGATATCAAAAGATCTAATGAAGAGCAAATCGAGAAGTTGGCCGATGCACTTCTAGAAGGAGAATGGACAACATATCTAAAGATTCTGAAGAATAGTCCATCTTGGAGACATTTCAAGTTGTCATCCTTCATAGACAATTGGAGGTATTCCAGATACTCCGATTCAAAGCCCGAAAATTCAAACAGCATTTAGTGCAAATACAAATTCTTCTCCAAGTCAAAATTCTCCATATGCTGGTTATACAAATGCAAGTTCAAGCTCATTATTTCAAAATCAGACAAGCCAAGCTAGTTCTGATTCAAATGTTTTCCAATACAACATAGCAGTTGATTTGAAGAATGTATTTCTAGAAAAGGTGGCTAAACAGCACATAACACTTCTTGCTATTATTCTCGAATCATATGAAAGTCTTGTTGCTGGAAAGATCGGTAATCCAGAGATGACCGCCGAAGATTATGATCAGGTGGACGAAGAAGAGTTGGAGCTGATGGATATAAAATGGAGTTTGGCATCTATCATCAGAAGAGTTTCTAAATTTGTGGCACTCACTGGAAGGGATATTGGTAATTCAAACAACAAACTTGGATTTGACAAGTCTAAAGTCACATGCTTCAGGTGTCGACAAAAAGGGCATTTCAAACGAGAATGCAACAATCAAGAAGCAAGTGGAAACCAAAATCCTTTCGGCAACAACAATGAGTACTACAAGAAAGCTCTTCAATATAAGCCATATCCAAAGAGAACACAAGTCGAAGTAGAAGATAAACCTGCAAAGAAAGCCGAACAAGCTCTTGTTGCCAATCATGAAGAAGATGGTTTTGACTGGAACAGATACATCGGAAAGAAAACTGGTGTTGCTATGATAGTAGAGTTAGTGGATGAATCTGATACATCATATGTCGATGCTGCTTTGGAAAATGCCATTCTGGAAGGTTATAGGCAGAGAGCTGAGGAAGGAGAATTAGCTTATCTTGAGATGCAAAGGCAAGAAGCTTTGAAATCAGAGGTAGAAAAGGTAAAAGCTGAGGTGAAAGTGTCTGAAAAGGAAGTTGTGAAATTATGGAGGTTGAAAAACCTTGCACAAAGTGCACAAGTCCTTGTGAACCATGTCTTGAGAAAGTCAAAGTCATAAGAGAATTGACTGTACACAACGAAAACTTTCGTTATGATTACAGAACCATAAAAGAAGCTTATGACAAATTATCAAGCAAATATAAATATGTTGATAATGCTAATCGTGAGCTAAATGCTAATGTCAAAATGTTAAATGCAACTGTAATTGAAAAACAAAAGGCAATTAACATGTACATTAACACCATAGCTGAGACAAAGCGTGAGCTTCATGACATAAAGATAGAAACGGAACGGGTAAGACAACTTCTAAAGAGCTACACCACAAATGCTTATGTGTTTACCTACGATTAAGTCGGAGGAAAATGTTGATAAATCAAAGCGTAAAGAATACGGAAGTGTTCCTCCACCACTTCTTGCAAGTTATTCCTGCAAGAAAGATGATGAGATTGAAAAAGCATTTAATTTACTCATTTTGTTAGAAAAGAAAAATAAATTGCCTGAGAACATTGATGTAGACTTTACGAAATCAAATAATAACAATGAAGCGGTGGTAAAAAACTGTGGTTAAATGTGTTGGAAAATGATTCTGATGACGGCAACTCTGAAAGCGCCAAATCAAGTTTGAAAAACTCGAAATCACAATCTGAAGATGACGATACATCATCTGAACATGATCTAAGTGATGATCCTAATGTTGTCATGTACAAGATTAAGGAATCTGATAGATTATACTTTGATGATAGTTTTCCGATTCAGAACGTGAAAGAAGATCAACTTGATAAATTTTTCAAACTTGTAGAAGTTTCATCAGATGATCGTGAGAAAAACGAGAAAAGATTTTACTCAAAACCCAAAAGGAATGCTAACAATTATCAAAAGTTTGGTGGTGATTTTCCTGAGAACAGGAGACTAGGATTGGGTTTGGAAGAAAATGAAGATGCACCGAGAAGGAACCAGAAGTCACCATGTCATGAACAAAAAGGTAAACACATGAAGTTTGTGTATGGGACAAATACGATTCAAGAAGAAGGTATGATTGGTAAGAAATCAAATGAAGAATTCAAAAAGGAGAAAGAACTTTGGGACAAGCCTAAGATCAAGTCCACAAGTGGAGTAAAACCCACTAGTGGAAATGTTTCTAATAACCGGACTTGCTTTAAATGCAATACTGTTGGACATATTGCACGCAAATGTCTGAATCTAAAGCCTGTGTTTCCTCGAAGAAAAACCGAATCAAAAGATGAAAAACAAAAACAACCAGAGATTAAGAAATCTGTTAAAGAGTCAAATAGAAACTATGAATCTAAACAAGAAGTGAAACGTAAAACTGTGTCAAAGTTTGAAAACTCAACATTTGAAAAAGGTGAAACTTCAGGGTTTAATGAAATCAAAGATTCTAGGTTCTATATCAAGAAAGCAAGAAGCAAACTACAATCATGGGTTGCTAAGAAAAGGCTTTCATCATTAGAAAAACCAAAGCCTGTTGCTGACAAAAATGAAAATGTCAAATTAACTGAGTTAGTAATCAAACAAACGAATAAAGAAAAGGTAAAAACATTTTCAGTATCGACATTGGACGAAATGTTTGATGATGATTTTGATTATGATGAAGAGTTAGAATATGATTATGATGCTTATCAGTACAAACCCAAAACTAAAAAGGTTTGGGTTTCATTTTTCAAATAGTTGTTTCATGTGCAGGATTCCCAAGATCCACTCTATCAAAGTAAATCTGGATAGCAGGAGCTCCATGAGTTTTTAACTTATCTAGAAAGTCATAATCTTTGTTGTTTTTGAAATTACAAGTGGTTGAAAAAGAAAAATTGAAAAGAATTTTTTAAAAATTTGTGAAAATCCACATCGTTAAACAGAACACTGATTGTTATACTAGAAAATCATTTAAAATTGATTTCCTACAAGTGATTCTTACAAGTGGTTTTTACAAGTTGAGGTTAACAAAGTTTAATGGTTTGTTCTGTTGTCAGGAGATGATGCAGAAGTTGAAAACAAAAGGATCGGACAACGAGTTCTTGGAATCCACATTGGTTTGTTACATTTTAGAAGAATTTCTTAAAACCTAAAATCCAAAAATATGTTTTTGATTTTAGGGGAGTAAGAAAATTTGATTTTTTTAGAAAAATAAAAAACATATGAAAAAGTTGAAAATTCAAAAACATTGAAAAAGGAAAAAAGAATTTGGTTGTCAAAAAGGAAATGATAGTACATCAGTGAACTATCACAGTATGCTAAAGAATTGTAAATTTTAAAAGTGATAAACGAGTCTTACTATGGATGTGTCGATAGGCTCTACACGTTCAGTAAATTGTTTTCATGATATAAACTAAATTTCGCAACTGCTTAATCTTGTGGATTAACATATCTTGGATATATGGACTTAGTACTCCGAAATTTCATTTGAGAGATTGCCTGATTCTGAGATACGAGATCTTTATAGATAGTTGATATCTGGGGTATTATACAAGTTCTTCTGATTTTGCGGAAGCAATAGCCTAGAACTTTTATAATACTTTCGCTATAAACCTTAAGCTGCATGCAATCTTGAAAAGTATCGAAAGATCTAATCATTTGCAGTGCTAAAAAGATTCCTTAAATGGAACACACCTTAAAGACGAGCCTGCATCTCTTTGTCTGTACGGTAGTACTAACCTGAGATCTCAAGGTCTCGCAAAACCCAGATACAAATATCAATTACGTTATATTCACCTGTAAGATGAAATCGAGGGAATCTTGATGTGGGAGTATATTCAAGAAGTGGGAACCACAGATAAGTCAAGTTTCGTAAATCATACCTTAACATATCTTGAAACAGTTGAGAAACGTGGGAAAGTTTAAGTGGACAAACATATCGACAATCTAGGTAAATGAGTTTAAAACTTAAAGTCTTATAAAGGTCAACGGTACTTGTGATATGTCTCAAACAAACTGATATGATCCTTAGACACGAATTCACAAAAATATGTCTGTAAATATATTTGTTACATAGTTTACTTTACTTGTTAAAAGTTTTGTAAATACTTTAGTCTGCTTTTCAAAATAAAACCATAAAGATTTTCAGTGTGTTTTAGCATAAACTTTCTAAAATACAAAAAGATTTTGTTTCTACATTAGTTTCAATGAACCAATGTTGGAGAACGGATCTTCGAAGTCTGGTAAGAAAATCGAATGAATGTTTAAAAGTTCATTAATTTGAAACTTTAAAATCAGATTGTTCATAACGGTTTTTCAAACTGAGGTCATTAATTTGGACTTGGTTGCTATATTTGGTTAATCAAGGTCATTAACTTGGTCTTGATCAACTAAGTGGATTTTTACAAAATCAAATGATAAAATTGTGAAAGTTGAAAGATTTAAATGTAAAATGTATTCAAGGTCGTTAAGTTGAACTTGAAACATTCAAAGTTTTGGAATCAAAGATTGAGGGGGAGTTGATAAAGCAAAAATCTAAGATTTCAGAAAGCTCAAAGCTAGGGGGAGTTGGAAGTCTAAAGATCAAAGCAAAGGGGAGTCTGAAACTAAAGCTTAAAGCTAGGGGGAGCATGGTGATTAAAAGTTTTATCAAGACAAAGCTCAAAGAAAGAGAAAGAGGATATAAAGATCAAGATGATAAAGTTTATTCAAGAACTAAAGATCAAAAGACTCAGAAGATTTTAAAAGTCAAAATGACTACGGCAACATCCAAGAGGGAGTCTGTTGGTGCATAGTCTGTTGCTTACGTCATTGTATATCGAGTCTGAGTGAATAGGGCTTAATCTGTTAGAATCTAGGCATAATTATGAGAGATAGAAGACAAGTTCGCTTGAGGTTGTGTTGATGAGGTCAAGTTCGGCCGCACTTGACTAAGTCAAGTTCGCCCGAACTTCAGTCATCTCCAGCAAACTTAGAAACCTATAAATAGGTGCCTTGGGATTTGATTTGTAACATGGAGAGATTTTGGCACAGAGACGGCGAAGCTCTGTCGGATTCGGTTCTCGAATGTATTGAACTTTAGATCAATGAAAACAACATTTAAATTAGTAATTCTTGTTATTTAGTTAACTTGTCATTAGTTTTCGCCTAATCGGACAATAGATAACAAATTTAGGTTCCCGTGCTAATCGTGGACGTTCCTAAATATACATATGTGTAAAAGTCAACATACATATATGTATAGTCAATTTTAAACTATACATATGCGTATATTACGAATAGCTTAGGGAATGTGTGGTCCAGAATGTTTCTCAAGTTTCTCAAATAGGGTGGACTTCTCTTAGGATCCCTACCCTATATATATATATATATATACATAACTTTCTAAGTATTTATACAGTAATAATGGGGTTTTATACATGAAATTCATAACTCTGCCTAGTTCAAAACGTGGAGATTACATGTTAAATCCATGACTATTACATTGGATATATATATATATATATATATATATAGAGTAGGAGTTGGCTACAAAACCAATTTTTCCTACAAAGCCACCACATAATGACATGTGGCAAGTAGTTATTTTAATGAAAAGAGCAAGAAGGTAATTTGATGTAAGGCCCTAACACGTTTTGATCGAAAAGTCGCAGCGGAAAAATACGTGCCATAAAATTTCTTTCCTAAAACGTTCCTTTATATTTGAAATCATATTAAAACATCTTTATGTGAGGAACTACATTATTTATTTCCCATTAACGTGTCAATAATAACATACTAATACCGATTACATGACCGCTCATTCCGTACAATCCATGTGTCTAACACTCGATCTTCAATCACTAGCCTTCCCTCGTGTTGATCCACGGTTCTTTACCACCTGCATCCACAACATACATTCGAATCATTAGAACACATTATATATAAAGAAGATTCATAATCTTGGAGCCTTGTCATGTTCTATTCTCATAAACTTTCCATTTCGTTATCTTTCTAAATTAAGCATTTCAGCTGAGTGTCTAATCCTTAGTGAAACTTCAACAATGTACCTGCATTACATTTCATTCTCAAAGCACACTATTAGTAACGTAAAAATCAATGCATTGAATTCATGTATACATGTATACCTGCCCCATCCTTGCATGACGATAAATTCTACTTCGTGCATACGTACATTCACACATATAGTCATACGCACATACACACATACGTATGTACATACATACTTACCTACGTACATACATGCCTACATATCTACTTACCTACATGCTTACATAATTATGTCTATGCATACATACTTCCATCCAATTCTTGATTAACTTATTCACATTTACTTATCCTACTCATACATTAATTACATAGTGCTTAGACTTGGATTTAAAACCCAAAAACATCAAGGAAACATCCAAAATCATTTTTGGAAGGTCCGCCGTAGACCACTGTTAATGTACCGAAGCTTACGGTACACAAAACAACTTAGATAACAAATTTCAGCATTTAAAACATGGGGAGGACGTCGGTGACGGCCCTTCATGGCGTCGATGACGGCCCTTCATGGCGTCGGCGACGCCTCTTAGTTTTCGCATACACAGGAAACCCCGTAGGCAGTAAAATAGGACGTCGACAGAAATGGAAGCTAGACAGGGCGTCGGCGACGGCCTCTCTAAAGTATGTTTTTCTGCAGATTCGTTCCGTCGTCCGTTAACGCTAAAACTTTCGTAACTTTCAAATCGTTTACCCGTTTAACCTCCTGTTTCTTCCTAAATGACCGTAATTTGATATTCTATCATATGAACTTGAAATCCGACATCCGGATTAAGGAAATTCTTAACTTATGAGTTCCGGCTAAATATTCAATTACGGATTATCGACCCATTCATGCTTTCACATAAATCATTTGTTTTACCCGAAAACTTACATGAACATCATAACTATAATAGTTTTACATTATCCGGAGTATTATACTTGGGAATTTAGGCACCCGTTACTCGGTATACGTTAAACTCATTCATCACATTCAATTATTCGTAATTGACTTCATTAGTACAATTTTCATACTCTAAATTGTTTATACATTTCACCACTGAGACTTTTGACTATTAACACGCGTATCCGTTTCTCGGTTAGCATGCTTATATGCAATCCTACTCATTAGCCGGTTATAATACCGTAGTCCTTACTTAGGCAATCATTCCGGTATAGCGTTGAAACCTCATTTTGACCCGTTCGGTCTACTTAGCGAAAATCATCGTTTTCATACACTAAACCCTATTTGACTTCAATTATCATGCTTAACTAACTAGTACATAACTTTACTTAAACAAAGTACGAAGTGATTCCAGAAATCACTTACCTCGAGTGTCCGTTTCGTACATGTTTCCTTATATCCTTTCCGTTAGCCTTCCATGCTTTCCCCATCTTGACATGATCCTATACTTTCATGTCATCATGGTTACCACTTCGTTAGTATAAACACACATTCTAATATTGCATTCATTTCACATTCATGTCATACATTGAACTTTACTCGTCGAATTCCAACAACACAATGTATAAGCTAGAAGTCGCATCTTTTCATTCCTCAACTAATGACTTCATTCGAGATAAACTAAATTAACATTATCTTTACTAGTAATTCTACATGTCATACAATGGCACCACTTTCGCCTCTTGATCCCTACCACAAGATCAATTAGACGCATAAGGTGTACCATGTCTTCGAGCATAGAGTACAAGCTCCTAATGCACGCTTCTACCACATCATACTAACAATTCAAATTTCAACATGAACTCCATCTAAAACACACTTCACATATTAGTTTGCTAAAGATTTCATCATTATTATTTTCTATACATATTTACCCATTGATTAACATGTAATTCCATATATTAACCTATACTAGACATTTCATCAAACACTTGGCGTGCGTACCACTTTCTAAGCATAATGTACAAGTGGTTTAAGCATTTTTTTCCCAAATTCATCTCATGAATCATTATATTCAAACACAATCACATTGCCATTAATTCTACATCTTGTCTAACTATCAAAATCTATTATATAACACCTTATGCATCACAAGATCACAATATAACATCTACATGTTCATCATGATCATCATCTTCACACTCATGCAATGGGTTTCATTCTAAATCATCAAATTACTCAAAATCCTTCATAGACAATGTTTTATATGGTGATTCTAACACATATACATGATCAATTTCATTCAATTTCGTGGATTAAACATAAACCCACTTCATACAAGATCACCAATCTAAGTTTTAAGACATACCTCATGATCCCATAGCGTTGGTGATCATTAGTTCATGTTCATGTATGAATTAGAGCTTCGATTCACCCTTCAATTTCTTGATTTTGGTTGAGTTAGGGTTTTGGCTCCCTTGAGCTCCTGGTCGTTCCAGAACACACACACAAAGTGGGTGTTTTGTGTGTTGATATTTTCATATAATCACACAACTTTCATCATATCCCACTTTAGTCCCTAGTGTTTGCCACTAAAACATAAATGGCACAACTTTCCTCCTTTAATAGTTTTCACCATAAACTTAACTAGGTTAGATAGCCTAGTTATTTATTTCGTGATGTATCATATAAGAACATATGGCGAATATAAACATTCGAGTTTTGGGGCGTTACAAGTCTACCCCCCTTAAAGGAAGTTTCATCCCCGAAACCTCTCTCACTTCCATTCAACAGTAGTTATCTTTTCTTCCAACCACCTTCTAACTCCAAGAACCCAACCGAGTTTTGCTAGTGTCGTCATCATTGTATAATGCTAGTTTCTAACAAAATAAGCATAATTATACGCATTGACCCTACCTTCTTAAACTTCGCATTTTACATATATCTTTACATAAAGTCGGAATCTACCCCGAGCTCTTATTAGTGTCCCTTTCACTCTATATCGCTAGTTTTGAACACACTTCATCACTAGCAGTTCATTCATCATTCTAATGCTCGTATAAACCTACGTTTACGGCTGGTTCCTGTCTTTCTAATT
This sequence comes from Scalesia atractyloides, assembly GCA_947069175.1. NCBI lineage: Eukaryota > Viridiplantae > Streptophyta > Magnoliopsida > Asterales > Asteraceae > Scalesia > Scalesia atractyloides. Next base: position 51,440,963 of record CAMTDV010000014.1, read on the forward strand.
AAACACAATACATTCATGTTTTTACTCATTCAAAACAAATCGATTTATTTCCTTCTATTCATATGTCATCTATGACACTTCAATTTGATCATCATAAACAAATCCCAACATTCCATTACTAGCATTCCTTCTAATTACTTTCGCATTCATATCAGGGGTCATTATATTATCATACCCATAATACAGATATTCAATGACCCGTTCTTACTCGTAATCACGAGCTACACCTTTTACTAACCTTGATTGTAAATCCAACGGCCTATGACCCAAATCAGCCAGATTCATTGTGTGTCGTCCAACACCTGGATTGATCGTATCCGCTTATTTGTTAAGCTTCCACCTAAGTACATCCTTTCAACAACGTCTTGTTCAGATGAACATGGCCAACAAGCCCAACAAGCCCAACATCAAAGTTAGTATTTCTAACGGTTCCTGCCACCTTGTATATCTTATCAAAATTTCCACAGTTACAATCATTCAGGTACAGTACCAGTCAACAATCATTGTGAACATTTTCTTGGAATTTATTTCATTTAAATATTCATAACTTTCGATGGTTATTCACCTATAACCCTTTTACAATTTTCCTACATGCGTACTATACCATATTACACATTCTATTCTTACACATATATCTTTCGTTCATGTCACTTTAATTTACTACCATCAGTTCGTACGTAAGTGGTTATTCCACCAATAACGTTCTATCTAACATCCATATATTAAACAATTTACTAACCTTGTTGTCTTGGCACATTACCACGACTCGTAAAACGGTTCAGGCCTCTTCATTGTGAGTCCGCACCATCCACGGGGAAATCTCATCCATCCATTTGTTGAGCTTCCGCTCGTACATGTACTTTCCCAACTCTACTAACTTTATCATGCCAAGAGTTCTTCCACCCTCATCTATAAATACAGTATTAGTACATTTCATTCGCATTCCTTCAAGTATAACGTTTATCCAATCATATTGTTCACATATTAGTCATTTCTAGATTCTTCTAAATCATTAGTTCGTTTGACCCATTCATAACGGGTCAATATATAATCGTTCCTTAACATATCGTTTTCATTCGCTACTTGCATAATTTCTGCAGTTTGACTTTTCAAGGTCAAACTGACATTTCTTACTTATCATAGATGGATTGAAATACACATTCGTACTTCTTTCCATTCATGCTTACTTGCAAAGTCTTTATTACATCATTTTAGTATTCTTGCCAAAGCCTACCCTTTTCCGTCCATACTTAAGTTATTGTCCAGGTCGTAGCCTGTCATTCCTTCCGACTCCCAAGAGTCAGTTACTAACACATAATTTCCAATTACAATATTTTCTTGTGACACTATCGTTATTTATTTTATACTTACAATATGACCCGTTTTAACTCAATCATGGTCAAACTGTCAATACATTCTTAGGCAGATTTATTTCATCCTTTTTATATCTTAAATCCGTCTCGTAGATTCAGACATATCATTCGTACCTTTCATTCATTCTACGTTTTAAATGCGTTTCGCGGATTGAAACACATCATTAATACTTTTCATTGTTCTGTACTTACTTACCGTTCAACATTCTTCATTCTTATCATTCATGCTTTTCATTCTTAATGGTACTCTGAATTTTTTTTTTGAGAGTATTACTAGCCATTTCACCCGCACGTCCACCTACTACCCAATTATACCGGACATACCTACGATAATTACCACTGTCTCACGAATGTCATATGTTTCTTGCGTACTGGCCAGGTGCGCAATCCACATACTAGTTTCGTGCCTTCATGAAATCATCGCCTTATGTCCGGGGAATTAGGTTCCGGCACGTGAAGCATTTTCAAAACTTTATCACTATATCATTTTTGTCCTTCATTTAAAATTTTCCTCCCCTCGGGAGGTTTTACCATCACCGATACCCACCTACTAAATTTGCATACCTGGGGTCAATTTGTCTTACAACATGCTATGGTGCCGGTCCTAGACCGCATTCGCGGATCATCCTCTTCAAGCAACTTTTGCGTACCTTACACATAACATATTGTTAGTTTCTTTACATGCATACTTAAGTACATACTTACATTCGCTTCTACCTTCGGATCTTGATCGAGTCTTGGATTGTACGGGTTCCTTATCACAAGAGCACACGGGTTTGAGTTCAAGTATTTACCTCCTCGTACTTGATTTCTCTCAAACCAGGGCTCTGATACCAACTTGTAAGGCCCTAACACGTTTTGATCGAAAAGTCGCAGCGGAAAATATGTGCCATAAAATTTCTTTCCTAAAACGTTCCTTTATATTTGAAATCAAATAAAAACATCTATATGTGAGGAACTACATTATTTATTTCTCATTAACGTATCAATAATAACATACTAATACCGATTACATAACCGCTCATTCTATACAATCCATGTGTCTAACACTCGATCTTCAAACACTAGCCTTCCCTCATGTTGATCCACGGTTCTTTACCACCTGCATCCACCATATACATTCGAATCATTAGAACACATTATATATAAACAAGATTCATAATCTTGGAGTCTTGTCACGTTCTATTCTCATATACTTTCCATTTCGTTATCTTTCTAAATTAAGCATTTCAGCTGAATGTCTAAGCCTTGGTGAAACTTCAACAATGTACCTGCATTACATTTCATTCTCAAAGCACACTATTAGTAACGTAAAAATCAATGCATTGAACTCATGTATACATGTATACCTGCCCCATCCTTCCATGACGATAAATTCTACTTCGTGCATACGTACATTCACATGTATAGTCATACGCACATACACACATACACACATACATACACATACATACTTACCTACGTACATACATACCTACTTACAAACCTACATATCTACTTACCTACATGCTTACATAATTATGTCTACGCATACATACTTTCATCCAATTCTTGATTAACTTATTCACATTTACTTATCCTACTCATACATTAATTACATAGTGCTTAGACTTGGATTTAAAACCCAAAAACATCAAGGAAACATCCAAAATCATGTTTGGAAGGTCCGTCGTAGACCACGGTTAATGTACCGAAGCTTACGGTCCAAAACAACTTGGATAACAAATTTCAGCATTTAAAACATGGGGAGGGCGTCGGTGACGCCTCTTAGTTTTCGCGTACCCAGGAAACCCCATAGGCAGTAAAATAGGACGTTGGTAGAAATGGAAGCCAGACGGGGCGTCCCTCTCTAAAGTATGTTTTTCTGTAGATTCGTTATGTCGTCCTTTAACGCTAAAACTTGCGTAACTTTCAAACCGTTTACCCGTTTAACCTCCTGTTTCTTCCTACATGACCGTAATTTGATATTCTATCATATGAACTTGAAATCCGACATCCGGATTAAGGAAATTCTTAACTTATGAGTTCCGGCTAAATATTCAATTACGGATTATTCGACCCATTCATGCTTTCATCAAACAAATCATTTGTTTTACCCGAAAACTTACATGAACATTATAACTATAATAGTTTTACATTATCCGGAGTATTATACTTGGGAATTTAGGCACCCGTTACTCGGTATACGTTAAACTCATTCATCACATTCAATTATTCGTAATTGACTTCATTAGTACAATTTTCATACTCTAAATTGTTTATCCATTTAATCCTACCTCACAACTGAGACTTTTGACTATTAACACGCGTATCCGTTTCTCGGTTAGCGTGCTTATATGCAATCCTACTCATTACCCGGTTATAATACCGTAGTCCTTACTTAGGCAATCATTCCGGTATAGCATTAAAACCTCATTTTGACCCGTTCAGTCTACTTAGCGAAAATCATCGATTTCATACACTAAACCCTATTTGACCTCAATTATCATGCTTAACTAACTAGTACATAACTTTACTTAAACAAACTACAAAGTGATTCGGGAAATCACTTACCTCGAGTGTCCGTTTCGTACATGTTTCCTTATATCCTTTCCGTTCGCCTTCCATGCTTTCCCCATCTTGACATGATCCTATACTTTCATGTCATCATGGTTACCACTTCGTTAGTATAAACACACATTCTAATATTGCATTCATTTCACATCATGTCATACATTGAACTTTACTCGTCGAATTCCAACAACACAATGTATAAGCTAGAAGTCGCATCTTTTCATTCCTCAACTAATGACTTCATTCGAGATAAACTAAATTAACATTATCTTTACTAGTAATTCTACATGTCATACAATGGCACCACTTTCGCCTCTTGATCCCTACCACAAGATCAATTAGACGCATAAGGTGTACCATGTCTTCGAGCATAGAGTACAAGCTCCTAATGCACGCTTCTACCACATCATAGTAACAATTCAAATTTCAACATGAACTCCATCTAAAACACACTTCACATATTAGTTTGCTAAAGATTTCATCATTATTATTTTCTATACATATTTACCCATTGATTAACATGTAATTCCATATATTAACCTATACTAGACATTTCATCAAACACTTGGTGTGCGTACCACTTTCTAAGCATAATGTACAAGTGGTTTAAGCATTTTTTCCCAAATTCATCTCATGAATCATTATATTCAAACACAATCACATTGCCATTAATTCTACATCTTGTCTAACTATCAAAATCTATTATATAACACCTTATGCATCACAAGATCACAATATAACATCTACATGTTCATCATGATCATCATCTTCACACTCATGCAATGGGTTTCATTCTAAATCATCAAATTACTCAAAATCCTTCATAGACAATGTTTTATATGGTGATTCTAACACATATACATGATCAGTTTCATTCAATTTCGTGGATTAAACATAAACCCACTTCATACAAGATTACCAATCTAAGTTTTAAGACATACCTCATGATCCCCTCGCGTTGGTGATCATTAATTCATGTTCATGCATGAATTAGAGCTTCGATTCACCTTTCAATTTCATGATTTTGGTTGAGTTAGGGTTTTGGCTCCCTTGGAGCTCCTGGTCGTTCCAGAACACACATACGAAGTGTGTGTTTTGTGTGTTGATATTTTCATATAATCACACAACTTTCATCCTATCTCACTTTAGTCCTAGTGTTTGCCACTAAAACATAAATGGCACAATTTTCCTCCTTTAATAGTTTTCACCATAAACTTAACTAGGTTAGATAGCCTGGTTATTTATTTCGTGATGTATCATATAAGAACATATGGCGAATATAAACATTCGAGTTTTGGGGCGTTACATTTAATATTTATTCTATTTATGGTATATATTTATTATAGCTAACACTTGAGAAATTTAAGAAAACACAATATCACATTGAAATCGAATTGCCAGTTATATTAGGATCGATTAATTTTTTATCATTCAAGTCGCAATTCTTCTTCTTCTTCTTCTAAAGTGGTTCGCTGAAAAAAACCATGGTGTCACAGTGTGATTTATCACTAAAACACACTGCTATGGACACGTACACGTGTTTTAGCAGTCAGTAATTGGTTCGTCACGTTGTGTTTTATCAATCAGGTGTTGTTTCATCATTGTGTTTTATCAATCAAACACACTATTATGAACACACCTAGTATCCAACATCAAGTGTAGTGAAACAAAGTACTATAATCAAACTTTAAATTAAAATACGTCGTCTTCAACAAACATACTGAATACATGTATATGCAAGATCTAATCACAATGTAACTTTAACACATCAATCCTTAAAACAATATTAATGTAAAAAAACAACACCTTTACCAAGTTAGTCACTTGTTCGTCACATTGTGTTTTATCACTAAAACACACTACTATGAACACATCTAGTATCCAACATCAAGTGCAGTAAAACACAGTACTATGATCATCTCTTACGCTTGTATTTCATGGCAAATTTGTAATCTTTATTCATGATTAGGGCTAATTTTGGTATGTAAGATGGTTATTTTTTTGAACGGCTAACTGCTTTCCACGTGTAAACCCACCCTTTCGGAGCTATATCCAAAGGCCGACTACTCGACCACCGCTAGAAAGCGTAGCACACCCCTGATGCGCAGAAACCCCGTTGAATAGGTAAAACTGCGCCCCCCCGGACTCGAAACAGGGTAAAACCCCGGGCCAAGCCTTCACCGAGATGGGAACAACCACTGCGCTACAGTGGAGGACCCGATGTAAGATGGTTATTGACAGTGGGTTTTAGATAGAGAAAAGGAAATGTGCTAGATTGTAGGATGTGTGTTATTTTTTGCAGTTATTTGATTGATTTAAAACATGGTAAATGACCAGAATACCATAACCTATTATAATAATTAATCGATGACACACAAATATTACAAAAATGCCACAAACTTAATCTCAGTCATTAAATAAACTCATCCAATGGACATGATCGCTTCCTACACTTTGTAGGAAAAACACACTTTGCGCAGGAACCCCACTCTCTCTCTCTCTCTCTCTATATATATATATATATATATATATATATATATATATATATATATATATATATATATATAGGGAGAGGATCATGAGAAAACTAGATATGTGCATATATGTGTACTACACATGTACATTATATGTATATGTTGCACATGTGCATTATAGGCTTTTTTTATTTTATTTTTTAAAAAGTTTTTTTATTAATATATATAGCGATTTTTTATAAAAAAAATTTTGATATGTTTTTTTTGGCTTTTTTAGTTAGATTTTTGGTTTTCTCATGATTCATCCTCTCTCTCTCTCTCTCTCTCTCTATATATATATATATATATATATATATATATATATAGCGATTTTTTATAAAAAAAAATTGATATGATTTTTTTGGCTTTTTTAGTTAGTTTTTAGTTTTCTTATTTAAACTAGTTTTCTCATGATTCATCCCCTATATACATATATATATATATATAGGGTAGGGTTCTAGAGTGAACACTAGATTGAGAGTGAACTGTGTGAACTAATCTGGATCATTGGATAACATCATTTAGAGATTTTTAAAAAAATGGCAAGATTGTAATTATACTGTTGTAACTTCCCTTTAAAATAATTAAGAGAAGGGCATTTGCATCTTTTGTAAATTATATTTATTAAACAATATAATCAAAATCCCTAAAATGTCGCTAGTTTTCGTATATACAAGATACACAGCTGTTAGTGTATACACATGTATACAGTCTTGCTAGTATCAGTTTATACAAGATACACAGATGTTAGTTTATACACATGTGTACATTCTCACTAACTATCAGTTTGTACAAGATGCACAGTTGTTAGTTTATACACATGTGTACAGTCTCGTTAACTATCAGTTTATACAAGATACGCAGCTGTTAGTTTATACACATGTGTACAGACTTTTACACATTTTTGTATTATATTTAGAAATGGTTACATATGTGTATGTTAACAACATATAGTATATTATGCATACACACAAGTAGATTTGTATAAAAATTATGAAATTAATAAAAATGAAACTAGTCACATGTATGCAAAAATAAATAACTTTATCACATATTTAAAAAAAGTTAATCTCTAAAAATAATTTCAATTTCAATCTTATAGAAATTTTCAATATTTATTGAAAATTATAAAAAGTTAAAAGACTATATATTATGATATTTATATATACGGTTAATAAAAGAAAAACAACATTTAAATTAAAATTAAAACAAAATCTATAGATAAAGAAATAATGAAGAAATAATTAAAAATGAGAGAGAGAAAGAGTTAAGAGATGCGAAAATTAAAGGATTTTAATTAAACATACTTGGCTAATATCAATCTTACTCTTTTAATCTAAAAAACGATCAAAGGCCAAGATTAATTCACTCTCAAGAAGTTGTTCACTCTTGAACCTAATCCTATATATATATATAGATATTACTGTTAGCGTTTTAGTTTCGCTAGAAAACTAGTGGTAAAATCATGTTTTTCTTTGGTTTTTGAATTATACTTGAAATCCAAGATATTTACATGTTCTTTTCATGTATAACATGTACGTTACATATAAAGACTTATGGATGGTTAAGAATAATTAATTTGTAATCTACAAATTATATATAAGAAATAATTTTTGCTAGGGAAACCCTAAATTACATGGATATAATTTCATGGGTATTTCTACAAGTATAGTATTCTTACGAATAATACACGTAGAAATAATATTACTTTTACCTAGATACAAATTGTATTTCGATGTATATTTCTCTAAAAGAAATGAATATACATTTTCCAATACGAGACGAGTTACCACTCGGGTTTAAATGATTATTTATTTTATAAACTCGAACACTATTTCTATATGAGGATACAAGGATGAGTATAATATTTTATATCATTATAATTATATATTTGTTTTCTTTAAATATATATTTTTTTGAGAAATTAAAGACATATCACCAACGGGTCGTAGAGTCAAACTTTAGAAACGTCACAAGTATTTCAGTTGAGTCTAGCGAATTGGGTGAATATTATACATGACCAAATTGCATGCTAGAAACATTTATTTAGACCTTAATGTCTTGTAGAAATAGGACACTTGTAGGTCGGGAGTATACATACCATTATCGGACATTGGAATTGCAAGATTTACTAGGCATCCAGGTGAATATATAACCCTCACTTTTTATGGTTTTACATTTTTTATGTTTTCGAGGGTGGAAAGACATGCAAGTTTTTGCAAAAGTACACAAAATTCGAGGAACAAAAAAATTCATATTTCTAAACCATGTTGTGAAAGGATTTCAATTAACTCATATGGTTTACAAAAGGTTTATGTTCAACATACCAGTTTTACAAAACACACGCGTATTTTCAGAACGTGCATAAGTTTCATGGCTAGTGACGAGATTGTCCTACCTACAATTTAGGGACTGGATTGTCCTATATCTAAACAAAGGACTGGATCGTTCTACATCTGAACAACGGGACTGGATTGTCCTGCATCTGAACAAGGGGACTATGTTGTCCTGCATACATACATCTTAAGGACTAGGTTGTCCTGTATACATACATCTTAAGGACTGAATTGCCCACTACTCAACACTAAGGGCCGTAGGGTCGCTTAAAACTGTACAGTGAAGTCCTCGCTACATATCGGAACTACAACCGCCTGCTAGTCTACTGTTTTGAGTAAACAGTTTGGCGAGGCATTTACTAGCTTGGGGTGGGTTATAGGCTCATGCGGGCATGTTGTCTTTGTCGTACGCGGACATCGACGGTTATTCAGATGTTACAAAAAACAAGGTTTTCGTATGACATGCCGAGGAAAATGATTTTGTTAAGTTTTCTCAATAATATTTAAACCGGTTATCAAAAATAGTTATTTCAAACCTTTTTCAAACAACTATGAACTCGCCAACATTATGTTGATTTTTCGCATATTTCTTTCTCAGGTTATATTTTCAAACTATGGCACGGTTGGAATAGAAGAACCCACGGGGATTCGAGTACTTAGCGGGCGTTCACTCTCTAGAAGTCTTAGCACATTAAACTTTCGCTGTGCAATGAATATACCAGTCATATCACACCAACTCTGATTTTGCATGGTGTGACACATATAATGCAAACCAATCGAATGATATCAACTGAACAACATTGGTACCGGTATTAGTTTTTGTTTTTATTATTTTCAATCAATGTAAGGTTTTCTCTTTTGATTACCATAGCGAGTACTGATACCGTAACAAACTGAACGTATACCAACTGAATTCCCGCCACGAAGCATGGAAGCAATCACTAGTTTCAGTAAAAGATAGTTAGTTTCAACGTAAATTAATTAAAAACAATATAGTTTTGAGAAGTTTTGCAACTAAGTTTTTGTTTGCAAGAGCCTTATACTCACTTTCCTCAATTAGTAACTAAGTTGTTTTAAGTAAAATTTTAAACTGATATAAACTAGTAAAATCTTAAAATGATAAAAACTAAGTTCTCTAAGTTTTAAGTAAAACTTTAAACTGATAAAAACTAGTAAAATTTTAAAGTGATAAAAACTAAGTTATCTAAACAACACGTTTTTCACCCACATGATGCTGTGAGGAAAATATATACTATAAAAATACTAAAAAAGAGTTATTTGCATCAATATCAATATTTGATTTGATTACACATACCCGTCGCTATGTAACCAAAATAAAAAATACCTAGAAAAAAATTGTGATGTAAGATGGATATTGATACGTGTTTTACATCAATTAAAAATCATAAAAACAAACACTGATACTGATTATGATAATATCAATTCTGATATAAAAATTGTTCGTTGGGTGTCAGTTCTTTATCTACACATATAACATCTAGGGACGAGATTGGTACCGTAAACATACCCATACCCGTACCAGTACTGAAAATACCGGCACTGAATTTGAACAAAACTGAATACCATATATATAGGTACGGTACGGGTATTTTCAGTACATTACCGCTTTGGTACCATTTTGTTTTTTTATAGTTTTTGAGCAATCGTACAGGTATACTAAATAGGTAAAACTGACAGAGTATCAATATAGTACGAGTACCAAATATGTAAAATTGGTACAATTACCAATATGATAAAGGTACCATATAGGTAAAATGAATACAAGTACTATAAATACCATAATACGAAATAAAATATAACATGAAAAACTTTTAAAGGGCTACATAAACTCGGTACCGATACATGTTTTACCCGTACCTATACCAATACCAATACCGAAAGTACCGAATACCAAAATCAATAAAACTGGTTATCAATACATGTACTGAATACCTAATATCGATACAGGTACGGTATGAGTACGAGTACGGGTATTTGAAAAAAAAAGCTCATCCCTAATGACATCCACAAGTAACCAAAAGATAAAACAAAAAAAAGTCGTGATATGCCCAAAAAGTTATCAACACGTGTTTTACATCGTTGAAAACCAAGACAACAAATACAGATGCTAGTTCCAATAATACAAATACAGATACCAATGTTGTTTGGCCTGTATCGATGCAATTCGTGATAAACTGATGATATCGGTACTTAGTATAGTTTATGATACCAAATACACTAATTTTTAATATAACTCCTTTTTATATAAAAGCTATATCAAAATCTTTAGAGGAAAAACATACTACTGCTTATCTAGTTTTTTTTTCTTAAGTTAACAAAAATAACTTATTATTGGAAAAATTATTAAGAAAACGAGTTAAAGATTAATATTATTATACAAGCTGAAATTTATACCTTATAAAGAAGAAGAAAAAAGGATTAAAGTTGGTTTTCATCGAAGGCAAATTGCTAGTACATAGAATTATTTGCTAACATAGTTATGAAATAGTTTGAACAATAAATGTAAATTTTTAAAGTTCGAAATAGAAAGAAATGTTACGGAATAATATTTTAAAAGTAGAGGCTTAAGAAAAATGCGAGTCGGCCACCTTTGTTTTATTCACATATAATCTATTTATTAGGCCGTAAACGAAGTGAACATTCAACAAACAGTATGTGAACTGTTCGGCGGGAAATTCATTACGTACATTCGTTTAATAAATTAACGAACATGAACAAGAAATTTCGTTCGATTAGTTAAATGAACAAACACAAGCCTCTTTCGTTCATTTGTGTTCGTGAACGTTCGATATTCACCGATTCGTTAATTTATGCTTGTACATGTTTGTTATCTATATTATTCATTAAAGTTTTTTGCGCATTTATTTATTTTATCCAACCTTTTCATATTCCTTAATTCTTATTTATCGTATTACTCTAACATATAGAATAAGTAACACTAATCCCACCTTGTTTATGCAACGTTTCACTTTCCTTCTCATTATTTACATTGATTAATAATATTAACCTCTATTTTATGTTTAGGGTGTCACACCCCGACCCACAACGGAAAAAGTGATCGGGGCATTATTGGGTTTTCATCAAAGCTCATGACATTTATTATAAAGTTTCATATTTATTATTTCTTTTTAAAGGAGAATCATTACAATCAATAATACAAGTACAACATGTTCTATACATCTTTCAAGACTTCATTATTTTTCTTCTAAGGCAATTTCCTATGTGTCCCTTGCTTCAACCTGTCCACCTGTATCATGTGTAAAAATGGTTTTTGGGTCAACAAAAAGTTGGCGAGTGAATCCTATGAAAACATTTAAACGTTTTTATTGTATCGATTATAAAATAAAGTGCATAACCACATATGAGTAAACGTAAATGTAAATTAAATCACAAATCACATAATATTAATTAATACACACGCACACACCAAATATTTGTTTTTGAGGCACGCGTTGTTCAACTCGTCTCCCACGAGGAACTGATGGGCCTAATGAATGATTTTGAGGCACGCGTTGTTCAACGAACTGATGGGCCTAATGAATGTTTTTGAGGCACGCGTTGTTCAACTCGTCTCCCACGAGGAACTGATGGGCCTAATGAATAATTTGCACATAACTTGACAATATGTAACACATCACAACAAACAATATTTACATTCTAAGTTTAGATCATATAATGGTATAGCACGAGTTTGAATAAGCGAATTAATTTAAGCGACACATGATACACCCCAAAACATGAATAAAAAGGGGAATTTGTAAGAATTCACTCACAGTGGTTGCGTTTCTTGGATTGATGATGAATGTGCACGAATTTGGATTTAACCACGAGAGAAACTAACCTAAATAATAACATAATGGTTCAGTAAATAAATGGATTTTATTTGAGATTAATAATTTTAATTCATAACCTTAATAGGATTTCTAGATTTATTTTTGTGAGTTTAAGGACATTTTCTAACTTTAAAATATTATTTTTAAGTATTTTTAAATAATTTTCTGATTAAATAAATAAATAAAAAAAATGTTGACCGTTGACTTTGACCGTTGACTTTGACTGTTGACCGGTCTGATTGTGTTTATTATGTGAGCTGAGTGAGGTTCGAACTCGGGACCTCTCGTACGCGTCGCAGCTCTACCAACTGAGCTACGTGTCTAATCCGAAATATTTCTGATTTTAATTATATTTATATACTATTTAGGTTATACCGAATTTTATTTAATTAAAAAGGTTTTTAATCTAATCGAACCGGTGTGAGAGTCTGGACTCGAACCCGCGACGTGCTTTATGTTTTTGCACACAGTCCACCACTAGACTGTGTGTCTAACCCGGTTATTATTCCGGTTTTTATTATATTTATACACTTACTGAAGCGAATCTGATTTAACCTTGTTTTAAAAAGGAACATTTTATTTCAGGAAAAACCGGCGTGGCACTAGGCTCGAACTCGGGACCGTGATTTAAAATTGCACACAGTCCACCACTGGACTGTGTGTCTAACCCGGTATAATTTCTGATTTTAAATTCATTTAACTATTGGTTTCAGTTCATCTTCTTCATTAAACCCAAAGCCCAGTACATAACCCGCCTGAAATCGATTTCTAGACAATTCTGTGTGATTGTTCAAAGATTCGTAACATACAGAATGATAGATAAAGAAGTTAAAGAAATATACCAACTAGAAGTAAAATCTCGGTTTTCCGGTAAAAATCTCCGGCGAGTGCACCAAATTCCGGCGATGTATTTCTTGCGACAGAGACTCTACAGGGAGTTTAAGGTGAGTGTGGGTGATTTCGGTCTGAGCTCTAGATGTCCTGTTTATAAAGTAAGGCAACAGTGGGATAGATTCTTCGGTTTTTCGGCGATAACTTTCGGTCAACTTGCAGAGGATTCCGGCGACTTGCGGCGAGGTTTTCAGCGTGAGTTTGAGAGAGTAAGTTTGATAGACTCGCGAGCTCAAATGATGAATACATCGATATATATAGTATAACTCGAATTTAATTACATTTCGGTTTTGATTTATAAAATCATACGATTTGATCAGCTTTGATTCGAATTGAGTCAATGGGTTGGTTATAACCGATGCCCAGTTGTCTGTTATGCTCAGGATGATCGCGAACTCAACGGAAAATTCAATGATAGATTGAAGATTGATTGGCGGTTTCAATCTCTGTTTATCGCACCATTAAATTCAATCGGTTACCACATGTATTCATTGGGTTTCCGTTAGAGATTTCAATGACCGGAACCAGATTGTGCGCTGAACGGAAAACTTGATTTTGGTTTTGCTTGAAAATGGCGGTTTCAGTTTTTTTGGTTGAAATCGGATTGTTCGCGGGTGAGACTTTAAGTTTTATTTGCTTAAGTTTCTTCACAACATGTGTGTGTGGCGGAGTGGTGAAAACTGTGTGTGTATAAGTTAGTGGGTGACCCGGGTTCGAAACCCGGCGTCTCCACTTTTTTTTAAATTCGTTATTTTTTTTGTTATTTAACAATTATGTTTTAAGATTCTAATTTATATATTAATTATGTATCGTTTAAAATTAATTTAAGCATTAAATGAGCAACGAAAATTTTTAACTGGATATTCGATTAATAAACGAAGCGGGTTTTGGAAACCCGTTTTTTGACGGATGTTACATAGGGCTTCAAGTTCCAGCGTTGCTCCCTCCGTCGTCCACTTTTAGCATATGCCGCCTCTGCCAATTTTATTTGTGTTCGTGAATCGTTCATGAGCACGTTCATTTCCTTAATGAACACAAACATAAAATCTTGTTCCATAGTGTTCATAAATCATTCGTAAAAACATTATTTCCTTAGCAAACGAACACGAATAAGATCTCATTCATGTTCATTCGCAACCCTACCTACTCTTAATCTAATCCTACTAACTATCATACCGACACAGATCTTACAGGGTTTGAACCCACCATGTAAAGATGAGACGCCTTAGACTAAACGGTATGGGGCCCGGCCTGGGCATGGCTTGGGACAGCGCTGGTCCCCTACACCTCCCCCCAGGCCCATCTTCATCTTGAGCGGCAATGTATGGACGGCCTTGACGGGCCAATTTTCAAGCAAGTAGCCATTGTAATGGCTAGTTCCTCCCTTTTTAAATTTAAAATAAAAAAACCCTGTTTCTATAAAAATCCCCTCTTTCACGATTTTCTTCCCACTTTCAACCCAAAACACTCTCTTTTTCATAAGCATACTCCTAAAAAAATATCTTTTCATCCACAATGCAATCTAATTCTTGGTGGTCCTCGTCTTCGGGGGAAGGGGAGATGTTTTACGCAAACGCTGTGCTAAGGGCGGCTCAGATTATTACAGAGGATGAAGAGGAAGAGGAGGAGGTCTCGTCTGAAATACGAACCAGGCAACAACAGATTAGCAGAGACCGCGAAGGTTTATCGTTAATAACTTTCCTCACATAATTTTTTTTATCCTTATTCGTTCTTTCCTCGTATTTTTTTCCAATAGGAGCGCACGATAAATTGGTGAACGATTATTTTTCGGATGACCCCTTTTCAATGCCGAGATTTTCTGATGTAGGTTCCGTATGAGTCGCCAGTTATTCGCACAGATTCCTATGATAATATCATAGTTGGAAGGGATGTTGATAACCACAAAGGTGAGTGGTTTGTTTCTTTCCATTTGGCCTTCACTAAAACAGACATCAAGGGTTAGCTGGCCTAAAGGCTTGAGGGGTATGTCAGCGATACCTTTTATAGAGGACCCTGAGGGTTGAAGCCTTGAACGTTCCTCATCTGTGAGATAGTTGAAGAACTTTTCAAACATGATCTCGGTGGCCGCCCCTGTGTCGATGTAGGCTTTGCTTGTCTTACTTGTCCCCACCATTGCTTCGACCACAGAGGGTTTGAGCGTAGGCTTCCTTGATGTGGTGGGAAGCAGACACATTGAAGCTCGCAAGCCTCCAAGCGTTGTTTTTTTGCGAGAAACCTCTTGATCGATGTCCACCATGCTTACTTCTTTGCTTTTTCCTTCAGCCATTTTGTCCCTGACCCCGTTCACTAAATGAGCCACTTCTCCGGACTTAAGGCTTCTTCAATCCTTTTCTTGAGTTGAAAAAAATCTTTCGTGTGATGGCCTTTTTCTTCATGGAACTCGCAGTATTGAGTGGAGTTGTCATTCTTCTAACTTTTGGGTAAAGGTCTTGGGGGTCGGAAGTTGTGCTTGATTTCCTCAGTTGCTAGGATTTCTTGAGGGGTTTTGGTTATGGTTGTGAAATTGACGGTTCTTTCTCTACTTGGAGGGTTCCGAGGTTCAGGTGTCCGGGAGTCTGAACCCTTGAACCATTTATCGTACTGGTCGAAATTTCCCCTCTTTCTGTTTGGGCTGCTGCTTCGCTAGCTAGGTGCCCGTTTACTTTGTTCTTTGATATCCACTGCTTCCTATCCTCGTATATGTGCTTTGTCCCTTTCAAGGGCTTCGTAGAGTCTTGGGTAGGCTCTTGTTGAAGTCTCCTTTGAGATATTTAGAGGTGATAGCGTTCGTAAAACCAGCCACCCTCATTTTTTCGTCCTCACCCACGTAGGTGAGACCTTCTTTTTTGTACCTCTCAATGAATTCTTGGAGACTTTCGTCGTCCCTTTGCTTGATTTAGAAAATCACAGTGGCATCGTTGACGTATCTCCTTTGCTGTGAAAAATTGGCCAGAAACCCTTTGCTCAGATCATCGAAGCTTCGAACGCTTTTGGCAAGTAGGTCACTGAACCATATTATGGCGGATCCAACGAGAGTTTGCATGAACATGAGGCAGCACTCATCGTTGGACCATTTTTCGATTCTAGCTGCACCGGTAAAGATCTGGAGGTGATCTTCTAGATCCTCGGTTCCATCATATGTTTTTATGTGAGACGGCGTCTTGATCTTTGTTTGGAAGTCATAGTCGGCAATTTGCTGGGAAAAGCACGATAGGTTGCTAGGCTTATAAGGTTTTGCAAGGTCTTCCTCTGCCCTTGTAGCAAGATTATGACTTGTCGTTCCTTGGTGAGTACTCAACACTTGATTGATGAGCTGAGACCAAGGTAATATGCCATCATTTGAGCCATCTTTTGGGGTATAAGGTTAAAGCCTTGAAGGCTTTCTGGCTGTGCAACACAAGGCATTCCCATGGAGGCATTCATAACAACGCCTCGTGCCAGAGGCAAAGTAGCCAATGCTTGTTCCCATGTGGAGGCAACTGGAGGGGGAACACTTGTTACTGGGGACTGCCATAGCTGTTCAAAGGTGGTTTCATGCCCAACGGGTGCACTTGTCACGGCCGGTTGGGAAGTGAATATGGGGAAGGCCGTTGGGTTAGGCATTCCATAAGAATAAGGGGTAGGGTTGAAAGGTTGATATACCGTGCTAGGACCAGCTTCGTGGCCAGAGGCCAAGGGTTGTGAGTTGTTGAAAGGTGGAGGCAGTGGTCTCGGCAATAGAGACGGTTCAGGCTCGTCATAATCCAACCTTATTCTGACCCCTTTTTCCTGTTCTTGACTTACGTGTTGGTTGAGGAGATAACTCAACCGCAAGAAATTTCTAGCTACTCCTTCTGGGGTTAAATCAATGCGTTCTGGGGCACTTGAAGTGCCAATCTGTGGGATGGAGCTCCAGAGTGTAACATCCGTCAAAAACGGATTTACCAAACCCGCTCCGTTTATCAACCGAACAGTCAGTTAAAATTTTTCGTTGCGAATTAATGCCCAAAATAATTTTAAACGATACGTAATCAATTATTATGCGGGGATATATATTTAGTTTTTGAAAAACTGATAAAAATCGCAAAATAAAAATGATTTGCTTCTGCCGGGTTTCGAACCCGGGTCTATACCGACTCAACAATGACTTATCACCCAGCCAATCAACCGCTCCGCCACTTCGATTTTCTGTTATTAAAAGGAATCAATTAATTCAAATTATAATGTTCGGAAGTCAAAATTCAATCAATTTTCCGCCCAAATAGCAGTCGTCGGAAATCCCGACGACTTCGCCGTTTAATTACGTTTCCGCTCAAATTAACCGAAGACTTAACTCCCACAACGGTTATAACCGACGTCTGAACCCACGACATCAGCCATAACCGCCAGAGAACGGCTGACTTCGAATTGAGACCGAATTCAGACCCCATACATCTCGATACTACCCTATAAATTCACCCACAACTCACCAGAAATCTTTCACTCTCAAATCGCACCCTTTCTCGGCGAAAACTCACTCGCCGGAAATATTTTATACGTCGCCGGAAAACCGAGCCCTTAATCTCTGAGCTTTACTGAACCCCCTAAACTTATACCGAAGTCACCCACACCCTTTGTAAACTTTCTGAAGATTCTCTGCTGCAAGACACTCGTCGCCGGAAGAGCTTGCTGTCGCCGGAGTTCTGCCGGAAAACAGAGGAGAACCAGTCGGTACTTTTCACGCCTAATTCCTTTCCTTTTTACTTTTATCTCGTCTGTAATTGATCATAAAACGCTAAAGAAATCTGAATCAACATTTCGAACCAGTCAGTCGTCACTTCCGGTTAAAACCAGTGAAGAAGATGATGTTTCGGTAATGGTTAAGTATAATTAAAATCAAGTTATTTACCGGGTTAGACACACAGTCCAGCGGTGGACTGTGTGCACTTTGAACGCTAAGGTCTCGAGTTCGAGTATTGTTCCTCACACGCTGCCTTAATAAAAGTTCCTTTTTCCGCAAACTGAACCGGATTGAATTAGGTATATGTTAAGTATATTGATAACCGAGTTTATAACCAAGTGAGACACACAGTCCAGCGGTGGACTGTGTGTACGCTAACCCACAGGTCCCGGGTTCGAGACCTGTGGAGCGCACCGGTTTTCGGGATTTAAATCGTTTTTAAAGAAAAGGCTTTCTGCTTAATTCTAATTAATATATATATATAATTAAAATCAGTTATATAACGGGTTAGACACGTAGCTCAGTTGGTAGAGCTGCGTGCACGCGTACGGGAGGTCTCGGGTTCGAGCCTCACCCAGCGCACAACAATATGCCTTCGAACCGGTCAACAGTCAGTCAAAGTCAACAGTCAAAGTCAACTGTAGCAAAAATCAAATATTTTTTTATTATTTTTATTTAATTATTTTAATTAAAAAATCAATTAAAATACTTAAAAATAACATTTTTAAGGTTAGAAAATAGCCTCAAACTCACAAAAATACACCCAACAATCCTACTAAAATAGATTAATAAAATCCGTTTACTTACCAAACCAAAATGCTATTTATCTAGGTTAATTTCACTCGTGGTTAAAACCATTTCGCGTGCATTCAACCTCATCAACCGAACGCACCCAAGGTGGGTGAATTCTTACAAAATTCCCCTTTTTATTCATGTTTTGGGGTGTATCATGTGTCGCTTAAACTAATTCTCTTATGCAAACTCGTGCTATACCATTATATGATCTAAACTAGAATGTAATTATTGATGGTTGTGATGTATTACATATTGTCAAAGTTGTATGCAAATTATTTAGGCCCATCAGTTCCTCGTGGGAGACGAGTTGAACAACGCGTGCCTTAAAACTCATTCATTAGGCCCATCAGTTCGTAGAACAACGCGTGCCTCAAAACTCATTCATTAGGCCCATCAGTTCGCAAGAACAACGCGTGCCTCAAAACTCATTCATTAGGCCCATCAGTTCGTAAGAACAACGCGTGCCTCAAAACTCATTCATTAGGCCCATCAGTTCGTGGAACAACGCGTGCCTCAAAACTCATTCATTAGGCCCATCAGTTCCTCGTGGGAGACGAGTCGAACAACGCGTGCCTCAAAACAATCCTTTGGTGTATGTGTGTGTAATATTCAATATTGTTTGTTGTGTGAATAAATTTACATCTACATTTACTCATATGTGGTTATGCACATTATTTATAATCAATTGGATAAACTTGTTCAAATGTTTTTCCATAGGATTCACTCGCCAACATTATGTTGATCCAAAAACCTTTTTACACATGATACAGGTGAACAGGTTGAAGCAAGGAAAACATAGGATATGCCTTAGAAGAGAACCAAGAAGCTTAGACTGATAGTTAGAACATGTTGTATCATTTATTGTAAATTTCCATTAAATTGTATTAATGAATATGAAACTTATAATAAATGTCATGAGCTTTGATGATAACCCAATCATGCCCAGGTCACCTTTTCCGCTGCGGGTCGGGGTGTGACACAGAGCGGGAAGGAGTCGGTGTTTGGAAAAACTAGGGGAATGAGATCCCGGAAGAAGTGTCTCCAGGGGTAGAGAGTGGGGTCGTCACAACCGGTGAGGCTGGACTAATGGTGGTCGTTAAAGTACGTGGAACTTGGTTAACTTCCCCCGGAGATCCTTTTTCTGACATGCTGATCTTGAAGAAAAATGGAGCTACACTACTGGTCTTTTGAAAAGAACGAGCGGTGTGGCCCCATGGTGGGCACCAACTTGTTGTTACAACAGATATGAGACCAAGGGTAGTGGACTGTCTGGTTAGGCTAAAAGGCTTCAAGGGTTTCAGTTAGCCTAACTCAGGTCGTGGGGTCCTCCCACGTTTGTAGCACGTGGGGTGGATCACTTGTTTATTAATCGCTTTTGATTCCAGCTCGAAGGGAATTCGAGCAGTAATCAAGTTGTTGACGAAGCAATGTAATTTGAAGTGAAGAAGAGAAGCAAGCAAGGAGCTTGTTCTCGAGAGAGAAGAGAAGATCAAAGAGTTTAGTGTTTACTCAACTGATCTGGGATATCTATGCAAGTGATCAGAGCTGGTTCTTATAGGTGACACATATTCCATAAGAGGAAACTCGTAACCTGTGATCCAAGGCTACAGTGGGGGAATTACCCGTTTAAGGGTTGAAGGCTTGTGACCTGCGGGTAAAAGCATGTTCTCTATGTACATGTCTCCTTTTTCGGCTGTGATGGAGTTGGTCAAGTAATCAGGTGAGTTGATTGGTTACTGTTCACATGCTTTTGGTTGTTCACCTGTGCTCGCGGGTTATGAACCATTTAACCTTTTTACCTTTCAAGCGTTAATGTGTTTTTGTCATTTTATTTGGTCTTGGGCTACCCCCGTCATCAGCCCCCATATCAGAGGTTTTTGGGAAGTAAGCTCAAAGACTTCTGACTTTTGCACATTATTTTATTACTTGAAGGCTTCAAGGCTTGTAGGCTTAAAAGGTTCAGAGCAGTTGAGGATTTTGAATTTTGAACTGTTTGACAAGACAGTTGACGCGACAAGGAGCAGTTTTTGTAGGGAGTGGTGTGACACCCCGACCCGTAGCGGAAAAGGTGACCGGGGCATTATTGGGTTATCATCAAAGCTCATGACATTTATTATACGTTTCATATTCATTAAATACAATTTAATAGGAAATTTACAATAAATACTACAACATGTTCTAACTATCAATCTAAGCTTCTTTGTTCTCTTCTGAGGCATTTCCTATGTTTTCCTTGCTTCAACCTGTTTACCTGTATCATGTGTAAAAGGGTTTTTGGATCAACATAAAGTTGGCGAGTGAATCCTATGGAAAACATTTGAACAAGTTTATTTAAAATGATTATGAAATATGTGCACAACCACTCATGAGTAAAAAAATAGATGTAAACTTATTCAACAATCATTAGATATTAAATAAAGCACACATGAACAATAATGGAACATTTAGAGGCACGCGTTGCTCTACTCGTCTCTCACGAGGAACTGATGGGCCTAATGAATGAATTGCATAAACATGATAATATGAAAGACAAAACTACAAACAATATAAACTCAATGATATACACATGAACAATGATGAATTGGTTTTGAGGCACGCGTTGTTCAACTCGTCTCCCACGAGGAACTGATGGGCTTAATGAATGAATTTCATATAATTTGACAAAATGAAATAAGTAATCACAACAATATAAAAATCTAAGTTTAGATCACGATATGGTATGGCACAAGTTTAAATAAACTAGTTAATTATTTTGTGACACATGACATACCCCAAAACGTGTAATTAAAAGGGGGGAGTTGTAAGATTCACTCACAGTGGGTGCGTTCGGTTGATGATGTTGAATGCACGTGAAGTGGTTTTAACCACGAGTGAAATTAACCTAGAGAAATAGCATTATGGTTCGGTAAGTAAACGGATTTTATTAATCCATTTTAGTAGGATTGTTGGGTGTATTTTTGTGAGTTTAAGGCTATTTTCTAACCTTAAAAATGTTATTTTTAAGTATTTTTAATTGATTTTTAATTAAAATAAATAAATAAAAATAATAAAAAAAGTTAACTTTTTTTTACCGTTGACTTTGACTTTGACTGTAACAGTGACTGTTGATCGGTTCGTATGTATTATTGTGCGCTGAGTGAGGCTCGAACCCGAGACCTCCCGTACGCGTGCACGCAGCTCTACCAACTGAGCTACGTGTCTAACCCGAAATATTTCTGTTTTTAATTATATTTATATATTAATTAGATTAAACCGAAAATCATTTTATTTTTAAAAACGATTTAATTGATTCGGACCGGTGCGCTCCACAGGTCTCGAACCCGGGACCTGTGGGTTGCGTTAACACACATAATCCAATTTTTATTATACTTAAATACAAACTAAGTGTTTTTATTTCTGACTTATTTAAAAAGGTAGATAATTGTCCGGGTCGATGCAGAAGACCGGACTCGAACTCGCGCGCTGTGATTAAACATACACACAGTCCACCACTGGACTGTGTGTCTAACTTGGTTATTATTCCGATTATTAATAAACTTAACATATAACAGTGGTGACTCCGGTTCGATTAACAAAAAAAAGGCATTTTATTAAGGCAGCGTGTGTGGAACAAGATTCGAACTCGAGACCTTTGTGTGTTTAATGTGCACACAGTCCACCGCTGGACTGTGTGTCTAACCCGAGTAATAACTTGATTTTAATTATACTTATATATTTACTGAACTTCATCTTCTTCGTCAGTTTTAACCAGCATCGGAAATCCGACTGGTTCAAAGTTTTAATCGGTTTCTTTAGTGTCTGATGATTAAATACAAGAGATATTAAATAAAAAGAATGAAGAAATTAGGCGTGAGGTTATACCGACTGGATTCCTCTGTTTCTCCGGCGTAACTCCGGCGACAGCAATCACTTCCGGCGACGAGTGTCTTGCAGCAGAGAGTCTTCGGAAAGCTTACAAAGTATGTGGGTGACTTCGGTATAAGTTCAGAGGGTTTAGTAAGGCTTAGAAGTTAAGGACTCGGTTTTCTGGCGATGAGCAGAAGAATTCCGGCGAGTGAGTTTTCGCCGAGAAAGGGTGCGGTTTTGAGCGAAAATGTTTGCAGAGGTTCGAGGGGGTATTTATAAGGCAAATCGTCGATGAATCTGGTCCGATTTTCGACTTGATTCGTCGGTTAGAAAAACTCCGGCGGTTATAATTTGTGTCGCGGACTCAGATGTCGGTTATAACCGATGTGTAGTTAAAGTTTACGTTATAACGGAAAGAATCGTTAAGTTTCGCGAGATTGCTGGGATTTCCGACGACTGCAACTTTGGGCGCCGGTTTTGAATTCCGAAAGACACGTTATCAATTAAATGCTCCCAACATTTAACAAAGAACATCAGTGGCGCAGTGGTTTAAGTGTTGAGTGTTAAGTCTGTTGTTGAACCGTGACTGACCCGGGTTCGAAACCCGGCAGGAACAGAACATTTTTATTTTCTTATTTTTGACAGTTTTTCAAAAACAAATTATAAATTCACATATAATAATTGATTATGTATCGTTTAAAATTATTTTAGGCATTTAATTCGCAACGAAATTTTTAACTGACTGTTCGGTTAATAAACAGAGCGGGTTTGGTAAAATCCGTTTTTGACGGATGTTACAGTATCCCCTGTTTTTAGAAATTTCGTCCCGAAATTTAAATAGTGATATATTTGACTAAAAGAACGATGGTGTTTAGTTTTGACAGTTACATACTTAGAAAAAGTAAGAGTTTTTAATTTTTTTGTTTGAGGCGGTAGCTTCCCCTGTAAGGGTTAGGTACCCTATTACAGGAATCGCTTTTTGTTGCCTACTGTAAAAGTATTGATAAGCAGAATTGTTTCGCTAACTATGATATCATGCATAAGAGTTTGGATATGTTTAGAAGGGTATGGTTATATCCTAAGGCAAAACTTCTAATACTATAGCCTACATGGAACATAAATAAAACACAACAGCTAATATTTGAACATAAATAAACACAACAGCTAACATTTGAATCCATATTCTGATAGCATATATGTTTGGATGGTGACAGTTCCTCTCTCGTTTGTTATGATGGAGAGGTTAGTTTATGTAGAAATGGAACACAATCAAATCTCTTTAAATAGCAAGATGATATAAATGTAACACAAATTTCAATCACAGGGCAATACTAAATCCTACATGGGACATCTCATAACCGCCTGATAATGCCTCTGATCCTTTGGCAAGAATACTTATATATGGGAAGTACCAGCGGCGTATCCACCATATTCTTGCCAAATTTTCATTGGTTTTATCCACAAGTTATGATTAGTTACCAAGAAACTACTAAATCCTACATAGAACTTCTTATAACCGTCTGACAATGCCTCTGATCCTTTGACAAGAATACTTATATATAGGAAGTACCAGCGGCGTATCCACCATATTCTTGTCAAATTTTCATTGGTTTTATCAGTGAATTATGATTAGTCCTATATGACTCTACAACCAATACAACAAACATAAAATACTGAAATGAAAAATGTCTGTGCGATCAAGGCTCAATCAAACGGAGCCGATCGTATTGCATGTACTGAAAATGAAAGTGTCTGTGCGATCAAGGCACAATCAAGCGGAGCCGATCGTATTGCATGTACTGAAAATAATAAACTTAATCTACACAAACAGCCTATGCATGGAACCTCTCATAACCGCCTGATAATGCCTCCGATCATTTGACAAGAATACTTATATATAGGAAGTACCAACGGCGTATCCACCATATTCTTGTCAAATTTTCATTGACTTCATCCGCAAGTTATGATTAGTTCTACGCGACTCTACAACAACCACAACAACCACAAGATACTGATAATGAAAATGTCTGTGCGATCAAGGCTCAATCAAACGGAGCCGATCGTATTGCATGTACTGAAAATGAAAATGTCTGTGCGCTCAAGGCACAATCAAACGGAGCCAAGCGTATTGCATGTACTGAAAATGAAAATGTCTGTGCGCTCAAGGCTCAATCAAACGGAGCCGAACGTATTGCATGTACTGAAAATGAATAACTTAATCTAAACAACAATCACACAAACAGCCTATGCATGGAACCTCTTATAACCGCCTGATAATACCTCCGATCATTTGACAAGAATACTTATATATAGGAAGTACCAGCGGCGTATCCACCATATTCTTGTCAAATTCTCATTGACTTTATCCGCAAGTTATGGTTAGTCCTATGCGACTCTACTACAAACACAACAACCACCAGAATACTGATAATGAAAATGCCTGTGCGATCAAGGCTCAATCAAACGGAGCCGATCGTATTGCATGTAATGAAAATGTAAAATGAACTGTGCGATCAAGGCTCAATCAAACGGAGCCGATCGTATGCGGGCACGCCAGGTTCAACCGCATAATAAAATGGGGAACAGGCTCAACGCTCATAAATGGGGAGCAGGCGGCCTCGGCAATTGCATATACTGAAAATAATAAACAATAATTACTCGAACAGTCTACACATGGAACCTCTCATAACCGCCAGATAATGCTTCTGATCCTTTGACAAGAATACTTATATATAGGAAGTACCAACGGCGTATCCACCGTATTCTCGTCAAAGTTTCATTGGCTTTATCCTTAAGTTATGTTTGGTTCTATGTGGTAAAGAAAACATAAAACTAAACGATAGGAGTTGAATCTGGATTTTCGGTGAAGAGGACTAGTTGGGTATCTTCGTTTGGGTCGTCATTATCTTCGACAGGATTGGCGTTGATGTTGAAGACTCTTCCTCTTGTTGTTGGCTAGCGGTTGGGTTTCCTTGGTTTACTTGGTTAACTGGGTTTGATTGGGCTTGAGTGTTGATGACGTTAACCAATTGAGGGCATGTGTTTCTAAAGTGGGTAGGGTCGCCACAATTGAAACAAGCTCGAGCATATGGGAACACGGGGTAATGGGGTTGCTGATAGGTTTGGTTCATGGTTTGAGTAGGGGAAGAGGTTTGGTTTTTGAAAGGTGCGACAAACCTTGCTCAAATGACCATAGCGTCCACAAGTTGCACATAGTCGACAAGGTAAAGTAAGGGGATGGTGATAAAAACAGTTGTTGCATTGAGGGTAAGGTCCAAGATATGGTTTCTTATTTGGGTAGGTTGAGTTGGGTGCCACTTGGGTGATTGGGATAGCTTGGATGGGTATGGCTTGTGAAATTGGTTGATTACGTTGGATAGCAGCGAAAAGTTGCCCGTTTCTTTTTCTCTTAGGATTGGGTTGAGAAGGGGATTCGGTTTGGGTGGAGTCGGAGGTTTCAGTCGATTCTTTATCCTTCTTCTTCTCCTCCTTGAAGTCTTTGTTTTGGGTTCGGTTCTCGGTAAGCTCTGTTGCTAGCTCCATTGCTGCTTCCAAAGTTGCAGGCTTGGTACTTATTACAGGGTCTTGAATCTTTGACGGAAGACCACGAATGTAGTGCTCGATCAAACGGGAGAGGGGAGCGAACATGTTGAGAACCATTTGATGTAACTCGAGGAATCTTTTGTTGTATGTGGTGTGGTCTCCTTCCTTTTGCTTCAACGAATAAAATTCATCTTCTAATTTTCTTGATTTCACTCCTTGGGCAAAATCGTCTGGTCATGATTTCCTTCAACTCGTTCCAAGTTAAGGTCATAGCATCTTCCACACCTCGTTTGGCCTTCTCTGTATTCCACCAAGTAAGTGCTATCCCATATAAACGACCGATAGCATATCGCACTTTGCGATCGTCAGGGCAATCGCAATTTAGAAAGGTGTTCTCCATTTCTTCAAACCAATGGAGGAGAGCGGTGACGCCTTCAGTCCCTTTGTATTTTGGAGGGTCGCATGATTTGAAAAACTTGTAGGTGCATTTAGTGGTATTTGAGGGAGAGTTGATAATGTTTTGGTTTTCTTGATTGACAGGATTAGCGGTGAGTGCTTGTTGTACTTGGATTACAATGTTGGGTATTACGGCAGCCATTTGTTGAGCGATTTGGGATCATGGGTCGCATTAGGAATGAACATTCATAAAGTAATTATAGAAAAATAAATCTACTACATCCATAGGATGTCTTGGGCTTTGGTCGCCATTAGGCCCTACATGCCGCCATACTTTACTTGTGTAATCATGTGGGCCCCCATGAATACCGGTTTTTCATATGGTTCGCACGGGTTTGCCTGGTTGCGTACACTAAAACCCGGAGAAAATCGAGAAATATGTATACAACGTGTGATATTCGGAATGTGTCCAGGTGTAGACACGGTGACACCTCAAAGTGGGTTAGTTCGAACGACGTTTGGTGTGGCATGCTTTGGCCTAATAGGTACTTCGTACTCTCATCGTTGGTCCCAGGTAGGCAAACTGGTCCGTTATATTGGATTTATACGAATGCCAACCTAGACAGGACGTTCCGACTACCGGTACTTGTACCCTTCCAGTTACTACATGCCTGTCGCAGAACTTACTTTGATGAGATTTGAAAATTGCAACAAAATCCTTGAATAATGAGAGTATGAAAATGAATTGAATATATGAACATTGATATATGTATAATGAATATGTATATAAGCATGTATGTTTGACTGTAAATATAAACAAATATGAAACAAATAAATATCACAAGTTTGTATGTAACCACCTAATCAATTAAAATTTAGGCAGACTATAGTATAGGCTCTAAGGGTCTAATAACCTATCCTATATCCCTATAGTCATGGCTCTGATACCAATCTGTCACACCCCGACCCGCAGCGGAAAAGGTGACCGGGGCATGATTGGGTTATCATCAAAGCTCATGACATTTATTATACGTTTCATATTCATTAAATACAATTTAATAGGAAATTTACAATAAATACTACAACATGTTCTAACTATCAATCTAAGCTTCTTTGTTCTCTTCTAAGGCATTTCCTATGTTTTCCTTGCTTCAACCTGTTCACCTGTATCATGTGTAAAAGGGTTTTTGGATTAACATAAAGTTGGCGAGTGAATCCTATGGAAAACATTTGAACAAGTTTATTTAAAATGATTATGAAATATGTGCACAACCACTCATGAGTAAAAAAATAGATGTAAACTTATTCAACAATCATTAGATATTAAATAAAGCACACATGAACAATAATGGAACATTTAGAGGCACGCGTTGCTCTACTCGTCTCTCACGAGGAACTGATGGGCCTAATGAATGAATTGCATAAACATGATAATATGAAAGACAAAACTACAAACAATATAAACTCAATGATATACACATGAACAATGATGAATTGGTTTTGAGGCACGCGTTGTTCAACTCGTCTCCCACGAGGAACTGATGGGCTTAATGAATGAATTTCATATAATTTGACAAAATGAAATAAGTAATCACAACAATATAAACAATCTAAGTTTAGATCACGGTATGGTATGGCACAAGTTTAAATAAACTAGTTAATTATTTTGTGACACATGACACACCCCAAAACGTGTAATTAAAAGGGGGGAGTTGTAAGATTCACTCACAGTGGGTGCGTTCGGTTGATGATGTTGAATGCACGTGAAGTGGTTTTAACCACGAGTGAAATTAACCTAGAGAAATAGCATTATGGTTCGGTAAGTAAACGGATTTTATTAATCCATTTTAGTAGGATTGTTGGGTGTATTTTTGTGAGTTTAAGGCTATTTTCTAACCTTAAAAATGTTATTTTTAAGTATTTTTAATTGATTTTTAATTAAAATAAATAAATAAAAATAATAAAAAAAAGTTAACTTTTTTTGACCGTTGACTTTGACTTTGACTGTAACAGTGACTGTTGACCGGTTCGTATGTATTATTGTGCGCTGAGTGAGGCTCGAACCCGAGACCTCCCGTACGCGTGCACGCAGCTCTACCAACTGAGCTACGTGTCTAACCCGAAATATTTCTGTTTTTAATTATATTTATATATTAATTAGATTAAACCGAAAATCATTTTATTTTTAAAAACGATTTAATTGATTCGGACCGGTGCGCTCCACAGGTCTCGAACCCGGGACCTGTGGGTTGCGTTAACACACAGTCCACCGCTGGACTGTGTGTTTAACATGTTATATAATCCAATTTTATTATACTTAAATACAAACTAAGTGTTTTTATTTCTGACATATTTAAAAAGGTAGATAATTGTCCGGGTCGATGCAGAAGACCGGACTCGAACTCGCGCGCTGTGATTAAACATACACACAGTCCACCACTGGACTGTGTGTCTAACTTGGTTATTATTCCGATTATTAATAAACTTAACATATAACAGTGGTGACTCCGGTTCGGTTAACAAAAAAAAGGCATTTTATTAAGGCAGCGTGTGTGGAACAAGATTCGAACTCGAGACCTTTGTGTGTTTAATGTGCACACAGTCCACCGCTGGACTGTGTGTCTAACCCGAGTAATAACTTGATTTTAATTATACTTATATGTTTACTGAACTTCATCTTCTTCGTCAGTTTTAACCAGCATCGGAAATCCGACTGGTTCAAAGTTTTAATCGGTTTCTTTAGTGTCTGATGATTAAATACAAGTGATATTAAATAAAAAGAATGAAGAAATTAGGCGTGAGGTATACCGACTGGATTCCTCTGTTTCTCCGGCGTAACTCCGGCGACAGCAATCACTTCCGGCGACGAGTGTCTTGCAGCAGAGAGTCTTCGGAAAGCTTACAAAGTATGTGGGTGACTTCGGTATAAGTTCAGAGGGTTTAGTAAGGCTTAGAAGTTAAGGACTCGGTTTTCCGGCGATGAGCAGAAGAATTCCGGCGAGTGAGTTTTCGCCGAGAAAGGGTGCGGTTTTGAGCGAAAATGTTTGCAGAGGTTCGAGGGGGTATTTATAAGGCAAATCGTCGATGAATCTGGTCCGATTTTTGACTTGATTCGTCGGTTAGAAAAACTCCGGCGGTTATAATTTGTGTCGCGGACTCAGACGTCGGTTATAACCGATGTGTAGTTAAAGTTTACGTTATAACGGAAAGAATCGTTAAGTTTCGCGAGATTGCCGGGATTTCCGACGACTGCAACTTTGGGCGCCGGTTTTGAATTCGGAAAGACACGTTATCAATTAATGCTCCCAACATTTAACAAAGAACATCAATGGCGCAGTGGTTTAAGTGTTGAGTGTTAAGTCTGTTGTTGAACCGTGACTGGCCCGGGTTCGAAACCCGGCAGGAACAAAACGTTTTTATTTTCTTATTTTTGACAGTTTTTCAAAAACAAATTATATATTCCCATATAATAATTGATTATGTATCGTTTAAAATTATTTTAGGCATTTAATTCGCAACGAAATTTTTAACTGACTGTTCGGTTAATAAACGGAGCGGGTTTGGTAAAATCCGTTTTTGACGGAAGTTACAAGTGGTTCCCGATTAACTGTTGTGCTAATATTGCTCCCCTTACTCTTTTTATTTATTCATTTTTCTCATTTTAGATAGGCATCAAAATCTTTTTTCATTCCAGTCTCCTTCCCTATCTTCTTCCTACCATGTTAGTTCTTACTTTGTTTTTTATTTTCTTCGAAAATTATGGGTGCTCGTAAGGACTTGGCCGTGAGTTTTTCTTGGTTAACTCAAGAGGAAGTTGAGTCATTTTGTCTTGAATGGGGTATAGGTTTAAAGTTTAATCCAACTACTCCGGCGATGCATGTTTCAATCGATCGGTGCCCGGCCGGTTCGATTGCTCTATATTGTCGTCATTTCGAGTTTTCCAATCTTCGCCATCCTTTTCGACATTTGTATTGAATGTTTTAGAGTATTGGTGTGTTTCTTTTGGCCAAATTTGTTGCGCAAGGTTTGGCTAGGGTTTTACATTTTGAGGTTTTGTGTCGAGCGTGTGGTTATGATCCAACTTTATTGTCGTTTTGTCGCTTCTTTCGCTTGTCGAAAAATGGTGATTGGTCTACGAGGCGTCTAAGGCCGATACTTGCTTGGTTTCTTCTATGGTCACAACTCTTTGTTCATGGAAAGATCGGTTTTTCTGGGTTTCGGATGAGATTGTTTCCTTCAAAATGGTTTGGAGCCTTTGTGCTTATTTGAACAATTTCTAGGTTTTGAAACCCTTAAGGTTTCTTATGTTGGTTAGCCTTGATGGCTATTGAAACAATGGTTAGTTATTATGGCCTTTATTAATATTTTGTGTTGATAATTTCGTTTGTGTATTGATGATGATTATCTTGTTTGTTTGAGGCATCCATTTATCTAATTTCCTTAAGAAGTTCTAGTGTTGCAGTCACTTTAGCTTCAAGGCTTCATTAGGTAAATGGCACATGTCTTCTATCCTTTATACCATTACTTGGTGTGTTTGTGTTTCGTAAACTTTTTAAAGTTTAAGGAACGATTGATGTGGGTTGTTCAAACCCGTCTATGAGACAAGTTTATTTAAAAAAATCATGGAGTTGTGTTGATTAAGGAACTCACCCCTTATATAGGTTCATTTAAATCTTGAACCTATTGAGCGATGTGGCCTAGGAGCTCATCCCCTTACATGGCCCTTGCCATGGAGTTTTTTGCAAGGTTCTCAACCTGATTATATGATAGTTAAGACAAGTTATGATAAAAGCTTCATCCTTCATTCAAGAGGTTTTTCGTTTACAAAAGGGGAGATTATACAACTCTTGAAATACATTCTAATTTTTTTGTCTAGACATGGAACCTTTTAAGGGTTTGGCCGTTCCAGTGCCTGGGAAGCTTCTTGCCTTCTACGCCGGCCAACTTGTAGGATCCTCCTTTATGGGCCTCAAGGATTGTGTATGGCCCTTCCCATTTCGGGCCAAGTTTTCCCTGGTTTTCTTTTTTGATGGCCTCGTTGTTTCGAAGCACGAGATCCCCTGGCTTGAAGCGTTCGTGTTTTACCCTTGCATTGTAATAGGCTTCCATTTTTTGCTTATATTTGGCTTCCTGAATGGGGGCCTGATCACGAATTTCTTCAAGGAGTTGTAAGTTCAACATGGTCTCTTTGTTGTTTGTGTTGAGGTCCATGTTGAGCGTTCTTTGTGTCACAACTCCGACCTCCACTGGAATAACAGTTTCTGAGCCAAATACTAAGCTGTATGGTGTTCTTTTATGTCTTGTTTTTTCTGTTGTTCTTATCGCCCACAGAACGTTTTGGATTTCTTTGAGCCAATTGTTTTCATGTTTTCCTAACCGGGTCTTGATACCTTCTACTATACTGCGATTTGTTCTTTCGACTTGACCATTGGATTGTGGGTATGCAACTGAGCTGAAAACTTGGGTTATTCTGAATTCCATGCACCATGTGCTGAAAGGCTTCTCAGCAAATTGTTTTCCGTTGTCTGTGACCAATACGCCTGGTAACCCAAAGCGACAAATGATTCTTTCCCACACGAAGTCGATGACTTGTTTGCCCGAGATCTTTGCAAGTGGCTTGACTTCAGGCCACTTGGTAAAGTAGTCCACAGCCACCAATAGGAATTTTAGTCCACCCTTGGCCGGTGGGAATGGACTGACAATATCCATTCCCCACTTGTGGAAGGACCAGGCTGAGGAAATAGGAACAAGATCGTGCTTGGGGCTTTTGGGAACCGGGGCATGTATTTGAGAAGCTTCACACTTCTTCAGTTGTTCGGTTACGTCTCGATGCATAGTGGGCCAGAAGTATCCGAGATTCATTAATTTTGCAACCACTGATCTTGGTCCAAAATGAGCTTCACATATTCCCTCGTGAACCTCTTTGACTAGATATTGGCTTTGTTCAGGACCAACACATCTCAGCAACGGTGCAAGGTATCCTTTCTTGAAAAGGGTTTCCCTTGCAACACATATTGTCTAGATTTTATTCGAACCCTTTCGGCCTCTATCGGATCAATGGGTAATTCACCATTTTTGAGAAAATTTTCAATAGGAGTCATCCAATTAGGGCCTTCTTCAGTGATTACGTCTTGAACCTCCAATTCTTGAATGGAGGGAGTTTTCAACACTTCAACCAACACTTTCTTGGTAAGGTGAGCAAACGTAAGAGATGCAAGTTTGCTCAAAGCATCGGCTCTCTTGTTTTGGGATCTGGGGACTTGCTTGATGGTACATGCTTGAAATGTGTTCATCAATTCTTTTAATTTCTCCTGATACTTCTTCATATTGGGCTCTTTTGCTACATAGCTATCATTGACTTGACTTGAAACAAGCAACGAGTCTGTGAAGACTTGAAGCTTTGAACCTTCATTTCTTTGGCTATCTTTAGACCAGCAATTAGTGCCTCGTATTCAGCTTTGTTGTTAGTGGTTTGAAATTCTAGTCGAAGAACGTATGTAAACTCTAACCCTTCAGGGTTGATTAAAATGAGCCCAGCCACTGACCCTTCAATGCTGGAAGCCCCATCCGTAAAAAGCTTCCAGGCTTCAGGGTCAGGAGGTTCAGTGGCTGTTACATTAACTTCAGTGGTGTCTTGCTTTGGAATTTCAACGATAAAATCTGCCAGGACTTGGGCTTTGATAGCTTTTCTGGGGACATAGGTGATGTTATGTTCACCTAGTTCCACAGCCCATTTTGCTAACCGTCCTGAATATTCTAGTTTTTCAAGCACACTTTTGATGGGTTGGTCAGTGACCACTTGCATTGGGTGTGCTTGAAAGTACCTTCGAAGCCTTCTAGCCATTTGGACTAGGGCTAAAGCAAGTTTTTCCAAAAGAGGATATTTGATCTCAGCCAGTTTTAACGTTTTACTGAAGAAATAAACGGGTACCTGAACTTTGTCTCGTTCGATAGTTAAGACCGCGCTTATGGCTTTATCAGCAGCTGAGAGGTAAACAGAGATCGTTTCTCCCGTTTCTGGAGCTGCTATGACCGGGAGTGAAGCTAAGTGTTGCTTCATCTGGTTAAAAGCTTCTTCTGCCTCTTCCGTCCATCTGAAATCTTTTTTGTTTGCACACCCTTTGAGTGTCTTGAAAAAAGGGAGAGACTTCTCAGCGAGCTTGGAGGTAAAATGCTTCAAGGCTGCAAGCCTTCCGTTTAGACTCTCAAATTCTTTTTTGCTTTGTGGGGATTTGGTTTCCAGAACAGCTCTGACCTTGTTTGTATTGGCTTTTATACTTTGTTTCCCCACAATATGCCCCAGAAATTTGCCTTCTTCAAATCCGAGTGAACATTTTACCGGGTTGAGCTTCATGTTGATTTTCCTCAGGTTTTGGAAGGTCTCTTTAATGTCGTCAAGCATTTGATACTCGGTTTTGCTTTTTATTACTAAATCATCGACGTAAGCTTCCATGTTTTTTCCAATTTGCCTAGCAAATGCTTTGTCAATTAGGCGTTGGTAAGTCGCACCGGCGTTTTTTAGACCAAAAGGCATTTTTTTATAGCAAAAAATACCCTTGTCCGTGTGAAACGATGTTTTTTCTTCATCTTCTTCTTTCATGAGAATTTGGTGATAACCTTTGTAAGCATCAAGGAAACACTTAAAAGGATAACCGGTAAGAGAGTAAACTTTGAGGTCAATTTTTGGAAAGGGATAAAAATCCTTTGGGCATGCTTTATTCAAGTCTTTAAATTCAATACACATCCTCCAAGACTTGTCGGGTTTTCGAACCATAACAGGGTTGGCAATCCACGATTGTATTTCACTTCTCGAAGGATTCCGACGAGAACAAGCTTTTCAACTTCTTGGCATGCTGCCATGCTTCGTTCAGGAGCTAGGCTCCGATTTTTTTGGACCACAGGCTTGACATCTGGTGGTATTCTTAACTCATGTTAAACAATGCTTCGACGGATACCCGTCATGTCTTCCGGGGACCAAGCAAAGACATCGCTATAGTGTACGAGCAGCTTCTCAAGGTATGAGAGAGTTTCTTGGGATAAGTTTATGTTAACCCTTATCCTTTGATCAGGGTACTTGGGGTTTATGATCAATCCTTCATTGTCTTCATTTTTTGAACCTTCCCCTTCGACCATGTAAGCTTCTTGGGTCGGTTGGAGGGTTACAATTCCTCTTTCAGTGGGAAACTTGATAGTGCCTTGGCCAACCGAGATAGCCATACCGAATGCACATTGTCCTGGCCTTCCTATGATAACATCATAGTTGGAAGGGATGTTGATAACCACAAAGGTGAGTGGTCTGGTTCTTTCCATTTGGCCTTCACTAAAACAGACATCAAGGGTAAGCTGGCCTAAAAGCTTGAGGGGTATGTCAGCGATACCTTTTATAGAGGACCCTGAGGGTTGAAGTCTTGAACGTTCCTCATCTGTGAGATAGTTGAAGAACTTTTCAAGCATGATCTCGGTGGCCGCCCCTGTGTCGATGTAGGCTTTACTTGTCTTACTTTTCCCCACCATTGGTTCGACCACCAGAGGGTTTGAGCGTAGGCTTCCTTGAGGTGGTGGGAAGCAGACACATTGAAGCTCCCAAGCCTCCAAGCGTTGTTTTTTTGCAAGAAACCTCTTGATCGATGTTCACCATGCTTACTTCTTTGCTTTTTCCTTCAGCCATTTTGTCCGTGACCGCTTTCACTAAATGAGCCAATTCTCCGGACTTAACGGCATCTTCAATCCTTTTTTTGATTTGAAAACAATCATTCGTGTGATGGCCTTTTTCTTCGTGGAACTCGCAGTATTGAGTGGAGTTTTCATTCTTCTTACATTTGGGTAAAGGTCTTGGGGGTCGGAAGCTGTGCTTGATTTCCTCAGTTGCTAGGATTTCTTGAGGGGTTTTGGTTTGGGTTGTGAAATTGACGGTTCTTTCTCTGCTTGGAGGGTTCCGAGGTTCAGGTTTCCGGGAGTCTGGACCCTTAAACCGTTTATCGTAATGGCCGAAATTTCCCCTCTTTCTGCTTGGGCTGCTGCTTCGCTAGCTAGGTGCCCGTTTACTTTGTTCTTTGATATCCAGTGCTTCCTCTCCTCGTATATGTGCTTCGGCCCTTTCAAGGGCTTCTTCAAGAGTCTTGGGTATGCTCTTGTTGAAGTCTCTTATGAGATATTTGGAGGTGATGGCGTTCATAAAAGCAGCCACCCTCATTTTTGTATGCACCAACGTATGTGAGACCTTCTTTTTTGTACCTCTCAATGAATTCTCGGAGACTTTCGTCGTCCCTTTGCTTGATTTGGAAAATCACAGTGACATCCTTGACGTATCTCCTTTGCTGTGAAAAATTGGCCAGAAACCCTTTGCTCAGATCATCGAAGCTTCGAACGCTTTTGGCGAGTAGGTCACTGAACCATATTCTGGCGGATCCAACGAGAGTTTGCATGAACATGAGGCAGCACTCAGCGTTGGACCATTTTTCGATTCTAGCTGCACCGGTAAAGATCTGGAGGTGATCTTCTGGATCCTCGGTTCCGTCATATGTTTTTTATGTGAGACGGCATCTTGATCTTTGTTTGGAAGTCATAGTCGGCGATTTGCTGGGAAAAGCACGATAGGTTGCTGGGCTTGTATGGTTTTGCAAGGTCTTCCTCTGCCCTTGTAGCAAGATTATGACTTGTCGTTCCTTGGTGAGTACTCAACACTTGATTGATGAGCCGAGACCAACGGAAATATGGCATCATTTGAGCCATCATTTGGGGCATAATGCTAAAGCCTTGAAGGCTTTCTGGCTTTGCAGCACAAGGCATTCCCATGGAGGCATTCATAACAGCGCCTCGTGCCAGAGACAAAGTAGCCAATGCTTGCTCCCATGTGGAGACAACTGGAGGGGGAACAATTGTTACTGGGGACTGCCATAGCTGTTCAAAGGTGGTTTCATGCCCAATGGGTGCACTTGTCACGGCCGGTTGGGAGGTGAATATGGGGAAGGCCGTTGGGTTAGGCCTTCCATAAGAATAAGGGGTAGGGTTGAAAGGTTGATATACCGTGCTAGGACCAGCTTCGTGGCAAGAGGCCAAGGGTTGTGAGTTGTTGAAAGGTGGAGGCGGTGGTCCCGGCGAAAGAGACGGTTCAGGCTCGTCATAGTCCAACCTTATTCTGACTCCTTTTTCCCTTTCTTGACTTACGTGTTGGTTGAGGAGAGACCTCAACCGCAAGAAATTTCTAGCAACTCCTTCTGGGGTTAAATCAACGCGTTCTGGGGCACTTGAAGTGTCAATCTGTAGGGAAGGAGCTCCAGAGCGGGAAGAAGTCGGTGTTTGGAAAAACTCGGGGAATGAGATCCCGGCTGAAGTGTCTCCAGGGGTGGAGAGTGGGGTCGTCACAACCAGTGAGGCTGGACTAACGGTGGTCGTTAAAGTACGTGGTACTTGGTTAACTTCTTCCAGAGATCCGTTTTCTGACATGCTGATCTTGTAGAAAAATGGAGCTACACTACTGGTCTTTTGAAACGAATGAGCGGCATGGCCCCTTGGTGGGTGCCAACTTGTTGTTACAACAGATATGAGACCAACGGTAGTGGACTGTCTGGTTAGGCTAAAAGGCTTCAAGGGTTTCAGTTAGCCTAACGCAGGTCGTGGGGTCCTCCCACGTTTGTAGCACGTGGGGTGGATTAGTTGTTTATTGATCGCTTTTGATTCCAGCCCGAAGGGAATTCGAGCAGTAATCAAGTTGTTGGCGAAGCAATGTAAATTGAAGTGAAGTAGAGAAGCAAGCAAGGAGCTTGTTCTCGAGAGAGAAGAGAAGATCAAAGAGTATAGTGTTTACTCAACTGATCTGGGATATCTATGCAAGTGATCAGAGCTGGTTCTTATAGGTGAGATATATTCCATAAGAGAAAACTCGTAACCTGTGATCCGAGGCTATAGTGGGGGAATTACCTGTTTAAGGGTTGAAGGCTTGTGACATGCGGGTAAAAACATGTTCTCTGTGCACATGTCTCCTTTTTCGGCTGTGAGGGAGTTGGTCAAGTAATCAGGTGAGTTGACTGGTTACTGTTCACATGCTTTTTGCGGTTCACCTGTGCTCGCGGAGTATGAACCCTTTAACCTTTTTACCTTTCAAGTGTTAAGGTGTTTTAGTCATTTTATTTGGTCTTGTCCTACACCCGTCATCACTACCAATTTATCACGAGCACAAAAGGTACAACAATATATTATTTTAGGACACTACCCATGCTTTCTTCTCATTTTTTTTCAAGCAATAGGCTGAACACTCCTTGGGAAACACCATACTTTTCAATCTACTTTGCCATAGAAGTTTTCAATCGACTATGACACACTCTCTGTATAAAACTTCACTCACATACAAAGACCCATGC
The DNA here is from genome assembly GCA_947069175.1 of Scalesia atractyloides. Taxonomy (NCBI): domain Eukaryota; kingdom Viridiplantae; phylum Streptophyta; class Magnoliopsida; order Asterales; family Asteraceae; genus Scalesia; species Scalesia atractyloides. The sequence goes on from CAMTDV010000014.1 coordinate 51,479,122, forward strand.
TTTTTTTATGATAAAAATTAGTAGCTCTTCACTTCGTTTGGGTTATCAATAGATAGCAAATGCTGGTTCAATTCACACACATAAAAAGTATTGTTTACCCCTACAAACACACATATAATTCGGCCTTTTAAAGCCTAAATCAGCAGCCTTGGGACATCCTCTTTCTTGGCTCTCATTCAGTCCCAAAACACACTACCAAGCAGCCCAAAACACCCCTATAATTCACAGTTTTGGCAGCCATTCTGTTCCAACTTTACGGGTCTTTTGTGGCCTCAAAACGGGTCATGTTTAGTGCCAAAACCGGGTTCTTTTCAAGCTTAATTCATCTTTCACTAGCTGGATTAATCCTTGCTCTCTATTCCTTTCTCGGATTTATTCAAATCGATACCAAGATTCACAAAGTTCACAGGGATTACCAACTCAAGGTTTTGTCACACTCTTTCATAATCTCGCTTACACCTACAAGTCTCTTGCAATCATTCTCTTGATTCAGTTTAGGTCGGGATCACCACACTCATCATCAAGATTCCTAATTTCAAGACTTTAAGCCTTCAAGATTTTCAAATCTCAAACTCACGCTATTCTTTTCTTTGAATTTTGTAAGTAAACCCTCAATGTTATTCTTTTATTGTCTATTAGTTTGATCATGATCTAAGCTCACCCATGTAGTTTCTTTACAAAATGAATTCCATGAAACTTATCAGGTCTAATAGAACATGTGTTTATATATATATATATATATATATATATATATATATATATATATATATATATATATATATATATATATATAAGGTAAGGTTCATGCGAGAACCACCTTTATTGGGAGAACCGCGAGAACACCTTTATTGCAAAATAAAATCTTAAAAAATCAGAAAAGCACTCAAAAATTTTTTTTTAATAAAAATCGTTTTATTTCGTTACAAAAAAAAAAATTCAAGTAACAGTTATCCATGCACATGTGCATATGTATCATAACTTCGACAAATTCAGTAATACGTTATCACTAGTAGACAATTGCACTTTAATTTACAATACCATTCATAATACACTCAATTTTACATTAAATGCATATGTGCATCATTATGTATAACAATTATATACCGTGTTTTTGTACAAAAAGTTTGTGATTTTGAATGATGAAGTAGGCTCATATATATGTTTTTTGGTTAGTTATATCTAGTGGTTGATGAGTTCATTATAGTTGTCACTTTATGATGTAATATGTTGATTGAATGGTATAAACGGTGTTGATATACATGTAATAAAGTGAAAATATTGATATTGGTATTGTATTATAAATGGTAGGAGGTAATGATATTGTATTATGGATGGTAGGAGGTAATGAAAGTGTATTATGGATGGTATGATAGATGAAAGAGAAAGTGTATTCAAAGTAGTGTACCAAAACACTTATGCACATGTGCATTTCTTATATTGGTAACGTAAAAAGTAGTGTATTACACATAGTAATGTAAATGAAAGTACAATTGTCTAATTTTTTAATGTATTACGAAATTTGTCAAAGAAATGATGAAAATGCACATGTGCATGGTAGTGTATTATGGATGGTATGATAGATGAAAGAGAAAATGTATTCAAATTAGTGTACCAAAACACCTTATTTCATGTTGATATATATAGATATACACGTGCATTGCTAATATTGGTAACGTAAAAAGTAGTTTGTTACACATGGTAGTGTAAATGAAAGTACAATTGTCTAATGTTTGTAATGTATTATGGAATTCGTCAAAGAAATGACAAAAATGCACATGTGCATTGATAGTTGGTATTCAAAAAAAAATTTTGAATTTTTTTTTTATTTTTGAGTAAATATAGCGACCTTTTCAAAAAAATATTAAAAAAACAAAAAAAATGGTATTTTTTTAGGTATTACTGTTTGTGTTCACACTGGTTCTCGTGGTTCTCGCAATAAAGGGTGGTTCCTAACGGATCCTTTTCCTATATATATATATATATATATATATATATATATATGTATATATAAATACATACACATAACTTTCTAAGTATTTATACAAAAATAATGGGGTTTTATACATGAAATTCATAACTCTAGCTAGTTCAAAACGTGGAGATTACATGTTAAATCCATGACTATTATATTGGATATATATATATATAGAGTAGGAGTTGGCTACAAAACCAATTTTTCCTACAAAGTGTAGGAAGCCACCACATAATGACATGTGTCAATTAGTTATTTTAATGAAAAGAACAAGAAGGTAATTTGATATTTATTCTATTTATGGTATATATTTATTATAGCTAACACTTGAGAAATTTAAGAAAACACAATATCACATTGAAATCGAATTGCCAGTTATATTAGGATTGCTTAATTGTTTATCATTCAAGTCGCAATTCTTCTTCTTCTTCTTCTTCTTCTTCTAAAGTGGTTCGCTGAAAAAAACCATGGTGTCACAGTGTAATTTATTACTAAAAGACACTGCTATGAACACGTACACGTTGTGTTTTAGCAGTCAGTAATTTGTTCGGCACGTTGTGTTTTATCAATCAGGTGCTGGTTTGTCATTGTGTTTTATCACTAAAACATACTACTATGAACACACCTAGTATCCAACATCAAGTGTAGTGAAACACAATACTATAATTAAACTTTAAATTAAAATACGTCGTCTTCAACCAACATACTGAATACATGTATATGCAAGATCTAATCACAATATAACTTTAACACATCAATCCTTAAAACAATATTAATGTAAAAAAACAACACCTTTACCAAGTTAGTCACTTGTTCGTCACATTGTGTTTTATCACTAAAACACACTACTATGAACACATCTAGTATCCAACATCAAGTGGAGTAAAACACAGTACTATGATCATCTCTTACGCTTGTATTTCATGGCAAATTTGTAATCTTGATTCATGATTCTGGCTAATTTTTGTATGTAAGATGGTTATTGATAGTGGGTTTAGATAGAGAAAAGGAAATGTGCTAGATTGTAGGATGTGTGTTATTTTTGGCAGTTATTTGATTGATTTAAAACATGGTAAATGACCAGACTACCATAACTTATTATAATAATTAATCAATGACAAACAAATATTACAAAAATGCCACCAACTTAATCTCAGCCATTAAATACGCCCATCCAATGGACATGATCGCTTCCTACACTTTGTAGGAAAAACACACTTTGCGCATGAACCTCACTCTCTCTCTCTCTCTCTCTATATATATATATATATATATATATATAGGGAGAGGATCATTAGAAAACTATATATAAATGAGAAAACTAGAAAACTAACTAAAAAAAGCCAAAAAAAAAAGCATAAAAACATACAATTTTTTTTTACAATTTTTTATAAAAAATCGCTGCATTTTATGTATAAAAAAACTATTTTTTCAAAAAAAAACTTGTACTGCACATGTGCACTATATGTGTACTATACATGTGCATTATATGTATATGTTGCACATGTGCATTATATGCTTTTTTTATTTTATTTTTTTAAAAAGTTTATTTATATAATATATATAGCAATTTTTTATTAAAAAAAATCAAAGAAAAAATTGATATGTTTTTTTTGGGTTTTTTAGTTAGTTTTTGGGTTTTCTCATTTAAACTATTTTCTCATGATCCATCCCCTAATATATATATATATATATTATATATATATAGGGTAGGGTTCTAGAGTGAACACTAGGTTGAGAGTGAACTGTGTGAACTAATCTGGGCCATTGGATTACATCATTTATAAATTTTTAAACAATGGCAAGATTGTAATTATACTGTTGTAACTTCCTTTTAAAATAATTAAGAGAAGAGCATTTGCGTCTTTTGTAAATTGCATTTATTAAACAATATAATCAAAATCCCTAAAATGTCGCTAGTTTTCGTATATACAAGATACACAGCTGTTAGTATATACACATGTATACAGTCTTGCTAGTATCAGTTTATACAAGATACACAGATGTTAGTTTATACACATGTGTACATTCTCGCTAACTATCAGTTTGTACAAGATACACAGTTGTTAGTTTATACACATGTGTACAGTCTCGTTAACTATCAGTTTATACAAGATACGCAGCTGTTAGTTTATACACATGTGTACAGACTTTTACATATTTTTGTATTATATTTAGAAATTGTTACATATGTGTATGTTAACAACATATAGTATATTATGCATACACACAACTAGATTCGTATAAAAATTATGAAATTAATAAAAACAAAACTAGTCACATGTATGCAAAAATAAATAACTTTATCACATATTTAAAAAACGTTAATCCCTAAAAATAATTACAATTTCAATCTTAGAGAAATTTTCAATATTTATTGAAAATTATAAAAAGTTAAAGACAATATATTATGATATTTATATATACGGTTAATAAAAGAAAAACAATATTTAAATTAAAATTAAAACAAAATCTATGGTTAAAGAAATGATGGAGAAATAATTAAAAATGAGAGAGAGAAAGAGTTAAGAGATGCGAAAATTAAGAGATTTTAATTAAACATACTTGGCTAATATCAATCTTACACTTTTAATCTAAAAAATGATCAAATGCCAAGATTAGTTCACTCTTAAGAAGTTGTTCACTCTTGAACCTAATCCTATATATATATATATTACTGTTAGCGTTTTAGTTTCGCTAGAAAACTAGTGGTAAAATCATGTTTTTCTTTTGTTTTTTATTATACTTGAAATCCAAGATATTTACATGTTCTTTTCATGTATAACATGTACGTTACATATAAAGACTTATGGATGGTTAAGAATAATTAATTTATAATCTATAAATTATATATAAGAAATAATTTTTGCTAGGGAAACCCTAAATTACATGGATATAATTTCATCGGTATTTCTACAAGTATAGTATTCTTACGAATAATAGACGTAGAAATAATATAAATATTACCCTTACCTAGATACAAATTGTATTTCGATGTATATTTCTCTAAAAGAAATGAATATACATTTTCGATACGAGACGAGTTACGACTCAGGTTTAAATGATTATTTATTTTATAAACTCGAACACTATTTCTATATGACGATACAAGGATTAGTATAATATTTTATATCATTATAATTATATATTTGTTTTCTTTAAATATATTTCTTTTGAGAAATTAAAGACATATCACCAACGAGTCATAGAGTCAAACGTAAGAAACGTCACAAGTATTTCAGTTGAGTCTAGCGAATTTGGTGAATATTATACATGACCAAATTGAATGCTAGAAACATTTATTTAGACCATAATGTCTTGTAGAAATAGGACACTTGTAGGTCAGGAGTATACATACCATTATCGGACATTGGAATTGCAAGATTGACTAGGCATCCAGGTGAGTTGATAACCCTCACTTTTTACGGTTTTACATTTTTTTTATATTTTCGGGGGTGGAAAGACATGTAAGTTTTTGCAAAAGTACACAAAATTTCGAGGAACAAAAAAATTCATATTTCTAAACCATGTTGCGAAAGAATTTCAATTCACACATCTGGTTTACAAAAGGTTTATGCTCAACATACCGGTTTTACAAAACACACACGTATTTTCAGAGCGTGCATGAGTTTCATGGCTAGTGACGAGATTGTCCTACCTACAATTTAGGGACTGGATTGTCCTACATCTAAACCAAGGACTGGATTGTGTTACATCTAAACAACGGGACAGGATTGTCCTGCATCTGAACAAGGGGACTAGGTTGTCCTGTATACATACATCTTAAGGACTAGGTTGTCCTGTATACATACATCTTAAGGACTGGATTGCCCACTACTCAACACTAAGGGTCGTAGGGTCGCTTAAAACTGTACAGTGAAGTCCTCGCTATATATCGGAACTACAACCGCCTGCTAGTCTACCGTCTTGAGTAAATAGTTTGGCGAGACATTTACTAGCTTGGGGTGGGTTATAGGCTCATGCGGGTATGTTGTCTTTGTCGTACGTGGACATCGATAGTTATTCAGATGTTACAAAAAAACAAGGTTTTCATATGACATGCCGAGGAAAATGATTTTGTTACGTTTTCTCAATAATATTTAAACCGGTTATCAAAAATATTTATTTCAAACCTTTTTCAAATAACTATGAACTCGCCAACATTATGTTGATTTTTCGCATATTTCTTTCTCAGGTTATATTTTCAAACTATGGCACGGTTGGAATAGAACAACCCACGGGGATTCGAGTACTTAGCGGGCGTTCACTCTCTAGAAGTCTTAGCACATTAAACTTTCGCTGTGCAATGAATATACCAGTCAGATTACACCAACTCTGATTTTGCATGGTGTGACACATATAATGCAAACCAATCGAATGATATCAACTGAACAACATTGGTACCGGTATTAGTTTTTGTTTTTATTATTTTCAATCAATGTAAGGTTTTCTCTTTGGATTACCATAGCGAGTACTGATACCGTAACAAACTGAACGTATACCAACTGAATTCCCGCCATGAAGCATGGAAGAAATCACTAGTTTCAATGAAAACAGTCAAAGATAGTTAGTTTCAACGTAAATTAATTAAAAACAATATAGTTTTGAGAAGTTTTGCAACTAAGTTTTAGTGTGCAAGAGCCTTATATTCACTTTCCTCAATTACTAATTAAAGTTGTTTTAAGTAAAATTTTAAACTGATATAGACTAGTAAAATTTTAAAGTGATAAAAACTAAGTTATCTAAGTTTTAAGTAAAACTTTAAACTGATAAAAACTAGTAAAATTTTAAAGTGATAAAAACTAAGTTATCTAAACAACACGATTTTCACCTGCATGATGCTGTGAGGAAAATATATACTATAAAAATGTTAAAAAAGAGTTATATGCATCAATATCAATATTTGATTTGATTAAACATACCCCGTCCCTGTGTAACCAAAAGAAAATAATACCTAGAAAAAAATTGGGATGTAAGATGGATATCGATACGTGTTTTACATCAATTAAAAATCATAAAAACATATACTGATATTGATTATGATAATATCAATTCTGATATAAAAATTGTTCATTGGGTGTCAGTTATTTATCTACACATATAACATCTAGGGACGGGATTGGTACCGTAAACGTACCCATACCCGTACCGGTACTGAAAATACCGGTACTGAATTTGAACAAAACTGAATACCAATATATAGGTACGGTACGGGTATTTTCAGTACATTACCGCTTTGGTACCATTTTGTTTTTATATAGTTTTTGAGCAATCCTACGGGTATACTAAATAGGTAAAATTGACAGAGTATCAATATAGTACAAGTACCAAATATGTAAATTGATACAATTACCAATATGATAAAAGTACCGTATAGGTAAAATGAATACAAGTACTATAAATACCATAATACGAAATAAAATATAATATGAAAAACTTTTAAAGGGCTACATAAACTCGGTACCAGTACCTATACCAATACCGAAAGTACCGAATACCAAAATCAATAAAACTGGGTACCGATACATGTACTGAATACCTAATATTGATACAGGTACGGTATGGGTACGAGTACGGGTATTTGGGAAAAAAAAGCTCATCCCTAATGACATCCACAAGTAACCAAAAGATAAAACAAAAAAAAGTCGTGATATGCCCAAAAAATATCAACACGTGTTTTACATCGTTAAAACTAAGACAACAAATATAGATGCTAGTTCCAATAATACAGATACCAAATATACTAATTTTTAATATAACTCCTTTTTATATAAAGCTATATCAAAATCTTTAGAGGAAAAACATACTACTGCTTATCTAGTTTTTTTTTCTTAAGTTAACAAACATAACTTATTATTGGAACAATTATTAAGAAAACGAGTTAAAGATTAATATTATTATGCAAGCTGAAATTTATACCTTATAAAGAAGAAAAAAAAAGGATTAAAGTTGGTTTTCATCGAAAGCAAATTGCTAGTACATAGAATTATTTGCTAACATACTTATGAAATAGTTTGAACAGTAAATGTAAATTTTTAAAGTTCGAAATAGAAAGAAATGTTACGGAATAATATTTTAAAAGTAGAGGCTTTAGAAAAATGCGAGTCGGCCACCTTTGTTTTATTCACATATAATCTATTTATTAGGCGGTAAACGAACTGAACATTCAACAAACAGTATGTAAACTGTTCGGCAAGAGATTCATTACGTACATTCGTTTAATAAATTAACGAACATGAACAAAAAATTTCATTCGATTAGTTAAATGAACAAACACAAGTCTCTTTCGTTCAGTTGTGTTCGTGAACGTTCGATATTCACAGTTCGTTAATTTATGCTTGTACATGTTTGTTATCTATGTTATTCATCAAAGTTTTTTGCACATTTATTTATTTTATCTAAACTTTTCATATTCCTTAATTCTTATTTATCGTATTACTCTAACATATAGAATAAGTAACTCTAATCCCACCTTGTTTATGAAACGTTTCACTTTCCTTCTTATTATTTACATTGATGAATAATATTCACCTCTATTTTATGTTTAGGGCTTCAAGTTCCAGCGTTGTTCCCTCCGCCGTCCACCTTTAGCATCCGTCGCCTATGCCAATTTTATTTGTGTTCGTGAATCGTTGAGCACGTTCATTTCCTTAATGAACACAAACATAAAATCTTGTTCCATAGTGTTCATAAATCATTCATAAACACATTATTTCCTTAGAAAATGAACACGAATAAGATCTCATTCATGTTCATTCGCAACCCTACCTACTCTTAATCTAATCCTACTAACTATCATACCGACACAGATCTTACAGGGTTTGAACCAACCATGTAAAGATGAGACGCCTTAGACTAGACGGTATGGGGGCCCGGCCTGGGCACGGATTGGGCCAGCGCCGGTCCCCTACACCTCCCCCTAGGCCCATCCTCATATTGAGCGGCAATGTATGGACGGTCTTGACGGGCCAATTTTTCAAGCAAGTAGCCATTGTAACGGCTAGTTCCTCCCTTTTTAAATTTAAAATAAAAAAAAACCTTTTTTCCATAAAAATCCCCTCTTTCACCATTTTCTTCCCACTTTCAACCCAAAACACTCTCTTTTTTATAAGCATACTCCTAAAAAATATCTTTTCATCCACAATGCAATCTAATTCTTGGTGGTCCTCGTCTTCGAGGGAAGGGGAGATCTTTTACGCAAACATTGTGCTAAGGGCAGCTCGGATTATTACAGAGGATGAAGAGAAAGAGGAGGAGGTCTCGTCTGAAATACGAACCAGGCAACAACAGATTAACAGAGACCGTGAAAGTTTATCGTTAATAACTTTCCTCACATAATTTTTTTTATCCTTATTCGTTCTTTCCTCATATTTTTTTCCAACAGGAGCGCACGATAAATTGGTGAACGATAATTTTTCGGATGCACCCCTTTTCAATGCCGAGATTTTCAGATGTAGGTTCTGTATGAGTCGTCAGTTATTCGCACAGATTCCTATGATAACATCATAGTTGAAAAGGGATGTTGATAACCACAAAGGTGAGTGGTCTGGTTCTTTCCATTTGGCCTTCACTAAAACAGACATCAAGGGTTAGCTGGCCTAAAGGCTTGAGGGGTGTGTCAGTGATACTTTTTATAGAGGACCCTGAGGGTTGAAGCCTTGAACGTTCCTCATCTGTGAGATAGTTGAAGAACTTTTCAAACATGATCTCGGTGGCCGCCCCTGTGTCGATGTAGGCTTTGCTTGTCTTACTTGTCCCCACCATTGCTTCGACCACCAGAGGCTTTGAGCGTAGGCTTCCTTGATGTGGTGGGAAGCAGACACATTGAAGCTCCCAAGCCTCCAAGCGTTGTTTTTTGCAAGAAACCTCTTGATCGATGTTCACCATGCTTACTTCTTTGCTTTTTCCTTTAGCCATTTTGTCCCTGACCCCTTTCACTAAATGAGCCACTTCTCCGGACTTAACGGCTTCTTCAATCCATTTCTTGAGTTGAAAACAATCATTCGTGTGATGGTCTTTTTCTTCGTGGAACTCCCAGTATTGAGTGGAGTTTTCATTCTTCTTACTTTTGGGTAAAGGTTTTGGGGGTCGGAAGCTGTGCTTGATTTCCTCAGTTGCTAGGATTTCTTGAGGGGTTTTGGTTAGGGTTGTGAAATTGACGGTTCTTTCTCTGCTTGGAGGGTTCCGAGGTTCAGGTTTCTAGGAGTCTGAACCCTTGAATCGTTTATCGTAATGGCCGAAATTTCCCCTCTTTCTGCTTGGGCTGCTGCTTCGCTAGCTAGGTGCCCGTTTACTTTGTTCTTTGATATCCACTGCTTCCTCTCCTCGTATATGTGCTTCGACCATTTCAAGGGCTTCTTCAAGATTCTTGGGTAGGCTCTTTTTGAAGTCTCTTGTGAGATATTTGATGGTGATGGCATTCTTAAAACCAGCCACCCTCCTTTTTTCGTCTGCACCCACGTAGGTGAGACCTTCTTTTTAGTACCTCTCAATGAATTCTCGGGGACTTTCATCGTCCCTATGCTTGATTTGGAAAATCACAGTGGCATCCTTGACGTATCTCCTTTGCTGTGAAAAATTAGCCGGAAACCCTTTGCTCAGATCATCGAAGCTTCGAATGCTTTTGGCGAGTAGGTCACTGAACCATATTTTGGCGGATCCAACGAGAGTTTGCATAAACATGAGGCAGCACTCAGCGTTGGACCATTTTTTGATTCTAGCTGCACCGGTAAAGATCTGGAGGTGATCTTCTGGATCCTCGGTTCTATCATATGTTTTTATATGAGACGGCGTCTTGATCTTTGTTTGGAAGTCATAGTCGGCGATTTATTGGGAAAAGCACGATAGGTTGCTAGGCTTGTAAGGTTTTGCAAGGTCTTTCTCTGCCCTTGTAGCAAGATTATGACTTGTCGTTCCTTGGTGAGTACTCAACACTTGATAGATGAGCTGAGATCAAGGGAAATATGCCATCATTTGGGGTATAAGGTTAAAGCCTTGAAGGCTTTCTGGCTGTGCAGCACAAGGCATTCCCATGGAGGCATTCATAACAGCGCCTCGTGCCAGAGGCAAAGTAGCCAATGCTTGCTCCCATGTGGAGGCAACTGGAGGGGAGAACACTTGTTACTGGGGACTGCCATAGTTGTTCAAAGGTGGTTTCATGCCCAACGGGTGCACTTGTCACGGCCGGTTGGGAGGTGAATATGGGGAAGGCCGTTGGGTTAGGCCTTCCATAAGAATAAGGGGTAGGGTTGAAAGGTTGATATACCGCGCTAGGACCAGCTTCGTGGCCAGAGGCAAGGGTTGTGAGTTCTTGAAAGGTGGAGGCGAAGGTCCCGGCGATAGAGACGGTTCAGCCTCGTCATAATCCACCCTTATTCTGACCCCTTTTTCCCGTTCTTGACTTACGTGTTGGTTGAGGAGAGACCTCAACCGCAAGAAATTTCTAGCAACTTCTTCTGGGGTTAAATCAACGCGTTCGGGGCACTTGAAGTGCCAATCTGTGGGGAAGGAGCTCCAGAGCGGGATGGAGTCGGTGTTTGGAAAAACTCGGGGAATGAGATCCCGGAAGAAGTGTGTCCAGGGGTGGAGAGTGGGTTCGTCACAACTGGTGAGGCTGGACTAACGGTGGTCGTTAAAGTACGTGGTACTTGGTTAACTTCCCCCGGAGATCCGGTTTATGATATGCTGATCTTGAAGATAAATGGAGCTACACTACTGGTCTTTTGAGAAGAATGAGCGGCGTGGCCCCACGGTGGGCGCCAACTTGTAGTTACAGCAGATATGAGACCAAGGGTAGTGGACTGTCTGGTTAGGCTAAAAGGCTTCAAGGGTTTCAGTTAGCCTAACGCAGGTCATGGGGTCCTCCCACGTTTGTAGCACGTGGGGTGGATCACTTGTTTATTGATCGCTTTTGATTCCAGCTCGAAGGGAATTCGAGCAGTAATCAAGTTGTTGGCGAAGCAATGTAATTTGAAGTGAAGAAGAGTAGCAAGCAAGGAGCTTGTTATCGAGAGAGAAGAGAAGATCAAAGAGTATAATGTTTACTCAACTGATCTGGGATATCTATGCAAGTGATCAGAGCTGGTTCTTATAGGTGAGACATATTCGATAAGAGGAAACTCGTAACCTGTGATCCAAGGCTACAGTGAGGGAATTACCCGTTTAAGGGTTGAAGGCTTGTGACCTGCGGGTAAAAGCATGTTCTCTATGCACATGTCTCCTTTTTCGGCTGTAAGGGGGTTGGTCAAGTAATCAGGTGAGTTGACTGGTTACTGTTCACATTCTTTTGGTTGTTCACCTGTACCCGCGGGTTATGAACCCTTTAACCTTTTTACCTTTCAAGCGTTAAGGTGTTTTAGTCATTTTATTTGGTCTTGGGCTACCCCCGTCATCAGCCCCCAAGTCAGAGGTTTTTGGGAAGTAAGCTCAAAGACTTCTGACTTTTGCACATTATTTTATTGCTTGAAGGCTTCAAGGCTTGTAGGCTTAAAAGGTTCAGAGCAGTTGAGGATTTTGAATTTTGAACTGTTTGACAAGACAGTTGACGCGACAAGGAGCAGTTTTTGTAGGGAGTGGTTCCCGATTAACTGTTGTGCTAATATTGCTCCCTTACTCTTTTTATTTATTCATTTTTCTCATTTTAGATAGGCATCAAAATCTTTTTTCATTCTAGTCTCCTTCCCTATCTTCTTCCTACCAGGTTAGTTCTTACTTTGTTTTTTATTTTCTTCGAAAATTATGGATGCTCGTAAGGACTTTGCCGTGAGTTTTTCTCGGTTAACTGAAGAGGAAGTTGAGTCATTTTGTCTTGAATGGGGTATAGGGTTAGAGTTTAAACCAACTGCTTCGGCAATGGATGTTTCAATTGATCGGTGCCCGGCCGGTTCGATTGCTCTGTATTGTCGTCATTTCGAGTTTTCCAATCTTCGCCATCCTTTTTCGACATTTGTATTGAATGTTTTAGATTATTGGCGTGTTTCTTTTGGCCAAATGCACCCGCAAGGTTTGGCTAGGGTTTTACATTTCGAGGTTTTGTGTCGAGCGTGTGGTTATGATCCAACTTTGTTGTCGTTCCTCCGCTTCTTTCGCTTGGCGAAAAAACGGTGATTGGTCTATGTTTGAGGCGTCTAAGGCCGATATTTGATTGGTTTCTTCTATGGTCACCACTCTTTGTTCGTGGAAAGATCGGTTTTCTGGGTTTCGGATGAGATTGTTCCCTTCAAAATGGTTTGGAGGCAACCTGATGCCGTTCTTAACGAGCCGGAACCCCTTGAATCTGATTTGAATAGTTGTTTTCTTGAAGCCATTAGGGCTTGTCCTTCGAGGATTCGTCCGTTTCCTGAACACTTGTTAGTTTTGTCGGGTGTTAGCAAACTATGGGATAAAAAGGATCAAGATCCTGTTTTAATGAGGGATGGACAGGGTATGCGCTTTGTTTTTGGTTTGTGTGTTTGGATTTTGTTTTTTTTTTTGTCACTCGTGTTTTAAATCTATGTGTTTTTCTTTGCAGTTACGTCTACGCTTGATTTTATCAAAAGTGATGACACATCGAAAGTTGGGCTTACTAACGTTGAAGCCACGAAGGGGGAGGATGTTGTTGTGAGAGGGATGGAACATAGGTTCGAGGGATCTGGTTATGTGAATGTGCCGAATGTTAAGGGATTTTCTAAATCTGTTGTGAAGGGTGCTACCCGGCGTTCAAATCACCATTTGATCAAAGGTGTTGACCAACCTTCAAGTTATGGTCCCATTGATCCGAGTGATGAGGTGGAGGCTTCGGATTACTTGGGTACTGCTGTTGAGGGTGAAAAGAAAGGGTTATCTGTGATGGTTGGGAAGAAAAAGGTCGGAGTTAAGAAGGGTGTATCTGTGGCAGGCTCATCTGCCAAAAGTGTTAGTGAGTCTGAAGGGTTGGACGTGGATGTCGTTTATGTACCCAACTGGAGTGTCAAGGTTGGTGACATCTTCAAGGATGCAGCTGTTTGCGAAGACGTGCTGAACCATTTTGCCCCTCCTATGGTTCGCGGTACTATTGGTGAGATGGAAGATGACATGATGTTATCCCGTCTGATGTTGGGTGCTTGCAACTTTGCTGCAATGCTTCCTCAAGGGGTTGCCCGTTTTCGTAAACGGATGCATGAATATGAGGCATTTTCCAAGAATAGAGACAAGATGAAGGCCTCTATTGATGACTTGAAGAAAGAAAGTGAGGGTTTTGCTAAAAGAGGGAGGCATGGGTGAAAAAGGTTGGGGAGCTTACTCAAAGGCATGAGGCAGAGATTGGTGATTTGAAGAAGCAGTTGGAGGCTTCTATGGAGGAGAAAGATAAGATGGCAGCCTCCCTTGCTCAAGCGATTAATGATAACAAGTGGCTTATTGAGCCAGGTTTTCAGCAGGTATTTACCTACCTTCTTCATTTTGCCGAGTTTAACAACGTCCTGGGGGGTGTATATGGCAAACTTTTAGCCCATGGAAGGCATCAGGGCTATGTTGCTGGTTACAAGGCTTGTGAATCCGGTGATCCTCAGAAAAAATCCTCTCTTTACCAACCCAAAGCTTTTCAAGTGTTTCAAGATTCGGTCCGGGATATGGAGCAACTGACCTATCCTTATGTGGGTGAGGTATCTGAGTGTTTTGGTAAACCTTTATCTGTTTTGCAAGATTTGAAACCTCGTGGTCTTGATGAGGCCGCTTGTAAGAAGGTGTTAAAGTCTTTGTCCAAGAAACGCTCATGCTCGGGGGATAGTGAGGAAACCTTTTCTGGTGGTGGTGAAGGCCTGAAGGATCCAAGCCTTGAAGCCTCCGAGGTGGCTGGTGAGGCCCGGAAGAAAAAGAAAGCAAAGAAAGCAAAAGGTGTTGAAGCTGGTGCATCAAAGTCTGTTGTGAGTGATGCAAAATGAAACTTTTTTAAACCCCATTCGTAGCTTTCTTAGCATATTGTTGAACAATGTTATGTTATCTCTTTTGAACAATGTAGGTTAAGCAGAAACCATTAAGGTTTCTGTTGGTGGTTGTTGTTAGCCTTTGTGGCTTATTTGAACAATTTCTAGGTTTTGAAACCCTTAAGGTTTCTTATGTTGGTTAGCCTTGATGGCTATTGAAACAATGGTTAGTTATTATGGCCCTTATGGCCTTTATGAATATTTTGTGATGATACTTTCGTTTGTGTATTGATGAAGATTGTCTTGTTTGTTTGATGCGTCCATTTATTTAATTTCCTTAAGAAGTTTTAGTGCTGCAGTCACTTTAACTTCAAGGCTTCATTAGGTAAATGGCACATGTTGTCTATCCTTTATACCATTACTTGGTGTGTTTGTGTTTCGTAAACTTTTTGCAAGGTTCTCAACCTGATTATAGGATAGTTAAGACAAGTTATGATAAAAGCTTCATCAATCATTCAAGAGGTTTTTCGTTTACAAAGGGGAGATTATACAACTTTTGAAATACATTCTAAATTTCTTGTCTAGACATGGAACCTTTTAAGGGTTTGGTTGTTCCAGTGCCTGGGAAGCTTCTTGTCTTCTACGTCGGCCAACTTGTAGGATCCTCTTTTATGGGCCTCAAGGATTGTGTATGGCCCTTCCCATTTCGGGCCAAGTTTTCCCTAGTTTTCTTTTTTGCTAGCCTCGTTGTTTCGAAGCATGAGATCCCCTGGCTTGAAGCGTTCGTGTTTTACCCTTGCATTGTAATAGGCTTCCATTTTTTGCTTATATTAGGCTTCCTGAATGGCGGCCTGATCACGAATTTCTTCGAGGAGTTGTAAGTTCAACATGGTCTCTTTGTTGTTTGTTTCGAGGTCCATATTGAGCGTTCTTTGTGTCACAACTCCGACCTCCACTGGAATAACAGCTTCTGAGCCAAAAGCTGTATGGTGTTCTTTTATGTCTTGTTTTTTCCGTTGTTCTTATCGCCCATAGAACGTTTGGGATTTCTTCGAGCCAATTGTTTTTATGTTTTCCTAAATGGGTCTTGATACCTTCTACTATACGGCGATTTGTTCTTTCGACTTAACCATTGGATTGTGGGTACGCAACTAAGCTAAACACTTGGCTTATTCTGAATTCCTTGCACCATGTGCTGAAAGGCTTCTCAACAAATTGTTTTCCGTTGTCCGTGACCAATACTCCTGGTAACCCAAAGCGACAAATGATTCTTTCCCACACGAAGTCGATGACTTATTTGTCCGAGATCTTTGCAAGTGGCTTGACTTCAGGCTACTTAGTAAAGTAGTCCACAGCCACCAATAGGAATTTCAGTCCACCCTTGGCCGGTGGGAATGGACTGACATATCCATTCCCCACTTGTGGAAGGGCCAGGCTGAGGAAATAGGAACAAGATCGTGCTTGGGGCTTTTGGGAACCGGGGCATGTATTTGACAAGCTTCACACTTCTTCAGTTGTTCGGTTGCGTCTCGATGCATAGTGGGCCAGAAGTATCCGAGATTCAATAATTTTGCAACCACTGATCTTGGTCCAAAATGAGCTCCACATATTCCCTCATGAACCTCTTTGACTAGATATTGGCTTTGTTCAGGACCAACATATCTCAGCAACGGTACAAGGTATCCTTTCTTGAAAAGGGTTTCCCCTTGCAACACGTATTGTCTAGATTTTATTCGAACCCTTTCGGCCTTTATCGATCAATGGGTAATTCACCATTTTTGAGAAAATTTCAATAGGAGTCATCCAATTAGGGGCTTCTTCAGTGATTACGTCTTGAACCTCCAATTCTTGAATGGAGGGATTTTTCAACACTTCAACCAACACTTTTTTGGTAAGGCGAGCAAACGTAAGAGATGCAAGTTTGCTCAAAGCGTCAGCTCTCTTGTTTTGGAATCTGGGGACTTGCTTGATGGTACATGCTTGAAATGTGTTCATCAATTCTTTTGATTTCTCCTGGTACTTCTTCATATTGGGCTCTTTTGCTACATAGCTATTATTGACTTGACTTGAAACAAGCAACGAGTCTATGAAGACTTGAAGCCTTTGAACCTGCATTTCTTTGGCTATCTTTAGACCAGCGATTAGTGCCTCGTATTCAGCTTTGTTGTTAGTGGTTTGAAATTTAAGTCGAAGAGTGTATGTAAACTCTAACCCTTCAGGGTTGATTAAAATGAGCCCAGCCTCTGACCCTTCAATGCTGGAAGCCCCATCGGTAAAAATCTTCCAGGCTTCAGGGTCAAGAGGTTCGGTGGTTGTTACATTAACTTCAGTGGTGTCTTGCTTTGGCATTTCAACGATAAAATATGTCAGGACTTGGGCTTTGATAGCTTTTCTAGGGACATAGGTGATGTTATGTTCACCTAGTTCCACAGCCCATTTGGCTAACCGTCCTGAATTTTCTGGTTTTTCAAGCACACTTTTGATGGGTTGGTCAGTGACCACTTGCATTGGGTGTGCTTGAAAATACCTTCGAAGCCATCTAGTCGTTTGGACTAGGGCTAAAGCAAGTTTTTCCAAAGGAGGATATTTGATCTCAGCCAGTTTTAAAGTTTTACTGAAGAAATAAACGGGTACCTGAACTTTGTCTCGTTCGATAGTTAAGACCGCGCTTATGGCTTCTTCAGCAGCTGAGAGGTAAACAGAGATCGTTTCTCCCGTTTCTGGAGCTGCTATCGCCGGGAGTGAAGCTAAGTGTTGCTTCATCTGGTTAAAAGCTTCTTTTGCCTCTTCTGTCCATCTGAAATCATTTTTCTTTGCACACCCTTTGAGTGTCTTGAAAAAAGGGAAAGACTTCTCAGCGAGCTTGGAGGTAAAACGCTTCAAGGCTGCAAGCCTTCCGTTTAAACTCTCAACTTCTTTTTTGCTTTGTGGGGATTTGGTTTCTAGAACAGCTCTGACCTTGTTTGGATTGGCTTTTATACTTTGTTTCCACACAATATGCCCCAGAAATTTGCCTTCTTTAAATCCGATGAACATTTTACCGGGTTGAGCTTCATGTCGATTTTTCTCAGGTTTTGGAAGGTCACTTGAACGTCGTCGAGCATTTGATACTCGGTTTTGTTTTTTATTACTAAATAATCGACGTAAGCTTCCATGTTTTTTTCCAATTTGACTAGCAAATGCTTTGTCAATTAGGCGTTGGTAAGTCGCACCGGCGTTTTTTAGACCAAAAGACATTTTTTGATAGCAAAAAATACCCTTGTCCGTGTGAAATGCTGTTTTTTCTTCATCTTCTTCTTTCATAAGAATTTGGTGATAACCTTTGTAAGCATCAAGGAAACACTTAAAAGGAAAACCGGCAAGAGAGTCAACTTTGAGGTCAATTCCTGGCAAGGGATAACAATCCTTTGGGCATGCTTTATTCAAGTCTTTGAAGTCAATACACATCCTCCATGACTTGTCGGGTTTTCGAACCATAACAGGGTTGGCAATCCATGATTGGTATTTCACTTCTCGAAGGATTCCGGCGAGAACAAGCTTTTCAACTTCTTGGCATGCTGCCTGGCTTCGTTCAGGAGCTAGGCTCCGATTTTTTTGGACCACAGGCTTGACATCTGGTGGTATTCTTAACTCATGTTAAACAATGCTTCGACGGATACCCGTCATGTCTTCCGGGGACCAAGCAAAGACATCGCTATAGTGTACGAGCAGCTTCTCAAGGTATGAGAGAGTTTCTTGGGATAAGTTTGTGTTAACCCTTATCATTTGATCAGGGTACTTGGGGTTTATGATCAATCCTTCATTGTCTTCATTTTTTGAACCTTCCCCTTCAACCATGTAAGCTTCTTGGGTCGGTTGGAGGGTTACAATTCCTCTTTCAGTGGGAAACTTGATAGTGCCTTGGCCAACCGAGATAGCCATACCGAATGCACATTGTCCTGGCCTTCCTATGATAACATCATAGTTGGAAGGGATGTTGATAACCACAAAGGTGAGTGGTCTGGTTCTTTCCATTTGGCCTTCACTAAAACAGACATCAAGGGTAAGCTGGCCTAAAGGCTTGAGGGGTATGTCAGCGATACCTTTTATAGAGGACCCTGAGGGTTGAAGTCTTGAACGTTCCTCATCTGTGAGATAGTTGAAGAACTTTTCAAGCATGATCTTGGTGGCCGCCCCTGTGTCGATGTAGGCTTTACTTGTCTTACTTTTCCCCACCATTGGTTCGACCACCAGAGGGTTTGAGCGTAGGCTTCCTTGAGGTGGTGGGAAGCAGACACATTGAAGCTCCCAAGCCTCCAAGCGTTGTTTTTTGCAAGAAACCTCTTGATCGATGTTCACCATGCTTACTTCTTTGCTTTTTCCTTCAGCCATTTTGTCCCTGACCGCTTTCATTAAATGAGCCAATTCTCTGGACTTAACGGCTTCTTCAATCCTTTTCTTGATTTGAAAACAATAATTCGTGTGATGGCCTTTTTCTTCGTGGAACTCGCAGTATTGAGTGGAGTTTTCATTCTTCTTACATTTGGGTAAAGGTCTTGGGGGTCGGAAGCTGTGCTTGATTTCCTCAGTTGCTAGGATTTCTTGAGGGGTTTTGGCTAGGGTTGTGAAATTGACGGCTCTTTCTCTGCTTGGAGGGTTCCGAGGTTCAGGTTTCCGGGAGTCTGGACCCTTAAACTGTTTATCGTAATGGCCGAAATTTCCCCTCTTTCTACTTGGGCTGCTGCTTCATTAGCTAGGAGCCTGTTTCCTTTGTTCTTTAATATACATTGCTTCCTCTCCTCGTATATGTGCTTCGGCCCTTTCAAGGGCTTCTTCAAGAGTCTTGGGTAGGCTCTTGTTGAAGTCTCTTGTGAGATATTTGGAGGTGATGGCGTTCATAAAACCAGCCACCCTCATTTTTTCGTCTGCACCCACGTAGGTGAGTCCTTCTTTTTTGTACCTCTAAATGAATTCTCGGAGACTTTCGTCGTCCCTTTGCTTGGTTTGGAAAATCATAGTGGCATCCTTCTCGTATCTCCTTTGCTGTGAAAATTGGCCAGAAACCCTTTGCTCAGATCACCGAAGCTTCGAACGCTTTTGGCGAGTAGGTCACTAAACCATATTCTGGCGGATCCAACGAGAGTTTGCATGAACATGAGGCAGCACTCAGCGTTGGACCATTTTTCGATTCTAGCTGCACCGGTAAGATCTGGAGGTGATCTTCTGGATCCTCGGTTCCATCATAAGTTTTTATGTGAGACGGCATCTTGATCTTTGTTTGGAAGTCATAGTCGGCGATTTGCTAGGAAAAGCACGATAGGTTGCTGGGCTTGTAAGGTTTTGCAAGGTCTTCATCTGCCCTTGTAGCAAGTTTATGACTTGTCGTTCCTTGGTGAGTACTCAACACTTGATTGATGAGCTGAGATCAATGGAAATATTCCATCATTTGGGGCATAAGGTTAAAGCCTTGAATGCTTTATGGCTGTGCAGCACAAGGCATTCCCATGGAGGCATTCATAACAACGCCTCGTGCTAGAGGCAAAGTAGCCAATGCTTGCTCCCATGTGGAGGCAACTGGAGGGGGAACACTTGTTACTGGGGACTGCCATAGTTGTTCAAAGGTGGTTTCATGCCCAACGGGTGCACTTGTCATGGCCGGTTGCGAGATGAATACGGGGAAGGTCGTTGCGTTAGGCCTTCCATAAGAATAAGGGGTAGGGTTGAAAGGTTGATATACCGTGCTAAGACCAGCTTCGTGGCTAGAGGCCAAGGGTTGTGAGTTGTTGAAAGGTGGAGGCGGTGGTCCCGCCGATAGAGACGGTTCAGACTCGTCATAATCCAACCTTATTCTGACCCCCTTTTCTCGTTCTTGACTTACGTGTTGGTTGAGGAGAGGCCTCAACCGCAAGAAATTTCTAGCAACTCCTTCTGGGGTTAAATCAACACGTTCTGGGACACTTGAAGTGCTAATCTGTGGGGAAAGAGCTCCAGAGCGGGAAGGAGTCGGTGTTTGGAAAAACTCGGGGAATGAGATACCGACAGAAGTGTCTCCAGGGGTGGAGAGTGTGGTCGTCACAACCGGTGAGGCTGGACTAATGGTGGTCGTTAAAGTACGTGGTACTTGGTTAACTTCGCCCAGAGATCTGTTTTCTGACATGTTCTTGAAGAAAAATGGACACTACTGGTCTTTTGAAAAGAATGAGCGGCGTGGCCCCATGGTGGGTGCCAACTTGTTTTTACAACAGATATGAGACCAACGGTAGTGGACTGTCTGGTTAGGCTAAAAGGCTTCAAGGGTTTCAGTTAGCCTAACGCAGGTCGTGGGGTCCTCCCACGTTTGTAGCACGTGGGGTGGATTAGTTGTTTATTGATCGCTTTTGATTCCAGCTCGAAGGGAATTCGAGCAGTAATCAAGTTGTTGGCGAAGCAATGTAAATTGAAGTGAAGTAGAGAAGCAAGCAAGGAGCTTGTTCTCGAGAGAGAAGAAAAGATCAAAGAGTATAGTGTTTACTCAACTGATCTGGGATATCTATGCAAGTGATCAGAGCTGGTTCTTATAGGTGAGATATATTCCATAAGAGAAAACTCGTAACCTGTGATCCGAGGCTATAGTGGGGGAATTACCTATTTAAGGGTTGAAGGCTTGTGACATGCGGGTAAAAACATGTTCTCTGTGCACATGTCTCCTTTTTCGGCTGTGAGGGAGTTGGTCAAGTAATCAGGTGAGTTAACTGGTTACTGTTCACATGCTTTTTGCTGTTCACCTGTGCTCGCGGTGTATGAACCCTTTAACATTTTTACCTTTCAAGCGTTAAGGTGTTTTAGTCATTTTATTTGGTCTTGTGCTACACCCGTCATCACTACCAATTTATCATGAGCACAAAAGGTACAACAATATATTATTTTAGGACACTACCCATGCTTTCTTCTCATTTTTTTTCAAGCAATAGGCTGAACACTCCTTGAGAAACACAATACTTTTCAATCTACTTTGCCATAGAAGTTTTCAATCGACTATGACACACTCTCTGTATAAAACTTCACTCACATACAAAGACCCATGCTTTTTTTATGATAAAAATTAGTAGCTCTTCACTTCGTTTGGGTTATCAATAGATAGCAAATGCTGGTTCAATTCACACACATAAAAAAGTATTGTTTACCCCTACAAACACACATATAATTCGGCCTTTTAAAGCCTAAATCAGCAGCCTTGGGACATCCTCTTTCTTGGCTCTCATTCAGTCCCAAAACACACTACCAAGCAGCCCAAAACACCCCTATAATTCACAGTTTTGGCAGCCATTCTGTTCCAACTTTACGGGTGTTTTGTGGCCTCAAAACGGGTCATGTTTAGTGCCAAAACCAGGTCTTTTCAAGCTTAATTCATCTTTCACTAGCTGGTATAATCCTTGCTCTCTATTCCTTTCTCGGATTCATTCAAATCAATACGAAGATTCACAAAGTTCACAGGGATTACCAACTCAAGGTTTTGTCACACTTTCATAATCTCGCTTACACCTATAAGTCTCTTGCACTCATTCTCTTGATTCAGTTTAGGTCGGGATCACCACAATCATCATCAAGATTCCTAATTTCAAGACTTTAAGCCTTCAAGAGTTCCAAATCTCAAACTCACCCTATTCTTTTCTTTGAATTTTGTAAGTAAACCCTCAATGTTATTCTTTTATTGTCTATTAGTTTGATCATGATCTAAGCTCACCCATGTAGTTTCTTTACAAAATGAATTCCATGAAACTTGTCAGGTCTAATAGAACATGTGTTTATTATATATATATATATATATATATATATATATATATATATAACTTTCTAAGTATTTATACAAAAATAATGGGGTTTTATACATGAAATTCATAACTCTGGCTAGTTCAAAACGTGGAGATTACATGTTAAATCCATGACTATTATATATATATATATATATATAGAGTAGGAGTTGGCTACAAAACCAATTTTTCCTACAAAGTGTAGGAAGCCACCACATAATGACATGTGGCAAGTAGTTATTTTAATGAAAAGAGCAAGAAGGTAATTTGATATTTATTCTATTTATGGTATATATTTATTATAGCTAACACTTGAGAAATTTAAGAAAACACAATATCACATTGAAATCGAATTGCCAGTTATATTAGGATCGATTAATTGTTTATCATTCAAGTCGCAATTCTTCTTCTTCTTCTAAAGTGGTTCGTTGAAAAAAACCATGGTGTCACAGTGTGATTTATCACTAAAAGACACTGCTATGAACACGTACACGTTGTGTTTTAGCAGTCAGTAATTGGTTCGTCACGTTGTGTTTTATCAATCAGGTACTGGTTCGTCATTGTGTTTTATCACTAAAACACACTACTATGAACACACCTAGTATCCAACATCAAGTGTAGTGAAACACAGTACTATAATCAAACTTTTAATTAAAATACGTCGTCTTCAACAAACATACTGAATACATGTATATGCAAGATCTAATTACAATGTAACTTTAACACATCAATCCTTTAAACAATATTAATGTAAAAAAACAACACCTTTACCAAGTTAGTCACTTTTCGTCATATTGTGTTTTATCACTGAAACACACTACTATGAACACATCTAGTATCCAACATCAAGTGCAGTAAAACACAGTACTATGATCATCTCTTACGCTTGTATTTCATGGCAAATTTGTAATATTGATTCATGATTCTGGCTAATTTTTGTATGTAAGATGGTTATTGGTAGTGGGTTTTAGATAGAGAAAAGGAAATGTGCTAGATTGTAGGATGTGTGTTATTTTTGGCAGTTGTTTGATTGATTTAAAACATGGTAAATGACCAGACTACCATAACCTATTATAATAATTAATCAATGACACACAAATTTTACAAAAATGCCACCAACTTAATCTCAGCCATTAAATACGCCCATCCAATGGACATGATCGCTTCCTACACTTTGTAAGAGAAACACACTTTGCGCAGGAACCCCACTATATATATATGTAGGGTAGGGTTCTAAAGTGAAAACTAGGTTGAGAGTGAACTGTGTGAACTAATCTGGGCCATTCGATTACATCATTTAGAGATTTTTAAACAATGGCAAGATTGTAATTATACTGTTGTAACTTCCCTTTAAAATAATTAAGAGGAGGGCATTTGCGTCTTTTGTAAATTGCATTTATTAAACAGTATAATCAAAATCCCTAAAATGTCGCTAGTTTTCGTATATACAAGATACACAGCTGTTAGTGTATACACATGTGTACAGTGTACAGTCTTGCTAGTATCAGTTTATACAAGATACACAGATGTTAGTTTATACACATGTGTACATTCTCGCTAACTATCAGTTTGTACAAGATACACAGTTGTTAGTTTATACACATGTGTACAGTCTCGTTAACTATCAGTTTATACAAGATACGCAGCTGTTAGTTTATACACATGTGTACAGACTTTTACACATTTTTGTATTATATTTAAAAATGGTTACATATATGTATGTTAACAACATATAGTATATTATGCATACACACAAGTAGATTCGTATAAAAATTATGAAATTAATAAAAATGAAACTAGTCACATGTATGCAAAAATAAATAACTTTATCACATATTTTAAAAAAAAGTTAATCCCTAAAAATAATTACAATTTCATTCTTATAGAAATTTTCAATATTTATTAAAAATTATAAAAAGTTAAAGACAATATATTATGATATCTATATATACGGATAATAAAAGAAAACAATATTTAAATTAAAATTATAACAAAATCTATGGATAAAAAATGATGAAGAAATAATTAGAAATGAGAGAGAGAAAGAGTTAAGAGATGCGAAAATTAAGAGATTTTAATTAAAAATACTTGGCTAATATCAATCTTACACTTTTAATCTAAAAAATGATCAAAGGCCAAGATTAGTTCACTCTTAAGAAGTTGTTCACTCTTGAACCTAATCCTATATATATATATTACTGTAGCGTTTTAGTTTCGCTAGAAAACTAGTGGTAAAATCATGTTTTTCTTTTGTTTTTTTATTATACTTGAAATCCAAGATATTTACATGTTCTTTTCATGTATAAACATGTACGTTACATATAAAGACTTATGGATGGTTAAGAATAATTAATTTGTAATCTACAAATTATATATAAGAAATAATTTTTGCTAGGGAAACCCTAAATTACATGGATATAATTTCATCGGTATTTCTACAAGTATAGTATTCTTACGAATAATACACGTAGAAATAATATAAATATTACTTTTACCTAGATACAAATTGTATTTCGACGTATATTTCTCTAAAATAAATGAATATATATTTTCCATGCGAGACGAGTTACGACTCGGGTTTAAATGATTATTTATTTTATAAACTCGAACACTATTTCTATATGAGGATACAAGGATGAGTATAATATTTTATATCATTATAATTATATATTTGTTTTCTTTAAATATATATTTTTTGAGAGATTAAAGACATATCACCAACGGGTCGTAGAGTCAAACGTTAGAAACGTCACAAGTATTTCAGTTGAGTCTAGCGAATTGGGTGAATATTATACATGACCAAATTGCATGCTAGAAACATTTATTTAGACCTTAATGTCTTGTAGAAATAGGACACTTGTAGGTCGGGAGTATACACACCATTATCGGACATTGGAATTGCAAGATTGACTAGGCATCCAGGTGAGTTCATAACCCTAACTTTTTATGGTTTTACATTTTTTGTTTTTATGTTTTCAGGGGTGGAAAGACATGCAAGGTTTTGCAAAACTACACAAAATTTCGAGGAACAAAAAAAAATTCATATTTCTAAACCATGTTGCGAAAGGATTTCAATTAACTCATATGGTTTACAAAAGGTTTATGCTCAACATACCGGTTTTAAAAAACACACACGTATTTTCAGAACGTGCATGAGTTTCATGGCTAGTGACGAGATTGTCCTAGCTACAATTTAGGGACGAGATTGTCCTACCTACAATTTAGGGACTGGATTGTCCTGCATACATACATCTTAAGGACTAGGTTGTCCTGTATACATACATCTTAAGGACTAGATTGCCCACTACTCAACACTAAGGGCCGTAGGGTCGCTTAAAACTATACAGTGAAGTCCTCGCTACATATCGGAACTACAACCGCCTGCTAGTCTACCGTCTTGAGTAAACTGTTTGGCGAGACATTTACTAGCTTGGGGTGGGTTATAGGCTCATGCGGGCATGTTGTCTTTGTCGTACGCGGACATCGACGGTTATTCAGATGTTACAAAAAAAAAAAGGTTTTCATATGACATGCCGAGGAAAATGATTTTGTTACATTTTCTCTATAATATTTAAACCGGTTATCAAAAATATTTATTTCAAACATTTTTCAAACAACTATGAACTCGCCAACATTATGTTGATTTTTCTTTATTTTCTTTCTCAGGTTATATTTTCAAACTATGGCACGGTTGGAATAGAAGAACCCACGGGGATTCGAGTAATTAGCAGGCGTTCACTCTCTAGAAGTCTTAGCACATTAAACTTTCGCTGTGCAATGAAGATACCAGTCAGATCACACCAACTCTGATTTTGCATGGTGTGACACCTATAATGCAAACCAATCGAATGATATCAACTGAACAACATTGGTACCGGTACTGATTTTCGCTTTTATTATTTTCAATCAATGTAAGGTTTTCTCTTTTGATTACCATAGCGAGTACTGATACCGTAACAAACTGAACGTATACCAACTGAATTCCCGCCACGAAGCATGGACGAAATCACTAGTTTCAATGAAAACAGTCAAAGATAGTTAGTTTCAACGTAAATTAATTAAAAACAATATAGCTTTGAGAAGTTTTGCAACTAAGTTTTAGTGTGCAAGAGCCTTATACTCACTTTCCTCAATTAGTAATTAAAGTTGTTTTAAGTAAAATTTTGAGTTAAATGCTTGGTTGGTCCCTGTGGTTTGCAAATCTTGCAGACTTGGTCCCAGTGGTTCACTAATTACACACTTGGTCCCAGTAGTTTCAAATTTTGCACTCGGGTGGTCCTTACCACTAACCTTTGTTAGATTTCTCAGTTAAGTATATGCAAAATTACTATATTACCCTTGAAATAATAAAAAAATATATAAACTGGCCAGCCACCACCACTTAGGTGGCGGCACACGGCGTGCGGCGGCGTGTACCAGACGCGGAGAGAGAGAGAGACCGACATCTCTCTGTAGCAGCGGCAGTGCCCGCGTTTAGCGGCGACGGCGGCCGCATCTCGTGGCAGAGGTGGAGGCGGTGGCCCCGTTTAGCGGCGACTCTAGACTCGCCGGTGTCGACCAGCGGCGACCGGGGTGCAGATTACTCAGGTTCGAGCCTCAATCCCATCGGTGTCGACCAGCGGCGACCAGCGGCGACCGGGGTGCAGATGACCGGGAGATCTGAGCGCCAAAAGTGACGTATTCAGTTTTGGAATTTTGTTACTCGAGATATTTTCCGGTAGAAACGCGATTGATTTGAGGTTTAGTCCACCGTCGGTGGTGGATTGGGCGGTTCCGATCATCAGATCCGGTGATTACAGCGAGATATTCGATCGGAATGTTGACGCCACGGCTGACGAAACTGCCGTGAGGATGCTGGCGGTGTTGGCGGCGAGGTGTGTGAGATCGACGGCGGAGAAGCGTCCGGCGATGGCGGAGGTGGTGCAGTGTTTAACCGCGGCGAGTAAGCGAGTGACGTCACAAATATGGAACGGTTTTGGGCGTGTGCGGCGGCGCGTGAGAGTAACGTCACCGGCGAGGTCTGAACCGATGGGATTGAGGCTCGAACCTGAGTCAAGGGTAATATAGTAATTTTGCATATACTTAACTGAGAAATCTAACAAAGGTTAGTGGTAAGGACCACCCGAGTGCAAAATTTGAAACTACTGAGACCAAGTGTGTAATTAGTGAACCACTGGGACCAAGTCTGCAAGATTTGCAAACTACAGGGACCAACCAAGCATTTAACTCTAAAATTTTAAACTGATATAAACTAGTAAAATTTTAAAGTGATAAAAACTAAGTGATCTAAACAACACGTTTTTCTCCCGCATGATGCTGTAAGGAAAATATATACTATAAAAATATTACCGTATAATGCTGTGAGGAAAATATATACTATAAAAATATTAAAAAAGAGTTATTTGCATCAATATCAATATTTGATTTGATTACACATACCCCGTCCTGTGTAACCAAAATAAAAAAATACGTAGAAAAAAATTGTAATGTAAGATGGATATCGATACGTGTTTTACATCAACTAAAATTATAAAAACAAATACTGATACTGATTATGATAATATCAATTCTGATATAAAAATTGTTCGTTGGGTGTCAGTTATTTATCTACACATATAACATCTAGGGATGGGATTGGTACCGTAAACGTACCCATACCCGTACCGGTACTGAAAATACCGGTATTGAATTTGAACAAAACTGAATACGAGATATATAGGTATGGTACGGGCATTTTCAGTACATTACCGCTTTGTTACCATTTTGTTTTTATATAGTTTTTGAGTAATCGTACAGGTATACTAAATAGGTAAAATTGGCAGAGTATCAATATAGTACGAGTACCAAATATGTAAAATTGGTACAATTACCAATATGATAAAGGTACCGTATAGGTAAAATGAATACAAGTACTATAAATACCATAATACGAAATAAAATATAATATGAAAAACTTTTAAATGGCTACATAAACTCGTTACCAGTACCTGTTTTAACCGTACCTATACCAATACCGAAAGTACCGAATGCCAAAATCAATAAAACTAGGTACCGATACATGTACTGAATACCTAATATCGATACAGGTACGGTATGAGTACGAGTACGAGTATTTGGGAAAAAAAAAGCTCATCCCTAATGACATCCACAAGTAACCAAAAGATAAAAAAAAAAAAGTAGTGATATGCCCAAAAAAACATTAACACGTGTTTTACATCATTGAAAACCAAGACAACAAATACAGATGCTAGTTCCAATAATACAGATACCAATGTTGTTTGGCCTGTATCGATGCAATTCGTGATAAACTGATAATATCGGTACTTAGTATAGTTTATGATACCAAATATACTAATTTTTAATATAACTCCTTTTTATATAAAAGCTATATCAAAATCTTTAGAGGAAAAACATACTACTGCTTATCTAGTTTTTTTTTCTTAAGTTAACAAACATAACTTATTATTGAAAAAATTATTAAGAAAACAAGTCAAAGATTAATATTATTATACAAGCTGAAATTTATACCTTATAAAGAAGAAGAAAAAAGGATTAAAGTTGGTTTTCATCCAAAGCAAATTGCTAGTACATAGAATTATTTGCTAACATACTTATGAAATAGTTTGAACAATAAATGTAAATTTTTAAAGTTCGAAATAGAAAGAAATGTTACGGAATAATATTTTAAAAGTAGAGGCTTTAGAAAAATGCGAGTCGGCCACCTTTGTTTTATTCACATATAATCTATTTATTAGGCCGTAAACGAACTGAACATTTAACAAACAGTATGTGAACTGTTCGACGTGAAATTCATTACGTACATTCGTTTAATAAATTAAGGAACATGAACAAGAAATTTCGTTCGATTAGTTAAATGAACAAACACAAGCCTCTTTCGTTCAGTTGTGTTCGTGAATGTTCGATATTCACAGCTCGTTAATTTATGCTTGTACATGTTTGTTATCTATGTTATTCATTAAAGTTTTTTGTGCATTTATTTATTTTATCCAACCTTTTCATATTCCTTAATTCTTATTTATCGTATTACTCTAGCATATAGAATAAGTAACTCTAATCCCACCTTTTTATGCAATGTTTCACTTTCCTTCTTATTATTTACATTGACGAATAATATTCACCTCTATTTTATGTTTAGGGCTTCAAGTTTCAGCGTTGCTCCCTCCACCGTCCACCTTTAGCATCCGCCGCCTCTGCCAATTTTATTTGTGTTCGTGAATCATTCATGAGCACGTTCATTTCCTTAATGAACACAAACATAAGATCTTGTTCCATAGTGTTCATAAATCATTCGTAAACACATTATTTTCTTAGCAAACGAACACGAATAAGATCTCATTCATGTTCATTCGCAACCCTACCTACTCTTAATCTAATCCTACTAACTATCATACCGACATAGATCTTACAGGGTTTGAACCCACCATGTAAATATGACACGCCTTAGACTAGACGGTATGGGGCCCGGCCTGGGCATGGCTTGGGCCAGCGCCGGTCCCCTACACCAACCCCCTAGGCCCATCATCATCTTGAGCGGCAATGTATGGAAGGTCTTGACCGGCCAATTTTTCAAGCAAGTAGCCGTTGTAACGGCTAGTTCCTCCCTTTTTAAATTTAAAATAAAAAAAACCCCTTTTTTCTATAAAAATCCCCTCTTTCACCATTTTCTTCACACTTTCAACCCAAAACACTATCTTTTTTATAAGTATACTCCTAAAAATATCTTTTCATCCACAATGCAATCTAACTCTTGGTGGTCCTCGTCTTCGGGGGAAGGGGAGATGTTTTACGCAAACGCTGTGCTAAGGGCGGATCAGATTATTACAGAGGATGAAGAAGAAGAGGAGGAGGTCTCGTCTGAAATACGAACCAGGCAACAACAGATTAACAGAGACCGCGAAGGTTTATCGTTAATAACTTTTCTCACATAATTTTTTTTATCTTTATTCGTTCTTTCCCCATATTTTTTTCCAATAGGAGCGCACGATAAATTGGTGAACGATTGTTTTTCAGGTCCACCCCTTTTCAATGCCAAGCATTTTCAGATGTAGGTTTCGTATGAGTCGCCAGTTATTCGCACAGATTGCTGATGATTTAGCGGTGTTCGACCCCTTTTACACGTTACGATATGATGCTCGTGGAAAACTAGGGTTCACCACTTTACAAAAGTGTACTGCGGCCATTCGGCAACTGGCAAACGGGACAATGGCCGACGCTTTGGACAGGTACTTACAGATGTCGGAAAGAACTACGCGGGAATGTTTGGACAGGCCGTCGATTTCTTGGTCGGTAAATTTGCAAAGCTCCAAGGATGGATTGGCTAGCAGGTCTTGACTCTTAGGGGTTGCATCGTCGCTTTGGTTTTTACCGGGAGAGGATCGTGTAGCCATCTTGGCCATAATAGCAAACATGAAGAATAAAGAGATGGAAGTTGAAAGAGAGAAAGAGTACCTGTTATGCTTCCGGGATGAGGATTTTAAAACGAGATGAATGATCTTTAAATAATTTTGGACCTTATCTCTATCCTATATAACACAATGATGGTTATAGCCTATCCCATCGGTGACGTCAGAGGGTGTAACGGCTAGTTCTGTATTGCAACGGCTAGTCCGCAATGAATGGAAATATGACGAATCTGATTAATGTCATATCCGTCATATTTGGGGGCAATTGTTAGGGGATGATTTTTAGCATGTCTGGATCATTTATCTTGAGGCTTAACCTGAATCATTTATCCTTAGCATAAGAAGCAGGGACTCTAAGGACCAAGGATCCTTAGCTATATGTATGCTTACTAACAATTGTTTCTTTGTTTGTTTAACATCTGAATGCAGGCCTTGGACAAGGAAAGACTTGTTCTAACCGGAATCGTGGGGAATACGCTTATAATTCCAGCACGTGCAAAGAATCTCATGACCGTTGGTGGAAATCGTGGGTGCATGGTTGAAATTTCGGATAGTTAGTTCATAGAGTTGAGCTAGATATGTAATGGGATTTTGAGCTTGATAGAACAGACTTACTTTTTTTGATATACAACACTTCTGCTATACTCTCTCGAACACACACTAGGAATCATTGTAACAAGCTCAATATCTCCAAAGTTGTAATCTTATTTGTTCAATATAGTTGATAGTGATAGTTTTCACTATCCGAGGTTTTTTTTGCCGGAGATCAATTGCTGATCAAGGGCTTTTTTCTCGTGCAAAAATCTTTGTGTTCATCACCATTTACATTTCTAGTTTGTTTAAACATTCATTCGTCATTCAAGCACTCAACCTCACATTCAAAGTTTGGTTACATTATCCTTAATCAGATTTTTGACCAAAACAGTTTGGCGCCCACCGTGGGGCAATCGGTGCTTCAATTCTAAAAACTCATTGATTTCATTCATTTCTATTCACTTCCATCAATCACATGGCTTCTCATGGAAAATCTGCTTCAAGTGCCATGCCGGCGGTTACCCCATCTCAGCCTAGTGCATCATTGCCACCTATTCCTCCTGCATATCAGAAGAATACTGAGAATCCTCAGAAGAAAATTACTCCTATTTACACAGGATCAAAAACCTCTACTGTTTCTTCATCTACAGTTACTAACAATGATGTTTCTACCTTGATTTTGCAGATGAATAATTACATGGAGAAGCAGGACAAAACCAACCAAAGGATCCTCGGGGAGATTGATGAAATCAAAAAGCAAAAGATATCAATGGAGGATCACTCTCCGCTGATACCCAGATCATTGGATTTCACTTCTCCAGCATCAGCAATTCAACATTCTAGGGGACCTGGCGCTCAAGTCCAAGAATCCTCCATTTACCAGCAGGGATCAATGGCGATGACACAGGCTCAAGGATCCTTAGGATTGCAGCATGGATCATTGGCAATGACGCAGCCACACGCATCTCATTACCAACCTTATAGATACTCATCACAATCTTCAGGATCATCGTGTCAGCATAAAGGAGGCTATCTCAGTTCAGGAGGATATTTGGAGATAATTGCACCAAAGGAATCCTATTTCCAACATCAAGGATCCTATCCTCAGAATCAAGGATCCTTTCCTCTGAACCAAGGGTCCTCTTTTTGGGACAAGGGTCAAGGATCCTCCTCTCAGGGTCAAGGATCCATGCAGTATCCTTCAAGGCCTTCAGCACCCGCGTATCCTGGACCCAGTGCTTTTCAGGACCAAGGATCCTCAGGAAGTTAGATATTCAAGGATTCTAAAGTTCACAAAGGGGACTTCATCCCTATGCAGACTATTGCTTCATCCGGTCCAACTATTGCACCTGAAGTGTCCACCTTTGGATACACTTCTACGATACCGATTCCAAACCAATATGATTTACAATTACAATACATCTTTTGGTACTAATTGTGGTTCTATGCAGGATACAGGTATCTATCAGTCTATGGCACGGGAACTTCAGAAGCTTAAGGATATGATATCCAGCGTTCCAAGAGTGGTTAAGCCCATTCCTGAGATCCCAGATGAAAGTCACAGGGTCTCTCGTTTCGCACCTCCTATATGCAATGCTGAGATACCAAAACGCTTTCAAACCCCCAACATGAAGCTGTACGATGGCACGACTGATCCGGAGGAGCATGTGGCACAATACCGGGAAAGAATGGAGATCAGTCCCATTCAAGAAAGGTTAAAGGAAGCCTGTCTTTGTAAGGGCTTCAGATCCACACTCACTGGATCAGCACTCAAATGGCTGCTAAGTATTCCTCCCTACTAAATTACTTCATATTCCCATTTAGTTAATTTATTCAATAATCAGTTTTCATGTAGTAGAACCTTAGAACGATTAACTAGTGATTTATATAGGGTAAGACAGGGTCGTGATGAATCACTGAGAGATTACATCACTAAGTTTAGTCGAGAATCCTTAGAAATTCTCAATCTGGATATTGCCACTGCTGTAGAGGCATTCAAATTGGGCTTGCTTAAGGATTTCTCTTTTTATGTTGACCTTGTTATGACACCTTACAGGAATTTAGATGAAGTAAGAAATAGGGCATTGAGGTTCATTCGTTTAGAAGATGACAAGAGGATCCAGGAGAGGCTCTCAGGATCCTCAAAACAGGAAAAGCAAGGATCATTCTTTAAGAATAATCGATCCAAGCCATATTCTAAACATGACAACCACAATGTGAATGCAGTTGAACAAGACGAAGACGATGAGGATTATCCTCCAATATCTGAATATTGTTTTTCTGTGGATAACTAATACTCGCTATGCAGAATTTATGTGGCAAGGCTAGATGGCCAAGGAAAACTGATAAACATGGAGCTGCTAAGTATAAATCCAAATGGTGTGCTTACCATGAGGATTTTGGCCACCTTACTGATGAATGTATAGCGTTGAGGAAAGAGATTGGTTATCTTCTCAGCAAAGGATATTTGAAGGAACTGCTAGGAAGGAAACGTTCAAGGACTCAGGATACTGAAAAGGTGCCTGAAAGGGCTCCTCCTCCAACAGACGCTCAAATCATAAACTTCATTTCCGGAGGCTCCGATATCTGTGGAACTTCGTTTTTAGCGGCTAAAAGGCATGCTAAGGAGACGAAGATGGAGAATGGGGAGAGACCAGTTCGAACATCTACCCTTACACAGCAAAAAGTGATATCCTTTGATGAGGAGGATCGCGTAGACATTCAGGATCCTCATCATGATGGTCTTGTCATTACCTTGTTTATCTCTAATCATTTTGTTCGCAGGATTCTTATTGATGGAGGGAGTTTAGTGAACATTATCCAGTTGGATGTCCTCAAAAAGACGAACATCCCTGAATCTGAGGTCATACCAAGATCATCGGTGCTCGTGGGATTCAGTGGGGAAACCAAGAATACATTGGGGGACATCAAACTTCCAATTTACATAGAGGGAGTGAATTCTATCCAAAAATTTTGTGTAATAGATAGCTTATCTTGCTGTAATGTTATCCTTGGCTGGCCATGGATACATGACATGAAGGCGGTCCCATCAACATACTACCAATGTGTCAAGCTTCCAAGTCCATGGGGAATAGTCAAAATAGAAAGTGATCAACAAGAGGCAAAGAATTGCTACACTTCCTGAATGAGACCCGCTTCCAAATCTAGGGTAGCAATCAAAGCATCCTCCAAAAGACGTCATGGAGGCAAGAGAACAGGACGTCAAGGATATACCCTTAGATTCTGAGGATCCTGAATCCAAGGTGTATATAGGATCCGGGATCCAGGAGAGCATAGAGCAGGATCTAGTATCCTTCCTTAAACGAAGAAAATCTACCTTCGCCTGGAAGCACAAAGATATGACAGGCATATCTAAGGATGTTATCACTCATAAACTTGGCATTGACAGGTCTTTCAGCCAATTCACCAAAAGAGAATAAAGTTTGCTCTTGAAAGAAATGCAATCATCCAAGAGGAGGTGGATAAATTGCTAAGGGCAGGTATGATTAGAGAAGTCAAGTATCCAAGATGGTTAGCCAATGTGGTTGTTGTTCAAAAGAAAAATGGAAAGTGGAGGGTATGTGTCGATTTTACTGACTTAAACTAGGCATGTCCCAAGGATCCTTTCCCTTTACCCCACATTGACTCCATGGTGGATGCCAAGATGGGTCATTAGTTGTTAACTTTTATGGATGCTTCGTCTGGATTTAAGCAAATTCAGATGGAACCATCTGATCAAGAGGATATAGCGTTCATGACACCCATCGGCATATATTGTTACATTGCTATGCCCTTTGGTTTAAGAAATGCAGGTGCTACGTACCAGAGGCTGGTGAATATGATGTTCAAAGAGCAACTTGGGCATACAATGGAAGTATATATAGATGATATGGTGGTCAATTCTAAAAGAGCTGAAGATCACCTTAAGGATCTCGAAGAAGCATTCAATATCCTTGACCGATACAATATGAAACTGAATCCTTCCAAATGCCATTTCGGAGTTAAAGCCGGAAAGTTCTTAGGATATATGGTGACCAAGAGAGGGATTGAAGCAAGTCCGGAGCAGATAAAGGCTATAATCAACATTAAGTTTCCTGCCAACGCTAAGGATGTGCAAAGATTGATAGGAAGAATCGCTGCCCTGAACAGATTCATTTCAAAATCCTCAGAAAGATGCAAGGATTTCTTTGATATTCTGAGGAAGAATAAGAAGTTCGAGTGGACGGAGAAGCATGAAGCTGCTCTACAGGCTCTCAAGGATTACCTATCCTCAGCACCGGCGTTAATGAAACCTGAAATTGGGGAACCATTATCCTTATACCTAGCTGTTTCAGGTAAAGCAGCAAGTGCAGTCCTTGTTAAGGATCATGAAGGCCAACAACATCTGGTGTACTATGTAAGTAAAAGTTTACTTGATGCTGAGGCCAGGTACTCTCATTTGAAAAACTTATTCTTGCTCTAATCATGGCTTCGACTAAGTTAAGACATTATTTTGAAACTCATACTATTGTTGTTAAAACTAACTTTCCTATCAAGAATGTTCTTAGGAAACCAGAGATGTCAGGGAGAATGGCAAAATGGGCTGTTAAACTTAGTGCATATGACATTAAGTATGAGCCTAGAACTGCTATTAAATCCCAAGCTTTGGTTGACTTTGTGGCTGATTCAGTAGTGATCTACAAAGAGAAGCTGAGTTAGAGACACAACAACTTGAGGAGACCAAGGATCCTTGGACACTCTTCACAGATGGAGCCTCGGATGTCAAAGGAACTGGACTAGGCTTACTACTAAAATCGCCACAGGGGGACATTATACCCCAATCAATAGCATGTGAATTCCAAACCACTAATAACGAGGCATAGTATGAGGCCTTAATAGCAGGTTTGCAATTAGCTAAGCACATGAGGATCAGGTATCTTCAAGTATATGTAGATTCTTTATTGATCACTAATCATTATAACGGATCCTATGTTGTCAAAGGTGAAAAGCTAATTAAATACTTGGAGATAGTCAAGAAATTGGCGGATTCTTTTTCTTTTTTCAGTCTAACACAGGTACCCAGGGAAGAAAATGCAGAAGCATATGCCTTGGCTAATCTGGGATCCTCATTGAAGATGCCTGATGATGTGAAGATACCCATTATCCATGTTCTAACTCCTGCAATCGAGGAGAGTGAGACAATGGAAATAGTGGACGATGCTGCAATCGTACCTAGGGATGATGCACAATCAACTCCAGGATCAAGGATTCTTCTAATACTGAATTATATCCAAAATGGGGAAGTTCTCATTGGGGAAAATCCTAGAGCCTTCAAGATAAAGGTATCCCAATTTACTATCATTAATAACATGTTATATAAGAGATCTCTTGCAGGACCCTATCTACGATGTATTGAGGATCCTGAGATCCAAGAAGTCTTGAAGGACTTTCATGAAGGAGATTGTGGAAATCATACTGGGGGCAGACCACTATTTTCAAGGATCCTCAGAACAGGATATTATTGGCCTACAATGAAGAAAGATGCTGTGGAATATGCAAGGAAATGTGATGCTTGCCAAAGACACAGCAATATCCTTTATCGGCCCGCAGATCCTCTGCATCCTATATCCTCCTCTTGGCCATTTATGAGATGGGGAATGGATATAGTAGGCAAGCTTCCCAAGGCACCAGCAGGAAAAGTGTTCATGTTAGCTATGACTGATTATTTCTCCAAATGGATAGAAGCTGAAGCCTTTGCTCAAGTCAGAGAAAAGGAAGTTATATCCTTTATTAAAAGAAATATCATTACTAGATTTGGTATTCCTTCTGAGATTGTTTGTGATAACGGATCCCAGTTTATTGGGAATCGTACTACTAACTTTTGTGACAGCAGGGGGATCAGGATGATAACATCAACACCAGTCCACCCACAAGCTAATGGCCAGGCTGAATCATCCAACAAGATCATCATCAACAATTTGAAGAAAAAGCTTGGATTAAAGAAAGGAAAGTGGGCTGAAGAACTACCATATGTCCTATGGGCAGATAGAACAACTCCCAAGAATGCTACGGGTCAAACTCCTTTTTCCTTAGTCTTTGGAGCTAAAGCAGGGATCCCTACAGAAATGATAGTACCCACAGCCAGAACAAGCATCCGTGATCCTGAGGCAAATATCAAGACTCTAACTCAAGACTTGGACACTGTGGAAGAGCTTAGAGATATTGTAAGAATAAGGATTGCTAGCTATCAACAAAGAATGGCCGGTGCTTACAATAGAAATGTAAGGGTCAGAAGGTTTCAAGTTGGTGACATGGTATTAAGGAAGGCGTTCCAGAATACCACGAATCCTTCTGATGGTAAATTAGCACCAAAATGGGAAGGCCCCTATCTAATTGAAGCCGAGGCGGGAAAGGGGGCATATCGATTACTGACTATGGATGGTGATCTTCTTCCAAGAGCTTGGAATGCTATCCACCTAAAAAAAAGTATTTTATGAAAAGGATCAGGGATCCTTAAGCATCCTAGTGATCAACTCAGGTCGAAGGATCCTCAAAGGATATGAGATTCTTGATTCGGTAACATTAACTAATGTTTTCATTTTTATTATACTTCTTATAAAGTAAGGATGTTGAATTTTCAACATTCAACCTTATCAAGTTTTAAGTTTTGCAAAAATTATTACAAAGGATCAAGAGGTTGGCCACCTCTCCAAGACTTTGGGCATGTCCCCAGCTTAAGGTATCCAATACCTTCTACGGTTTAAAGGTTTTCACCTTTCACACGAATTAGGTTTTGACACACCCGCCAGTAGCGCACGCTATCCAAGTATAGTTCGAGGCAATGGGACTAGTACCCGCTTTAGGGGCTGACAATTTCATTGTTGTTGGCTATATTTAGGATCCTAAGTATAATGGTAACGTACCATACATCCGTTCTTAAGGTTTCTAACGTTTTCACGTTAGCTAAGGTTTCGACATTTTCATGTCGTTCACGATTGGATAGATGCCAGTTTGGGCCATACTCCAGTTTACACCAGTTATTTGGGCTTGTTCCCAGTTATTTGGGCTTGTCCCCAGCTATTTGGGCTTGTCCCCAGTTACTGATGAGTCATTCAATTGATGTTTGGCTTAGTCCCAAGTTGTGTGTTATAACAGGTCCCTGAAGCCTAATAAGTAAGGATCCTGGATCCTGCAGTTCTACTGATTTCTATTCCGTATTGGTTCGATTGTAAAATTTAAGGATAAAAAATCCTAACTTGGATTCACTGGTATGATCTTTCTTTTGCATTTGCTTTATTCTGGCTTATCTATGTTACCCTAATCCTTTGACAACAGGATGTATGATCCTTGATCATGAGAGGTTCAATTCTGGAGCAATATGTTCTCATAAATACTTTGTATTCTTTTTAACACCTTATGGATTTTTCAGTTAAGTATCCAGAAATTTTTCCAAAATATATAGCGATAAACATACTCAAAAAGAAAAGGGACAACAACAAAGATAGTCAAAAGCTTAAAGTTTTATTTATTTATAAAAACCCTTTTAAAGGTTGTCAAAATTGCTAACCCAAGCTTCTACCAGCAAAACGTGGCCCGTCCACTTGGGTTAGCAAAGGGTGTCCATACTAACGGTTCATTAAGTGCAGGGAAATAAAAGGTGGGGGGCATCAAGGGCTTCATCCTCCACAAACAGAAGGATCCATCCACCTTTGTTACCCCTTATTGTTCGAAGGATCAGTGATCCTTAAACCTAAGAAACTATTGTTTAGTTACAGACCATTATTTTTTGAAATCAAAACACCAACAGCCAAAAGACATAAAAAATGGGCTCCGGCCACATCTAGAAATTTTCATCATTGCCCATTGATACAGCCTACTCCTTCGCTGCTTCACCATCTTTGCCTTCACCAGCCTCGCCACCTTCACCCTCCTTAGCCTCCTTAGCACCGCTAGTACCGGCCTCTGGTGTTGGCACCTCGTCAAGCTCAGGCTCCAACTCTCCTCCAAGCTCCACTAGCCTCACCTTCCAGCCGGGAAGATCCCATTCAGACCTGTTAAATGAAGGATCCAAGGCTTGCTGCACGATCTTGATCCTGGCTCCGAGAATGGCTTGGGCTGCACAAACCTTAGCCTCATCAGCATCCTCCATCCTGACTTTGTTAGCCTGAATGTCGTTGATCTTGATCCGCTTCTCCAAGCTATCGACCTCCTTCTCAGAGGCAAAATCATAGATCTGCTGCTCAAGCTGAGGAATGTCATCAGAAGGCTCAGCAGGCTTCTTCCTTTTGGACCCGGCTCGAGCCTTAGCAGCGACGGGTTTAGGCTCTGGGAAGTTGGATCCTTTGCCTGATTCTTTTTTTCGAACCGGGGAGAGATGATGCTGTCTACATCCTCCAAGGCAAACTTGCTGATGGACTTGCTGGTGGATTTCTGAGCGCCTACATTACAAGAAAGAGATAAGTTTTCTATTCATTTTCTTATATGTATATATATATATATATATATGTATATATATATATATATGTATATATATATATATATGTATATATATATATATATATATATATATATATAACTCTCGCTTTAAAGAAAACTTATTATTTGCAAATAGAAAACTTACTTGACATTGTGTAGGAGGTGGAAGTATTGGTTTCAGGATCCTTTATCTGTGGCTTGAATGTTCTAATTGTTGGATCCAAACTCCAGAACAGAGCAACCCTTTCTTCAGTTCCAGGAGAATTGGCAAGGCAGGCAAAATTACTCACTGCATGCAAATAAAGTAAAGCAAGTTAGCGATGGAAAAGAAACTTTCTACAAATCTAATACGAGGATCCTATATCTACCCTTCAAGACCCACTTCTTGGGCAGACTATTCCCTTCTGGAATAGAGTCCCTTCGCACAAAGAAGAACTGATTCTTCCATGTGGAACTGTTTTGAGTGGTCTTGAGGATGGGAACCTGTTGGTGAGGTTTGGCCTTCAGCAAGTATCGGTAATAACCGTGGGTAACGAGGCTGTAAAGATAGGAAAGCTCGGATAGGGTGAAATGGATTCCTTCATGTTTAATAAGCTGCTCTATGGTGATCAGTACCCTCCACAATATCGGCATGGCTTGACAATAACTCATGCCGGTAAGGGTGAAGAACCCTTGGGCAAAGCTAGGGAATGGGTATGTGTAACCAAGAAGGAAAGGTAGAACAGGAAAGCATGCCCAGACAAGGGACATGGCATCGCTCTTCATGGTGGCATCATACGGCCTGAAAACCATCGTCGGAGGGAAACAGGGGCGCAGGCCGTCGATTTCTTGGTCGGTAAACTTGCAAAGCTCCAAGGATGGATTGGCTAGCAGGTCTTGACTCTTAGGGGCTGCATCGTCGCTAAAAAAGTGGTTTTTACCGGGAGAGGATCGTGTAGCCATCTTGGCCATAATAGCAAACAAGAAGAATAAAGAGATGGAAGTTGAAAGAGAGAAAGAGTACCTGTTATGCTTCTGGGATGAGGATTTTAAAACGAGATGAATGATCTTTAAATAAATCTTGGACCTTATCTCTATCCTATATATCGCAATGATGGTTATAGCCTATCCCATCGGTAACGTCAGAGGGTGTAACGGCTAGTTCTGTATTGCAACGGCTAGTCCGCAATGAATGGAAATATGACGAATCCGATTAATGTCATATCCGTCATATTTGGGGGCAATTGTTAGGGGCTGATTTTTAGCATGTCTGGATCATTTATCCTGAGGCTTAACCTGAATCATTTATCCTTAGCATAAGAAGCAGGGAGTCTGAGGACCAAGGATCCTTAGCTATATGTATGCTTACTAACAATTGTTTCTTTGTTTGTTTAACATCTGAATGCAGGCCTTGGACGAGGAAAGACTTGTTCTAACCGGGAATCACGAGGAATATGCTTATAATTCCAGTACGTGCAAAGAGCCTCATGACCGTTGGTGGAAAACGTGGGTGCATGGCTGAAATTTCGGATAGTTAGTTCATGGAGTTGAGCTATATATTTAATGGGATTTTGAGCTTGATAGAATAGACTTACTTTTTTCGATATACAACACTTCTGCTACTCTCTCTCAAACACACACTAGGAATCATTGTAACAAGCTCAATATCTCCAAAGTTGTAATCTTATTTGTTCAATATAGTTGATAGTGATAGTTTTCACTATCCGAGGTTTTTTATGCCGGAGATCAATTGTTGATCAAGGGCTTTTTCCTCGTGAAAAAATCTTTGTGTCACCATTTACATTTCTAGTTTATTTAAACATTCATTCGTCATTCAAGCACTCAACCTCACATTCAAAGTTTGGTTACATTAACCTTAATCAGATTTTTGACCAAAGCAGTTATTATCTTGCTGACTGAATATATCCGTCTTACTCTACAATTGTCAAGACTCTTCCATACCCGGAGGACGAAAAAAGAAAAAAATTTGCCAAGCGTCAAGAAAAGACATCGAACGTTGTTTTGGTGTTCTACAAAAAAATGGAAAATCATTCATCAACCAGAACGTGCGTGCACACCGAAGAGGTTGCACCTTTGTATATACGCTTGCATTTTGCTCCATAACATGATTATTGAAGACGAAGATTGGGCGATTCGTGAGTATACGAGAATGCATCAATGGGAATACTGTCCCGGTTGATAAGGGGCAATAGGATTTAGACTCGTTCTCGCTAACCAACGAGTTTACGCATGTAAACCTTCAACCCGATTTGATCGAATATACATGGAACAACGCAAACGGCGGGGATGGTGACGAAGACGATAACGGGTAGGTAGTGTAATTTTTTTTCTAGGTTATGTATTTTTTTAACTAGTGTAATGGTTTATTATTTTTTTAGTTCAATAAAATATGTTAATTAAAGTTCTTTTTATAAATTGGATAACAAAATACAAAAAAAAAACTTAAAGTGGGGTAGACCCATTTTCCACCCCCTTGATTTTGCTAGAAGGGTCATCCTCTGAAGGATTAAGATGTGACTTTCTACGTGACGGTCCATCCCCATACCCACTAGCCTTATTACAAGTTACCACCCACGTATGTAGAAGACAAATAACCCTTTGAGTTGTTGCCAGACAAGAAAGAAAAACATTTTTTTTATTTTGTGAAAACACGCTTTTATGAAGGAAACGCTTTTTTTTTAAACAAAACTTGAGCATTTAGCCATTTCTTAAAATTTTCAGGTTGCTAATATTATTTTAAAGAAAACCTAGATATTTCTCTTAAACATGAGGGCTTTTTTTTCTTAAAGTAATATATATATATGTAGTATAAGGTTAGATAGAAAATCCTAAAAATTTGAGAAAACCCTAGAATACCCAACCTCCCGACATTTTTTTTGAAAAAAATAACACATGTAATATACATGTTTTTAAGAGTTTTGAGCCAAAAAATCAAAAAAGCGCCGAGTGGATATTTAAAAAAAATAAACATGTTTCAGCAACTTTAATCACTAACATGTGTTAGACAAAAGTTGCTGAATTTTGTTTATTTTTTTTTATATCCACTCGGTGTTTTTTTGTTTTTTTGGCTCAAAACTCTTAAAAAAATGTATATTACATGTGTTATTTTTTTCAAAAAAAAA
This sequence comes from Scalesia atractyloides, assembly GCA_947069175.1. Taxonomy (NCBI): domain Eukaryota; kingdom Viridiplantae; phylum Streptophyta; class Magnoliopsida; order Asterales; family Asteraceae; genus Scalesia; species Scalesia atractyloides. Next base: position 51,522,277 of record CAMTDV010000014.1, read on the forward strand.
TGTCAGGAGGTTAAGTTTTCTCAAATTTTTAGGGTTTTCTATCTAACCCTATATATATATCATATATATATATATACATATATATATATATATACATATTTATATACACACACACACACACACATATATATATATATATATATATATATATATATATATTACGACCCTTCAATCAAAATATTCGATCTTGGTCATAGTAATATCCGGCCCCTCTCATCATCAATATTATCCGCTTTATCCCCGATGGGTTGCCCATCCAAGAACTCACGGCTTTGTTTTTTGTTGCCCTAGTGGAGACTTCCTAGGAGGACACCCATCATAGTAGTACTACTCCCACCTAAGCACGCTTAACTGTGGAGTTCTCCTCTCATCTACTAACATTAAGCCCAAAACGCGTTGGTAATTTTTTAGAGGCAGTACTTTCCTTATGAACCGAGGATCTCTCCTGGCCACGGCCGATATGGGATTTGCCAAGGGTGTCACAATGGTCCACGGTAATCTTTTGGTAGTCGGTAATGGTATTAGAGCCACTCCAGAGCCGTTCGGGCTGGTGGAGCAAGCCTCATCGAGGACGATGAGTCCCTAAGGGGGTGATTGTAACGACACTGATACGATACCGACTACCGAAAGATTACCATAGACCATTGTGACACCCTAGGCAAATCCCACATCGGCCGAGGCCAGGAGAGATCCTTGGTTCATAAGGAATGTCCTGCCTCGTAAAAATTACCAACGCGTTTATGGCTTAATGCTAGTGGATGAAAGGAGAACTTCACTGTTAAGCGTGCTCAGGTGAGAGTAGTACTAGGATGGGTGACCTCCTGTGAACTCTCCACCGGGACAACCAAAAACAAAGCCGTGAGTTCTTGAATGGGCAACCCATCGAAGGCAAAGCAGACAATATTGGTGGTGAGAGGTGCCGGATGTTACAGTAGAGTAGATGTATTGTTAGGTGCAACATTTTATTGCCCATGTTCACTTGCATGATTCACAAAGCATGGTTATTGATGGAGGGACGAGGGCTGTAAGGTTTAATCGGTACACATAAGCCAACCATGTATGGAATATTTAATTTTAGTTCGTTTGTGATATGACAACTCATGATAATCAAAAGTTGCAACATAAGTTTACACGAAATTCCGAAGAGGTATGGCCCTACAAAAGCCAGGTATACGTGGCAACGACCATACCACTCGATCCAGCAAGGCGGTACACGTCAGCGGACATGAGTTGATACTCGAGGAAGATCCCAGAAACTTCTAGAAGGGGTCGCAAGAGACAACGAAGATGCTCCCACATACAACAAGGACAACACGTGGCCCGAATGGAAGGTCGCCAGCTGGATCGAAATAGTGCAGAGAGGACAAACCGACATCCTATGCATAAAGGTGCCTAGCTGGACGAATGGGGACATTCCACGTCACCCACTGCCATGGCGAGCACGAAGGGGACAAAGAGGATATTCCCCCACGATCCAGCTAGTGCTCCGATGACAGCTGGAAGGGTCTCCTCCCTTCCTCCATCCTTCGGCTATAAATAGAGGTTCCTCATACAGGTTTGATTCACTTTCTCACTATCACTTACTCGATTCTTTATAAAGAAAGAAGCTTATTCTCACCGCGGAGGGTGGTCACGAGGAGAACCCCCTTCTTTCCATCCTCGTGGCGAGTCACCGGTGTTTCCGTTTTGCAGTGTTCAGCGAAGGAGAACGGAGGAAGAGATTGAACCATCAACCTGAGACTCCACCCACCTGATTAACCTCGAGTTAACTGGTGTTTCATCATTGGCGCCCACCGATTTTTAATGCAAACAGCTTTCGTCTATTCCTTAAAAAAAAGTTCTCTCATGGCTGAACAAGGTGAGGAGGAACACTCCATGTTCGGTCACGTCGGGGACAGTGTTCAGGTCCAAGGGCACCGAAGAGACGAGAATGTCCAAAGAGAAGCAAGAAACGCAAAGATCCCAGATCTCTTTGGAAGTGCAACGAGAATCATATATCAAGCGAACCCAGCCGTACAAACAGGAAACCACATCGGGACCAACACAACAAAACATCGCAGCGCTATTGGGATTACCAGAAGGGGAAACTCTCGCTTCCTGGTATACCAAACAGCAAGCATCACTTAACGTTATCTATGCACAATTAAACGCACAACAAGCAGTGATCCAAGCTCAAGCACTCCAGACGCCGCTAGCCACTTCCGTGCAACGCTTGGGGCACAACTTAACCTCAGAATACGTCGACTCACATCGTGAGAGAACACATTCCACGAGACGGCCAACGGCGCAAGAAACGCGCGACACATATGGCGAAACAAAAAGTAACTTCGAGCAGAACTTGCAGCACAAACAGAGAGTACCTCTTCACTGCCGGCTGGGGCCGCGCAACATCAACGAAGAATGGAATTCGTACGATGGAGAAGACTCAACATACAAGCTAGAAGAACGTTCCGTCTTTAGCAGACTACCACAGAACCACGAGTCATACAGACCACGCGCGCGCGCACAATATAACCGAGACGCAGAACACGACTATACGTTAAGTTACCGACCAGAAGGGGTAGCTGAGAAATCCAAATTCGTCAGAGATATTGCCATGGCACCGTTAGAGAAAACAAAGTTGCCACATAATGTGGGGAAATACAACGGGTTAACAGACCCAGACGATCACCTACAAGTATTCACAAGCGCAGGCGTGGTAAGAGGTTGGTCTTTGCCAGTCTGGTGTCAGCTATTTGTACAAACCTTTGTTGGAGTAGCACGCGCATGGTTTGACAGCCTACCTGCAAGAAGAATCAAATCCTGGATGGATTTTCAAGAAAAATTCCTGTCACACTTCAGCCAGCAAAGGAGATATACTAGAGACCCTGCAGACGTCTTAAACATCTGGCACAGGGATCATGAAAGTATAGAAGATTTCATTACAAGGTACAATAAAGAATGTTTGGAAATCAGGAACGTGGGAGACGAAATCAGGCGCGCGCATTTCATGCGCGCCGTCAAATGTGATGATCTAATCAAGAGAGTTAAGGGGAGGGATGGCGGCCCCAAAGAGTGGGAAACATTCATTGAGACAACAAAGATGATTTCCCAGACCGACACGCAGCTAACTAGTAGTGAAGGAAGGCGCACCAACCATAACTCCCATCCCCCGGAAAAGCGGAACAAAAATAGGAGTCAGCAATGGAGGCCTCATAGGTTCAGGATAAGAGCCCATCCGTGGAAGATGCACGCAACACCATTAACCAGATCAGCCATATGAAGGAGGTCAAGAAAGAAAACCGAGAAAAGAAGTGGACACCTCTCACAAAAACTCCCTCAGAAGTATTAACATAGGAAAATTATCAATTCAAAGCACCTTTATAGATGCGCAACAAAAGAGGGCAAGATCCCAATCTTTTCTGTGAATTCCCCAAAGACACGGGGCATTTGACAGACGTCTGTTTCAATCTAAAACAAGATATCGAACGAGCGTTAAAAAGGGGCAAGTTGACACACCTGATAAGAGGGGGAAACTGGATACCCGCCAAATCCAGAGACGAGAAGAAGGTCCTGATAACAAAAAAGTACGAAAACTCGAAACGCACATGATTCAAGGGGGACCAAAGAGACCTTCGAAGTATTTCAATAAGAGAGCACTGGATGAGACGTAGCGCAAAAGACAAGTCATTTTCCCAGTTGTCAGGGCGGACCAAGAGAGAAAAGACCTATTATAATCTCAAGGGTGTTTGGCCACTACCAAATCGATTATATCTTTGTTGATCCCGGGAGAACCGCGGACATCATATATGAACAGTGTTTTAATCAATTGGATGAAGAGGATAAGGCACGCCTAGAGCCAGTCGATTACCCACTCACTGGATTTTGCAACGAGGCTGTTTTTCCCCTAGGGCAGATATCATTCCCGGTGTTGTTATCAGACCGTAAACACTCGCGAACCGAGGAAGTAAAGTTCATGGTCTTACCAGAAAACTCACGTCATGACATCCTCTTGGGAAGGGAGTCACAAGGAGATTTCAATATGATTTGTTCAGTCCCACATGCAGCAGTTGGTTTCCCAATAGAAACCGGGGTTGCTATTATGTATGTTTGCAAAGAGGTCTTAGTACTGGACGAGGCAAGGCCATCGAAGACAAGTAAACCAACACAACGAGTGGAGGCAGAGAAATGGATCTTAAACAGAAAGTACCCAGAACAACCCATCACAATCGGACCGGCGCTAGCCGACGCGACCCGTTCGGCCCTCAAGACATTGCTACTTAAATATATGGATGTGTTCGCCTGGACACCATCCGACATGATCGGCGTTCCAAGACACATTGCAGAACACAAATTGAACGTCGCAGAAAGCGCAAAGCCGGTAGTGCAAACAAAACAAAATCGGGGTCTAGAAAAACATGAAGCTATGAAGCAGCAGGTCACATAACTATTGAATGCTGGCATATTAGAGAAGTACGATACCAGACATGGGTCTCCAATCCAATAATGGTACCTAAGGGAAACAGCGCATGGAGAATGTGTGTAGATTTTAAAGATCCTAATAAAGCATGCCCAAGAGATTGTTATTCATTGCCAGACATAGATGAGAAGATAGACTCCTTGGCATCTTTTCGATGGAAGTGCTTCCTAGATTGTTACAAAGGTTATCACCAGGTACAGATGTCGGTAAAGGATGAGGACAAGACAGCCTTCCGAACACCGATGGGGTTGTACTGCTATACAAAGATGCCATTCGGGTTACGCAATGCAGGAGCAACTTACCAGCGGTTGATGAACGAAACTTTTGGAGACGGTATTGGGAAACACATCGAGGTATACATGGATGACCTAGTCATAATGAGCAAAGAAGAAGATGCGATGATACAAAATATTCAGAAAACTTTTGACACGTTACGGGGAGTGAACATCAAGTTGAATCCAGCGAAATGTTCCTTCGAGATGGAGGAAGGGAAGTTCATAGGATTTATCGTCACGAAGGATGGCTTTCGAGTAAATTTAGAGAAGGTAGAAGCAATAGAGCGAATGCCCTCCCCCTCAACGGTCAAAGAAATGCAAGTCTTAGCAGGACATCTGGCCGCGCTAAATCGGTTCTGGTCAATCATGCAGCGAAAGCATTCCCTTTCATCACAACTCTCCAAAACTATGTGAAGAAAAGCAAGTTTGCATGGACGTCAGAGGCAGAAGCTGCTTTCAAAGAAATGAAAGATTACTTGATGCGCCTACCAACGTTAACAGCCCCAGCAAAGGGGGAACCCTTGATCATGTACCTGTTAGCATCAGACAAAGCGGTGGCAGCAGTCATCCTAGTGGAAAGGCAAGTTGTGCAAACTCCAGTATACTACGTTAGTCGAACCCTCAATGACCCAGAGACAAGATATTACATGATCGAAAAACTAGTGTTAGCACTCATTCACGCAATAAGGAGGCTTAGGAGATATTTCGGGGGGAGAGTAGTTCAGGTACTGACAAATTACAACATCGGAAACATCCTGGCCAGACCAGAAATTTCTAGGAGATTAGCCAAGTGGGCAATCGAGCTGGGGGGATACAACGTCGTGTTCAAACCCCGACCAGCGATTAAAGAGCAAGTATTGGCAGACTTTTTAACGGAAGTACCTCCCGAAAAGGTGCAAGAGTGCAAAGCAGTGGAGCAAGGGAAAAAGCAAGAGGAAGAAGATCTGTGGTTACTGTATACAGATGGCGCGCGTCAAACGAAGACGGTGCGGGGGCAGGATTGAGGTCATTAGCCCAGATAAACATGAATTCACGTATGCTATTCGCCTAGAATTCAAGAGCACTAACAACGAAGCAGAGTATGAAGCCTTTCTAGCAGGACTCCGCTTAGCAATAAAGATGGGGTGAAAAACCTAGAGGCGCACGTAGATTCGTTATTAGTAGCAGGCCAGATCAATGGACAGTATGACGCAAAGGGCGATATAATGGCTTTATACCTAGAGCAGGCGAAGAACTTGTTGCAGAATTTCACGTCTTTCAAGATTACTCATGTCAACAGAAGTGAAAACAAGCCGGCGGATGCACTCAGCAAGTTGGCAGCTACGAGTTTCCAGCACCTCGCCAAAGACGTACGGATCGAGGTCCTAAAAAAAACCCATCGGTACCATTACGACAGGTGAGTGTTATTCACACAGGCACGATGTCTTGGATGTCCCCAATCATTATGTACTTGCAATTAGGGGTGCTACCAGAAAACAAAGCCGAGGCAAGAAAGATACAACACAAAGCACTGCATTATGAAATGTCAGATGGTATTTTATACAGGCGGTCATACTTGGGGCCATTATTGCGTTGCGTCGATCGAGAGGACGCGAATTACTTGATAAGAGAGATACAAGAAGGGATCTGCGTAATCCGTTAAGACCCAAGAATGGCGGTGGCGAAAATAATGAATGCAGGGTAATATTGGCCGGGGATGCACCTGGACGCAGTAAGCGAGCTACGGAAATGTGATGGCTGTCAACGACATGCACCAAAAACCCTACGACCAAAAAATGAACTTGTTCCAGTAACAACAGCCTGGTCGTTTCAGCAGTGGGGGATTGACATGGTAGGTCCTTTTCCTTAAGCGCCAGGAGCAGTGAAGTTCATTATCGTAGCAGTAGATTATTTTACCAAATGGATAGAAGCTAAAGCGCTAGCATCCACTACAACTACAGTCGTTCGGAAGTTCATTTGGGAGCAGCTCATTTGCCGATTCGGGTTACCACTGCGTATCGTAACCGATAACGTAGAAGAAAATCTCCAGAAATGGCTCCGTGAGTTACGCATAGAACACGCCTTTTCTTCGGTGGCACATCCGCAAGGAAACGGCCAAGTAGAAGCAGTCAACAAGAGCATAATCGACGGCATTAAAGCAAGATTGGGAACCCAGAGGCGCGGATGGGTGGATGAATTACCTAGCATCTTGTGGGCCCACCGTACCATGCCAAAGACAAGCAACGGGGAAACACCATTCAGTCTGGTTTATGGGTCTGAAGCAGTTATACCGGCAGAAATCGGAGTGCCATCTCCGCGAATGTTACAGATATCCAAATCAGACAATGACGAACAGCGGAGGCTCGACTTAGACCTCCTCGAAGAAAGGAGAGAAATAGCTGCAACTAGAAAAGTACTACAACAGCAGAGTAAAGGTCTGCGCCTTTAATCCAGGAGAGTACGTTTTCAGAGACAATGAAGCTTCAAACACCGAAAGGCCGGGCAAGTGGGAAGGCGCATACATCATCAACAAGGTTCTTGAAAAAGGGGTGTACCAGTTGCGCACCCTGGATGACAAGGAAGTACCTAGAACATGGAACGCTCAGCAGCTGAGGAAGGGTTACATGTAATAGACAAGCGTCTTTTCTCTTTCCAATGTAAGGCGCAAAGCCCAACACATACATCTTAAGAAGTGTTGCTTATTTTACATTTATGTTGTGAATTTTAGCTGCAAATGCGTATATTCCTTTGGGTGCACATGAAAACATCGCTGACTTAACGACACTTAGAAAGTTGACCCCCAAAATTTAGCACGATCTAGTGCACAGTCGGGTCAAACAAGTACAGCTACGTGTCATAAAGCGAGATACTTCATAAAACCCTATGTCACATGAAAAATATCATGGAATAAACGAAATGAGCAATGATTAACTCCCTACGCGCGCGGTCGAGTTAAAATACTCATACATGTCATTTCGTGATAAACTTCATAAAACAAACAACAATCAGTCCGGATAATAACACGTCATAATCATGGCAAGTAATATAAACATTAATAATGACGAGTACGGAAAAGCCAGTATAATTAGGCACTAGCACGTGCATAACTGGCAAGAATAATAGACTTGTCGTAAGGATCATCACTCATTCATTACACCTGTTAAAAGTAATTAACATACGCACAAATTGCAGCGTTAAAAATTCAAATGTAGTAAACAGGTCAAAATAAGATAAGCGTAGAAGTAAGGGTCACTACAAAAGAAACGAGTTAACACCATAACCACAATTGTTCATAAACCAAGTTAAAAAAAGGTTGTCAGGATTACAAGGCCGGAGGGCCATATATCGGCATGCAAGCCGCTAGAAAAACGATCAAGCCTACTGACTGGGACCAGTGTCACCAGCACCAGCAGGAACATCCCCAAGAGCTTTTTTCAAGACTTCAACTGCGACACCTCAGCGTGCAATTTTTTCAACCGCCTTCACAATCCCAAACTCCAGATGCTCAAACTCACCACGTTTAGCAGCATAATGACCAGCGCAATCCTGTTTGTACAACTCAAATTTGGTGTCATGAATCTTCGCAGCAGCAGCAGCAGCAGCCTTGCCCTCTGAATATCCGTCTTGACGCCCGCTGCTGTAAGCAGCTGCACCAAGCTCAAACATGTACTTGGCAAGTTCTTCGGATCGTATCAAACGGTTAGCAATCTACAGGAAAAGAAATGTCAGCTAATAAAGCGCAAGAACAATAATATAAGGAGGAATCAATGTTTACCAAGGGAACTCCACGGGTCAAAAGCCATTTGCAATCTCCTCCCAACTCCTGGGCAAGCAAATCAAAGGCTTTCTTCTGAACTTCCTGCTCAATCAGCGCATTTTCGAGCTCAGTAATGCGGGAATGAGCTTCATCTTTTTCAGGTTGTACGGAGGCAAGTTCAGCTTCTTTCTTCTTAAGAGAGGCAGAAAGGTTGAGCAACTCTTTCCCTCTTTAGCTCTCTCGCCCTTGACACGGATCACTTCATCACGGGCACTCTTCAATTCACGGTTGGAGCGTTCACAGGCGTCTTCCACTCTTTTTGGCGCGCGGCATGCTGTTGTTTCTCTTGAGTCAGTTTATCTTCAGCATCGGCTACGCGCCACATCAGACTTTTCTTTTCAGAATTAAACTTATCCTTCTCTTCAGCAAAGGCTTTCTTCTCTGCTTCAAACTCTAAAATATCTTCACCCATCGATTGCCATTCCCGGACAATCGAAATAATGCAGAGAGGACAAACCGACATCCTCTGCATAAAGGTGCCTAGCTGGACGAATGGGGATATTCCACGTCACCCACTGCCATGGCGAGCACGAAGGGGACAAAGAGGATATTCCGCCACGATCCAGCTAGTGCTCCGATGACAGCTGGAAGGGTCTCCTCCCTTCCTCCATCCTTCGGCTATAAATAGAGGTTCCTCATACAGGTTTGATTCACTCTCTCACTTTCTCACTATCACTTACTCGATTCTTTGTAAAGAAAGAAGCTTATTCTCACGGTGGAGGGTGGTCACGAGGAGAACTCCCTTCTTTCCATCCTCGTGGCGAGTCACCGGTGTTTCCGTTTGCAGTGTTCAGCGAAGGAAAACGGAGGAAGAGATTGAACCATCAACCTGAGACTCCACCCACCTGATTAACCTCGAGTTAACTGGTGTTTCATCAAATTCATATATATTTTTTTTATTTCATTAATATCAATAGATAAAAAGAAAAGAAAATGAAAGAAGGAAAGGTGAATAGATCTAAATGTTCCGGAAAAACAAAGAATTGGGAATCAATTCATCTAAATGGTCCATAGCCTTTCAATTCAATGAAAACAAGTGATGGTAATCAGAAATGTTTCTAAAGTATGAAACTCAAGTCATACAGGAATATGACACCATGACTATAAACTAACAAAATGTGGATTCAATCTTCATTTGGTTGCAACACTAGTGTTTTAACAATTCTTTTTATAATATTTTCCCAAATTAATTTGTCTCGGAATTTTTCAAAAATGTAACATGGAGACTGTCGTTAAGGATTTATTAAACTGGTAGTTAACATTTGAACAAATTAACATGATTACATTCAAAAAGTGGGGGAACATTTAAAACCAAGATAATTCTAAGGGTGATGGGTGTGGGAGGCAAACCAGATCGGCAAATGGGTTTGTCGAGCGGTAACACCGCCGCCGACCCATTTTGCCGATCGGTAAACCAACAACATTGTTGAACATTTGCCGATGATGAAGATGTTATTTAACACATAATTTAAAAAAAATTGAAAACAAAAAAAAGTTTACCAATTCAAGTGTTTAACCATTGCCAACGCTTTTCAGCATAGTTTAAACTTTTTAGGTGAAATAAGACATCCTATAATTGCTTGATTTTAAAGTTTATCATTTTAAAGTGTTTAACCACTCCCTTCCCCCTAAACCTATGAGTGTTCTAATATCACTCAAAACTTATTTAGATTTTGTTATCTCAAGACTTTATCATTCATTTTGATTCTCTTATTTTTTTTTCACATGAGCATATACATTTAGTAAACATCTTAACAATGCTAAGTGAGAACACAACAAAAACACACGCAAAGTTGAGCTTAAAACAAAGACCACCATTAAAAGCAAACACTGCACGTATGGCTACGCCAACTCTAAATAGCAAATGGGATGTAACACCAAAAACAGGCATACCACCAAAGTAGGGCACAGTCCCAATCCTGGCATATGCTTACGTAGGGCGGCATACGACCACATTGGCTACAAAGCTAACTTTTTTGAATTGGTAATCTATCCAACTTTTCTCAATATATCACACACTAATAAATCGCATATTTACAATTAAAAACAATAGCTCATTTATCACTAAACTCTTTCATATATATATATATATATATATATATATATGTTAACTGAAATGGATTTCAAAGTTAAGACATTCAAAACAAAAAAATAAACTATAATTCAGCTTGATGGTCAAGAAAACAATGCCATTTTCGCAAGTTATTCACATGACGTACAAAAGACCCACTATATGACCGTTTCAGCTCACAAAGTTCTGTTATTATAAAGCACCAATCATTTTTGTAAATTGTTGGAGGTTATGTGACAATTTACATGCGTCTTAATATGATTAGTTTGATAACAATGACGGAACCAAGAGAGGGTGTCTGTAAACCCTTTGTTCGTCGAAAATTGTAGGAATCTAATCAATTTACTATGTAAAACGTCACTTTTAGGAAATGCCATCTGGACCCGATGACGGGGGTAGCTCAAGACTAAATAAAATGGCTTAAACACATAAACGCTTGAAATGTTAAAAGGTTAAAGGGTTCAAAACCCGCGAAGTCCCGTGAACAGTAAAAAAGATGTGAACAGTAAAACATCACTTCACTGATTGCTTGTCCAACTCTCTCACAGTTGTAAAAGAGAGTCTGTCCACCGAGAACAACCTTTTATCCGCAGGTCCAAAGCCTTCAACCCTCAAACGGGTAATTCCTCCACTGTAGCCTTGTATCCTTGGTCACGAGATTCCTCTTATGGAATGTGTCTTATCTTTAAGAACCAGCTCCAACAACCATAATCCAGACATCAGATCAGCAGCGCTATCACATACTCTCTGATCTTCTCTTCTCCCTTAAGAACAAGTTCTATACTTGCTTCTATTCTTCACTTCAAACAACATTGCTTCGCTAACAACTTCACTCTGGCTTGAATTCCCTTCAAGCTGGAATCAAAAGCGATCAATAGAAAAGTGATCCAACCCCATGTGCTACAAACGTGGGAGGACCCCACGATCTGCGTTAGGCTAATCGAAACCCTCGAAGCCTTTTAACCTAACCAGCATGTCCACTACCCTTGGTCTCATATCTGTTGTAACAACAGGACCCTTTGAATTATCAATGGTCGCGAAGAAATGCGTGTTTTTGTTTTATTACAGAACATGAGTTTCAAGGAGGAAAATGTGATTTCTAGTATAAAACATGAACATTTTCACAATCTTTTCAAGTTTTCAAGTGCTAATATTCTTAGGAAAGAAAACATAGGTATTCTTTTATAAGAAAACACGAGTTCTTTATGTAAGTAAGAAAATTTGTATTATGACCAATTGACCATTTGATTGAAATGTTTGTTCTTTGTCTCAGAAAATGTGTTGTTAGGTGGTGCATGTTCCACAATAATATAAGGGGTGACTAAATTTACGCTCACGTACCGAAGGTAACCCTCTTCCTCACATGAGAGGCATATTATCTTTTTAATAGTAGAAAATTTGATTCAGAAAGCATGGTTATTGGTGGAAGGATAAGGGGGTGGGGTGCTTCACTAGCCATTACTCACCACATCCAATTATCAAATGTCACGTCATCGAGTTTGGTTTCATCACTAGTGTTGGATTTTAGTGGAGGTGTCCATCACTAGTAATGAATTTTTTTATTTTTAAATAATAAATTAACTAGAATTAATTCATTTAAATAAAAAACAATATTTCTAGACATATTTTAGGTTACAACTTAAAAAAAACATATAAAAATGAAAAGATACATAAAGAAAACCTACTCCTCTTTCGAATCCGAAAATTCCAAATCTAAAGAACCTACAAGATCAATTAAATCATATCTCAACCGAAAGTGAAGTTCTTCGTTACGCAAGTCTTGTTGGACATTTTCGAGAACGGGAGCTTGTATGGGAGGACCCGACACCCAATCTGGAGTTATTGCACGTACATCTTCTTTTATTAGCATATTGTGCAATATGATACATCCATATACTATGCTATGGATTGTATTTTTATTCATTGCACGAACTGCTCGGTTTAGTATGCCCCATCTACCCTTTAAAACACCAAAAGCCCTCTCAACATCTTTTCTTGTCGATTCTTACAATTTCTTGAACGCCTTTTCTTTAACCTCGCCAGGAAATGAAAGAGCTTTCACAAAAACAGACCATCATGGGTAGATACCATCCACAAGAAGATAGCCTCGTCTGTAATATCTTTCGTTAACCATAAATGGACAGAAGGTATGGTACCATCTGTTACGCTTTGAAACAACGACGATGTGTACAAAACATTGATATCGTTGTTTGAACTAGGAACACCAAAATATGAATGCCAAAACCATAAATCATTCGACGTCATTACTTCAAGTATGATGATCGGTCTTTTGACGTCACCCCTAACATACGCCCCTTGCAACTCTCTTGGACAATTTCTCCATTCGATATGCATACAACCGATGCTACCGAGCATCCCTGGAAAATGTCATCTAGCCTCATGTGCGTGGTAAATACGCGTGATGTTGTGTCTCGTCGGTTTACGTAGAAACTCTTTGCCATTCAATTTAATGATCGCGTTACAAAAGAATTACAAACATTCACGTGAAATTCTTGCGGACATAGCTAAGTATTTATCAAATTGATCGGGAGGGTTACCTGTCGCTAGTTGGCGAATGGCGGATGTGCATTTTGGTATCGCCGTGAAACTTCGTTTCCCCTCCCTTCATAACGTTCTTGAAACCATTTTCGCTTGCTTCGATGTCTCCTACAATCTTTAAAAATAAATCTTTCGGTAAACGAAACCGATTCCTAAACGTTTCGGTATTGTAGACTGGATTTTCCACAAATATAATCATTCATTAACACTTCGTTGGCATGTATACGATCACGATCCACCATTGTTTTCTTTGGTCGGCTCAAACCTTCAAGTTCGTTATACACCATCTTGAAAAATTCAAGCATGTAATCGTTGGAAGACGAAGAGCTATTGGTTTCTAGCGGAAACGAATCGGTTGGAAATTCCATTTATGTAGAGCGTAGAGATTTTTTTTTGTGTGTTTAAAAGGTTAAAATGGATGGTTTATATATAGCGTTTAAGTTTTTTTTTAATTTCAAATTCTCAAACGGTCCCTCTCCCCAACAGTTACATTCCTCTTTTCAACGCATGATCACGAAGACGCCTTTTGGGCACCACGTGTTTTGACCACGGGTGGCGGTGGTGTTTTACGCGTTGTCACCAGTCACAACGTGACACCACGAAAGGCTCCCACTCCTGACTCCCCTAAAAGTGATAAGGTTTAATAGGTAACGGTAAAGCCAACAATGTAAGAAATATTTGATTTTGAATGGTTTGTGATATGACTACTCTTGATAATGAAAAGTTGCCCATAAGTTTAGATGGAATTCGTACATTTTTTTATTTAATTCAAAAGACAAAAAGAAAGAGGAATTGGTACATTTTTTTATTTAATTCAAAAGATAAAAAGAAAGAAAGAAAAACGAAATGAAAAGAAAGAAAGAAGAATAAATCCAAATATTCAGGAAATTCATAGAAATTGGAAATCAACTCATCTATAAAGTCCATAGCATATCAATTATTATTATTATTATTATTATTATTAAAAGAAAGTCATCACGAATAGTTTATTCTAAACTTTGAGCATATATTTTTGTTTTTTATTTTATTATATGAGCATTTATCTTTTTAATAATCTCTTTTAATGAAATTTTATTTATTATTTAATTTGATTTTTTAAATAAGTTGTGTTCATTAACTTATTTTAAAAATCTAACTTTGGGACTGTGTTTTTATTATCTATATTAATAGAAAGTCATCATCATATGTAAATTTTTAAGTATTTGTTTATTTTTTTATTCTAGACTTGAGCATACATACATATATATATAGAGCGTAGAGATTTTTTTTTGTGTGTTTAAAAGGTTAAAATAGATGGTTTATATATAGTGTTTAAGTTTATTTTTTTAATTTCAAATTCTCAAACGGTCCCTCTCCCCAACAGTTACATTCCTCTTTTCAACGCATGATCACGAAGACGCATATATATATATATATATATATATATATATATATATATATATATATATATATATATATATTTGAGCATCTATAATTTTAATAATCCTTTTTAATGAAATTTTATTCATTATTTAATTTGATTTTTTAAATAAGTTGTGTTCGTTAACTTATTTTAAAAATCTAACTCCGCGACTATGTTTATTTGATATAACTTTATTAAATATTTGTTTATTTTTATTCTAATGTTATATTTTTTATTTTATAACACTTAAGATACGATATTTTATAAAATAGTTTCGTTTACCTTCTTTCTATTATGATAATGTAGTATAATTCCCTGAATATACCATTGCGACATGCTTATTTTATTTGTGTTTCGATAAAAGCTTTGTTCAAAATTGATTGAGTCAGTAATAATTGATTTTTTTGTTTATCACCGTGACAAACCAGATCGAGAATATCTTGACACCTTTGGTGGCAGTATAGAGTACCTTTTATATCATAAGCTATAGCGAGTATTAGTAACGAACAAAACTGATACCTTTAGAACAACATTGGTACCAAGCCAATTTTAAATGAACATCGGTACCAATAATTATGCTTTTGAAACTTTTATTGATATTTATTTATATATCTTTTATCGATGTAAAACATGTGTCGATAAGTTTTTGGTATATCATGACTTTATTGTTTGGGGTTCATTTTTAGGTCACTATACAAATTGTTGATTACGGTACCATACTTTATTGAATCGAACCGCTAACAACTAACTTCCGGCCGCAACGCGTGGGGAAGTCCACTAGTTGTTATGAAAATCAAGTGATGGGAAATATGACCATGGCCATGACTATAAACTATAAAACCAACAATTGTGGGATTAACCTTCATTTTGGTTTAACACTCTTCTTCTCAATACTTTTTTTAATAATATCTTGGTCTTAGATTTTTCAATACTTATGACGTGAACATTAATATTTACAAAGTACTTAAGAATTGTACAAACATGATTTACATTCAAAAGTGAGGTACATTTAAAACCATTTAACATAATTCTAAACCCATAAATGTTTTAATATTACAGTTGGTTTAACTAAAAAGGTAGTTCAATTTCCCATCCTGAGGCTTGATTATTCATTTTCATCGGCTTTTTATATGAGGTATTCCGTATTAGTAATGCAACGTATGAGCACAACAAAAGACATATTAGATGTTATGCTTAAAAGCAAATACGGAGTAGCACCGGGTATTACTAGCATAGGGCAGCGGAGGTCTTAATCCCGTCATAGGCTTATATTGAGTAGGACACCAACCAGGATAAACTCTCTTGAATTGGCAATTCATCCAATTTGCTCAATATTAAACCCGACTTTTTTCAATACATCAATTACAATAATTCGCTTATCACTAAACTATTTGATGTATGTATGTTATAAAATCATAAATCTTGAGATTCATATCTCAATTTGAAGTTCATGACCCTTTCAAATCCGCTTTAATTTTCTTTCTTTTCTCGTGGTTCTTTTCTCGTAATGAATTGAAACTTAAAACTTGTTTTTTGTTATTGCAACAAATAAATATCTATAAGTGGGAACTGTTAGAACCAAGCACGGTCGGTTTGACAGTGTAATCTATCACACGTGGCAAGTTTTTATAAATGACTGAGCGCTTATGAGTCAGTGAACCCATCTTACTAGGGATCTTTCTCACTAGGAGGTTTGTAAATAGTGGTAGATACACTAAGACACTACTGACAAATTTTTAACTCTCTTTCTGGTCAAATGACTGAACGCTTATGAGTCAATGATCTCTCTCTCTCCCTCCCTCCTTCTCTCTTCGCCTTTGCACTTGAGGAATCTAAAACTCTAATTCCCGAGTTAACTTAGGGGAGAAAGGAAAGGATTCCCTCCCTTTCTTTTATTTTCTTTTCTTTCAATTTCCTTCCAAATTGGAAGGATCAATTTTAGGTAAAAACACCCCTCATTTTCCCTTCGTTTCTCTTCTTTAATGAAACTCTGGAACACAACTAAAGATTATTTCCTTTCTTTTCAACCTTTCAAAAAAAATCTTTCTTTTCTCTTCTTTAATAAAACTCGAGAACACAAACTGATTATTTTCATACACCAACAAATAATAAAAATCTCAATATCATGAAGTAAAAGAGGTCAAATACTTTTGAAAGAACCTTCATTCATAGTACAAATATTAATAACTTGGTAATAAGTTTTTCAAAACTTAAAAACAAGAGTGAATTTTAAATTTTGTCCTTTATCTATATACCACATTTCAGGCGATGCCCTTTGTCTTTAAAGTTGACGAGTTTTGTACTTAATGTTTCCAAATCTTGCACCATATGTCCTTTAGCCCTAACACAGTTTATTTTTTCTGTTAAATTAGATCATGTCACATGATGGTATAATTGTCATTTTATTGTATTATATAAAAAACCCCTTAAAAGAAAAAAAATCTACAAACTCCATCTTTTTCTCTGTAAAGAAACCCTCAATCTCCTCTCTGTAAACACACCCTCAATCTCTATCTAGTTCATCTCTATGCACCACCACCACAACCTTCTTCCACCACCACTCTTCCTCTATCTCTCTACGCTACACGCCCCACCAACCACAATCGTCGTGAACAAAAGAAGCCGTCAACAAAGGAAGCTGGATCTGACGATTGGATGAGCAATGGTGTTTCAACGAAGTCGGATCTCTCAGCAACGACGCCGTCGGTGAGCAATGGTGTTTCAATCTGAGAACAATCTCCGGTTGGGGTTGGGTTGGGCTTGGCTGGGTATGTAATAATTTATAAAAAAGGGGGAATTTTGAAATTGGTTGTGTAGTGTTTGTATGTATGGTGGATGTGATGGGTCGAGCATGAGTGTTTGTTTGTTGGGTCGAACATTGCTAAGAGTATATACAGTAAACTTGTTCTTGCCCATCATCTTCATTTTTTATTTTGTCACAAACCCCAAAGGCTACAATTCTGATCAAATTAAGATCATGGTGAAAATGATATAATCTATTGCTTTTTGCAAGTTATAATTCAGCTAACTTGTATGATTGAAACTGTTTTAGTCAAACAAGAAACCTAAATAAATTCCATGTTTATTGGTGAGCTGCTTTGATTTTTGTTCTAATACTTTACACCGACTTATGTAACTGTATGGATTATAATGAATATAAAGTTTTAAATTTCTCAATCTAGGGCTGCAAAATGAGCTCGATCCGACTGTATTTTGCTAAGCTTAACAGAGTTGGTGATGGTGGCGGGTGGTAGCGTGGTGGTGATGGAGGGTTGATGAGAGAGAGGGGGGTGTAGAGAGAGAAGTGTATATATATATATATATATATATATATATTATATTAATTTATAAAATTTAATTGTGCTTTATTTATTGATGTATTTTTAAATAAATGGATAAAAAGACAAAAATACCCTTGTGTTATCTGATTTAACAGAAAAAATTAACTGGGTTAGGGTTAAAGGACATATGGTGCAAGATTTAGAAATATTAAGTACAAAACTCGTTAATTTTAAAGACAAAGGGCACCGCCTGAAATGTGGTACATAGATAAAGGACAAAATTTGAAATTCCCTCTAAAAACAATAAATTAACCCCCATGAGAATTTTAGAGTAGTTTCCATGCATTTTTTCTCTTTTCCTTTGCCATTGTTGTTGGCTATGTCGACTATTTGCATACCCTAGAGTCCTAGACACATGAAAAATGGTGGTAGTTGATGTCAAAGATAGAGAAAGGTAATTTTGGTGGACGAGATATTGTCGTGGTGTAGAAGGGTCAAAGACAAAATAAATGATGAAAAGTAGTAGTTGTTTCCTGCCTTTCTCTCTTTTCCATCTCATTTGTGTCGACAACATGGATTCAACATCAAGGATGTGGAGGCATTAATTAGTGACGTAATAGAACAAATGTTGTTGAAGAGTGGAGGCATATAAAAAAAATTTACATGAATCTTGAATTCTTTTGTAAACCAAACTTTTCTCGAGCTATGAAATGAATCTTGAATTCTTTTGGTTGATAAAATTTGAAGTAATGAAGTCTTAAAGTGATCTTAATTAATTAGACTATGGGTATGATGGGGCAGGAGTTTGGGGCATGGACCGACACGTGGCTTTGGTTGGCTTTGTTGGGCTTTCTTGGGCTGACCCACGCTGAAGACAGTATGGTGGGGCGGGAGTTTGGGGCGTGGCCAACCCAACACTTATATTTTTTTTTCAAAGTATATTTAAAAAAACATTAAATTTCAAATGAAATACAACAAATTACATTAAACAATCCTATAAACTTTCTAGTGCTTGGAGTATTTTTTTCTTTATCTCTTCCTTCGTCTCCAACATTAGTTCCAACTCTTCACCTGATAGGTGATCGGTGGGCTGGGCTAGAAATTTCAGATCATCGTTTTTTTGTTTTTGGGTGTCCCTAACTTCCTTGCTCTTACGGATTTCGGCCCTTTGTTGTTGGAATACGTTAAATGTATCTAACTTGCTTGCAATGGCTTCCAACTGATCGTTGTAGACACCCTTGCTCTAGCCCGAACTCCCAACTGAACCTGATCTGGAACTTTTAGTGCGCCTTTTGGTGGCCTCTCTTCCGAATTCTAGCCGGCTTGGGGAATCATCGAAGTCGTCTAAGTTGAGATCAATCTCTTGATCTCGTGCATCTAATTGGGCTTGAGGCGAGGGTGTCCTAGCCCTTTTGGATGACGTGGTTGTTTCGCTACCACTGGGAATGTTCGCCCATTTTGGATTGTACTTACAAATGTCCCAACAATGCAAGTACCGGAACTCGGTTCCGACATTCGTTTTGAATATTACCAATGCATTCGTAACATAGTCTGCTTCAGTTTGACCACTTTTATGGTTTTGCCTTTCCTTATGTAAAAAAACCACTAAACTTGGTTATTTGCCCGCCTATGTCGGTCCACTTTGAGGATAGGCTATCATTTTCACGATACATCTACCTTCCCATTTCTTCATGGAATAGTTTGTTGACCGCGTCCCACAAACGGTTTCTATGTTGGGAGATTCCTATTTAAAAATAACTAGGGTCTTGCCCCCGCGCGTTGCGGCGGGTAGCATGTGAAAAACAATGGTCCCAATTCCTTCCTTTGACGCGGTTTAAAATCAGTATTGCACCTGTGAAATTATGTAGTGGCTACAAAACGCAGTGCATCTTTTGCTTAGTACTTAGTTACTTGTATACACAATAGAAGAGCAAATACATAATAAGATAGGTGTCGTCTAACTTCTAAGTTTATAGAACACAGTGCATCGTTTGCATAGTAGTTGCTTTACAAAATAGAAGAGAATAAACAATAAGATTCAAGTCTCAATTTTGACGTTGAGTGGAGATATTACTTCCACAACCACTTCTTTAACAAATTATATTATAAGAAATAAGCATGAACACCAGCACCAAAGATCAACCTAATTGAAGTAATCAGAATGTTGAGTTCATCACTTTGAATTCTTTAATAAATTATGTATGAGTTATAAATCTATTCCAATTCAATTTTGAATAGATCTATTAACTTTAAATCTCTCTATAAAAAAACTAATAGGAAGATATTAGTGATTAAAAAATTAACAATAATAACCGCATTTGAACTTTAATTGTCCTTCTCTTCCATGTACCTTTAGTTGCTTAAGAGCTCTACATCAATATCAAAACCAATATCAAGACTCAATTTCATCATTTAAGTACACAAATCACAAAGAGTAATATTTAAACACTGTCTAAAATGTGAGGCTTGCCTGCGCAAAAAACAACCGTAAAGAGTAGTTCCTATTGGCGATTGACTGAAGAACAGCAAGCAAATCGAAATTTGGTGACATGAGATTGATTATCGATTTATGGTTCATCAATTTAGCTGTCGACCTACTCTCCCTTATAAACCTCTATCTTGGCTGTCGTTACTCGTCTTCAATAACAACACCACCATCACACTCTGTCACGGCGGAACCCTAAATCTTCATCGCCTACTATGTGTCATTGCTAACGGTGATATGGCAGCGGTGGCGGTGGGGCTGTATAGCCGTGGAGTGGTTCTCTGTCCTTCTCTTGTGTTGACTTTGCTATCACTGTTCATTGCTTCTCCATCAAAAAGTTCTTACGGATTACCTACATTCATTAGTAGCAATAGCAATAGATTTGAGACTGATTATTGAATTACAACCTTTTTACAAAGTGTCCAGTAGATGTTTGAATACTAAGACACAAACCCAACCAAGTCTGTATGCTCAAAATCCAAATTATTTGATTATCAAACTCTAATATTGTTTCAACACAAAATATATTTTTCTCCACTGATAACAAAAGAGATTTAATATTATAAATCTGAGTGATTTAGCACAACAATCATAATACTACTCTTAATTTAATTTGTTTGTTTAATCACATCCCTTCTTTCTACATGCAATTTAAATTACAAATCTAATTTAATATTTATACGAAATTAGTAGCTTTTTATTCTAACTTGTTAACAACTAAATAACTACTTCTGTTTAACCTCATCTCACTCAAACAAAACAAAAAGTAGGTTTGCTAGAGTACGAAACTTTCACTCTTTACTTTTGTCATGTGTTAACATTAGTAATCACCTTTCTTAACATGATACACACCTGAATTTGCATGCATACATACGTAACAACTATGCTAAAATACACTTTTTTCATCTCAAGGAATGTTTCAATCCGAAACCGACCCGCAAACCGTAAACATTGATCTCAGACGGCCCACGAACTCTAACTGTCCCGTTGATAACCCGGTGAACGTTGTCGGAGTTAATCACGTTAGGATTGTTGCACATCATGTTCGTATAAAAACACCCAATTGAACAAAAAAGTAAATTAAACAAACATATAGGAGACAATAGATGAAACACCGCCGTTATAGTGCACACGCCACCAATGCGAGCAGTGGGTTTTCTCGATGGCACCTGCAACACCCACACTTTGGCCGGAAACTTTTTTTTGCTAGAAACTTCGCCGTCGCCGTCGCCATGGCAGCGGGAGTTCTTCACCAATTCTCTTTCATTGTTGTCGATCTACTCGAAGAAGCCTCCATCGTCGCTTGTCGGTCTTCAACCATCATTACCATCACCAGATTGAGTGAAATCTGAAAGATAGGGACATGCAGTGTTCGATCCGCTGGTCTGAGCTTCTGCTCTGCCATTGGTGCCGTTTACCACCATCATTGGTGACACCCTTTCTAGAGAAAGAGGACCTGAGAATAAAACGTTTTAAGACAGAGAGAGGGATTGATCTTTTTATTGGTAAGTTATGAGGTGGCAAACACTTGCACGTGTACTGTGATAAAAAAAAAGACACGTATTGAAGAACTGATATGTGTCACCATAGTATCAAAACAAAATAGCTACAGTAATTTCAACACACAAATTCAGGTTTGGAATTTAAATTTATTTAATAATAACCATTTAATATATTAAAATTATTAAAAAATAAGGGGTACAAGATTTAAAAAAATACCTATAACTTGTTGAGATATCTGACACCAACCCCTTGCCAATGCAATTTTTTCTTTATCGACTCATTTTTGTTGTTTTCTTTTGGCACTTTCTGTGGCTTTCTCGGCCTCCGTTTTTTTCTTGTGACTTCTCCTCCTGATAGGTTTGGAATTGGAAGAATCATCAATAGGGGGTTGAGTTTCGGGGACGGTCTCGGTTCGGGAGAGGTTGATGTGGTTCGGTGTAGAGTTCGGTGTAGAATCGTCACTATGAGGAAAGTTCGTACCCCACGGTTGATTTGTGATAAACGCGTGTAAGCGGCCATATCCGGCATACCGGGATATATTAAAATTGGAGGTATACGGCGATTGGATGTTGGGCTAGGTGTTGGTGTTTCGTGGTATGTCCACGGATTGTTCGGGTCGAAGGTACGGTTATAAGTATTCATTTTTTTTGGATGAGAAAATGATTATAGAAGATGTGGAGTAGATTTGGTAAAAAATGGAATAGGGTTGTTTGATATTTATATTGAATAAAAAATGTTTTTTTTTAAATATCCGTTGCCCCAACGGCTATAAGTCTTGGCCAATCACCCTCTGCCATGTCATCTTGGTAGCCCCGCCCCACGTCCGGTCTGAAAACCCCATCCAACGGGCCACGCTGAACCCAACCCCACCCAGGATGGTGACTTAGACGTTCCCCCCCCCCCCACCCACACCTCAACCCCACCCCATACCCCAAATCACATTTCTAATTTCAAAGAATTCTTTAAATAAACTAATCCTAAGTATCAACGTTAGCACCTAGTTCTTTAACTTTGTTTTCTTTCGGTGTATTCAAATTTTCTTAAAAGAAAGTTTCACATCAAGAATATGTATAAATAATCTTAACTAGTCTTAACCCCCTGCGTTGCGGGGCGGAAGACGTAAAACCATACTAAATAGTAACCAAACTACGACCAAAATCGTAAAATACGTAAAACAAAATCACGAATTTTTTCTCACACGACGTAAAACGTAAATTCGAATGTATATTGACTCGTATCAAAACTTTGAGGAGGAAAAACCTGAGAGACAAATGTAATCACTAAACACCGTGCTAAGTAGCAGCTAAATGACAAACAAACTCGAAAAAAGAGGTAAAATAAAAACTATATAAAAAAAACTGAACTTTTGTGGAAAAATTATAACAAGAATTAAAAAACTTTAAGTTTAATAAAAAAAAAGCATGAAAGACAAAACTTACTAATAAAAAGTTATTATTGCTCAAGTTGTTATGAATTAATAGTCATAGACACTTATGAAAGCATTAAAACATGTTATGAATTAACAGTTAGAACATGCGTAGTTGTTGGGTGAATAATGTTATATCCTTGGGTGTTGTCCGTCACGTGTCGTCCTAATCAGCAAAGGGACGTTTTTTTTTTAAATGGGTGTAGTGAGGATGTGGGTATTATATTAATAAGGGTGTAAAAAATTAAATAAATAAAAAAACCATGAAAAAATTGATTGGACAAAAAATAGGAAGATGAAGGGTGATTGGACAAACAAATGGGGCAAGGGCGTGGAAAATCCAACGCCAAACACAATTTTTTCATAAACAAAGCCCACGGGGCCAAAGAGGGCTTGTTTTGGACGTTTTTAAGGTAAAAAAGCCCCAATTTAATCGACTATGGATGGTCTTATATACAATTCTAAAAGCATTAAAAATAATATCCCTTCCTTCCGAAATGGGCCAGTGAGTGACCCTATCCTCAATATCCTACACTAACACCAAATTCTAATTGACGATACAACATATAAATATTATGTAGCACTAGACTTTATTCTTCACTAAATGGAGTGACGAATCTTAGACCACATAATTTATGCTGGCCAATAATAGTAGTATACAAACAACCACTTCTTCCTTTTCCTAATTAAAAATAGTTGAGAAAATATTCCCACAAAAATAAAACAAAACTTAGTAAACCTATCGTTTTTCATGCTATATATTCAAGAAAATTTTCATGTATAGACACAAATTCAGAGGATTAATGGATGCCATTAGAGCATCTGCGGTCGGGGAGGTCCACAAACCTCCACGTCGGACACTATTCCATCCCTATCCCATGGACCGACCACTTCTCTCTCCTCTCCCACAGATTTTTCCCCATTTCTCTCTCCTCATTCTCTCACAAAACCTTCGAGTGTCTCTTACGGACAGTCCATGACAACGGACGTTGGCTTCTCTCTCCGGCAACCTCTCACCTCAACGTCGGCCGCCTGTCCTTCATCCCTCTTCCACGTCTGTGTCCATAGGGGTCAGCAGACCTCTATTACAGACGTTGTTAGAGATGGAGAAGATGAAGATAGAAGCATAACTTTGAAGGAGTTGTCTCAGAAACTACAAGATTTTGGAGAGGCTAGGGACTGGGAAAAGTATCATACACCAAGAAATCTACTCCTTGCCATGGTATTACATCACTTTCCTACATATCTTCATGTTTCCTTCAAGTTTAGTGAACTTGTATAGTTTTTATCTGTAAGTAATTAGACACTATTTTATATAGTTAAGTACCTGGTAGTAGTTAAGGATCTAGTTACTGGATTGTATGGGTTTAAGAAAGATTCCGAAATTCGTCACTAACAGGACCACTACTATAAAATAAAACAAGTGTTTTGTGATGAAATTTCGCTATTGGAAAAATGTCTCGCTAATTTTGTGATGGAAAAGAACTGTCGTAAAACTAGTGATGAATTTTTTGACTTATCTAATACGAAGTTTTTGGTTTATAAACTTGGCAAAATCTGTCATAGGTTAAAAAATATAGTTTTTTTTAATTAAGAAAATAAATTAAAAAATAAAAGTTATTTTAAAAATCTGTATTAAAATCCGAGTTGGCTTACAACACCAACAAACTCATAAAAAAACATTAGGTGGTGGTGGAGTGGTAAGGGAGTGACTTGGTGTTCTAAGGGACCCAAGTTCGATTCCTACTCTCCCCACTATTTTTTATGGCACCTGGTGATGATGGGAGACTAGGCGAATAGGTGGAGGTCGCTAGTTCGATACTTGAACTGAGCGGGTTTTATCTTAGCGCACTGTCGTGCTTTCGGGCGAGTGTTCACGGGCTTCTGTCCTAGGTGAGGGTTTTCCCCGGTTCGGAGGCGAGTGTATCCCAATGTGGTGAATTTCGCTAGTACCCCATTTGAAGGATTCGTTGGCCGTTAAAAAAAAAGTAATTAATTAGCACTATCCTAAACCAACCACTAATAAAAAAAAACTGTTGATGGTATTGAATGTTCATGGTGTGTTCTAACACTCACCGCGACCATTTATACCGTATAACACTGCCATCTACACACAAACCACTTCCCAACCATGGGCGCAACTTAAATTGGGTGGGAGGGGACGGCCGACTCCCCGAACTTTCTGCTCAGTAGTGGAGAGTATGGAGTTTTCGTATAGAAATTTTTGGGTATATACATTTTCGACCCCCGGTTTGATATAAATTTTTAGGTCCGGTGACTTCCACCCCCACCCCACCTCCCCCGGTCAGAAATCTCAAGCTTTGCCACTGTTCCCCACCGAATCTAAACCTATATGAAAGTGATTAAAACCCAAAAAATCATCAACCAAATATGTTAAGTAAGTAGGTAAGAGTGCAAATATATATACATAAAGTGACAAAGCATAAATGTTTGTTTTGAATGGAATGCATGCATTCATGCAGGTGGGTGAGGTAGGGGAGTTATCAGAGATATTCCAATGGAAGGGAGAAGTGGAAAGAGGATTGGAAGATTGGGAAGAATCAGAGAGAGAGCATTTGGGGGAAGAACTATCAGATGTATTGTTATACCTCATTAGGTTGGCTGATGCATGTGGCATTGATCTTGCTCAGGCCTCTCTAAACAAAATTATCAAGAATGCCATCAAATATCCTCTTCCACCTCGGCCTTGATCATTCCTAATTACTATGCCACAGCAAGGAACAATCATCAACCTCCTACTTAATCAAATCGATGAACATTTGACTCCCTTTTGTTTTTATTCAACAGTACCTACACTTATGGTTTTCATGTTTTTCCATACTAAACTTTGGTAAGTTTGATGGTGGATTTGTTGAATATGTGGGCATTGTAGTTTCGTTTGGAATGCTCCAGATAATATTTTCGAATCTTGGTGTATGATCAATTTCTGATTATGGTTTCTCAATGGTAATCTCTAAATCCTAATTGAATACTTGAGCAATGTTACAAAACTCACATACACTATAGTGACCCTAGGGCTATGATAGTGATCACGAAGTTAGCCTTGCCGGTCATTAACGCTTTGATCGCAAAATCAAACTGATGACCGGTTTCGCTATTGGTCGAAACTCATATATCCCTTTTAAGCTTGAAAAACTTATATATTTCACAAACACATGTTTTCAATGGATAATGTACAAATCTCTCCGAAACACGATTTGAGAATATATGTAATTTTGCAAGTTAAGAGTGGTTATATGAAGTTGCCCCTTAGACAATTTCACGGTTTTAAACCTACCTTAAAAACCCGTAGAATGGTATATCCTAGGAGATATGAGGGCATAGGGTGTCATCCCAATTTCCCCATATTTCTTCGTGTGACATGTCAGCGTCACATCAACTTTTTCCAGTTTCTCCCAGATTTCCTCAGGTTGTGCAGTCTCATCCCGAATTTTCTCTGTTTTCCCCTAAAACTTAAATATTTTAATTTTAATTTAATGTTTTATTTAAAAAAATGGATTTTATTAATTTAATTAAGCGTAATCTTGGGTTGGTTTTCTTTGATGAAGAACCAACCACCTTGCCTTTCCATTTTTTTTGTGTGGATTGAATTTGGGAAATTGTAATATTTCCATAAGAGAGTAATAGATTTGTGTGAAATAATGGTTAAATTGGAGGAATGTATTTATAGGATTTAAAAAAATATATATATTTCTTTTAATTTAACAGTCATATGACCGTTGTGTTACACCATGCAGAGTCGGGCTTCACCATGCCTTCCTGGAGTTCAACATCATGGAAGGCCTAATGAGCCGTTTTGAGAAGCTAGATGTGTTGAAAATAATTTAATCAAATAGAAAATTAATTATTTTATTATTAATTACCGAGTTATTGGCCAAACCAGTTTATTCCAACTTGAACAAACTGATTAAAGAAAGGTAGAATGAGATTGTCCCGTTATCGGACGAATTTAAATAACACGCAAAAACTAAAACCAACCTGGCGATTTAAGAAACCGAGATTCTTGAACTGCACGGATGATTCCTGTCCTTAAAGGATTTTACGCGCTCGTATTGCTGTGAGCTTCAGCGTAAATTCCAAGGATTTAATGCAGAATTGATCTGGTATTCCAACAGCAATGGAAACCAGAAAACGCAGAAGCTGGGGAAGAAACAGAAGCACAGAGATGACAGGTTGCGAAAATTAGAGAGTTTGAATGGGTAGCAGGAGGCCTTTATTTATATGTTGAGATCATAACTGAGAATGAGAAAAACGGGGAATGGGATAACCATTATCACAAACAGATTCGAATTCCTGGGTATATCCCATACGAATTCGAATTTCCTAGAGATAACCCCCACTGGTTTCGAATTCATCTCTATCCCTCTATCCCAGTTTTATCGCATTCGATCTCGATCCACGGCACTGAACTGGACCCCAGCTAAAAATAAAAGCTCCTCAGCTCCTAGCGACGATGCGTACGTGCGAAGTGCAAAGTGCGCCTCAAACGCACCCATTCGCGGCAACGACATACTATCATACCTCACATGGATCTATCAGAAATTGATAGTACCTTCTATCGTTAAGTTACTTCGTTTTTACCCATTAAACTTGAGAAATAGGAGCACTAAGTTCAAGTTGGGTTTCCATCATTAACGATTCTATTGTGGTTTTAGACCCATGTCTCTCGCGGTATTCACTACCAAATCTCTCGTCAGAGGTTTAGTAAACGGATCAGGCAAGTTCTTACTCGTCTTGACATAGACAACCTTGATGGTACCACTTTCAAGAAGTTGTCTCACATAATTGTGTCGTAGACCTATGTGTCTTGACCTCCCATTATACACTGCGTTGTATACTTTAGATAGTGTGGCCTCACTATCACAATACATGGGAATATACGGCATTGGAACATCCCACAAACGGATGTCCGTAAGTAGATCTCTAATCCACTCTGCTTCCTTACCAGCCGCAGCTAGTGCTATGAACTCAGCTTCCATAGTTGAGTGGGCAATACACGTCTGTTTCTTGCTCGCCCAAGAAATTGCTCCTCCTGCTAGAGTATAAATCCACCCACTTGTAGATTTTGAATCACTGGTGTGATCAATCCAGCTCGCATCAGAATAACCTTCGAGTATTCTGGAATTAGACGTGTATGTCAGTTCTAAGTTACTAGTCCTTTTCAGGTATCCAAGTACTCTACCCACTGCTTTCCAGTGTTCTGTCACTGGATTGACAGTATACTGACTCAGTTTGCTTACAGCAAAAGCAATATCAGGACGAGTGCAATGCGTTGCATACATCATACTTCCAATAGCACTCGCATACTCCAGTTGAGCCACTGCTCATCATACTTCCAATAGCACTCGCATACTCCAGTTGAGCCACTGCTCTCCCTGAGTTCACATTAAGTTTCACACTTGGATCAAATGGGGTATTAAACTCTTTAATGTTCAAGTGTGGAAACTTAGTCAGAATTTTCTCTATGTAATGAGATTGACTTAGAGAAATCTGACTTTCAGTTCTTTTCACCTTGATCCCAAGAATGGTATCAACTTCTCCTAGATCTTTCATCTAAAGTTCGAGGACATATATTTCTTAGTTTCAGAAATACCTTCAAGGTGAGTGCTAATGATCAACATATAATCAACATAGAGACAAATCACGACTGTATAACCGGGTTCGCATTTAGTATAGATACACCTATCAGCACTATTGTGTCAAAACCCGAAAGCAGTCACAGTGGTGTCAAACCTCTCATGCCACTGTTTAGGAGCTTGCTTCAAACCATAAAGAGATTTAATAAGTCTACACACTTTGTTCTCTTGTCCAGGCATCACAAACCCTTCTGGTTGCTCCAAATAAATCTCCTTATTTAGATACCCATTTAGAAACGCAGTCTTTACATCCATTTGATGGATGTACAACCCTTTCAAAGCAGACACCGCAATTAGAGTTCTAATAGAGCTAATTCTAGCCACATGTGCGTAGGTATCAAAATAGTCGATCCCTTCTCTCTGCCTATACCCTTTAGCAACTAATCTCGCTTTATAGGCAGAGATGGATCCATCTGGGTGATACTTCCTTTTGAAAATCCATTTGGATCCAATAGGTTTCTTTCCCTTGGGTAGATCAGCTAACTCCCAAGTTCCATTTCCCATAATGGAATCCATTTCATCATTGACTGCTTCCTTCCACAAAGAGCATCTCTTAATGACATTGCTTCGTTGAAAGTTTTAGGATCATCATCCAAATTAACAGCGAAAATGACCTCTCTCGTCACTTTCTGTTGAGTTCCCTCAACCAAGTAAGAAAAGAAATCATCTTCATAACTTTTCTCTTTTCTAACTCTAGTACTTTTCCTCGGTTCTTCAACCATTGGTGAAGGTTCGACTCTTTTCACAGAAGTACTAGAAGATGTGGTGTAATTTGAGTTTTCATCATCTCTAGAAAACTTGTTCTCAAAGAATTCCACATCTCTGGATTCTACAACTGTACCTGATTCGTCATCCAACAACCGGTAAGACTTACTTTGCGGAGCATATCCAATGAATACACTCTTGTAAGCTCGTTCTCCCAGTTTGAGTGTCTTTGGATCAGGTACGCGATAATAGGCAAGACACCCCCAAACCCTCAAATACTCTAGGTTTGGTTTTCTTCCTTTCCACAACTCATATGGACTCGTAGGTATCACACGACTAGTGATCCTATTGTGAACCTAACAAGCGGTTAACACAGCTTCCCCCCACATATTACGAGATAAGACCCGATTGATTTAACATACAGTTAGCCATCTATACCAAGGTTCGGTTCTTTCTCTCAGCCAAACCATTTTGTTGTGGAGTATATGGTGCAGTTCTCATGTATGATGCCTTCTTCTTCCCAGAATACATCAAATCTTCGGTTAAAGTATTCTCCGCCTCTGTCCGAGCGAAGAATTTTAATGCGTTTCTCCTTTTGTTTTTCAAACTCAGCCTTATATATTTTAAATGCCTCAAAACCTTCGTCTTTTGAATGCAATAAATAAACATATAAGTATCGGCTGAAGTCATCGCAGAAAGTGATAAAGTATCTCTTACCCCCACGAGTAAGGACTCCATTCAGTTCACAAATATCTGAATGAATTAGTTCTAGTAGTGATGTATTACGTTTATGGACACTTGGAAAAGGTTTCTTTGTGAATTTTGATTTCACACAAGTTTCGCATTTTTCAAAGTCTTTATCTTTTAATTTCAATAAACCTTTAGTTTGCATGTTCTCAATGTTTTTAATATTTGTATGAACTAAACGTTTATGCCATAAAGAAATTGAACAAGCGATATAATCAGAAGACATAATTTCATTCAAATCAAAACCAATTGCATTACATTGATAAAAACTATCACTACCACTATCACTATCACTTTTATTCCCAAACCCATCAATCACTGAAACGCCACCTTCATCCGAGTCTTCTTCATCATCAATTCCATCTTCAGCTAGGTCAAGGCGATACATTCCACCCGTGTTCTTTGCTTCACCCACATAGATGTCATTTAGAGAAAACTTCACACGGAGATTCTTGAGAACCAGCTTGTACCCATTTCGATCAAACTTATCAGCAGAAGCAAGATCCTTGGTGATACCAGGAACATGCAACACGTCCTGAAGGGTAACCGTTTGACCATCTTTAAAGTTTAGTCGCACTGTGCCTTTACCACGAACTTCCACTCGATGTCCATCAGCACATACCACCACTGTTCCCTGAGGAACAGGACCATAAGTAAGAAATGAGCCACGATTCCCACAAACATGAACAGTTGCTCCAGATTCCAAAAACCATCCTCTACATGCCACAACGCGTGTATATTGAGAAAGCATGTTAACATCTCCAAGACCCACATTAGCCACTAGATTGGTGACTTTCTCAATATCAACAGCACTTGTAGAACCAACCGTAGATCCAGATTTCCTTTGAGAGCACTCTCGTGCATAATGCCCGGTTTCTCCACAAACATGACATTTACCCGATCTCTTTGGTTGATGGTTGGTCGTTTGATGTGACTTTTTGAATTCCTTTTTCTTTGGTGCTGTAAACTTTCTATTCTTTGATGCCCATTTTCCCTTTTGACTAGATCCTCCAACAATATGATTCACACTCGATCCGACTTTACCTCTTTTGTCCCTGTTGCGTGTTTCCTCCTCAATTCGAAACGGGAGGACGCGGGTGTCAGCCCAGTGGGCCAGCCTCACCCATTCCAAACGGGAGGACGCGGGTTCGAGTCCAGCTCGGCCCGAATAATCCTGCTGGGTAGTAACCGCCAGGCAGCTATGGGGCTAAGCTAGCTTGGGGAGGGAGAACCCTCCCGCGGTCAGGGGTACCGTGCATTTACCCCCTTTTTTTAAGGTGCTTCAACAGTTCATCCAAAGAGTAGTCCTCAGACTTGTGCATCATTCCCTTTGAGAAATCTTTCCAAGTAGGAGGAAGTTTTGCAATAATGACCCCTACTTGAAAATTTTCTGGCAGTGGAATAGAAAGCGCGGTCAATTTGTTAACAAGAACTTGGAGTTCATGCACTTGCTCCAGGATTGACTTGTCATCAACCATTTGAAAGTCTTAGTACTTGGAAATAAGGTATTTGTTAGTACCTTCTTCATGAGCCTTGTACTTATCTTCCAAAGATTTCCACAATTCTCTAGCACTTGTTACCGGCGCGTATAAGTCATAGAGACGATCTGAAAGAGAATTCTTGATGTGGCCAAGGAAAAGATCTTCAGCTTCCTTACGGACAAGTTTTTGCTTAGCTAAATCTTGATTCGAGACCTCTCCAGCCTCAAGAGGAGGGTCATCAGGGATTGCGGGCAAGCTTGGATCAAGGATATAGTAGAGTTTCAGCATAACGAGCATGAACTTAACCTTGTCCGCCCAACGGGTATAGTTCTGGCCATCGAATCTGTCCAACTTGACAAACTCTTGATTCATGAATCTCAGATTAGCTGTTGGTAGTTCACCGTCCATTATTTCTGTTGATTAAACACAAAAACTAAAATCCTGTAACATCCGCCAAAAACCGGATTTACCAAACCCGCTTCGTTTATCAACCGAACAATCAGTTAAAAATTTCGTTGCGTATTTAATGCCCAAATTAATTTTAAACGATACATAATTACTAAGTATATTAGAATATAAAATTTATTTTAGAAAATGTACTAAAATAATGAAATAAAAATAAAATACTGCTGCAGGGTTTCGAACCCGGATCAGCCAAAGGTTACACAAAGCATTAACACACATCTCTACAACCGCTCCGCCACTTGATCATTTTGTGAAGTTCTGGGAACAATTAAGTCATATGTGCAATTGAGAGTCAACATGTTACGCCAACTGAAACCGATATCGGCTTTCAAACCGATCAAGACGTTTGATCTCTCGCGGAATCTTGATCATAACCGATAAAACCGATATCTTAAATCAATTCGACGTTAATGAACTTAAATTCAGGTGTTGTTTGGTTTTTATAACCGAAAACTTTCATTCTGAAATTACTTCAACAAAACACTCATCTCGCGATTCAATTTCATTCACAAAGCTTCTAATTTTGTGTTTATTCTATTTTCTGGTCGTCGGAAGTGCTTTCTGATCATTGCCGGAATTCTCTGCAAGTCGCCGGAAAACCGAGACTCAACTTAAACCGGTAAAATACCTCGACTTTACTGTTTCAATAAATTGTTAGAACCTTACTAACATTAACCCATCGCTCATAATCAACCACAGACGACATTGCTGGACTTTCTATTTTCACCGGAAAACTCCTGGATTTGTCGGAAACTCGCTGTTAACCGGTATGCTCATTCAAACATACTGATAATCATTACTCATTAGTTCAATTTCACATCTAATCCCTCCAACCTGTTAATTGATTCTAACAGCCGAAGGTTCCAAAACAGAGCCGACGAGCTTCACCGGATTTTCTGAAGAAGACGATCTGTTTGGTATTTTCTTTCCCCAAACTCTTCGATTCAATACTTTCCAATTGTTCATCTTGTTCATTAACCGAATTAATCAAGTATCAGTTGCTTTGACTGATGTCTGTGTTTTGAACGAAGAAGACGAGTTCAGATATGACATAAGATTAATTAAAATCGGAATTATAAACGGGTTAGACACACAGTCCAGCAGTGGACTGTGTGCAAATAAAAAACATACACGTCCCGAGTTCGATTCTTGATACACACCTTTGCAGTAATAAAATGCCTTTTTGTTTAAAACTGAACCGGGTTAACTCCGCTATATGTTAAGTATAATAAAAACTAGGATATTTACCAAGATAGACACACAGTCCAGCGGTGGACTGTGTGCCAAACTAAACCACAGGTCCCGGGTTCGAGACCTGTGGAGCGCACCGAGTCGTTATGTTAAAATCTTTTTAAAAATAAATGATTTTCGGATTAATCTAATTAGTATATAAATTTAACTAAAAACAGAAATATTTCGGGTTAGACACGTAGCTCAGTTGGTAGAGCTGCGTGCACGCGAACGGGAGGTCTCGGGTTCGAGTCCTGCCCGGCGCAAACACATACACAATAAAACCGGTCAACAAGTCCACGGTCAACGAGTCAACGGTAAAAAAGTCAACAATTTTTATTATTTTTATTTATTTATTTTATTCAAAAATCAATTAAAAATACTTAAAAATAACATTTTTAAAGCTAGAAAATAGCCTAAAACTCACAAAAATATATCCAAAAATCCTATTAAAATTGTTAATAAAATCCATTTATTTACCTTACTTCCTTTATTAATTAGGTTAATTATTCCTCGACGATCAATCCTCTAAACTCGTGCGCATTCATCATCATTCACCGAACGCACCCACTGTGAGTGAATCTCTACAAATTCCCCGTTTAAATCACGTTTTTGGGGTGTATCATGTGTCTTACTATTTACTATATTTAAATCATTGTGCATACATCATATCATGAATAAATGTGTATTCAGTTTGTATAAACTGTTTGTGTGATTATTGTTTAGATTAAATTTATTATTTTCAAGTACATGCAATTTCATAGGCCGCCGCTCCCCATTACATTATGAGCGTTGAGCATGTTCCCCATTACATTATGAGCGTGAACCTGGCGTGCCAACATACGATCGGCTCCGTTTGATTGAGCCTTGATCGCACAGACATTTTTCATTTTCAGTACATGCAATACGATCGGCTCCGTTTGATTGAGCCTTGATCGCACAGACATTTTTCATTTTCAGTACATGCAATACGATCGGCTCCGTTTGATTGAGCCTTGATCGCACAGTTTATTTATGTTATTTATTTATGCCTGTTGATATGTTATTGTATGCTGTTGATTTGTTAATGTATGTTATTAATTGTTGTTATTGTATGTTGTTGGTTTGTTAATGTATGTTATTGTTTGTTGTGGTTTGATATCGTATGCTAATGGTTTGTTGTTGTATGCCAATTGATGTTATTGTATGTTTATTTACATTTGTTCATATATGAATATTGCACGATTTTTCCATATTAAATACAACCAGAAATAAATAATAACTGTTTTCTAACAAGGTTCACTCGCCAACTTTTTGTTGATCCAAAAACCATTTTTACATATGATACAGGTGAACAGGACGAAGCAAGGAAAACATAGGATATTGCCTTAGAAGAAAAATATTGAAGTTTAGAAGGATGAATTGAACATGTTGTATTTGTTTGATATGATTGTATGACTTCTATTAAATTGAAATAATAAATATGAAACATTATAATAAATGCCATGAGCTTTGATGATAACCCAATCATGCCCCGATCACCTTTTCCGCTGCGGGTCGGGGTGTGACAAATCCTTTAAGATTGTTGAAAACAATTTAATCAAACAGAAAATTAATTATTTTATTATTAATTACCGGGTTATTGGCCAAACCAGTTTATTCCAACTTGAACAAACTGATTAAAGAAAGGTAGAAGGAGATTGTCCCGGTATCGGACGAATTTAAATAACAGCAAAAACTAAAACCAACCTGGCGATTTAAGAAACCGAGATTCTTGAACTGCATGGACTATTCCTGTCCTTAAAGGATTTTACGCGCTCGTATTGCTGTGAGCTGCAGCGTAAACTCCAGGATTTAATGCACAACTGATCTGGTATTCCAACAGCAATGGAAACCAGAAAACGCAGAAGCTGGAGAAGAAACAGAAGCACAGAGATGACAGGCTGCGAAAATTAGAGAGTTTGAATGGGTAGCAGGAGGCCTTTATTTATAGGTTGAGATCATAACTGAGAATGAGAAAAACGGGGAATGGGATAACCATTATCACAAACAGATTCGAATTCCTTGGTATATCCCATATGAATTCGAATTTCCTAGAGATAACCCCCACTGGTTTCGAATTCATCTCTATCCCTCTATCCCAGTTTTATCGCATTCAATCTCGATCCACAGCACTGAACCGGACCCCAGCTAAAAATAAAAGCTCCTCAGCTCCTAGCGACGATGCGTACGTGCAAAGTGCAAAGTGCGCCTCAAACGCGCCCATTCACGAGCTCGCGGCTCGGCTCGGCTCGGCGCGCGTGTGGGCTTGACCCACTTCTCAACCCATTTAACACTTTGGAGGCCCATAAGGGTAACCCTTATAAGGCACTCAACTTTCACCTCCCCCACCAATGTGGGATGGAGGAAACATACCAACTTGTATGTTCCACATTAATATTTCCAAGAATATGACCATCCGATTGTTGTTGGATTGCTATTGTTATATGCATTTAGCCATTTATGTAATAGATTTTAGCTTGTAAAATCTAAATTACCCTCAATTAATTAACGGAGATATATTATGGTTTTTGTTTTTTATTATGCATTGGTTTAATACATTGTTATACTGAAGGGTGTGGCTTAGCGTCACCGCATCACCTTACCCATTTTGGCGCCCAGGGGCGCCATAGCCACGCCATCATCGCCAAAGAGTGGGCGCCATCCATATCCCGCCAGCGTAGTAACAAGCAGAAATTGAAAGGATCGAGGGGGTGGTCAAAGATGACCATTGGCAACGGTCTGTTTAAAAATAAAATTCCTTAATTCTAATATATATATACACCTTTCACAAACTAAAACACACACCAATCACAATCTAAAACACCCACCAAGCACAAAAAAACACATATATTTTAAAAAAATGTCATCCAATTCGTCCAGCTCTTCATCTGACGGTATGCTTGACGATATGCTTATCGCAGTGACGCAGGAGGCGATTAATTATTTGCGAGAAGAAGCTCAATCGTCTACATCGCGTACCAAACAAGCACCTCTTGAACGAGATTGGTTGGGTGCTCATGAATGTTTAATGCACTATTATTTTTGTGAAAATCCGTTGTACGATGATGCACATTTCAGGAGTCGGTTTCGTATGAGTCGTCGTCTTTTCTTAAGAATTTCAACCGCTTGGAAAGGGCAGAGCGTTTTGTGGAGAAAGTTATGATGAAGTAACAAACCGACGAACCCACAAGTTATCCGAGCGAGGATACGTGACAAGGAAACACACTATAACCTTCGAGCTGATCTGACCGAGCACCTATAGTTTTATCGTCAACAAGGAGGAGACGAAGAAGACAACGAGTGATCTCTTTAGTGACATAGTATTTTTTATTTAAATTATGACGTAATTTTTTATTTAAATTATGGCATTGTATTTTTTTTATTTAAATATGGCATTATATTTTTTATTTAAATTAATATATCAAAATTAAATGTTTAAATTTAAATAAAAAATAATAATTAGGTAATGATGACGGGTTTTAAACCATTGCATTCAAGTTAAACGAAAAAGTTTTAAAGTCCCCTATGTGACGTAACGCTAAAATAACATGATAAAGCCCCTTAGCTCCAAACCACTCCATACTACCTTATAATCATTATTTTTCTGGTTGGTTATATATACGAGTATGTTTATAATCATATTTATTGAATCCTAACAATTCATGTCTACGATTTCAAACTGACAATTGAATTTAATAATCTTTTTTTGTTATTTGTGTATTCATACATATGATTATAGGTGATTTATTATCGGGAAAAATCAAATACATATTCTTCTAAAAGTAGGAAGTCGCAGGAATAATATTAAATGGATTTCGATTGAACTCATCTTAGCGCCCTTGAAACTGTCTCATCAAACTCTACTATCTTAGATTTTAGGTTTTTGTTTTTAGATTTTTAGCATGTAGAATTTTTGTTGGATCATTGTGTTTTTTTTACGATTTATTGTGTCTTGTTTCATCGGCATTGTGTTATATTTTGTGTTGCATCGTGTCTTTGTACCTTTCTTACATTTAGGAGACTTTGTATAATTGTAGGGGTGAGCATAAAACCGAAATAACCGAACCGCAACCGAAATAACCAAAAAAACAGAACCGAAAACCGAAATAACCGAAGGGTCGGTTATATATATTTTTTATAACCGCATGTTGCGGTTCGGTTATGGTTATTATTAGTTTCATAATCGCAAATAACCAAACCGAACCGAATGTTTAAAACATGGCCGAATCCATAACATCATAGGTTTTTAAGTTAGTGTTTAACCATGGCCCAATCCATATTTTTTGGTGAAGTGTTTAAGTCTTTTAACCATGACCCAACCTCATTGAATTTAAAACTTAGCTACTTTGTGTTCGTATGTATGCTTCCACATAACTCGTGAAAGTAAAATATAACTGATAGTTCTATAAGTGTTAACTGTGTATATTTATTTTTGTGCATGACATCCACACATTTAAAGCCTAGCTTTAGAAACGATTAAATAACCGACCTATAACCGAACCGAAACCACATTAACCGCAAATAACCGATTAACCGAAACCGCATTAACCAAACCGAATGGTTATGATTTTTGGATAACCGAAGTGTGCGGTTATGGTTTCGGTTATAGGCAATAACCGAACCGCACCATGCTCACCCCTATATAATTGTATGATAAATTTACCCTTTAATATAACTGATATTCTAGTTCAAGTTGTACTTCTATTCATTTACACGAGTTGAGTTATTCTACAAAGGATAACAAAAGTAAGAAGTGTAAGAAGCCACCAGAGAGTAACAAGTGTCCTAGGAGGATTCAAGTGGGAAGAGTAATTTTGTCTACAAGAGAAAAGAGAATATGCACGTGCAAGTCACATTCTATTTCCACTCCAATTTTAAACGTCCGTAACTTTTTATACGTCATTTATTTTTTTAAAAAATTACACCATAAAATCAAGCGCTTTTTTATCTTTAATATGAATATCATATTGTTATATTTTTCAAAAAAAATTCAAAAAGCCAGTTGCGTATTACACAATGGAGACATAAAACACAATGTAAGTAGATAAAAAACACAATTGATGACTACAGATAAAGACACAATATATAACAGACTAAAACACAATGACTATGTCCTTGACGTGTAACACAATGGCCATAATGTATAACACAATAAGTATCAAACTAAATAAAAACACAATAGATGACAGCAGATAAAAGAAACAATTGATAACAACAGATAAAAGAGAACATGGAGAACAGATGAAGAAACAATGGAAAACAAACTAAAACATAATGAACAAGAGATTAAAACACAATGGATAAACATATTAAAACACAATGGATAACAGATTAAACACAATGACCTGAATGAATAACACAATTTATAGAAAATCCTGATATAACACAATTGGTGAGGTATAGTTTTTTTGGGGTTGGGGGAGGGGGTGGGGGTGGGGGGGAGTGGGGGGTTTAGGTTTTTGGGTTTTTGCATGTGTATGTTTATAAGAATCTATAACACAATATATGACACAATGAAGATGGTGTTATATGGGTTTTCTATAAATTGCGTTATTGGTTCAGGTCATTGTGTTTGATTTGTTATCCATTTTGTTTTAGTTTCTTGTTCATTGTGTTTTAGTTTGTTGTGGATTGTGTTTTTAGTTTGTTTTCCATTATGTCTTCATATGCTCTCCATTGTGTTTTTTATCTGTTACCAATTGTGTCTTTTATTTGTTGTCATCAATTGTGATTTTATTTAGTTTAATACTTATTGTGTTATATATTATGGCCATTGTGTTATACGTCAAGGTCATGGTCATTGTGTTTTAGTCTGTTGTCCATTGTGTCTTTATATGTTGTTATTGATTGTGTTTTTGATCTACTTTACATTGTGTTTTACGTCATGTATATTGTGTCATACACAACTGTGTTTTTGAATTTTTTTTTTTGAAAAATATAATAATATGATATTCATATTAAAGATAAAAAACGCTTGATTTTATGGTATAATTTTTTTTTAAAACACATGACGTATAAAAAAAAGTTACGGACGTTTAAAAATTGGAGAGGAAATAGCATGTGACTTGTATGTGCATATACCCTCCCATTTGAATCCTTCTAGAACACTTGTCACTCTATGATTCCTATTACACTTCTTGCAATTAGGAACCTTTGTAGAATAACTTAACCCCTTGTTATAATGCAATCAATTTATAACTTATTATAGTGCAATCAATATTTATTATAATGCAATCAATTTATAACTTATTATAGTGCAATCAATATTTCAAATTAATAAATTAATATGTTGTCGTTAAAAAAATAAATTAACGTATTTTGGTAACCTATTGAGTACCCTAGAATAGATTGGACTGGAGTCTGGACAAACAAAGTCTAAAAAAATAAACTGGGCTGGACACATAAAGAGGATCCCTAAGTTGGGCCTTTTAAAGGAGACCATACAGATAGACTAAAACAAGCCCAAAAGAAATAATTATCAAAATTATCTTATCCCAATTTCCACTAATACATTATGTCATTATACATGATACATCATCATCGTATTGCCAACAACTTATATAAATTTAAAAATTATTGTCAACAACTTACATAAATTTAACAATTTAGTTTTTGTCACCATTTGATACTAAAAGGGGTTGAAATTAGAAATTAGGTTTTCATTAATTGGAATAAAAAATTGCTTACATCATCGATCTAATCTCAAATACCTCAATATACTTTAGTTACTAATAAAAAAAATATTATTCAATCCAGTTTTATGTAATTTAATTTATACTAGTAGTAGGACCCGTGTAAACACACGGACAGTTTTAGTAACGTTTTGTTATATTAATTAGTAAGTAATTATCGGTTAATTTAGATTGTCAGGGATTTGATATCATTAAACGACGGATGATTATATATTTTTTAAGATTTAATTAAAAATGGATTATAAACAAAGGGAAGCGACATGCTAAAGCAATAACATGTTCTTGCTGTTTAACACGTTATTTGTACCAATGAATACTGACATGTTGAACATACGTACAAACAGTAGACACAAAATGAGATGGTACGAAAACTTTTATGAACTATAAACACACAGGGGATATGTATCTGCACATAAATTGAGGGATCAACCCTTTTTTGTGTTTCTCCACAACTTCAGTAACATGACTCGCTCTTATAGCAGCCCCACAACTCTGGCACAACTGAAGGCCAGAGGGGTTACCTTTTAAAGGCTTCAAGGCCAGAGGGGTGCAGATACGAAGGTAATTGATATTAGGCCTCTGTCTTCTAAGCTCGCTCGCTTGTAAACAATGTTCTTCGGTCGCTTGTAGATTACAAATACTAATTGAATGTGATTTAATATGCAATGTATCGCAGAAAAAACATCTTTTCACTACAATTAAGCGCCAAATTAAAAGCAATCAACATGCTTAAAAAATTCTAAGATTTTATAGTATTTAACTCTCTTAAAAATTATACCAGTTTGTAATATTTATCCCAAAAGAACCATCCAAAAGCATTAGTTCCCACAAAAACCTACCAGAAGTACTAAAATTCCCAATTCTAAGCAGAAACACAGCTTTAGTTTTCTCAATTGCCGCACATCCATCGGCCAGTTCCCTGAACCTTCCAACTACAATCTAAAGAAGAACTAAGTCCATAAATTGCTACAATTATTAACTGACAACTTCGAATTCAACACCTAACATACATGAGTCATAACTTTCATTGATGGTAAACAACTTGAACTAATTCTATTTCTAGCTTTGGTTCCATTAGTCAATTGATGAGGTCAAGGTGGAAAAACTGATGTGTGGCGGAAAGTTGTATATATACATAAAAATAGTGTGTAAGATAGATATTATTATGCTTATTGATGATTAAATATCACATGAGGCAGGTTTTCAAGTTATTTTTTATGTCAAATGTGTAAATTT
Source organism: Scalesia atractyloides (assembly GCA_947069175.1). Classification (NCBI taxonomy): domain Eukaryota; kingdom Viridiplantae; phylum Streptophyta; class Magnoliopsida; order Asterales; family Asteraceae; genus Scalesia; species Scalesia atractyloides. Next base: position 51,563,768 of record CAMTDV010000014.1, read on the forward strand.
CAAAATACTTGCTTAAAAAATAACAGGCCAAAATGGGACAAACAGGTTTGAAACTGATATGAAGTGTGTATTAATGCTTACAAGTTACAACCTATTAGATTGCTATATCTAACAAAATACTGGATCAAGATAAACATGGCCATACTAATATGTTCGGATGACAATTACTGAATGCAAGTGGTCTCAGTATTTAGACTCTAATCAACCGTATGAAAGTGTCTCAATATTCAGTCTGTATTTAATGTAAAGATGCAAGTGGTCTCAATGTTTAGTGTCTTTATTAGATGACAATGTGAATATAACTACTCAACAGATAATATTAAACCTGAGTCCAAGGGCTGCACACTGGAGATTGCCAAAGGAACATCACTCAGAAGATTAGGACAGAATTAGTGAACAATACCTCATCAAAATCAGCAGTTGCACCAATGGGTGTTGCGAGTGCATACCGAATCTGTTTCATGTTTTAAGTTTGCTCATTTCTCTCGTCCATAGTCTTGTCCGTGTCAACAATATTCCTGCATACCCAAAAATTATAAAAATACAATAGAAACGTAAATACGAAGCTCTAGGTCATTCGATCCTTACCTTGCCATCGGGTAATAGCATCGTCGCCGTCCAAAGTTGTTGAATCTTCACCGCCGAACTCACATCATCGTTGCCTGTAATTATCTTCATCCGCTCATCCATCGTTACACACATTAGGATCCTATATATTTCCATCTCAGAACTAATATATCTCCAATGCAGACTTTAACATATTTTTCATCAATTAGCACCTGAGTTCAGTTAAAAGCCTTAGTCCCTGTGTTGTGTATCATAGATGTTAAAAGCACTGGTGAATTAGATGATAAATGTGTATGAGTTAACAGGATTTTACCTTCTGGATATCTTCCCTCAAGACAGGCTCTAAGTTTTCCATAGGTGTCTTTTAAAAAAACAAAAATGTAAATCAAAATAATATGAGATTAACCTATATAAAAGATGATGAAACTTGATGCAAGATATACAAGTAAATCTACTTATTCTGGTTTTATCATGTATGACAAAAATCATAGTTGTTTTGCGCGGACTAAATAATCGTGTCATGACCTCAAAATGGGGAATTATAACTTAACATTTGGGCAAATTACAGTCAATATAACAACAGTTAAAGAAGGATATACACATGATATACCTGGAATACAATTTTTAGTAGAGGTTTGTTTGCAGCGTGCTCACGGCCGATATCATGGCACCACCTAATAGCAGAATCACAAATAAAAGTTGACAAAACTTTTATAACCATATAAAACTGTATAGCTTAGCGTATCAGCATACTTACATGTTGATAAGCACTATATCTGAAACCGCAAGAGCAAAAAGTGAATGGTTAATCGCTCATTTTCTTGCTAAATGGGTTAAACCTATATCTTCTATAAATATGTGAAGGTTTTTACATGATTCTAACCTTTTCAGATTTCAACATTTGGATATTTTAGACTAAAACTTAGAGGCTGAAAGCATACCTTCTCCGCTTATCAAGCTGAAACCAATCACAATTAACAAAAGACAAATACATGTTATTGAGATGAAAAAAGAGCACCATTAAATAGATTATTTGTTATGTTAACCATTCTCCACCAAAACCTACCACTTGGTTCAAACGGATGGTTCTTCACAAACGCCCTTTCTCCAACCCCAGGACCTGTAAAGTTCAAATCCATTATCACTTCATTTTAAGCACTAATTAACCATTCAATCGATTAAGTACGAACTATAATCAATATTCATTTTCAACAAAAAGCATGATATATATATTCCATAAATATAAATTTAAACCAACATTTAGCATATTCTAATTACCAATTTGGAATCTTGTGTTGTTTTTTGGATGGTGCATACTACACGTAGAGACATGATTCCAAAGTTTCTAAGATATTTTTAATTATTCACACATTGTACAGAACTACCAATATTCTATACTGTAACACCTTGAAAATTTCGTCGAATAAAAATCCGACACGTGTCCCGAAGATTTTTTTTGGTTGCCACGTGTAGCCAAGAGGGACCAACGATGCCGTCATGTTATTTTAATAACCTCTGAACGAGCATCGGAAAAAGTCGGAGGATCAAAGTGATAAAATCCCAAAATTTCATATTCTGGAAAGTCCTTACGGACCGTAACCACGGACCGTAACCCTCAATGGTTACGGACCGTAAGGCAATTAAATTATGGTTTCAGTAAGGCGGTTACGGACCGTAAGCCCTTACGGTTACGGTCCGTAACCAATTCAAATCTGTGGGCGCCAGAGGTCCTTATGGACCGCAAGGCTCTACCCTTACGGTTCGTAAGGGACTGCTAGAGGCAGATTGCTTGGCAGCTTCTTGCCTTGCCACCTATTCGCGAATGCCACCCTCTTGGCTGGTTGTGATACGTCCAAAAACACCCGAAGACTCCTTGTAGCACCTCTGGACAGTTGTCATGGCCTCATGCTTCATCCTTTGCTATAAATAGCACCCTTGAGTGAACTTAGAACTTGCTCATTCTCATCTTCATCTCTATCTTGCTCACTTGGAGGTTCCTGAGCTCATTGGGGACTTCCTCTGAGTTTGTAAGTTATTCTTGGATCACTTGTAAGTGCTCCAACCCTCCTTGTTCAGTTTTGTTAGGCTTATAGCCAAAAGTCAAAGTGTTGACGTAAAAACGCTTTGACTTTGAGCTAAGACCATTATGGTTTAGCCAATGTTTGTAATGAACATGGCCACGTGATTGTAATAAATTAGGTGTTAATCCCCCAAGAGATCACCTAATGATTACCACGTTTGCTTGGTCAATTGACGGGTCAAAGTTATGTTAATAAAAAGTCAAACGGGTCAGTTTTGAAATAAAATCATAACTAGCAATGTAGGTTTTGTTTCAACACTCTAATAACTTGGTAGTAATTATAAGAACATGTGAGAACATGTTTGGCTCGTCGATTCCAGGTCTAAGGTCGGTTCGCAACCGAAAGTCGTGAAAGTTGACTATTGCTTTGACTTTAAGTTCTTACCCGATTTAGCAACTTTAGCTTTTGTTTCTAAGTCGCATTATGACCATATTATAGTATACTATAACCCTCTGGAGTTATAGAACATGGTCATGTAGTAATCCGAGTCTTTACACAAGTATCCGTTAAATATGCCAATATTTGCAAAAGGCCCTTAATGCATAAAAACGAGGTTTTAACCATTAAAAAGTATATAAATGAGTAGTAAACTGATATGATAAATTAATCAACTCATTTGAATGTCTTAAATCTGATCATAACCTGAGTTTTGTTAAAAGATCGTAAATTATGTTTCTAAAGGACCAAAATGCCCTTTCGGCACCTAAAATGGTTTAAACATGATTTTAACATCAAAACTCATTACCTACTGATGTAATATCATTATTAGGATTATTTGGGATAATCATTGTGGTTGCAAACTGAGTATAAACTATAGTTTGCATATTATGTCCTTAAATGGTGATATTACCCTTTCGGCACCTAAATGGGTTTTAAACATTTTAATGGACCAAAACCTTATACTTACTAATGTAATATATAAATTAACATATTTTGGTCATATAAACCTGGTCACAACAACAGTTTTACTCAATTACCATTTAAACCGTCATTAAGCGACTTAATCGTCGTTTCGGGACATAATATGGTCTAAAACCATATTAAAGCATCAAGGCTTGATATCTACTAATTTCAAAACATATTTTCAAAATATTAACAGTAGATTCCCAAATAAGTTATCAATTATATGTAAAATGACCAAAATGCCATTCCGGGACATAATTTGGTCTTAAACTATAAACCACGCATATAATTGATGTTTTACTGATATGACATCATAGAATAAGTATTTTTACAGAATGTTTATGATAATAACATCAGTTTACATATAGGCTCGTTTATTACATTTTAAAATGACGAAATTACCCTTTTAAGGCGTAGTTTGCTTTTAAAACCATAACGGGCCAACATAATGATAACCTACTATTATAATAGCATTTTTAAACTTAATGGCATATGGAACTTGTATAGGACTCACCCGTTTACCCAGTTTCGCTTATATGCGTATGGTTAAGCCTACGTGACTAGTTTACACAATTTAACCAAAACGGGTTTAACCTTGTCAAAAATAATCTCAAATTCCAAAATATAAAATGGTAACCCATATTATACAATCCCTAGTACTTGTCGGGTCCAAAATACATTCTTTTCTCGGTCATCGCTTAATCTAGCATTTTGTACCGTAATCTTTATTTTAAGTTAGCCGGTCTAAGTCAATGACTAAATAAAGGCCCGCTAACGAACTAATCGGTTAATAATACCATCCATTTCAGACTAGAGACTTCTAGTAGATTGTTTTCCAGGCTAGTTATTTTGATTACTGCTGTGCTCTGCTTATTTTCTTATTTACTAAAGAATTTGCAAGCCAGGTAAATACTTTAACTTATTTTTCATTATACGGGCTTAGGATACAGTATACTAATACCGCATGGTTGGATATGGGATCAAAGACCAATGAGTTGGGAATTCAAATAATCCATTTTAATTCGTATTGCTTAATATTAAACATTTGGGGGTTAAAACGACTATCTCCTGGATATCCACTGCTCATTTAATTGTAAATGGCCACGACCTAAGCACGGGGTGTAGGCATACACCCGACAGATGCTACAATAAATTATAACCCATTAGGGGTGTACCTATTATAGGTATTAAAGTGGTGTGTCGATTAATCATGTTCCCGGCATAGTTTTCGGGCTCTAAATGTATTATTAGCATATAAAACTGATAACATGAAAAATTATTTATCCCAAGTTATTTATAAAACTAAGTACCATTGCGTACACTAAATGTTTTCGAATTATTTTCAAAATGAGTCGGTTAAATGTATTTACCAGTGAAAACTGACGCATTTTCAAAAAGACTAAGTGCAGGTGACAAGTATACGTAATTAGGCTGGAAGTGCTCGGAGAAGCTTAAGAGGAGTTGCAACCCTTTGCTTAGAAGGCCGTAGTCTGTTAAATTTCCTTTCGTAATCACATTTCGATCCGCCTGTGGATCTAATTACAAGCGTTATATTTATTTTTGAACTTTGAACATTCAAACGTTTGTAATAGTAATTATCCAGACTTCCGCTGTATTATATTGTATTGTTTGGTAATGATGATATCAACTTACGTCATGATATTCCCCAACCGGGCCCACCGGGTTATACGTGAAAATTAGGGGTGTGACATATACTTGTTATATTTATTTAGTATATTAATTTGTTTATATGTTTTTAGTCGCCTGATCAATACGAGAACTGCAATATCCACATAAGCACTTTTATATAGTTCTCTCCAGAGGATCGGTTACATAACCATCTTATCTTATGTATAAGATGCACATGTGTTTATACAGTTCTCATATATTTTGTATTGGAAGGTCCTTTAGGTTCTTATATGAATTTAAACAATTAAACCTATGATATAAATTCTGAAATAAAAAAGAATTTATGTTCCAAGTTGAATAAGATACAGACATGAGAGTTCAGAGTTGCATGATAAAAGGAGATGTTAATACATACATAATTACATATTCTGTTGACTTTTTGGTCTTCAAAATCAGAAGAGGTATTTGCCAATTTGGAATCTTGTGTTGTTTTTTGGATGGTGCATACTACACGTAGAGACATGATTCCAAACTTTATAAGATATTTTTAATTACTCACACATTGTACAGACCACAAGAATATATGTACAGAACTACAGAAGTTATATCAGTGGACTTAAGTAACAGTAACTAACCCTGTCCTGTAAACTTACATCCTGTTCTTGTTGCTCCTCCATCTACTCGCCTGTGATTTGTTCCACGAAGGTCGTCTCATCCCCTACAAATCATCCAAAACTTACAATTTCAATTTTGATTTCCATTTCAATTACAATTTTTATTTCAATTTGGATGATACGAAACAAATATGTAAAATAATTTGGATGATTTTCCAGTCATATCAGTATCGATTGGCTTAACCTTTCAAACAAATATGTAAAATAATAACAAAGGCTCCATATTAAACATTTATAATCAATTTGGAACGTGATTAATTAACCTAAGTCGCCATCTTATTCACCCAACAACCACTAATCATGTACTGAAAGTTTCCTACCTAAAATTATCTCAATAGTCAAAATATGCACACACTATTTAGAAGAAAAAAACACGTATTCACATAACTTGTAATCATATATGCATATCAAAACAATCAGTCACAAATCAAACAAAAACATAAATAGAACTCACTGAGCTCAGCGAAGAACAACAGAAACATAAATAGTGATAACACCAGCGGAGATGGTTCTACCGGAGAAATCGTCATTGATTCTAGGATACGCATCTGAATTCCGTATATTGTTCATTATACTTTCCATTTCTAAAACCTACACACAACTACTATCCAAAAACACTTCGATCAAAATATCAAATCCTCAATTTCATATTTCACCTCTAAACTTAAAATATGCCGTTATGAAGTACGAACAATGGATCTTCGTTACAGATGAACAATCGATCTTGTTGTTAAGCATGAGGAAGAAGTTAGGGTTTGTAGAATTGATGAGGACAAGGTTGGAGATGAAGATGCAAAGATGCTCGTGGAGATGAAGATTGGATGTGGAGGCGATCTGGATTTGAGAGAGGGATTGAATTTTGAATGTGGAGCCAGAATCATGAATGTTATATATGTATACGGTTTGAATTTTGAATATGGAGCCAGAATTTTGAATATGGGCAGTGGTTTTGATGGATTGAATTTTGAATACGACAGTGGTTTGATGGCAAAGGTTTGAAATTTAAAATGATTTTATATTAAGATTTATGATGCAATCAATCGATACTATCCGAATTAGGTAATTAGATAAGTAAGATTATATCATATTATATATCCGAATTATGACATCAGCATGGACTACGTGGTATATCTTAGAGGTTGACACGTAAGCAAATCGAGGTTGGCGGCTCATTCCCTTTTATAGATAGTATAGATAATTCTTATCCTTATTATATTATAAAGAAAAATCACCGTAGTTTACAAAAGGGTAAGATACATTGTTGACTTAAATAATGTCTCTAAGGGTGAAGGGAGTGAGCGACAAACTCAGTCGGCAAACCGGTTTACCGAGCGGTAACACCGGCGCCGTTGAGTTTTGCCGCTCAGTAAAGTTAGGGGTGCGGCAAACCTTTGCCGGTTCGGTGAAGGTGTATGTTGTTGTTGTTTGTTATTTAAAATAAATAAAAAATATTATTTCTAAAACCACATGCTATTTAAAAAAACCCTTTAACTGTAAAAACGATGGGACTCGGTTTTTTGAAGCTGCATTCGTGTCCACAGGACGTGCGGGCATGCACGAGCCTAGCCAATTTTTGGTTGGTTTGCACCCCTATGCGCGTAGGTAGGACTTGTGGTAAAACATGGCACAAACAATTCAATGGAGTGTTAAGGATTTATCTTATAAACAACTCCTTAGTTTCTTCCCACACCAATGTGGGACAAAGTAATTTTAACACATAATTAAAAAAAAAGTTTACCAATTCATCAAGTGTCTAACCATTGCCAACACTTTTCAACAAAGTTTAAAAAACCTTAGGTGGAATGACGTGGCACCCTCTGGTTGGTTGATTTTAAAGTTTGTCACTTTCAAGTGTTTAACCACTCCCTTTACCCTAAGCAACTACAACACTGCTTTCATTTCCAAGGTTTGATTCGTTGTTATAATGAAATTTAATGCATAACTATAGAATGATGTGTCTAACTCGTTATAGCAATCCATTAACTTTCAATATATAATTTGTTGTTACAGTGGACTTTAATGCAGATGTATATAATGATGTGTCTAACTCGTCACAATGATTTCTCCACTTTCATGTTTGATTTGTTGTTGTTATGAGTTTCATTCAATTGTATGTAATGTTGCGTCAGCTTTCTGGGTTTGATTCATTATGGTAATGAGTTCTGATCCGTATGTATATAACGTTGCACATTACTCATTATAATGATATGTACACTTATAGCTTTGAAACGCATGTATAAAGTGACATGCCTGTTATAATGATGTATTAAACTTCATAGTTTTAAATGTTGGATAAAATCCCGCATCCAAGCTCATTTGGTAAATTTAGATCCCGATAAAATTGGTCTGCTTTAGTTGGAGACTTGATAGAATCCCTTAGAGCACGCATTTGATTCGGAGAGGTGTTCAGGTCACAAGTTCTTTATGCAGGTTCTGTGGAAATGCAGATAATCTGGTGAACATCTTTTTTTGTAAACTGCCCTCATGCTAGAGAGATTTGGAGTAGAATTCGTAGTGGTGCGGTAGAGACTTTTATTAGGCCATTTTGGTTAGCAATCTCTTCGATTTGGCTGCTTCTTACTCAGGTTTAAAGGAGAGATTTGGCTGCTTCTTACTCAGGTTTAAAGGAGAGGAAAAGGCTGGGCTTTGCCGTTCTTTTGCCACGATTCGGTTCATCCGGATCCAATGATGGACCCAAGAATTATTTGTTGGGGTGCGGATTAGGGGTTTAATCATATTTTCAAAGGATGCAGTTGGGTTTTTTGTCTAAAAGTTCACTAATTTTTTTCAAGGGGTGCCCGCCCACCCACAATAACACATAGGTCTGCCCCTATCTGGATCGCGTGGAACATATTAGTATTCTCGAGACACCTATTTCGATCACGTTGGACGATATCATACCTCAACTACACTCTTTGATAAAAAACATAACGAAACATCACTGTTTGAGTTGGGATGTTTGAGAAGTGCCCATGTAGTTGTTTTATGGAGCTTGTCTGTATAGGTTTTTTTTTCCAACTTTGTTTATGCTTCGTACTATTCATTTCCAGTCTCACGTTGGTTCATTTCTAATGAATGAATGAATGAATTATTGTTGTTCAATAAAAAGAGACAATATATCAAAATTTATAATAATCCTTATACTTTATAAAAAAAAACATTGTCAAGTTACATCAATACAGATGGTAGACAAGCAACAAGTTGCGCCGCAACCCCTTTCTGAATTGCAAACCGTAATCTTCCAAAGACAAACCCCTGCCCCCTGGGGATGAACAATTGTTGTGGATGACCCGTTGAACTCTAGTCAAGAAGTGGATAGCTTCTGGTGCTAGGGAGGCAAAGGTATCAAAAGCAAAAGGGACAAAGACGTGTTGGTTCTCTGCGCAAGCTTTAGCGTGTTTATCCATTTTCTTTGATTATGCTTTTCTGCTTGCCCAGCTACAAAACTATAGATATGTTTTCACACCATTTGTGATTTATGTATATATTGCAAAACAAATTTAGAAAAACTTCCACAAATTGATGCAAGTGCTCTCTAATAAGTAATAAACCGTAATTATCATGCCACCGTATTTATTCTTTTTAACGAAGACCTTTGAATGTGTATTTTAGGCTTGGGAGGGATATAATAGGATTTCACCTAAACTTAGGAAGAAAGCAATAGGCGAATAAGTTCTGATTAATTGGTAGGTAAAAATCATGATTTTGAATCCACTACTCTTTAATTTCAATTTATCATGATTCCAAAAGCCTTTATTACTTTCGAATATCGTAATATTTTTATGTATTTTATAAAAAAATATATTAAATCATATAATATCTGGGGTAAATTTCAAATACAATCTCCTAACAATAAAAAGTCGTAGAAAAGGTATCAAATAGACTCTAATTGAGCTCATTTTAGCGGTATTGGAATCATCTCGTCGAACTTTACGATATTAGATTTTTGCTTTTAGATTTTTAGATTGAAGATTTTAGAATTTTTGTTTAGATAATTGTTTCTTTTTATTTACCATTGTGTTTTCCTTTTATTCTCGTCACTGCAGGGGCGGATCTACAAGGGAGGCAGGGGTTGCCAGGATACCCCTCAACTTTTTTGGCGTAGAGTAAAAATTCTCTTCTTTTCCTATTTTGTGTATGGGATACCCTTGAGCAAATATTCGGATACCCCTAGGCCTCACTAGACTTGAAAGAAGAAAGAAAATAAAGAGGTTTTAAAGTTTTCCGACAGGTATCGGAGGTCCGGCGAGCTATGAAGAAGATGATGTATCACATGTTACGAAGACATGACCGTTAAAAGTTTTCTTATGGGCTTTTAAAGAGTCGGCCCAACAATTAATTATAAAAGTCAAAGCCTGATAGTTTATTTTCTAAGTTTTCTTTAACCAGCAATTAATTGTTTTCTTAAACCACGTAATTTATGAAGTATTTCTTTTCTCTTTTTTTTTTATTTTTAATTGTTATTTTGATAAACAACTAGGAATTGATAAGATGTAGGTAACACTTTTTTTATTTAATATTATAAATAATTTATATATAAAATATCTGATTATCTATTTAGATAATTTTATATAAATGTTTTGTCAAATTTTGTGTTGTGTTATAGAACCCTTTTAAAAAAAAAGTATTTTGAGAATCTTAAACTAAGTGTAGAGACTTATTAAATCCGTTAAATTTCAATGAAAAAATAATAAAAGAAGTTGATAGGAAATTGAATTATCTATAGATGAAATTGTCGGTGGCATGACACTGCGTAAAACAATGGAATAACATACGAGAGAAGGTAAAACAATTCTATTTATGGTCCCCTAATTTAAAACTTCTTTTTTGCTACCGGAGAAGATGAGAGATTTGTAAAATTAAATGAAATATGTGGCCTTGCTCGTCTAACGGGGGAAACTATAAAAAAAACATTTTTTTTTTCGTTTAGTTTATCGGATATTGAAGGAAAGGTTGGTTTGTTATCGGTGTTTTTTTTTCATTCATATTGTATGAATATACGGTTAAAAAATTGGGATACCCCTGAATTTTTCTTATAGTTCCGTTACTGCGTCACTGTGCTTTTTTTTGTATATTCATTAAGTTTTTTTCCTCGACATTGTGTCATATTTTACGATCCATTATGTCTTTGTACCCTTCTTAGATATAGGAGACTTTGTATGATAATTTTACCATATAATACTAAACATATATAATTGTTAAAGTTAATTTATTTGTTAGTAAATTTAGTTATAAATGAATTATAATAATCATATGAATTTTAAAACTATCATTATAATTGCATAATATCCTACTCAGATGGACGTACTTTGTGATGGATTCATGGGCAATGTCACAAGATTAACCATTTCTATAGGAATAGTCAACTTGAGAAACTTAAATGTATATGACGTATATATTTATCACTACTACTTATCTTATCTCAACTCATAATTCTTAACTGGTACGCAATATATAATCAGAATTGACATAACATAAAAAATTATAACTTTTAACATCATTGTAAAACTTGATTGTTTGATGCATATTTGACCAAGTTTTAAATTTATTGCCCTATAGATGTTGAACCAACCTTGAGTAAATCAAGTAATACATTTGAGTCTATTTTCAAAACAAATGATCTCCAAATGTCTTTTCAAGAGCTATGTTAAACTCTTTAAAATAACAATTTGAGCCTTCTAATTAAAAAAATAGAATAATAGATTTTAATAATCCATAATTATTAACCATTGGCCGGCAAAAGTCTTAACTTAAAAAATAATCAGTGTTTGTCCCACATTTTAATATATTGTAAACTAATGGACTTTGCTAACAGAAAAAGAAAAGGAGGCAAAAAGAAATTAAGGTTATGTTAGTAAAGGTCCATTGGTTACAATATGTGAAAATGTGGGACCACCACTGGTTATTTTTGAAGTTTGGATTATTACCGGTCAACTACTAATAGTTAAGATTATTAAAATCCATTATTCCTTAAAAAATTACTCTTATTTTATAGAATAGATAAAAGTAATATCTTTATTTTATGGTAAAATATTAAAAAAAAACCGTTTTGAAAAAAAATATTAAAAAAATACATAATACATGCGCATAATTCACACATAAGAGCATCTACAACACTGGTTAAAGTCCAAATCCAAATTAGCATAGTCAACATTTCACATAATTTCAAACCACAACCATTCCAAACCACACTTTTTCCCACAACATCAACTATTCCAAATCTCCACATCTCTCCCGACTTTTTACACTAAAACAAGTTTGTGAGTGTGTGGTCCCCACCAATTATAAACCAAGATAGTCCAGTGGAACAAACCGGACCACTAAGGTCAAACCTTCATAACGCAGGGGTGGTCTGCATCAGGTGGTTTGATTTGGACTTCTGTTTCAAACCACAACATTGTTGCTGCTCTAAAACATACACATGATTCAAAGAAGAATATGTTGAAGTAGAATCGGTTTGGCCGAATGCACAGTGACAAAAACAATTTTCTTATAACGAATTTAACGGTTATTTATGTCTTATCTCAGATTACAAATGCTCGAATTTATCATGGATTTCAAAAATCGTTTACATATTCAAAGAACAAACTCTTGTTCTTTCGCAACAAAATATTTTCTTTGTGCGTCAGTAAAAAAACATGCTTTTTGGGGAGATATACTATTTTAGCAATCGTGTCACAGGTATCTAACATGTTCATACCTAAGACTTTTCCACAAAGTGGTGACAAAACGTATAAGTTGTACAAATCTTTCCATTTTCCAAGTCGATCTAATCCATTCGTTCGTAGAGCTATTTACTCGATTGAAGACATTTCTGGAACACCTCTATAGAGGGACAAATAGTCAATTTTGAAAGAACTTATCGTCAACCTCTTTCAGATATGAATCTATCTGATTCAGAAGGGAAGAACTTGTATCAGTATCTTAATTTCAATTTAAACATAGGTTTGATTCACACTCCATGTTATGAGAAATATTTACCATCCAAAAAGAAGAAAAACGGAATTTTTTCAATAATGCTCCCCAACCTTAATGACATCAATATTTCGTAGAGTTTACATATTCCAAGAACAATCAGAACTCTCACTTTCATCAATAATACTCCCCTACCTTAATGACATCAATATTTCGTAGAGAAAACAAAATGAGTATGGAAGGAATAAGAGAATTGGTTAAAGAATATTACGGATCAAGGGTTTACTATGTTTTGTTACTACTAGACGCATAATCTAAGAATATGGATAAGACTTGTGTTTTTTTTATATTTTTAATTAACCTAATTTCCACCTAATTCTACACCATTGTTCATTGTAGGACACAAACCTTCGATCTCTTAAGAAGGGCCATCAATTTACATATACTTGGATACCATAAGCCTAATGCTACCCTGATAAACTTACTAATTAACTAGGTTGTTGTGACGGTCTAACCTCTACGGGTCGCTTTTCTACGCTCCTCTCAACTCGGGGCTCCTTGGTGTGTGCAGTGATTGCTTGTTGTTGATTTGTTTCAAGTAATGGTAGGGGTACGATGGTAGGTCTTCAAGTGATATTAGTTAAAGGGTTCACCCCCTCTAAAGTTGAGCGTTCAAGTTTTTTCTTAGAGTCATATTATATTATATTATATTATATTTATTTACTTGGGTTGGAGGTTGTGTAGGCTTAGTGTGGTGTATGAATATTTTCCTTTCGGGTATATATGATCTTCATTCTTCACACTAGGATCAACTTTGTTTCGAAATAATGTATATTGATATTCACACAAATAAAATGTTAGATTTGTTGGTAAAAGAGGTTCAATATTTATAGGTAGTCAAGTTCAAATCTTAGACTTGTTATAGTTTTTTTTTTCTTCTAAATTTCCCTTATAATCTGAAGGGGAAGTATCCCACATTAACCAAAACATTATTTTGTCTATTCTATATGGTATGATAAGCCAATTTATTCATTTTTGATGGTTTTGGTTTAATTTGGTATTATCGAAATCGAAATCGCCAGGGTATAACCATCACAGTAGACTAACATTGTTTAACACATTTTGTTTTTAAAACCAAACATGTAAGGAAATCCGTTTAAACAAAACCAAACATCATTTAACCAACATGTAAGGGTATAAACATTGTTTAACTAAACACTTTTATGGGATGTATTATGAGAAAACTAATTTAAATAAGAAAACTAAAACACTACCTAAAAAACACATCAAAAACAAATTCAACTTTTTTTTCCTAAAATTTGCTGTTTTTAATTTATAAAAAAACTTTAAAAAAAATAAATAAGTATTACAAATATGCATTTAGTACGAAAAAACCTAAACTCCCTAACCCACCCAACACCGTCAACCCTACTAAACCTAAAATCGACACCCTGTGCCTCACCCACCCCCCCCCCCCCCAAAAAAAAAAAAAAAAAAAAAAAAAACAAACCTAAACTCACCCACCCCAAAAATCCTACAGCTCACCCCAAAAACTAGAAAAGGTTTTTTAGTTCTTAAAAGATCACCGTAAAGCATGATACTATTATGTGTATATAATGGTGTCTGTCATCTAAACACCACCAAAGTTATTTGATATTACTATATATAGCATAGGCTAAATAGTTTGTTTTTTCTAAATAACTATCTTCAGTTATATATAATATAGTTAACTTTCGTTTTGCTCCTTATGGTTTAGCCGTTTTAACATTTAGCCCCAATAGTTTAAAAGTGTCATTTTCTCCCTGGTATTTCTAACTTATCACCATTTTGCTCCCCACCTCTAACTCCATCTATAATGTTTGTTAGCTCAGAAGGTAATTTGGTATTTTTACTAAAAAATGTAGGGTCATTTTAGTCTTTTACACATTATAATGTATATGTGTGTGTGCGAGTGTGTACATATATATATATATAGAGAGAGAGCGAGGGAGAGAGAGCTCTCTCCCTCTCTCACTTACACACACACACTCTCTCTCTCTCTCTCTCTCTCTCTCTCTAAACTGAATACCCCACCTTCATCATCACCTAACACCCTACCATGACCATTACCATCACCTGCCGACAACCACCTGTGTAGCCCACCTTCAACATCATCTGATCGTCGTCGACTTTTGATTCATCTCCGATTTCGCCGAACAAGGGGTTAGAACTTGAATTAAATGGGTAGCGGTTATGTTCAGGTTCAAGTAATCTCCCGTGGTTCACCCCCCCATTTTTTATAGGCTTCTCACATTTAGGGTTTCTTCGTATCGTTTAGATCTGGTCTGCCCTCGCCGCCGGAGTGGGTGGGGGTGGTTTGAACCCTACCCACCAGATCAGGTTCAAGATCTACTTTTACAGGATTCGAGTGGTTAGAGGCGGTGGAGAGAAAAATGGATTTGCATGGCAGGGGTTAGGTGGAGGTAGTGCAAGGTGGTGGTGGTGGTGGCTGGCGGAGAGAAAGATGGATTTGAATGAAAGCGGTGCTTTGATCGGTAGTAGTTAGGGTGTGATAAAGGTAGCGGTTTAGTGGCGTTTGGTTGGGTGTGGTGGTGGTGGTTTCACAGTGGTGGCAGGTGGTGGTGGTTTCACAGTGCAGGGTTGGTAGTGTTGAAAGGTGGAGGAGGCCGGTTGCTGGTGGCCGACTAGTGTCACACCCCGACCGCGTAAAACAACAAACTGCGGCGGAAACGTCAGGGAGTGTCGTAACAGAACTATTGTTTCAACAACCATGGCATAATAAGTTAAGTTTTATTTAATAAAATTGTTTACATTGTCTGGAATAGAAACGGAAAATACAACAAAAGTTAAACTGTTCTTCTTGATTTATAGTCACTAAGGCCCAAAGTCCATCCTAAGTGTCGCATGAATCAACCTCAAACAATAGCCCCTGAAACACACGTGAAAGTAAATACGTCAGCATAAAGATGCATGTGAGTAACATAGGTATTGTGTTGATGTTTCATGACTTTGAGAGTTAAAATAAAAGTTTAACTAGTACAAAAATAGCCATGAACCATTGTAAATATTTCTTTTATAAAAATCATATGAAAAATCAAATGATTAAAAGGAATAATGTAAGGTTAACTTAATAACCAAAAATGTGTCGAGTCTTATGTGAATATCTCATGTCTTGAATAAAATATCATGTCTTGTATAAAATGTTATATCTTGTATAAAAATGTCATGTCTTGTATCTTGTCTGAAGTGGTTTAGATAACACCATGACATGTAATACGATAAAAGCACATATATATAGGAAGTACCAGCGGCGTATCCACCATGCTTTTATCACATTACACATGTTTCGTTATTTAAATCACCCACCATAAACCAACCAACAAAATGTCTTGTTATCATGTGTAAACGAATGTCCAATTGTCATATGTAATCCAATGTCCAAATGTCTTGTATCACCAAATGTCCGAATGTTATGTGTAAACAAATGTCTTTTATAAACAAAATGTCATGTATAAAACAATGTTTTTGAATAAACAAAGATTTCGTTTAAATCAAAAGTTATATCTCAAAAATCATTGCTTTTATTGTAAAAACATATATTAGGATTGTTGGCGAATACACTCAAGCCTTGTTGACTGTTGGATAGACCCTTATAAAAATAAAAGTCTATCAATATTCTTCGGATTCTGTTATTCCCTAAGGTCGCTTCCAAACATACATAGGAGGTGGGAACGGGATTGTCGATCCTATGGTACCATTACATACTACCGGTCAGCGTGATCAATGTTAATGAATGTATCATTGTCGAGTTCAACGCACCAATATGAATTAACAATGTAAGCATGTCATGAAAATGTCTTTGAAAACCATGTACTAAGTATGCTAAGTCAACATACGAAGTAAAAATGTCCATGAAATCAATGTGCTAGTATGCTCGGTCAACATACATAGCAAAATGCAATGTAAATCAATGTGCTCATATGCTAAGTCAACATATGCCAAAAAAGTGTCTTTGAAATCAATGTGCTAGCATGCTCAGTCAACATACATAGCAAAACATAATTGAAATCATGTACTATACATGTACTAGATGAACATAGCAAATATATGTCATGAAAGCATGAAAACATGAAAGTAACAAGTAGGCACATGTGTTTCACCCCAAAATATTTGAAAAAAGAAAAGAGAGGACTATGTACTCACTTGGGATTGCAAGAAAGTCCTTGTTCAAGAAGATAACCAAAGCTTAAGAGTCCGAGAATTTAAGTATGTCCTAATATCGGATAACTATGTTAATATCGGGACATTAATCTGAGGATCGGATAGAATGAGGTCTTGTAAACCAAATGAGTGTTGGAACTCATATGAAATGGTTTAACAAAGTCTACATTCTGATTTGAAATGAATCCTAAGTGCTTTTGACCCGTTATGACTTGTTAAGGTAGTTTACGCTACTTTAACATATCATTTGCGTAAACGCGTGATCGAATGGTTAAATATGTGTTATGATAGGTTCTATATGCCAAAACATGTTTAATTATGTTGTAACATCAGTTTATATGTCAAAACATTAGTTACATATGCTTAAATTGATTTATGCGCAAAAAAGGGCATTTTGGTCATTTATAAAGGCATAATAGGCGACTTAACATAACACTAACCAAACGATGTGACCATAAGGTATAACCTCAGAGGGTTATTCCCTATACAACTATTGTCACAAATCTTTGTTTGGTCAGATCCTAAGATCGACCAAATGGGTCGGACTCGAGAGTCAAAGCGGTGGTCAAGACCGCTCGACTTACGACCCTAAACAAGCATTAAACTAAAAGTGACGAGTTAGACATGCCAAAACATGTCTAACTAAGTTATAAAAATGTTTTGATATCAAAACAAAGTGTTTTGATACCTGAAAATTGTTCCGTCGTATAATGCGCACTTTGCGCTTTATTGACCAAAACTTTGACTCGTCACTACAACTAGTAACGTGGTAATCAGTAGGCATGATCGCTATGGATCATAACCATCGTGATTAGGATCACGTTGCAAAGTCCAATTGGACTTTGCTTTGACCAATTCATGGTCAGAACTGAAAGTCAAACAGAAAGTCAAACTGTTTGACTTTTAGCTCAAACAAGCTAAAAGAAATGAACAAGACTAGGATAGAGCACTTACTTGTGTTGAAGAACACCCAAGAGCTCCAAGAGTGAACCATAAAACTCAGGTAGGAGGCATCCAACAATGTGGTAGCCTCCACTTAGAGTGTTTGAGAGAAAGAAAAGAATTGAGCAAGTTGAAATGAGGATGATCAAGGGTATTTATAGTTGAGTTGAAGCTACAAGGTCATTACAAGTGTCCATGATTAGTGTCATAACACTTGTCAAATGCAGAAGAAAGGGTGAAAATTTCGAATGCTTAATCATCAAATGAGTTAACCAGCTGCTGCCAACAAGCTGCTGTGCTGGGCACCCCTTACGGACCGTATGGGGTTGCCCTTGCGGTCCGTAAGGCCCCTAGCAAGCAGCAAGTTTTGAAGTTGGCAGAACAGGCCCCTGTGTATGTTTCGTCGCGCTTTGGCACTCCTAACACTCGTTAACCTGATTTTTAAGCTCCATAAGGATGATAAAGCATAGGGAACTTGAAACATATCCGGAAATGTGACGGATGTCAGTTCGTTTGGTCGTACGGTTGCGGTTTTCCGTAATTTACGACGAAAATCATAACGAACGCGTGCATGATCGTAAATGCGTAAAGAATGATATTTTTGGATTCCAATCATTAAAATAAAAGATTTTAATGATTACAAAAATTTTTGGATGTGCATACATGTTCCGGATTAAGAAATACGCGAAACGACATAGTTTTGTAGAATTTGTAAAATAGCCCATGAAGTTGCAAAAACATGCTTTTGCCATACCGAAGCCCTCAAAACTTATTTCTAAATTATGAAAAGGGTATTTAATGTATGTTAAGCTTGTGAGCTTGTTCCGGAGTGTGCGTCGCTACAAGAATCGGCAGACTTTCGTAGTTTGTCGTAAATAGTCACTGTGATCGAATAAGCTTGTTTTTGACATACCAAATCCTTCAAAACTTATTTCTAAGTTATGTAAAGGGTATTTAGGGTATTTTTAGCTTATGTCACTATTCTGGAATATACGTCGCGTTAAATTGATTACGTTTTGCGACTTCATTTCCAGAAAACGTTCGAAAAGTCAAAATTGAATTAATATCGAAAATGCACAAATGTCATAAATAAATATACAAATTTGTAAACAACACAAAGTTTCATTGATCATCAAATTGTTCGGAAATCATTACAAGATTGAATTACACATATGTCATAGTCTCCCCTACTTTAGAAAATTTCGTCCCGAAATTTAATTAAAGGAAACTTGTGAGAAAAGATGTGGATACTTCGCCTTCATTTGATCCTCTCATTCCCAAGTAAATTCTGGGCCACGTTTGGATTCCCAGCAAACTAACAATCGGTATCCGTCTGCGCTTGAGCTTTTTGACTTCACGGTCCAATATTTCCACCGGTTTCTCGACAAAATACATCGTGTTATAAACACGAATTTCATCAAGAGGGATGTGGAGATTTTCATCAGCCAAACACTTTTTCAAATTGGACACGGGGAAAGTTGGATGAACATTACCAAGTTCAGGAGGTAGCTCAAGTTTGTAGGCAACTTTTCCGATTCTCTCGACGATCTTAAATGGTCCAACGTATCGTGGCGCAAGTTTTTCTTTCTTCCCGAATCTAATCATGCATTTCCAAGGGGATACCTTAAGGAGTACGTGATCACTGACTTGGAATTCCAAGGGCTTGCGTCGTTTGTCCGCATAACTCTTTTGACGGCTTCTAGCTGTTAAAAGGTTTTCGCGAATTTTCTTGACTTTGTCCGTTGTATCATGAATGAGTTCAGGTTCGGTGAATTGAGATTCACCAATGTCATTTCAACAGACAGGTGAACGACATTTTCGACCATAAAGAGCTTCGAAAGGTGCCATGTTAATGCTGGAGTGATAACTGTTGTTGTAGGAGAATTCAATCAATGGTAGATGCGAATCCCAACTACCACCAAAGTTGATCACACAAGCTCTAAGCATATCCTCCAGTGTTTGGATTATCCTTTCAGATTGTCCATCCGTTTGAGGATGATAGGCAGTGCTCAAATTAAGCTTGGTTCCCATGGCAGACTGCATGGTTCTCCAAAAATGAGATGCGAATCGAGCATCACGATCAGATATGATATCCAAAGGAACAGCATGACGAGATACTATTTCATCCACATAGATATTAGCAAGTTTATCAGCAGAGAAATCTTCATGAATGGCTATAAAATGTGCTGATTTTGTTAGACGATCAACGACTACCCAAATAGCATCGTGACCTCTAGAAGTGCGCGGTAATTTGGTAATGAGATCCATGGCAATGCTTTCCATTCCAAACCGGAATTTCTGGTTGTTCAAGCAAGCCAGAAGGCATTGATCTTCCGCCTTAACTTTGAGACAAGTAAGGCATTTGGAGACGTACAAAGCTATATCTTTCTTCATACCCGGCCACCAATACTGGGTATGAAGATCCTTGTACATTTTGTCTGCACCTGTATGAATTGAATAACGAGACTTATGTGCTTAATCCATTATCAAGGTGCGGAGATTGTCTAGACTTGGAACCCATAAACGATTCTGATAATAAGATAACCCATTGTCTTTTATTTCCAGACGAAGCTCGAGATGATGTGGCAATTCAATACCCATATTTGTCTTGTGCAACATAAGTACGTTGAGCTTTGAGAATACGTGTCTGGATATCAGATCGAATTTGAACACATGTAGCTTGATACGTTCTTTACGACTTAACGCATCGGCTACGACATTCGCCTTACCAGGATGGTAGCGAATTTCGCAGTCGTAGTCGTTCAGAAGTTCGACCCAACGTTGTTGTCTCATGTTCAGTTCTTTCTGATTGAAAATGTGCTGAAGACTTTTGGTCCATGAAAACCACGCATTTTGTACCGTATAGATAATGTCTCCAGATTTTGAGAGCGAAAACAACGGCACCCAACTCAAGATCATGAGTGGTGTAGTTCTTTTCATGAATTTTCAATTGTCTCGATGCATAGGCTATAACTTTGTCTCTTTGCATGAGAACACAACCAAGGCCTAAGTTTGAGGCATCACAATATACGACAAAATCATCGTTGCCTTCAGGTAGAGATAAAATAGGAGCATTACAAAGTTTCTGCTTCAAAGTCTGAAAATCCTCTTCTTGATTAGGTCCCTACTCAAAAGGTTTATTCTTTTTAGTTAGAGTAGTAAGAGGAACCGCAATCTTGGAGAAGTTTGCCATGAAGTGGCGGTGATAGCTCGCAAGAACAAAAAATGAATGAACTTCGGTAGGAGTAGTAGGCGTATCCCAATCCTTAATCGCACTGATTTTGGCGGTATCAACATGTATACCTTGTTCGTTGACAATATGTCCCAAAAATTGAACTTCCTTAAGCCAAAATTCACACTTCGAGAATTTGGCATATAGTTGATCTTTCTTTAGGAGTTCCAGTGTTAAACGAATATGTTGCTCGTGATCGGATCGGGACTTGGAACAAATCAAAACATCATCAATGAAAACAATGTCCAAATAAGGCTTGCAAACCCTATTCATCAAGTCCATGAAAACAGCAGGAGCATTTGTCAGACCAAAAGGCATAACTGTGAACTCATAATGACCGTAACGTGTGCGAAAGGCTGTCTTGGGAATATCTTCCTCGAATACACGAAGCTGATGATACCCAGAACGTAGATCAATATTTGAGAAACAAGTAGCACCCTGTAGTTGATCAAAGAGATCATCAATGTGAGGTAGGGGATATCGATTTTTGATTGTGAGTTTGTTGAGCTCACGGTAATCGATACACATACGGAAAGACCCATCCTTATTTTTTACAAATAACACAGGAGAACCCAGGGCGAAAAACTTGGACGAATAAATCCTTTGTCAAATAACACCTGAAGCTGTTTTGACAACTCTTGCATCTCAGACGGTGCAAGACGGTATGGAGATTAGCAATAGGGTTGGCACCTGGTACAAGATCAATGTGGAACTCAACTTGTCATACAGGAGGTAAACCAGGTAATTCTTCAGGAAACACCCCAGGATAATCCCGAACAACGGGAATGTCTTGAATAGTTTTTCCTTTGCCTTTCTCCTCTATGATATGTGCCAAGAAAGCCACATAATTCTTTCGTAGATTTTTTTAGGCTTGAGTACAAGTCATGAATTTGAGGCTACTAATTGGTTTTCTCCACGAACCTCCAAAATTTCACCAGACGAAAGAGGTATACGAACAATCTTATCAAAACAAATCACACCAACATGGTATTTGGTTAACCAATCCATTCCCACTATAATATCAAAGCTCCCAAGTTGCATAGGTGTGATATCACACCCCAACCGATGGCGGAAACATCGGGGCGCGACACTAGGCGAATCAGATTGATCAAGAGATTCCATAACGATTATTTAAGAGACAATATTCAACGTCCAACATCCCATACTATCAAACTCATATAATTCTCAAACAATCATTACATAATTAAAAAGAATCTCTTAAACATAACATCCGATTCGATCTTCCCTAGATTTATTACATGATTTTTAAAAGCAAAACTAAATCTAAGCGTCCAAAGCAATATCCTCAACCTGCCACACATGTTAAAATAAACGTCAATACAATTAAGTAAGGGTGAGCATACAGGTTTGCGTACATAATAGATATATAAAAGCGTTTAGCATACATCGCATGAAATACGTAAGAGTTATGAACTATGTAACTACTCAGATTCCAGTAAACCAACAAACCGCGATTGATCGAGGCATGCAAACAAGTGTTACATCCTAAAGAGAAAATAAATGAGAAAAGAAAATGCGAGCCTTAACAACCCTGGGCCTCCGGGTGGCGGGTCAACCTCTTGTAACACCTCGAAAATTTCATCCAATAAAATTCTGACACATGTCCCGAAAATTTTTGGTTGCCACGTGTAGCCGTGAGGGACCAACGATGCCGTCATGTTATTTTAATAAACTCTGAACGAGCATCGAGAAAAGTCAGGGGACCAAAGTGGTAAAATTGCCAAACTTCCAATCTCTGAAGGTCCTTATGGACCGTAACCATATCTGGTTACGACCGTAAGGTTAAACAAATATGGATTTCAGTAAGGCGGTTACGGACCGCAAGCCTTATTGGTTACGGTCCGTAACCATTCAAATTCTGTGGGCGCCAGAGGTCCGTAAGGGATTGCCAGTGGCAGTTTGCTTGGCAGCTTCTTGCCTTGCAACCTATTCGTGAATGCCACTCTCTTGGCTGGTTGTGACAAGTTCAAAAACACCTGGAGACCCCTTGTAGCATCTCTGGACAGTTGTCATGGCCTCATACTCCTTCCTCACCTATAAAAGGGCACTTGAATTGCCTCATTCACTTGCTCATTCTCATCTTCATCTCTATCTTGCTCCTTGGAGGTTCCTGTGCTTATTGGGGACTTCCTCTGAGTCTTTTAGTTGTTTTTGGTTCACTAGTAAGTGTTCCAGTTCTCTCTTTTCAGTTTTGTTAAATTTTAAGCCAATGTCAAAGCGTTAACGTAAAAACGCTTTTGACTTTGCGCTAAGACCATTATGGTCCAGCCAATGTTCGTAACGAACATGGCTACGTGATTGTAATAAGGTAGGTGTTAATACCTCAAGAGGGCACCTCCTGATTACCACGTTTGCTTGGTCAATTGACGGGTCAAAGTTATGTTAATAAAAGTCAAACGGTCAGTTTTTAAATAAAACCAAAATTAGCAATGTAGATGTTATAAAACCTGTTTTGACACTCTAATAACATGGTAATAATTATAAGAACATGTAGGAACGTGTTCGGCTCGTCAATTCCAGGTCTAAGATCGGTTCGCAACCGAAAGTCGCGAAAGTTGACTTTTGCTTTACTTTCAGTTCTGACCCGATTTAGCAACCTTAGCATTTGTTTCTAAGTTACATTAAGACCATGTTATAGTATACTCTAACCCTCTGGAGTTATAGGACATGGTCATGTAGTAATCCGAGTTCTTACACAAGTATCAGTTAAATATGCCAAAGTTTGCAAAAAGGCCCCTAATAGATATAAACAAGGTTTTAACTATGAACAAGTATATAAATGAGTAGTAAACTGATATGATAAAATTATTAACTCATTTTAATGTCTTAAATCTGATTATAAACTGAGTTTTGCTAGAAGATCGCAAATTATGCCTTTCAAGGACCAAAATGCCCTTTTGGCACCTAAAATGGTTTAAACATGATTTTGACATCAAAAACTCATTACCTACTGATGTAATTTCATCATTAGGATTATTTGGGATATTCATTCAAAATTGCAAACTAAGTTTAAGCTATAGTTTGCATATTATGTCCTTATGACGATGTTGCCCTTTCGGCACTTAAAATGAGTTTTAAACAATCAAATGGACCAAAACTTTATATTTACTAATGTAATATATATCTCAACGTATTTTTGTCATATAAACCTGGTCACAACAACAGTTCCGCTTAAATGCTATTTAAATCGTCATTTAGCGACTTAATCACCATTTCAGCGCATAACATGGTTTAAAACCATATTATAGCGTTAAGGCTTGATACCTACTGATTTCAAAACATATTTTCAACCTGTTAATAGTAGGTACATGTCCCGAACTCATATTTCCAAATAAGTTATCAATTATATGTGAAATGACCAAAATGCCCTTCTCAGGACATAGTTTGGGTCTTAATCAATAAACCACACATATAATTGATGTCCTACTGATATAGCATCATAAAATAAGTATTTTTACAGAATACTTATGATAATAACATCAGTTTACATATAAGCTCGTTTATTACATTTTAAAATGACGAAATTGCCCTTTTAAGGGATAGTTTGATTTTAAAACCATAACGGGCCAACATATTGATAATCTACTATTATAATAACATATTTTAAACTTAATGGCATATGGAACTTGTATAGGACTCACCCGGTTACCCAGTTTCGCTTATATGTGTATGGTTAAGCCCATGTGACTAGTTTATGCAACTTAACCGAAATGGGTTTAACCATATCAAAATATTCTCAAATTCCAGAATGTAAAATGGTAACCCATATTATACAAGTCCTAGTACTTGTCGGGTCCAAAATACATTCTTGTCCGGTCATCGCTTAATCTAGCGTTTCGTACCGTATTCTTTATTTTAAAGTTAGCCGGTCTAAGTCAATGACTAAGTAAAGACCCGCTAGCTATCTAATCGGTTAATAATACCATCCATTCCAGACTAGAGACTTCCGGTAGATTATCGCCAAGCTAGTTTAATTGAGTATCTAAACTTGACTTGATAGACTAATAAACCGACGGGTCAACAAAGGCGTGGACTTTTTCCAAAGACCGACTATAGCAATTCGCCAGGTAAAACCTATCAATAGCCCCTCACTTTCCAGGTATTAGGACTAGTAGAACACTAAAATCTAGTACCTGTTAACTATCACTTCTAAGGTTGAATGGCCACTTAACCCTAAAGATTATGAACTTATTCTGTGATATAGACGCTCACCAAAATTCACAACCTAATACGACTCTATTCCGTGATAGAGACAGTCACCAAGAATCATATGAAGTAATGGAAAACAGAAAACCAAATTAAAGCATGCATACACACCAAGCCAAATAAACAAACTACTTACAGAGCACAATTAATCCATAATAAACATGTAATTAACGCAAAAGGTGTAAACTTTATATCAATCCATTCATCATAGTCTAGGTAGTTAATGCGTTTAGCCAAGCATAGTCATAAACGAATGCGAAACAAGAATAATCAAACTGGAATTCATCATTACAAGTTCAGAAAAGAGAAAACAAGACAAACAAGGATCGTGTAAACCCTAGAAAGTCTCTAATCGACAATCTTCACTTGATCCAATGATTCCAAAGCTTCAAAACCTTCAAACTTAGCTATTACGACTCCAAAACGGCTGCAAGAACTCCCAAAATTCGTAACCCTAACCAGCTCAAAACCGGACCCGGAACAACAAAACTCGTGGATCAGGACCCGTCACCATACGCAACGGGTATAGGGGGTGGTGGCGTATGGCCACGCCCCTAACCTGCTCGTTTCCGCTTTCCTTCGTATGTTCATCTCTCCGGTTCGCGTTCGGATCCCGTTTTCCTTCCAAACTGCTCGTATTTCTTCATTTTTCACAACTTTAAGCAATGGGACCTGAAATCAAAGCTTAACGTCAGCAGTATCGAAATTCTAACCTAAACTAAACTCAAACTATCTAAAAACGGACCAAAATATACACTATAAACATATGTACTTTGCAGTACATCAACATCCCCACACTTTTTCGTCCCTGAAAAAGAATATGTGCAAAACGGAATCAGAAACAGAAAATTATCTGGGTGAAAGTATAGATCACATTATTAAAACCAAGACTCATGTTAGCCACGATTGCAGGTATACTTGTCCTCTTAAACCCAAACCCGGTTCCAAGCCCTTATCATGCAATTTAGTTCATGTGCGATTAATCTACCTAGGGTCTCACACTAGAAGCCACAGTACATCTACTCACACCTCAAGCTTATAGAACAAAAAGAACGATTACTGGACCAATTCTTAACTGTTTTATACCACCATCAAAAGAATTTAAAACCAATTTTTTTCTTTGAGCATCGACTTTGCTTTACCTAACCCATAGGCATTCCAGCTGTAGAGTTGCTATCCCCAGCTCGGATTACAATAGGCTTCGGTAGATTTTCATGCACTTTGATTTCACGCATCCCAGTGGCAATCTAAGTCAGAGTCACTATCTCCAACGAAGATTACATAGGCTACTTCTCTTAGTTTCTAGCTCAATTTATTTTTTCTTTTCTTTTCTATTTTTTTTTCATGATAAAAAAAATTCTGACGATTTTGGCTTATAACGGCATTCCTTATACTATTTTTGGCGGTTTCAATTACCCATTTTTCCTAGACGAGCACCCACTAGTAAACCGACAATTAAGGTATATTAAATCAAAGGAACCTAGAACCGACTCGAGCCTACCCGCATATCCCGAACTAGACACAAGCTCAACTATTTTTCTCATATTATCATTATTCGACCCCGAACAAAATCTATTTTTTCTATCATTTTCCGTTCTTTATTTTTCAAACTACTTTATCCAAAAGACATTTTCTAATTTTTTTTTCATTTTTTTAATAGAAAAACTCAAAGACTCAACTATACTAAACTCTAACGTAGACTCGTATTGTCCCATCCCCACACTCAAGATTTGCATTGTCCCTAATGCAAGAATCGAACAAAACTAAAAAATAAACTAAACACTACCTACGAATTTAAAAACTAAAGAAAGCAAAAATACAAAACTCTACAGTGAAAAAGACTTAGCTAGAAAAATGTGAGACTGTCAACGTGCCAGTCAATTCCACATATCGCCCTCCAATACCGAACGTGCTCAACAAACTATACCAAACTCTCTCACACGAACGAAAAGCGGCTCCAAACATCAACCTAAAATAAATACCATACCAACCAAACAAACGCAAATATCCAAGTACAAGCATCCGAAGTTCAAACAAACAAAAAGTAAATTGTCTTTTCCTACTACAACCAAATCGAACTAAAGCAGCATAAAAATAATATAGAAATAAAAAGGATATACGTTGCTTCAATCCGCCTCCATCACTCATCGTCATCCTCTTCATCCATATGCTGAACACCTGAACTTCCTGCCTGTTGCCCAGCATAATGATAGTCATATCCACCTTGTCCACCCCACTGGTCATACCCTGGGTACTGACCATACACATACGGGTGCTGCTGCCCAGCACCATAATCCAGTGGCGGAAGTAATCCAGCAAAAGGTGATGGTACATTCAAATTCAAACCCTGCATCATATACCGCATCATATCATCCTGTCGATGGTGGCTCTGCATAGTCCACTGCTGATCCACTCTCATTCTATTCTCCAACTGTTTAAATCGCTGCTGGGTCAAATCATAAACAGCTTCAAGTGTGAACGGGTCGGGTCATGGCTGTGGTGGTGGCAGCTGACGAAGTGGGAACTGCTGAGCTGGAATCTCATGCCTCTGCCTAGGCCTCTGTGAGCGAGGCGGGATAACGCCCTGCATAACATCAGCCGCCCCACTACCTGCTGGCGGCTGAACCTGCTCACCCGAATACTCCATCCACTCTAGTGGATCCGAATATGAAAAAATACCAGCTGACTGCAAATCCCCAACACTCCAGTAACTCGTGGGAACATTCAATATCATAGGCTCCACTTTATACTTCCCAAAAGCACGCAAATTAGGTGCCAGCCTAGTAATGTACGGGCCCAAATCCGATTACAAGACCAAGCGAAAAAACTTGCCAAATTCCAGTTTCGCTTTTCAACCATACACATAAGAGCAAAAATATCCAACCAATTCGTCTTGTTCTTACCCGACCTTCTTGCCACAATCATAGTAGCCAACACCTTCAAAATATACCTATACACCGGATCCCGAACCGAAGTAGTGAGTTTCGTACCGGCAAATGGTATTGGGGAAATCGTCTCCCAAAATCTCGCTAACTCACCCGGACCCAAACAGTTATGCCTCGGATGATTGTACACCCCTCTCAACCTAGAAACGAACTCCTCTGTCCGCACTTCTTCCTCAGTATAAAACCCCAATGCTACCCCAAATTCAGCAATACTCATCTCATATATGTTCCTACCCAACGAAAATGAAACTACATTCTTCTCAAAAAATGTACCCTCCTTATGACGGAAAGTACAATGAAACTCCACAGTCAACTCTGTGTATTGTGGACATCGACAATCCAATGCCTCCCTCAATCTCGGACCAAGTAAATTTGCTACCCTCTCTTGAACTCCCATCGTTTGCAACCATGCCCAGTCAATGGTATGGTGCTCCAGAAGATTCGTTATAGCATACTTCCTTAACTTTTCTCTCTCATCGGTATCATCTTCGAAATCTAAAATTGGGTGTTTAGCCACCCTTTCCGGTACAGCACGATACCCGATCTGGATTCTATAGTTAATTCTCCTTTGACTTGGGTCTGAACCAGGTTGTTGTAGATCCGGTTCGCCTCGTGGGCGAGGAGGTGGCCCCCTTCTTTTTCTCGGGTTACTGGAAGAGCCTTCACCTGACATTTCCTGCAAGAACACGATAAAAAATTTAAGCAATACGAATCATGTTCAACCAGGCTATTTTGTTAACTAAATTAGGACCAGCCGTATAGCATTACATTCGCGACTGAAACAGAAAATAAACCTAACGAAAATGTGGGTTACCGTTTACAAAAGCGAAATTCATTAACAAACTTGCCCGAATGGAGATTGAGTACGGGCAAGATGTATTGAACTTGTACATGCATATTAGTAAACCCGACATTAAACTCTAAAACCATCTAGCTAGACTCAAGGACTCAAGACTCAATGTACACAATCCCCTCCCGGCACTTTAATTGTCCTCAATTAAGCACAAGTGCCAAAAAGAACCCAACATTGAGGCTAAACTAGTCGAAAGCTGAAACTTTTAAGTAAGAAGGTGACGTCTCAAGCTAAAAGGTTTAATGGAAAACATCGTAGTTTCACAAAAATCAGTTCAAAAACCTATCTTTTTTAGTGGAAAACATGATATTTTAGCCAATATAACCTATCGAAACCCAGACTAGTCACACCAATGTGCAAACACGACCCGCAAAGCTCAAACAACCGCTACCAAACCAAACCGAACCTCCCGCAACCCACATTATGATTAACAACCCCCAAACAAAACCAACTACAAACTCTTATCATAGTATAAGCATCAAAAATCGCAACTTTAACAAACTACCCAAACCCGAGACCTAGCACGAAGTGACCCAACACTAAAACATGGTAATTAAAAATATTTACAAACGAGAAATCACAGAAAACATACCTTGGAATCAGATTAAACAAGAAAGATAAGGACTTGGACTTGTGGTGCTTGAACTCGTAAAAAATCGTGAAAAGATATCGCAAATTTTGGTGAAAAAGATGGTGGGTATTGTAGGGAAAGTGATTGTGGTGATGTAGGAAGAAAAATAGGGTGATTTGATGGAAAAATGAGTGAGATATGGTGAAAATGGTGGAATTTGCGGCTAGGGTTCGTAGGAGATGAAGAAGGAGGTGTTTGGTGCTGAAAAGGTTCACAAAAAAGGTTTTAAAACATGAAGGGGTTCAAATGAAAGGGGTCAGACCCCCTAGGGGCGTGGCGTACAGCGACGGGGGTAATGGGGGGGGGGGTCGCGTACGGCCACAGGTCAGAAAATATGTATTTGGACCCTTTACCCGTGGCGTACGGCGACGGGGGGTGGCGCAGCGCCACACCCCTTTTTTTACAGAAAGTGTCACACCCCGACCCGTAGCGGAATAAGAGTCGGGGCATAGTTGGGTTATCACCAAAGCTCATGATATTTACTAATATGTTTCATATTTATTAAATTCAAAATTACATCCTCAATATTCCAAACATGTTCATACAATTACAAAGAAAGATAATCAACTAAACAATCCAAAGCCTAAACCGGTTTATTCTTCTAAGCCATCCTATATGTTTCTTGCTGCAGCTGGATCACCTGTATCATGTGTAAAAATGGGGGTTTTTGGGTCAACATAAGTTGGCGAGTGAACCTTGTTAGAAAACATTTATTATTGATTTCTTGTTATATTTATTATGTAAAATTGTGCAATAATCATATGTGAGCAAACGTGAATAATCATACAATAACAATAACAATAACAAACAATAACAAGCCAACTTGCATGAATATATAACATGAATGATATTGTATATGTTGGCAACGTCACGTTCACGCTCATAGGTAATGGGGAACGGACGGCCTATGATAAATGTCTGTGCGATCAAGGCTCAATCAAACGGAGCCGATCGTATATTGGCAACGCCTAGTTCACGCTCATATGTAATGGGGAACAGCTCAACGCTCATATGTAATGGGGAGCGGCGGCCTATGATAATGTATGTACTGAAAATGATAAATTTAATCTAAACATTAACCACACAAACAATTGATACATATTGAATACACATTTGATCATGAATATGATGGATGCACAATAGTTTAAATGTAATAAATAATAAGACACATGATACACCCAAAAAACGTGATTAAAACGGGGAATTTGTAGAGATTCACTCACTTTGGGTGCGTTCGGTTGAAGATGATGAATGCGCACGAGTTTAGAGGGTTGATCGACGAGAATTAACTAACCTAAATAAACGAAAATGTATGGTAAATAAGTGAATTTTATTAATAGTTTTATTAGGATTTTTAGATATATTTTTGTGAGTTTAAGGCTATTTTTAACTTTAAAAACATTATTTTTAAGTATTTTTAATTGATTTTTAAATTAAATAAATAAATAAAAATATAAAAAAATGTTGACTTTTTTTTGACTTTGACCGTTGACCATGACTGTTGACTTGTTGATCGGTTCGGTCGTTTGTATTGTTGCACTGAGTGAGGATCGAACTTGTGACCTCCCGTACCCGTGCACGCAGCTCTACCAACTGAGCTACGTGTCTAACCCGAAATATTTCTGTTTTTAATTATATTTATATACTTTTTTAATTTATTCAAAATTCATTTATTTTTAAAAAGGATTTTAATCATCGAACCGGCGTGCGTAACAGGTCTCGAACCCGGGACCTGTGGTTTAGTGTTGCACACAGTCCACCGCTAGACTGTGAGTCTAACCTGGTTAATATACTGATTTTTATTATACTTAACATCTTCAGTGAGTTAACCCGGTTCGGTTCTTAAAACACATTTTTATTTCCGAGAATAGGGTCGTGATAGGGATCGAACTCGAGACGTATGTTTATTGTTTGCACACAGTCCACCGCTGGACTGCGTGTCTAACCCGTTTATTATACTGATTTTAATTAATCTTATAATCATAATCGACTTCGTCTTCTTCGCTCAAGAACACAGATAACGATTAATCAACTGTTTCTTGCTTAATTCGATTAACAGGCGTATGAATGATTAAAATGTAACGGATAGGAAAGGTTTTGGGAATGAACATACCGGAATGACGATCTTTCTCAGAACTCCGGCGAAGTCGTCGGCTCTATTTTTATGGACTTCGTCTGAGCGGACCAATTAACAGTTTTGATTAGCTAGTTGTGGAATTGAAGTAAGTTATCAGAAGGTTTAAAAGACTATACCGTTTCACAGCGAAATCTGGGAATTTTCAGAAGTTTTCCGGCGAGAGTTGATTATTCGATATCGTCGCCTGAAACTGATTCTGATTGAAGGGTTTGAGTTAGCAAATGCCTAACAACTGATTGAAGATAGAAGAATTGAGAAACTTACCGTTTTGATGAAAGACACGGTTTTCCGGCGAAAGTCCGTCGAGTTCAAAAAGCAATTCCGACGATCAGAAATTAGAGTAAACGTGAAATTAGAAGTTCTGGGAATGTAATTGAGTCGCGAGATGAGGATTTTGTTGAAGTAATTCAAGAAGTGAAGGTTTTCGGTTATAAAAACCGAACATCACATGAATTCAAGTTCATTAACGACTGAATTGATTAAGAATGTCGGTTTATCGGTTATAATCTAGAATCCGCGATCACTCAAACGTCTTGGACGGTTGGAAGCCGATATCGGTTTCAGTTTGGCGCAACAGGTTGATTCACGGTTATACATATGTTTTAATTGTTTCCTAGAACTCACAAAGACATCAAGTGGCTGAGTGGTTATATGTGCGCGAGTTAAAACTTTGAGGCTCACCCGGCTGACCCGGGTTCGAATCCCGGCAGCCGGTTTTCTTTTTTTTATTTATTTTATTTTCACTTTTTATCAATTATAGTTTTTAAATTCTAATTTGTTTATTAATTATGCATCAATTAAAATTAAAATAAACATAAATACGCAACGAAAATTTTTTAACTTGATATTCGATTACAAACGAAGCGGGTTTGGAAAACCCGTTTTTTACAAATGTTACAGTATACCCTACTTTTAGAAATTTCGTCCCGAAATTTAAGTAATAGTGGTAATAGGAAAAAGATGCGGGTATTTTTCGCGGATTGAGTCTTCACGTTCCCAAGTAAACTCAGGTCCCCGTTTCGACTCCCAGCGTACCCTAACAATTGGAATACGACTCCGTCTTAAATGTTTTTCTCCGAAGTCCATGATCTCTACTAGTCTTTCAATGAAATGCATAGATTCATCGATCTGAATATCTTCCAGGGGAATATGGAGGTTTTCATCGGCGAGGCACTTCTTCAAGTTTGATACGTGGAATGTGGGATGAATTCTGTTGAGTTCTTCTGGTAGATCAAGCTTGTATGCTACAGCTCCTACTCTTTCGAGTATCTTGAAAGGTCCGACGTAGCGTGGTGCTAGCTTGCCCTTCTGGCCAAAACGAACTACTTCCTTCCACGGTGATACTTTTAAAAGTACATGATCACCAATGTTAAACTCCAAAGGCTTTCGTCGTTTATCTGCATAACTCTTTTGACGACTTTGAGCCGCTAGAAGATTGTTTTGAATTTGATGGATCTTGTCTGTGGTTTCTTGAATCAATTCTGGACCGGTGATTTGAGCTTCCCCAATTTCGTGCCAACAAACTGGAGATCGGCACTTACGACCATATAAAGCTTCGAAAGGTGCCATACCGATACTTGAATGATAGCTGTTGTTGTACGAAAATTCAACTAATGGTAGATGAGCGTCCCAATTTCCCTTGAAGTCTATGACACATGCTCGAAGCATATCTTCAAGAGTTTGTATGGTGCGTTCAGATTGTCCATCAGTTTGAGGATGGTAAGCGGTACTGAGGTCTAATCGTGTACCCAAAGCGGCTTGTACGGCTTGCCATGTTCGTGAAGTGAAACGACCATCACGATCTGAAATAATGCTTAACGGTACACCATGACGGCTTACGATTTCGCTGATGTAGATACGAGCTAACTTCTCGTTCTTGAAATCTTCGCGGATCGGAATGAAGTGAGCTGATTTTGTAAGACGATCAATGATTACCCATATAGTGTCATACCCACCAGAAATGCGAGGTAACCCGGTAATGAAGTCCATGGTTATGTTTTCCCACTTCCATACAGGTATTTCAGGTTGGACCAGAAGTCCTGAGGGTCTTTGATGTTCAGCTTTCACCTTGGAACATGTAAGGCACTTGGAAACAAAAACAACAATATCCTTTTTCATTCCAGGCCACCAGTAGGTGTATCGAAGGTCTTGATACATCTTGTCGGCTCATGGGTGTATAGAGTATAGTGTTTTGTGTGCCTCATTCATAAGGAATTCACGAAGGTTGTTGTGTCAGGAATCCATATGCGATCTAGATAGTACAGAATACCGTCGGATTTAGTTTCAATTTTAAGTTCAGCTCCACAGGACAGCTCCTTTCGTACGTCGTCTTCCGTTACTGAAACATGTTGGGCTTCTCAAATTTGATCTTTGATGTCGGTTATGATTTGCGAACATAGAAGACGAATGGAGTTCGCATAACCCTTTCGACTGAGTGCATCGGCCACCACGTTTGCCTTGCCAGGATGATACCGAATTTCACATTCGTAGTCATTAAGAAGTTCGACCCATCTTCATTGCCTCATGTTTAACTCCTTTTGGTTGAAGATATGTTGAAGACTCTTGTGGTCAGTGTATATTTCACACTTAGTACCGTAGAGATAATGTCTCCATATCTTAAGAGCGAACACAACGGCTCCAAGTTCTAGGTCGTGGGTGGTGTAGTTCTTCTCATGAGTTTTGAGTTGTCTAGAAGCATAAGCTATCACCTTTCCTCTTTGCATTAGAACACAGCCTAGTCCTTGCCCTGACGCGTCGCAATAAACCACGAAGTCATCACAACCTTCAGGAAGAGTGAGGATAGGTGCATCACAGAGTTTTTGTTTAAGGGTTTGGAAGGCTTCTTCTTGTTTGGGTCCCCATATGAAGGGTTTTCCTTTATGAGTTAAAGCCGTGAGTGGTACAGCAATACGAGAGAAATTTGCAATGAAACAGCGATAATAACCAGCCAAACCAAGAAATGATCTTACTTCAGTAGGTGTACGTGGCGCTTGCCATTCTTGTACTGCTTTGATCTTTGAGGGGTCGACATGTATTCCCTTGTCATTGACGACATATCCAAGGAATTGTACCTCTTTTAACTAGAATTCGCATTTGGAGAATTTGGCGTAGAGCTTTTCGTTCCCTAAGAGTGTAAGGATGAGTCGAAGGTGTCGTTCATGATCAGACTTAGACTTTGAGTAAATGAGAATGTCGTCGATGAAGACTATAACAAAGCGATCGAGATAGGGTTTGCAGACTCTGTTCATTAGATCCATGAAGACAGCTGGAGCGTTGGTTAGACCAAATGGCATGACCATGAATTCATAATGACCATAACGAGTTCGGAAGGCGGTCTTTGGGACGTCTTCTTCATGTACTCTGAGTTGATGATAACCAGAACGAAGGTCAATTTTTGAAAAATAGTTGGCGCCTTGAAGTTGGTCAAGAAGATCATCGATGCGAGGTAATGGGTAGCGGTTCTTGACCGTTAACTTGTTGAGTTCTCTGTAGTCGATGCACATGCGAAACGTTCCATCTTTCTTTTTCACAAAAAGGACAGGTGCACCCCAAGGCGAGGAGCTAGGACGTATGAATCCTTTGTCGGTCAACTCTTGCAATTGACTGGCTAGCTCTTGCATTTCGGATGGGGCTAACCTATAAGGAGATTTTGCAACTGGTGTAGCTCCAGGTATAAGATCAATGCGGAATTCGACTTCTCTCACGGGAGGAAGTCCTGAAATGTCGTCAGGAAAAACTTGCGGAAAATCTTTTACTACTGGGATGTCTTCAAGTTTCTTCTCCTTGGTTCCCTTTTTGACGACATGAGTTAGAAATGCGACATAATTCTTGCGGAGATATTTTCGGGCTTGAAGACAGGACATTAATTTGAGCCCTTTCGATGGGGTTTCTCCAAAGATTCGTAGAGTCTGACCGTTTGTAAGAGGAATGCATATAAACTTTTCGCGGCATACAACTTCAGCATGATGTTGGCTGAGCCAGTCCATACCAATTATAATGTCAAAGCTTCCCAACTTCATAGGAATGAGGTCAACTGGAAAATCGTGATCGTTTAAGGTGAGAGTACAATTGCGTATAATAAAGTTTAATGCGACCGGTTTTCCGTCAGCAACTTCTACCGTTATGGATTCCATGAGTTTATCACGAGTTTGGTTGAGGATGGGTTCAAATTCTAAAGATACAAAACTTTTATCCGCGCCAGTATCAAATAACATGGATGCATAACTACCATTGATGAGAAACGTACCGTAACCACATTGTTGTCGGCCCTAGCTTGATTGGCGTTGATGTTAAAAGCTCTTCCTCTTGCAGGTGGAGGAGCTTGGTTAGCCTGATTCACCGGATTTGCTTGGGCTTGAGCATGTATAATGTTCACCAAGCGTGGACAAGTGTTTCTAAAATGGTTTGGGTCTCCACAATTGTAACAAACCCGCATAGGTTGCACCATGGGATAGTTGGGTTGGTAGTAGGATTGGGCTACATGTTGGGTAGGTGGTAGTAGTAGAGGTTGTTGGGCTTGACTCACTATCTGATGGTGGGTTTGGGTTGAGGGCTGATGGCGGTTCGTTCGCTGAGGTATGCGACAGGTTTGAATGGTGTGACCTACGCGACCATAGCCAGTGCAATGTTGGCAGGGATGATCAGGAAAGTGATGGTATTGACAACGGTTGCATTTTGGGTATGGGCCGGAGTATGGCCTTTTATATGGTGCAGGTGAGGGGGCAACTTGGGTAATGGGTGCAGCAGGGATGGGGAAATTTTTTGTGTGACAGCAAAGTTTCTGGTGTTTCGTTTCCTCTTGTTAGCAAACTTGGAGGAGGAGGTGGAATGGTTTGAAGTTTGGCCCTCAACGGGGGCTTTCTTTTTCTCATCTTTAAATTTACCATTGCGAATTCGATTCTCGGTAAGCTCAGTAGCTAGTTCCATAGCAGCTTCAAGTGTTGCAGGCGAAGTGCTGAGAACTGAGTCTTGGATTTTCGAGGGGAGACCTCGAATATAGTGTTCGAATAAGCGGTAAACTAGGGTGAACAAGTTAGGACCATTTGGTTCAACTCTAAAAACCTCTTGTTGTAGGAAGTATGATCTCCCTCCTTTTGCTTCAACGAATGAAATTCATCCTCTAACTTTTTGATCTCGCTCCTAGGACAGAAACGTCTCGTCATGATTTCCCTTAACTCCTCCCACGTTAAGGCCATTGCATCTTTGATTCCCCTCTTACCCTTTTCAGTATTCCACCAGGTAAGAGCTACCCCAAATAGCCTCCCGGTTGCGTAACGTACCTTGCGATCCTCGGGACAATCGCAGTTGAGAAAAGTGTTTTCCATTTCCTCAAACCAGTGGAGGAGCAGTGACACCTTCGGCCCCTTCAAATTTCGGAGGATCGCAAGACTTGAAATGTTTATATGAGCACTTTTGGTAGGAGGGTTGCCGATGTTCTGGTCTTCTTGCTGAGGAGGATTGATGGGATTTGCGGCGAGAGCTTGTTGGACTTGAACTACAATGTCAGGAAGCACCGCGGCCATTTGTTTTGCGATTTGGGTGGCCAATCGTTCGTTCGACCTTCCTGACCTTCTACCCCCTCGTTGTTGCCTAGCCGACATCTACAGGAATAAACATAAGAAGATTGTGAGTTTATGGAGTCTTTTTAGGTATCATGTGTCTTAAAAAAAATAAAAATAACATAAACATCAATAATGCAACTACATCCATAGGATGTCTTGGGTTTGCTCATGTTGGGCCTCAAATGTCCCCATACCTTCACCTGTATAGTCATGTGGGCCTCCATGACTATTGGCTTAGTAGGATTCACATTGGTATTGGCGATTTAACACTCGCATCACCCGAATGAAAACCATGAAATATGTTTACGAGATGTATGGTCGGAAGGTGTCCAGGTGTAGACACAATGACAACTCAAAGTGGGGTTAGCTCACACGACGTTTGGTATAGCATGCTTTGGCCTAATAGGTCCTTCGTACTCTCATCGTTAGTCCCCAGGTAGGCAAACTGGTCCTTTATTTTGGATTTATACGAATGCCAAGTCTAGACAGGACGTTCCGACTACCGGTACTTGTACCCTTCCAGTTACTACATGCCCGTCATGAGAACTCACTTTGATGTGATTTGAAAACACAAAAATCATTACAAAAAAAATCATGGAAGTGATGTGGTGTGTGCTCTCATGGATATGATATGTTATGAGAATATGATTCATGATAGGCATTGTATAATAATATATACTTATGAACATGCTTGCATAACATTGAATGTAACATTAAACATAAAACATATAAACATCGTGAATTTTGCATGTAACACACAAAAATTTTAAAAAATTCTAATCAACTATAGTATAGGCTCTAAGGGTCTAATAACCTATCCTATATCCCTATAGTCATGGCTCTGATACCAATCTGTCACACACCGACCCGCAGCGGAATAAGAGTCGGGGCATAGTTGGGTTATCACCAAAGCTCATGATATTTACTAATATGTTTCATATTTATTAAATTCAAAATTACATCCTCAATATTCCAAACATGTTCATACAATTACAAAGAAAGATAATCAACTAAACAATCCAAATCCTAAACCGGTTTATTCTTCTAAGCCATCCTATATGTTTCTTGCTGCAGCTGGATCACCTGTATCATGTGTAAAAATGGGGGTTTTTGGGTCAACATAAGTTGGCGAGTGAACCTTGTTAGAAAACATTTATTATTGATTTCTTGTTATATTTATTATGGAAAATTGTGCAATAATCATATGTGAGCAAACGTGAATAATCATACAATAACAATAACAATAACAATAACAAACAATAACATACAATAACAAGCCAACTTGCATGAATATATAACATGAATGATATTGTATATGTTGGCAACGTCACGTTCACGCTCATAGGTAATGGGGAACGGACGGCCTATGATAAATGTCTGTGCGATCAAGGCTCAATCAAACGGAGCCGATCGTATGTTGGCAACGCCTAGTTCACGCTCATATGTAATGGGGAACAGCTCAACGCTCATATGTAATGGGGAGCGGCGGCCTATGATAATGTATGTACTGAAAATGATAAATTTAATCTAAACATTAACCACACAAACAGTTGATACATATTGAATACACATTTGATCATGAATATGATGGATGCACAATAGTTTAAATGTAATAAATAATAAGACACATGATACACCCCAAACGTGATTAAAACGGTGAATTTGTAGAGATTCACTCACTTTGGGTGCGTTCGGTTGAAGATGATGAATGCGCACGAGTTTAGAGGGTTGATCGATGAGAATTAACTAATCTAAATAATAACGAAAAGGTATGGTAAATAAGTGAATTTTATTAATAATTTTATTAGGATTTTTAGATATATTTTTGTGAGTTTAAGGCTATTTTCTAACTTTAAAAACATTATTTTTAAGTATTTTTAATTGATTTTTAAATTAAATTAAATAAATAAAAATATAAATATGTTGACTTTTTTTTTACTTTGACCGTTGACCATGACTGTTGACTTGTTGACCGGTTCGGTCGTTTGTATTGTTGCACTGAGTGAGGTTCGAACTTGTGACCTCCCGTACGCGTGCACGCAGCTGTACCAACTGAGCTACGTGTCTAACCCGAAATATTTCTGTTTTTAATTATATTTATATACTATTTTAATTTATTCAAAATTCATTTATTTTTAAAAAGGATTTTAATCATCGAACTGGGACCTGTGGTTTAGTGTTGCACACAGTCCACCGCTGGACTGTGTGTCTAACCTGGTTAATATACTGATTTTTATTATACTTAACATCTTCAGTGAGTTAACCCGGTTCGGTTCTTAAAAAAATATTTTTATTTCCGAGAATAGGGTCGTGATAGGGATCGAACTCGAGACGTATGTTTATTGTTTGCACACAGTCCACCGCTGGACTGTGTGTCTAACCCGTTTATTATACTGATTTTAATTAATCTTATAATCATAATCGACTTCGTCTTCTTCGCTCAAGAACACAGATAACGATTAATCAACTGTTTCTTGCTTAATTCGATTAACAGGCGTATGAATGATTAAAATGTAACGGATAGGAAAGGTTTTGGGAATGAACATACCGGAATGACGATCATTCTCAGAACTCCGGCGAAGTCGTCGGCTCTGTTTTTATGAACTTCGTCTGAGCGGACCAATTAACAGTTTTGATTAGCTAGTTGTGGAATTGAAGTACTAAACAAGAGTTATCAGAAGGTTTAAAAGGCTATACCGTTTCACAGCGAAATCTGGGAATTTTCAGAAGTTTTCCGGCGAGAGTTGATTATCCGATATCGTCGCCTGAAACGGATTCTGATTGAAGGGTTTGAGTTAGCAAAAGCCTAACAACTGATAGAAGATAGAAGAATTGAGAAACTTACCGTTTTGATGAAAGACACAGTTTTCCGGCGAAAGTCCGGCGAGTTCAAAAAGCAATTCCGACGATCAGAAATTACAGTAAACGTGAAATTAGAAGTTCTGGGAATGTAATTGAGTCGCGAGATGAGGATTTTGTTGAAGTAATTCAAGAAGTGAATGTTTTCGGTTATAAAAACCGAACATCACATGAATTCAAGTTCATTAACGACTGAATTGATTAAGAATGTCTGTTTATCGGTTATAATCTAGAATCCGCGATCACTCAAACGTCTTGGACGGTTGGAAGCCGATATCGGTTTCAGTATGGCGCAACAGGTTGATTCACGGTTGTACATATGTTTTAATTGTTTCCTAGAACTCACAAAGACATCAAGTGGCGGAGTGGTTATATGTGCGCGAGTTAAAACTTTGAGGCTCACCCGGCTGACCCGGGTTCGAATCCCGGCAGCCGGTTTTCTTTTATTTATTTATTTTATTTTCACTTTTTATCAATTATAGTTTTTAAATTCTAATTTGTTTATTAATTATGCATCAACTAAAATTAAAATAAACATAAATACGCAACGAAAAATTTATAACTTGATATTCGATTACAAACGAAGCAGGTTTGGAAAACCCGTTTTTGACAAATGTTACAGAAAGTTTCTTTGGTTTAGTGGCTCCATGCCTTAGAAAAAATTTGTGTTCCGAATGTTGGCACCCCCAATGCCTTAGAAAATTTTCCAATTACTTTCCCACCAATCTAAAACCCAAATTTATTTTAAGTATCAAACACATACCTGGGGTCTCTTTTCTTATGATTTCGTCGATCCGTGAAGGTGATGAAACCTGCAAAAATCTAAGCGACGCCAAACAAAAACCACAAACAACAAAACTACCGTTAGCTACGAAAAACATCAAAAATACGAAAATACAAACGATACAAACTCTACACTTGAGCCGCGACGCAAGACACTAAGTGGTGGTTTTAGGTGTGATTTCGAGAGGAGTTACCTCCCTCTCACTCTTATCTAACGCTCCCCCAATATAGTGCTTCAATCGATGCCATTCACCTTCCAACTTCGGCCATCAGACTCGTCTATTATCTCAACCGCTCCATATGGAAACACATCATGCACCATATAAGGACCCGACCACTTCGACTTCAACTTTCCCGTAAATAACTTCAACCTAGAATTGTAAAGTAGCACTCGACCGCCCTTACTAAACTCTTTGATCTTCTTCAATTTGCGATCATGTAGGGATTTCATTTTTTCCTTGATGCTCCAAGATCGAGCATAAGCCGCATCCCTAAGCTCCTCTAGCTCATGAATTTGAAAGAAACGTTTTCTAGCGGCTTCGGTCATGTCAAGGTTAACGGTTTTCAAAGCCCAAAGGGCACGGTGCTCTAGCTCTACGGGGTGTGACAAGCTTTTCTGTAGACGATCATGAATGGCGTGGTTCCTAATGGTGTCTTATAGGCGGTTCTAAACGCCCATAATGCATCGTCAAGCTTGTCGGACCAATCTTTCCTATTCTTACCGACGGTTATCTCTAAGATACGCTTGACACCGCGATTTGCATTCTCCACTTGTCCACTTGTTTGCGGATGGTATGCGGTAGACAAACGATGAGCGACTCTGTAGCGTGCAAGCAACTTCTCCATCAATGCATTGCAAAAGTGAGTGCCACTGTCACTAATTAAGGCTTTAGGTGTACTGAAACGGCAAAAGAGTTTCTTGAGAAAATTCAATACCACTCGAGCTTCATTAGTGGGAAGAGCTTGAGCCTCAACCCACTTTGACACATAGTCAATCACCACGAGAATATACCGGTTCCCTTTCGAGGTGGGGAACGGTCCCATGAAGTCTATTCCCCAAACATCAAATACTTCTAACACTTGGATTGGGTTTTGATGAATCTCATCCTTGGCCGAAATGTTGCCGGTTCGTTGACAAGCGTCGCATGCTTTCACAAACCCCTCGGCATCACGAAGTATAGTGGGCCAATAAAAACCACAATCGAACACCTTTTTGTGCGGTCGTATGAGCTCCATGGTGGCCTCCCGTTAGACCCTCATGCACATGTTTAAGGATGTTCATACCCTTTTCTCTAGACACACAACGCCTAAGGATCCTATCTCCTCCTATCCTATACAGGAAAGGTTCATCCCACAAACTTCCTAGCCTCACTAAGAAACCTCCTACGTTGTTGTGTATTCATTCCTTTAACAATATTGCCACTAGATAAATAATTTGCTAAGTCACAAAACCACGGCAATCCTTCTTCCTCGGCATTAACAAACTCTATCGACTCATGAGGGAATGTGTCCCCTATAGCCTCCACACGAATCTCCGCTCTCTTGGGATCCTCTAGACGTGAAAGGTGGTCGGCGGCCATGTTCTTGACCCCGCTCTTATCTCTAATTTCGATGTCGAATTCGGATAGTAAGAGGATCCAACAAATAAGTCTAGGTTTAGCGTCTTTCTTTTGGAACAGAAAACGCAACGCTGAGTGATCGGTGAAGACTATGGTTTTAGAAAGAACGAGGTATGAGCAGAATTTGTCGAAAGTGAAAACCAGAGCTAAGAGCTCCTTTTCCGTCGTGGTGTAATTCTCTTGAGCGTCATTTAATGTTTTACTCGCGTAGTAGAAAGGGTGGAAGTGCTTTTCCCTTCTTTGTCCTAAAACCGCTCCTACGGCATAGTCACTCGCATCGCACATGAGCACAAACGGCAAGCTCCAGTTGGGCGAGATAAGAATGGGTGCACTAACAAGATGTTCCTTCAAAAAGTTGAAGGCTTTAA
Source organism: Scalesia atractyloides (assembly GCA_947069175.1). NCBI lineage: Eukaryota > Viridiplantae > Streptophyta > Magnoliopsida > Asterales > Asteraceae > Scalesia > Scalesia atractyloides. Next base: position 51,606,915 of record CAMTDV010000014.1, read on the forward strand.
GACACTCCCCGTCAAAGACGAATGGAACATCCTTCTCTAGCAAGCGGGTCATGGGTCGTGTGATCTTAGAGAAATCCCTATTGAAACGTCTGTAGAACCCGCATGACCTAAGAAACTACGGATCGACTTCACGCTCGTGGGTGGGGGCAACCTACTAATAGTATCAATCTTTGCCCTATCTACCTCTATACTATCCCTCGAAATCTTGTGACCTAGAACAATCCCCTCGGTCACCATGAAGTGACACTTTTCCCAATTAAGCATCAACTTCGTTTCAACACATCTCTTCAACATCCTCTCGAGGTTCACCAAACACTGCTCGAATGAATCGCCGTACACTGAAAAATCTTCCATGAAAACTTCCATGGAATTCTCTATCATATCCTGAAAAATGGCTACCATGCATCGCTTAAAGGTAGCTGGAGCGTTACATAGCCCAAATGGTATGCGTCGGTACGTGAAAGTGCCATAGGGGCATGTGAATGTGGTTTTATCCTGATCCTCTGGTGCGATAGGGATCTGGAAATAACCGGAAAAACCGTCGAGAAAACAGTAAAACTGTTGACCGAGAGACGCTCCAACATCTGATCGATAAAGGGCAATGGGAAGTGGTCTTTTCATGTGGCATCATTCAATTTGCGATAACATACACGCCAACTCGTGACCGTGCGAGAAGGGATAAGCTCGTTCTTCGAATTCATGACAACAGTTATCCCTCCCTTCTTAGGGACGACCTGAGTGGGACTCACCCATGGTGAATCTGAGATGGGATATATCATCCTGGCATCTAAGAGTTTCATCACCTCCTTCTTCACTACATCTTGCATGTTAGGATTGAGGTGTCGCTGAGGTTGCACCACTGGTTTAAAATTGTCCTCCATGAGAATCCGGTGGGTGCAATAAGAAGGGCTTATATCCTTAATGTCGGACAACCTCCATGCAATGGCCTCTTTGTTGGCCCTTAACACATCCAACAACTTCAACTTCTCACCATCCCCTAATTTTGATGATATGATCACAGGAAGCTCGGACCGCTATCCTAAATAGGCATACTCTAGGTGAGACGGAAGGACCTTAGGCTCTAAGGGTGGTGGTCGGGTGGTGTCATCACTAACCTCTAACACTTCGGGAATTATAGAAATCCCCTCATCTCCTATCTCCTCTATCTCTAACACTTTCTCCTCAACTACCTCTCCTCCTACCAAGTCGACACCACTAATGAACTCTAGACAATGGTCTACACACTAGATGAACGAATTCAAGAAATAGACGGAATGACATGGACCACTATAATCATCGGAACCACCCGGGTGGCTCATGGAACGATCAATCTCGAAAGTAACTCTTTCCTCACCAACTCTAAGAGTAATTTGCCCATCATAGACATCTATGAGAGCTTTGGCGGTTCGCAAGAAAGGACGACCTAAGATTCTAGGAACTCGCTCATCAGCTTCCATATCAAGAATATCAAAATCGGCAGGAAAAACGAATTTTTCGACCTTGACTAGCAAGTTCTCGACAACACCCCTTGGGTACTTCACGGACCGATCGGCTAAGGATAATGTCATGCGGGTAGGTGAAAGCTCGCCTAAGTCTAGCTTCTCGTAAAGAGAAAAGGGCATCAAGTTGATGCTAGCACCTAGGTCGGCTAAGGCTCGTGTCTTGTTGTTACTACCGAATAGACTTGGGATGGTAAAGATACCGGGATCGGTGAGCTTCTCGGAAAGCTTGTTCAAAACGACGGCGGAACACCCTCCATTCAACGGGACATTAGACAACTCCCCTAATTTCTCCTTATTTCTAAGAAGGTCCTTTAAGAACTTGGCGTACTTAGGCATGGACTGGAGTGCCTCTATGAAGGGTAGATTGATCTTCAACTGTTTGAAGATATCCAAGAAGTGCCCGTATTCCTTAGAGTACTTTTGATTCGTAAGGCGTGAAGGAAATGGGACACGTGAGTGATCTACGAGTGGAGACGGCCTAACGTCAACGGGTGGTCTCTCTACTCTCTTCTCTCCTACAGGCTCACCGGGTGGTATGGTACTTGCTGGGACTAGCCTAGATTGCACTTTGCCCGGCGCCTCCATCTCAATCTCCTCATCCACTATCTCATCATCCTCACTCTCAACTCTCTCCTCTACTGGGTGGTAATGGCTTTGGCTTGAGCATTAGGGTTCTGCTGGGTCGTACCCGAGAACTGAACGGGTGATCTCTCCTCGAGTTTTCTAGACATATCACCCATGACTCTTTCAATGTTGTGGAGTGAAGATTGGTGGTTCTTAAGAAGAAGGTCATGTTCAGTGAGAACCTTTTGGGTGGTTTGGTCTTTGATGAGTATTTGACTCATCATGGCTTCTAAACGCTGAAGATGACCCCCTACATCACTATTAGACCCCTGATTTGGTTGAACCTGACTACTTGAACCCTACCCCCAGTCTGACCATTGAACCCCTTATTGAACTGCCCATTTGACCCCCCACCATACAATGAACCTTGCCCTCTGTTGGGATTTTGAGCTACTTGGAAACCAGGGGGATTACCAGTGGAACGAAAGTTATTATTATTATTGTAGTTATTATTATTACGCGACCCTGAGTTAAAATTGCTACCAAAACCACTACCCTGACCTCCACCTAGACCTCCTCCTACGAAATCGACCTGTTCCTCACCAATTAACAATGGACACGCACTAGTATCATGACCTCCTCGACAATACTCACACCTATCAACTTTTTCCTTGATCTCTTTAAGCTCGCGAGTGAGGTTTTCTAACACAACGGCTACACTAGGATCCAGGTTGACCTGGTTCACCCCTCGAGTGGGTGCACTAGTAGTGGTATTTGAATTACCACTTGAATACCGGCAGTCAGATTGCGACTGAGCTTGAGATTGGGCAAAGCTTTCGAAACGCTCTAAACACTCGGCGACAATAAGTATTCCCATCATGTGACTCTCCGCATTAGTGTCAAAACGATCACGAGTCTCCAGGGTGAGACCGTTGTAAAATTTCTCACAAAGAGCCCAATTGGAAAGACCATGCTGAGAGCAACGGGCGACTAGGTTTTGGAAGCGCTCCCAAGCAAGGTAATATGGCTCATCAGGCTCCATGCGGAAGGAGTGAATTTGATCGCGAAGACGTGAAACTTTAGCAGGCGGGAAATACTTGTTCAGAAAGGCTTGACGAAGGGCTGCCCAAGTGGTTAAAGTACCGGTTGGCTGAGAGTCCAACCATGTAGCTGCACGGCCCGCAAGCAAAAATGGGAAAAGCTGAAGATAGGTGGCATATTCGAGTGCTCCATGGAGGCTAAAGGTGGCGAGCATGGGAGAGAAACGATTTATGTGAGCGGGTGCATCCTCATCATCGCAACTATGGAACTGAATGGTATTGGTGATGGCTGTCATGGCATATGAAGGAATTTGCCATGAGTTTTGGTTCACTATAGGTGGGACAGTGATGGGTGAGGCGAGACCCGTGAAACCTTGGGTGGCTTGTTGGTGGACGGTTTGTCTTTGGTCGGCCATTTGGACGACGGGTGGGCTTTGTGGACGGGAAGGTGGTGGGGAATTATGGGGTGAAGACTTCGGTGTGAAGTCAAAGTTTGGTGGTTTAGATTGGAGGGTAGATTCAGAAGCGGTGGAAGATGAGGGAAGTGGTGTACTTACTTGGAAAGATGAAGATGGGACGATTGACTTTTCTGTAGGTGGCTTCGGTGGAGGTCCATGCGAGCCCAGATGTGGCATCCACTACAAACAAGGAGAACCTGCAAAGAGAAAACAGACAATAGTTACTAAGACTCAAATAAAACTAAAAAGAAAAAAAAACAAAGACTCAAACGAAACAAAACATGTAGCACGTATGTGTCAAGAAAGTCTATCAAAGCTAATAACGCAATTGCCAAGAGTCCCCGGCAACGGCGCCAAAAACTTGATGTGTGCTGAACAGACTGTAAAAATCAACTAACTAAGACACTCTAGACTTAACACTAATTCTAGACTCGACTGAAACCTAAACCACACAATCGGCAAGTGTACCGATCAATGTAGTATAACCTAAGTAAGTCCGGATGTCGAACCCACAGGACTCTATGAATTACGCTACTAGACTTTGAAAGACTAAGACAGACACGACTAAAACTGTTTTAATTGTTGGGGGGGTTACGGAAAATCTAAGGAAATCTATATTAGAACTAATTAACGACTAAATTAACTAATACGAACTAAGGATGGAAGTTGTTGTCAAGCGGTGATGAAGACTACCTAGACTAGAATCCTGGATTGATTTTAAGCGTTTACCGATTAAGTTAATTACTCGTTTTCTGAAACCGGGATCTTATGATACTAAACCTATTAAATACCAGCTAAGCCCTCAACCCTTCTCAAGGTGAAACTTATGGCGTTACCTAGGCCGTTAATCCTACCGGTTGATTAGACGTCTTTCCAGTTGTCTAATATTGTGTGAGTACCCTAATGACGACCTACTCTTTTCCAATTATAGATCTAGGGTAGTTTGAGTATCTAAACTTGACTTGATAGACTAATAAACCGACAGGTCAACAAAGGCGTGGACTTTTTCCAAAGACCGACTATAGCAATTCGCCGGGTAAGACCTATCAATAGCCCCTCACTTTCCAGGTATTAGGACTAGTAGAACACTGAAATTTAGTAACCTGTTAACTATCACTTCTAAGGTTGAATGGCCACTTAACCCTAAAGATTAGGAACTTATTCTGTGATATAGACGCTCACCAAAATTCACAACCTAATACGACTCTATTCCGTGATAGAGACAGTCACCAAGAATCATATGAAGTAATGGAAAACAGAAAACCAAATTAAAGCATGCATACACACCAAGCCAAATAAACAAACTACTTACAGAGCACAATTAATCCATAACAAACATGTAATTAACGAAAAAGGTGTAAACTTTATATCAATCCATTCAACATAGTCTAGGTAGTTAATGCGTTTAGCCAAGCATAGTCATAAACGAATGCGAAACAGAATAATCAAGCTGGAATTCATCATTACGAGTTCAGAAAAGAGAAAACAAGACAAACAAGGATCGTGTAAACCCGAGAAAGTCTCTAATCGTCAACCTTCACTTGATCCAATGATTCCAAAGCTTCAAAACCATCAAACTTAGCTATTACGACTCCAAAACGGCTGCAAGAACTCCCAAAATTCGTAACCCTAACAACGGAGGCGAAACATGCTTTTTATACGCCGAAAACCAGCTCAAAACCGGACCCGGAACAACAAAACTCGTGGATCAGGACTCGTCGCCATACGCGACGGGTATAGGGGGTGGTGGCATATGGCCACGCCCCTAACCTGCTCGTTTTTGCTTTCCTTCGTACGTTCAACTCTCCGGTTCGCGTTCGGATCCCGTTTTCCTTCCAAACTGCTCGTATTTCTTCATTTTTCACAACTTTAAGCAACGGGACCTGAAATCAAAGCTTAACGTCAGCAGTATCGAAATTCTAACCTAAACTAAACTCAAACTATCTAAAAACGGACCAAAATATACACTATAAACATATGTACTTTGCAATACATCAATCCCGACATAGTTTCTGGGCTATAAATGTATTATTAGCATGTAAAACTGATAACATGAAAATTATTTATCCCAAGTTATTTATAAAACTAAGTACCATTGCGTACACTAAATGTTTTTGAAATATTTTAAAAATGAGTCGGTTAAATGTATTTACCAGTGAAAACTGACGTATTTTCAAAAGACTAATCGCAGGTGACAAGTATTCGTAATAGGCTGGGAGTACTCGTCGAAGCTTAGAAGGAATTGCAACCCTTTGCTTAGAAGGCCTTAGTCTGTCAAGTTTCTTTTTGTAATCATTTTGATCCGCCTGTAGATCTAGTTACAAGCGTTGTATATTATTTTTTGAACTTTGAACATTCAAACGTTTATAATAGTAATTATTCAGACTTCCGCTGTGTTATATTGTATTGTTTGGTAATGATGATATCAACTTATGTCACGATATTCCCCAACCGGACCCACCAGGTTACACGTGGAAATTAGGGGTGTGACACCTCTAGTATACTATCATGTTAAGGGTGACGTACAAGCAATCAAGTAATACATACAATTCAGCAGATTTCACGTATAGTCATGTAATAGCGGGATTGCGAATAAGAGTTGTGTTGTGTGAGGTGTTTTGATATACGAACATATGTGACACCCAAAAGTGCGTTTAAGCGTAAAGGGGTTCAAGTATACTCACTGTCGGTGCGAATTGGGAGATGAGATGGGATCTGAGATGAGTTGCGGAGAGCGCCGGATCAGCCTGTAAGTGAACAGAAGTGCATCAGTCTTCCGAATTGCTGAAACAATTAACGAGTGAAAGAACAGTAGGCAAGTTCGGGCTAACTTGTACTATTATTCTTGAAGGGAGCACAAGTTCGGGCGAACTTGTCCTGATTCCTTGGAATCAGTACAACTTCGGGCGAACTTGTGTGTTGGTCAATGAAGGGAGTACAAGTTCGGGTGAACTTGTACATTTGTTGTCAAATTTGATAAAGTTCGGGCGAACTTGGTCACCAATCTGGTGACAAGTTCGAGCGAACTTGATGTTTTTCGAGCGAACTTGACTGTTTTGGCATCCAAATCGTGCTTTTTCGCATTGTTTGCTAAGGAAATCGAGTGTCCACCCCTCCAACCTTAGGCCACTGAGCAAAACCAAGGCTGGAGAGGTCTTTTGGAGCGAGTTTTAGCCATTTTACAGAAAATCGGACTAATCCGGGCGAACTTGAAGGTTCGAACGGTTTAGTCCAGTTTGTGCAAAATGACGATTTCGTCCTTGTGCTTCCGGACCTGAGATGTAGCTTGACCACGCCTCGTTCCACTTCAAAGTGAACGAAACATACGTCATTTAGTCCGAATATTGTGTAAAAATCGATGATTCAAAGGTTTTACTTAGATCTAGAATTAGATCTAAGTGAAAAACAGAATTTTGCATAATAAGATGAAAATTTTCGTAAACAGAAGAGATTTGATGAAAACGAAGGCAAAGACTTGTGCGAAATCGTTGTAAAACATTGTTGTAGCTTGAAATCAGGTTGAATCTTACTTAGAAAACAAAGGGTTTCGGTTTTGGGGAGCTCCGGGCGAACTTGCAGCAAGTTCAAATGAGAAGAGGAGCTGGGTATTTATAGGTGAGGTGAAAAAGGTAGGCTGAAACATCAAGTTCGGGCGAACTTGTTACAAGTTCGGGCGAACTTGCTACAAGTTCGAGCGAACTTGCTTGTTTCTTGGTTATTTGAGACAAGTCCGGCGGACTTGTTGCTTTTGAGGAGTTCTGAAGGCTTAGAAAAGTTCGGGCGAACTTGTGATGCACAAGTTCGGTCGAACTTGACCTATTGGCCAAGTTTTGTTCGATTATTTCGTGTTATGAGTTTGTTTGGCGATTCGGTTCGTATTAGATAGTTATATTAAGCGTTATATTACTATTGAATTGAGAGAGAGCAAGTTATGAGAGTGTGCGACTTCAATTCATTTATCATCAAATTGTTAAACTGATTACATTTTGCGACTTCATTTCCAGAAAACGTTAGAGAAGTCAAAATCGAATTAATATTGAAAATGCACAAATATCATAAATAAATATATAAATTTGTAAACAACACAAAGTTTCATTTATCATCAAATTGTTCGGAAATCATTACAAGATTGAATTACACAGATGTCACAACTATGAGTGCTGGTGCTGGATGAATTAAATAGATTTATATATTTATTATCAACAAATTAAAAACATAACAGATTTAAAGAATTGATAATAAATAAAATTACTGTAATACCCTTACCTTTAATTGAAAATTTAACTGAGTTAGAGACGGGGAGCAAAATAGAGATAAGTGACATAGATCACGGAGGAAATTGACACTTTTAAAACATTGAGGTAAAACCGTTAAAATGAACAAAACACAAGAACCAAAACGAAAATTTACCCTGTATAATATCACTTTCCCTTCAATTAAACCATAAGTTTAACAAAATATAGATGACAAGAAATTCACCCTGCAAAAATCTGAAAAAGTAAACATAAAAAAAGAACAAAATTATGACTAAGAAGAAAATATCACAAGAATATATATATATATATATATATATATATATATATATATATATATATATATATATATGAAATATAAACCGAAAATCCATTTGAGTTAAGAAAACACAAGAAAATCCTATGTAATATTTTTATTTTTATCTAAAAAAACATGAAATGTAACATAAATGTACTTGAACATTTTTATAAAAAAATGTAAAAAACGCCTACTTGTTTTTTTTTAAATTTCAAATTTGCATGTAACATTTTTTTGGACATATATATTATATAACATGAAGTTTTTAACATTTTTTAAAAATAAACTACTCGGCACCTTTTTGTTTTTCTTTATAAAAATGTTCAAATATATGTATGTTATATTTCTTATTTTTATAGAAAAAAATAAAAATATTACATGAAGTTTTTATAAAGGTTTTTTAAATTTTCTCAACTCAAGCCTTTCTATATATATATATTAGTGGGGGTGTGGGAGAACTCAAACATGAAAGATTGACTGGCACAAATGAAAAACATGTGGACAACTCATGAAACAAAATGTTTATTTCTTTCAATCTTCGAATTTTGGGATAGTATTCTCCAAGAAAATAGAAAGTCAACTTTTCATATTAGTTAGTCAACGCTTGAAATTTGAAATCTTTTTCCAAATGTTTTAAAACCGGTATGAAACGGCTGGTTATACCGGTTAAACCGAATATCAGACCCGAGTTTGGTATGGTAAAGGCTGATAAAACCGAATACGGTATGTTTTATATATCGACAGTAAATCCGGCAGAATCGATTTAAACCGTTGAACCGGTTTATATTATCTTAATATTTGATTCTTTTATTTACAGGTTTGCATTATCTTAAGATTTGATTCTTTGATTTTATTTTAAAATTTTGATATTAAGGTATTATTGACCTTCCATACTCCCGTAATTAACCTAATATTTCATTATTGTTGCTTACCCCGTACAATGCAATATTGTTTATAACTAATAAGATACTTTTAAAATGCTTAATATTTATATAATAAAATAATTGTTTTAAGATAAAACTAAGGCCAGTTACATAAATCCTAATTCAGATTGAAGTGTTTTATGAGATGAATTTGTATTTTATGAAAATATAGGGTTAATTAGTAACCCGGTTCAACTGTCCGGTACAACCCGGTTCAACCGGTTGAACTATTTCAGAGCCCAACCTGGTATGACTTAAAAACCGGTTTTAAAACATTGCTTTTTCGATATATGAAACAATTAGAATATATGTTATAAATAATTTAATATACACCTTATATTGTTTTTGTTAAAAATCTGTGTATTAGACGAGTTAAATAAAAAATATTAAATAGTTAAAAATCAATATTTAGAAATTATAAAACGATATTTTAAGATAAGATATTACTAGATTTAACTTTTTAAAAATAAAAATAAAATAAAATACGATGAGGTGAAAAAAGAAAAAGAACCTTGTGTTCACAAACTTGTGACACGTGATCAATCTATTACTTATTTATTAAGTATAGATAAATAACATTATATTGTTATCTGATTTAGCTATTAATAATGATATCTAAAAGTTAAATAGTACACTTCAACTTGATCACTAAACAAGCGAATGCTAAGCCCTATCAAGAAATATGACTTCTCTTCTTCAGAGAAAGGCAAATTCTCCTGTGAATTGGTAACACATGAGACAATTCGTAAAATATAAGTTCGTACTAAATAGTTTATAGGATTATTAAAATATGGGTTTGTATTTTATACATTAAAATAACTTGTAAATTTACAATGAAATAAATATCTAAATATAAAAAGAGACAATTATCATTAATTTGTCTTGTAATCATTTCATAATGATACGTAGTTGGAGATGTTCTTCAATGATTCATAATAATGAATTTATGATACAACTTGGATTTCCAATCATTCAAATGGGAACAAATTTAAATCCAATTAAATATTTTATATTTTAATACAAAAGAGACAACGGAAAGTTTAGAATTTATGATGTGTGAAAATAGTTCAAACTATCAATAATGTTATACACATTATTTACATAACATCCCATATAGAAAAACCTTAAAATGTAATAGAGAGAAGTACGCAAGTAATACATAATTAATAATAAAACTGTAGTAGAACTTTGCCAACATATGATATACTACATATAAAAATATTTAAATGCAAAGGTCTTTGATAATATTTGAACGGAAAAAAAAAAAAAAACAAGTGAAGGCTAGATACACAGGTGAGACAAGCCAATACCATTTCGCCACCCCCTTACAAAGTTTTGTTAAGGTTCTTGATAATAATTAAACGGTCAAAACAAATCTGTAAGTGAAATTTCAGCTTTTATTTTCATAAGATGTTGGTTTGAGTTAGAAACATTTTGATTTTTCAATATATGGTAGGTGGTTAGCCGCCAGTTCAAGAATAAGATCATGGTTTAATGCAACTCCATTTTGAAGACTTAATCTTGAATTGAGGAGATAAAGATCATGACGGGTTACAGATAATTCTTGGTGAATTATTGAGTCTTAATATTTAACTAGAGATAATTAGTTAGTTTATTAGATAGGTTTCTCTAATTAGTTATTTATATATTTAATAGAGTTTGAGTCGGGTAAGGACTAGAATGAGTTTTAGTATAAAAGAAAAGGTCGGGGTTATTGTATTGGTGTGCTTTTATTGATAAATAATAAAAGAGTCGAACAAGTTCGTTCATGACGTGTTTTATGTGTTTGATCGAAGTGCCTGATTTCTAACAATTAGTATCAGAGCTTGGTGATTTTGACTTTTGAGTCGTTTTCCAAGGGGGGGAGTCCCTCACGGGGTTGCAACAACGGAAAAATGGCGAGCTCGTTGACGACCGAAAAAGAGGTCGACAATTAAAGAAAACTTAAGTATGGTTGAAGAAAAGGAAAGAAATATGGCAGCAGGTTGGTTGCTTATTTAATGTCATGTTGGTATAAAACAATAAACGAAAGTGCGTGGAATTTTATTAGGGCACATGCGAAGTATAGGTATACTTAGACCATTGGGTGTGGTTAGCTTAGTCCTTTTGGGGACTAGCCGCCACGTAGGCGTCACGTCACTCAGGTGGAGGACCATCTTTTTAGGGACTACCCAAGGGTGTGGAGGATGGTCCTCACACATTCAAGTTAAGTAACCCACCTCATTGTTTCCACCCTCACCCTCAACCCACCTCTGTTTCACCACCGCCGGGCGCCGGAGAAGATGAAAGAAACCGGAGAAGTCGTCGGAGAAGATGAAAGAAAGCCGGAGAATTGTGCCGACGGTGGAAATAACGGTAACTTGTGGGGGGTGGCCCACATGTTGCAGCTTTGCAGGCCCGTCTCCACCGGCAGAATTGTGCCGTTTGCGACGCACCGAACCTAAGGGGGGCGGTGTGCGACGGGGCACTTGGAGCGGCGCCGGGGTGGGACTACCCCACACCCAATGATCTTACGAGGAGTAGCACAAAGTTGGTGAAATCAAGTTTAAATTAAAAGGGGCCAAGAGAATGATGTGGTTGAGGTTGCAAAGGGAGTAAAACCATCATCGTTCATAGTAAGGAAAAAACAAAAAAAAGTGTTTTGCTTTTTTACTTTTCCTTTGGTGGAAACGATCCAACCACCTAGGAAGGGTTGTGAGGTGTTCTACATGGGCGATGAATTGCCGAATCCTAACGGTTTATTGCGAATCGGTGACAGCGAGGGTTGTCATCGGATGTTAATGGTGAACTGTTGTTCGGGTCAGTGAGTGTCACAAGGAGTATTGTTGAGAAAATGGTAGTGACAAGTGATGAGTTCATTTTGGTTAAGTGGTGATGAACTTCATAGCGTTAGCAATTTTCAATCCAGGTAATTCAAGACCCTGTCTTTCCAGCCAAGAATAAGAACGAAATAACCGGTATAGGTTGTTTTTATTGGTAGAAGTATCCTATCTGAATTTGCGGGTAGACGGATAAAAGAAGATTCGTCAAAGCGGGAGGCTTTAAATCTTGTCGTGGAAAAAAATGAAACGGTAGAAACTGGGACCTTGATTTTTCTTTGATCGGTGGTCAACAACGGTGTGGTTCTAGTGACCCTGGAAGAGGGATGTCAAACTTGGTCAAGGAATTGAAGTTGTCGATAAAGGTGTAGTTGTGAAGAAATATGTCCAATCTAAGATTAAATGGGTGAATGAAGACGTTAATCTTGAATTGAGAAGATAAGGATCATGAGGGGTTATAGATAATTCTTGGTGAATTATTGATTCTTTAATATTTAATTAGGGATAATTGTTAGTTTATTAGATGGATTTGTCTAATTAGTTATTTATTTATTTAATAGAGTTTGAGTCGGGATAGGACTAGAATAAGTGATGTGTGCAAAATGCAACATATAAATTACATCAAACAAGGCGTAAAACAAACCCTTTTCGGTACTAATGTTGAAAAAAAACATGTTTCTTTGTTCCTTTTGAATTTACAGGACCAGATGAGCTTAAAAGAACAAAAGAAGCAAAGTAGCAGCTAAAACCAACATAAAATACAAGAAGAAGGAATATCGTGACACGCCCGACCCTCGACAGCATCCCAAAAGCAAAAACAAGAAAACAGAAGCTGACCACGGGGCCGTGGTTAGTCCTAGCACTTGCAGACAAAACAAACAGAAGCTTCTACGCCCACAACGAGGACGTGCCCACACAGACATGGGGCGTGATCATTCATAGATTTGCAGAATCTTGATAGTACAGTAAAGAGTTGACCACGGGGCCGTGTGGGGCCCTCTGCTGACAAGCTGCAATAAATGAATGGAGAGAAAGGAGCGGCCAGGGGCCGTGCCCAGCAGACATAGGGTCGTGGCCGGGGTACTTTTTTGACTATAAATAGGGGTGCTTGGTTCACTTCAAAGGCATCCCTTGGCAAACCACTTCTATCTCACTTTGCCACCACTCCACCACCACTACACCACCAACACCCACCACCATCATCCATCTTCCATCTTTAGAGTGTGTAGTAGTCTCGGGATCCAAGATTGATCGTAAGAGTTCTTGTCAAACAAATGTCATGCTTGGCTAATCTCTTACATCACTTGGTGAAGACAAATCTTTTATGTATTACTTTTTATTTTTAATCTTTCGGCACTTTTTAATTGGGTATGTATTAATGACTTTAATAACTAGTTTCTTATGTTGAAAGTGAATTTTCTTAACCATTTCTTCATGATGTCATTGATTTTCTCATTCGTGTCTTTACGGTTTATATAAAGCACGTTAACTACTTAGAAGGGGGTTAGAAAGGTGTTTGGTAATGTTCTTGTCTCGTTCAGTGCATAGATCCTGCGAGGACTTGGTTCAAACTTACTAGGACCTCCTTCAATGCCCTATGGTATTGGATGGCGGGGGTGAGAATAGCTTGAACCCCTCGTATGTAAACTACTATTAAAACATTAAACTGGCCTCTTGGGATTGTATCCCTGCTGACTTAAACCACTTGGCCGAGGGTAACGTCTCCTTCAAAAGATAGGCCTACTACTTTTCGCATTAATAACTTACTTAATTATCTTTCAATATTCCGGCCTCTTGGGATTGTATCCCTGCTGACTCAAACCTTTGGCCGAGAATAACGTCATCTTCAAAAGAGGGGCCTACTACTATAACTAAGAGAATCTCTTAAAAAGTCCGAAAGTGCGAAAATCATCAAAAGGTACATAAAAGAGGAGTTGGATCCCAGTGATTCTATCTTGTCTATTTGTATTTATTTTTATTTATCTTTTCATTTTATGTTTAATTTTATCTTTTAAAACTTTTATAAAAAATCTGTATCGATTAGACGATGACGCTAAACCAGTATTAAAAGCTCTTGTGTCCTTGGACGACCTCGGTATCTTACCAACACTATATACTACGCTCACGATGGGTGCACTTGCCCTAGTGTGTGTTTAGTGTTAGTATAATATCGTGTTTTATAAATTTAAAACAATATCATGTTGTATATATTTAAAACTTGAATAATGCGTAAAAGGGACTCAAAATATTAACAAAATCATATCATGCTCGACACGCACCAATAAGTTTTAGTATAAATAGAAGGTTAGGGTTATTGTATTTGTGTGCTTTTATTGTTAAATAATAAAAGAGCGAAGTTTATGGGACCGGGGATGAAGTTAAGAAGTCCTAGGGAGACGCGTGTCGGTCACATCGCGGAACAACAAGATGAGCCGATAGGAAACATTTATGATTCACACGTGCATATATCGGGCTAGGAAATGAGTTACGGGGGCTATAATATAGGAATCCGGAGTATCTCGGTGAGGGGAATCCAAACATGAGGTTTTGAAAAGGTGAAAACTGGTTTTGGTGTCCCTAACGCCGGCGACGTATTAGGAGGCACAAAATGGCGTCAGGCAACTGAACGTAGTGTCAGGAAATAGTATTAGCATCACCGATGCCAGTTACATTTCCTTTCAGCCAATTTTGGGGAAAGAACTAATTTTGACTAATTAAGAGAAGTTTTTACTCTAATATGAAATATTCAACTTTAGGGTTCCTAGGGCGATTTGGGGGTGATTCTTGGCGCTTCAATCTGTTCCATTTCATATTCCATCACATGTTTCCAGATTCAATCAACGTTTTTGAAGATCAATCAACCATCTTGAGTGACTAATATCTTTAAGATCATCCCCAAGTGAAGGTTTGTAAGTTTTAGGGTTTTATTTCTTTCGTAATTGGTTTAAATAAACAAATATTGTAATCTTTTGGTTGAAATTGCATGAATTGATTGTTAGTATTGTTATGAACTCACGAAAGTTAAGATTTACTTGTATCATTGACCTTGTGAGATGATAATTGCTATTAGTTTTGATTCATGCTTGGTTTGTAAATTGTTATTGATTCATAAAATGTACATTTGCCCGGAATTCGTATCTTGAAGGTTTTGAGGAACCATATACATATGATAGACGCATGTTAGTCTACAATTAGGGTTTCAAATTAACAAACTCAAGAAATCAATTTTGTTTTATTAAATGTCAAGCCTCCATGTAAGTTTTCCCTAATTACTTGTAATCTAAAACCCAGTTGTGATCATTTCTTTTACATACTTGTTTACTAATAATGGCCTTTTCATTAACAATAAACAACATTCTTAATCAAACCAAGCATAGATCATAGCAAATCTCATAACTGTTTTATACACTTGTTCCATAAATAATTTACATCATCAAACAACTCATATAGTACTAACCACATGCTTCTAGTGGATACGATACCTAACTTACCCTAAATACCGTCACACCCCAAAAACGTCAAAGCAAAAATACAAACGTGGCAGTGACGGAGGTTGGTACCCATATGTATCTTAGTGGACGATGCAATATTTATTTTGGACATACAATTAATTAAAACGTAATAATTAAAGTTTAAAGTCTAAACATAACCCACAACCACAACATAGTTGTTTGATCCTTATGGATCTTAGTACACATAGTCCCAAAAGTTCTAAAAGTTGTCCAAGACATTGTTTCTTACACCATTGCATCAACTACCACAACACAAGCCAAAATCCTGAAGCCGAACTCATGTACCTGAAGAACACGTAAAAATTACGTGTCATCACAAAAGGCTGGTGAGTTCACTTATTCAAACCGTAAACAATTTGTTTAAGGAAAACTTTCTAATTATGAATTTTATATCAAAACATCCATGTATAATTAAGAAATTCGAAGTTATTTCCTTATTTAAACTCCGAGGATCAGTTCTCTGATCGCAAGCCTTTTCTGTGAAGACCTTCGACACAAATTGTCTTCCAAAGGGTTTAAATATATATTAAATTTCTAGTATCCAGTTTTCAGATTTATAGGGTTGCAAGGCCTATGAGCTATACATTAACAATAAGGTTATAATCAATGCTAGACAATCACAAAATATCAATTCGTCGTTTGACTTGACATGGAGCTATCGGTCACGACGAGGTGGTCAACCCGATAGATCTATCAATAATTCTACGCATACCGATACTAATGACTAAACGACTAATTCACGAAAAGTGCCTCATATTGGGTCACTTATGGTGACTGTCTCATGAATAATACATATATATATATATCCTACTAAAATGATAAATTTAATATTTTGCGTTGTACGAATTCTCCGAAGTCCCCACCGAGACGTAGGCCTATTCCGATACCTACTCTCTTGAGATAAACCAAATTCGTCACAACTTAGATTTAAATATTTTTAAATCTATATAGTCGTTTTACCCCAAACATTGTAATCCTCCCTGTTTCTCTCTGATACAAATTATATTCCATTCATTCCCGTTTTCCTCGAAAACAATTTTATATCATTCACATTTCCAAACCATGTTATCCTCGAAAACATAACATATCATTTCCAAACCATAGATTCCATGAAAATATATTAATAGTCTATTCAAATGCATGTTTTATACAAAAAACATATAATTATCCTTTTTAAGGTGTGTTCTTCCACCAAAACGTTATACAAAACAATAAAGAGGGGTTAGTGACACTCGCCTTTGGGTGCGTTTTCAACAAGCAAAATCCCACAAATTTGCTCTACAGGTCATAATTTCAAGTAGGACCGATTTAATGACCAGTTATTCTATAAATCCCTAAGTTTCTCTAATACTTAAGATTTTCACACAACTTTGAGATTTTCTCAAAAACTCTTTATTTTGGTTATGTAGGCGTGTTTATATATATATATATATATATATATATATATATATATATATATATATATATATTGTAAGATTTTTGCGACTTGAACGATTTTATTGGTGACCCTTATTATGTTATATCCGTTTATGTACAATATATCAACAATTTGCGCTTTGTAACATATTTACACAAACGTTAACGTATCATCATATATCATTGTGCACGTATTCTATCAACTTATATATTTCATCATTTTTATAGAATTTATGCATGAAATAACATAACAAGTTAACATATGTATTATTTTCATGCTCGACAAATAAGTTGCTTATTAATGTAACTTTTAACGCAATTACCGTTTAACCGTACAGGTGCACGTGCATAGTCCTACCTCCTACTATCAGGATAACACTTGTCATTCCACGTTATATTCACTCATTTTCACATATCATATCACAACATGCAAAGTTCACCTTTGAACAACCCGTTTTCACGTACGTCAAATATGCGTATTTTTAACGTTTCGATAACGTTTTTAGGCGTCCGAAGTCACTTATGTTTAGATAAACACCATGGATACTTAATCTAAGTTTGAATACTTAGATTTATGAAAAAAAAATATCATTTTATAACCTGATCTAATTCAGTTTTGCAAAAATTACTTTAAAAAGCCGATTTTTATCGTTTTTAACGCATAGTCTTGTACCAAACTTTACTATAATCATCCCAAATCATCACGACTTCATATTTAACACAACACATGTTATTTACGGAATAAAATGGTACCAATATACATATTAATGCAGATTTGATGTAGGTCACATAAATCATGCAATTTCACTCACTTTACCACTTTTTAAGCTTCATGTCCAACATGCAAAGTAGTTAAACTTATGACATAACTTCATATTATCAAAAAACATTATTTAGCATCATTTTAGCATGATTATACTCTGATTTAACTCAATTTTTCATATCATTTCATTTCATGTTCTCCATCATATGATCATTTAACCATCATTAACACTTATGTACAAGCACTTAATACGTGACTATCATATCTTCATCATCTAAGAACTTAAATGTGTCAAACATACATTTATCACATCTTCATATAATCCAAAACACTATCTTCATCTAATCATCATAACATCATTGCATGCATGCATTCATTCTTTCACATTTATGAACAATCCAATAAAAACTCACATGTTCACGCATATACATACCGGGATCGGGAGAAAACAATTGGTAGTGTGAAAACGATGCGAACAGATCCTGGTCGAACACGTGGCAGAGCTGTTAAATCATATGTATGGGGCAGGATTGTCATTGTAAATTAGTCGTGTTATATGCAATAGAGATGGCGTTTTGTTCTTTAAGCTTGATTCAATGGCTCTTTTTACAAATTAATTTATGAAAATGGCGTTTTAAAATCCAAAGCAAAAGACCAGTTTTCAGTAAATAAATTAGGTTTTTGAAGAAACGACGTTTGCCATGTTTGGTTTTTGAAATTTTTGGCGTTTTAGATTGAACGCCGTTTTGTTTTTGGTGTGCGTTGAGCGTACTATATTTTTTTTGTTATTATTTTAAATTCATTTTACGCATTAGTCAAGTTTTAAATTTATAAAACACGATATTATACTAACACTAAATACACACTTGGGCAAGTGCACTCATCATGAGCGTAGTATAGCGTTGGTAAGATACCGAGATCGTCCAAGGACACAAGAGCTTTTAATACCGGTTTATCGTCAACGTCTAATCAATCTAAATTTTTGATAAAAGTTTCAAAATTAAAAATAAAAATAAAAATAAGAAGATAAATAAAATAAAAAGAAAAGATAGACAAGATAGAATCACTTGGATCCAACTTATCTTTAATGTATGTCACACCCTCAATTTCCACTTGCGGAGTTTTACTGCGAGGCGTGTGAACAAACCAGAATCTGAAACACTAGTACGTCGAACGACTCTATATGATTTGATAATACGTTTTCCAAAATCATTTGTTGTAGATTTTATATTGTCTAAATTAATTACCAATATTTAGCAGAGCATTAGTTTTTAAAGTTGAGCGGAAGCATAAAATAAATAGTGAAGCGGGCGCCAACACAAACGCCAAAACAAATGAAAAACCCCAAAACAATATTGATAAATAAGACTCGATAAAAGATGTCTTGTTCAATGCATGTGCGTGCACCTAGAGCTCCTAGCGTCCTGAGAAACATGTAAAGAAACAAGTGTCAACATTAAAGATGAGTGAGTTCACAGGTTTTCATAAATTCTTTTGTTCGGTTATAGTTTGTTTTCTCCGTTATCCCTAACCCGGGATAACGTATTGGTTCCATTATTCCAACCCGGAATAATAAGTTGTTGCTTCCAATATTCCAAACCCGGAATATTAAGTTGTTGCTTCCAATATTCCAAACCCGGAATATTAAGTTGTTGTTTCCATTATTCCAAACCCGGAATAACAAGTTGATTCGTAATTAAGTTCAATGTTAACATATATAGGTAGCTAGCCTAAAGTTATGTCACGTAAGAGTTCGGGATCGAAGCTGACTGTTGTGCCTCCGTTTTGCCAGGCCTATCACTGACCATGGCGAGGTTAGACCGAATTATTCACCCGTTGACCATACCCGGTCGGCTAGCGCGACTAGCTCGGATGGGGCTTGTCGGGCCCAGTAGTACTACTTATAACTCCCCCGCTATTAAACCCAATACTAACGATCCGAGAGATTGACGAGGACTTAAGTGATAAAGCTGCTTAGTGACCATAACATTACATTAACATTAACTTAGTTACCGAGTAGTTATGTGACGTTAAATTCGTATAACGTAAAGAGATTGAGTTTGAGAGTGTATACATGTTTCTCCCCCTGTTGTTTAAAAACCGGATAAAGTTAGGGGCCGTGAACTCACCTTTATTTGCTCGGTTAGTGTAGCAAAGAAGTTATAAGGGATGGGACCGCTAGTTGCGTCCTAACAAACCAATTAATTCCAAGTCAGTGTGTGAACACACCAATACAAATTCTACACTTAATTTACGCACAAAGTGATACACACAAACAACATATCTAACACTCAAACATGCATGCAAGTATCCTCATGTGATCCTAGTGATTAAAACAACTTATCATAAACATAAACCAATTCATGCCACAATTTGGTGCACACAATCACAAGTTATCAATTTCAGCTTATCACTCATAATTCAGCTGTTTTCTAGGATTTTTATAAAATAGTTCCAACATTCCAAAAATTCCAATATTTTTACAGTAGGTGACATTTATACCATAGAAATTTATATAAATTTTCCAAGTCCTAATTCTTTACCAATTAACCATAAATATTAATATACTAGGCTGCAGTCAGATTTGTCGCCTTCTGACTGCAGTCCACGGAAGAATTTATTTAAAAATCTCTGATCATCCAATTAACAAAATTCCAGTTGGAGTTGCCCGGAAATTTCCATACCTAGTTGCTGTACAAAATTCATGACTCAACTCTCTACTGATTTTAAAATCCAACTTGATAAACAACCAACAAAATTTCAGAATTTTCACAGCTTTAGTTACTGAACTTATTTGGCCCTTTAAAAATATCGAACGACTTCAGAAAATTATGAATCCAGCGCCCTTAGATTCGTTATTCAAATCTCTACGTTCTAGACATCAGAAAATCCGTTTTTCGACAACTAATGACCGAGTTACAGCCAGATGAAGTCGGCTGTAACTATTATTCAGCAAACTGTTTTCAGCATATCATTATCATGAACTCGTATAACCCGTCCGTATGATTAACCTAGGCGATCTTTAACCGGTTTCCTAGTCATAATCAATACTAATAACATATCCATGCAAACCCTAGTTCATACTTCTAGTTTTTACAAACAAACATACTCGC
Organism: Scalesia atractyloides; assembly: GCA_947069175.1. NCBI lineage: Eukaryota > Viridiplantae > Streptophyta > Magnoliopsida > Asterales > Asteraceae > Scalesia > Scalesia atractyloides. The sequence goes on from CAMTDV010000014.1 coordinate 51,627,576, forward strand.
AAACTTACAAGTTCCGAAAACAATCATGCATATAAACAATGATCAAATCAGCCGATTACATACAACACATATAATCCGAAAACAAACCAATTAATCATTCAAGCACATATATCCGAAACAACTAATCACTTCATTCAAGCACATAAATCTGAACGTGATCTTGTAGCATATGACAACTTCTAATCTTTTAATAACAGGGTAAACGAACCGTGAGTACGATGAGGGAAGATGGTGAGGGCTGCTGCGACCGGAAGAGAAGAAAGGAAAAGCTGTTGCGACCGAGACTGAAAGGGACTGAAAGTAACAGGCTGTTAGCGACCGAGAAAGTGAACCAGGCTGATCAGATCGAGATGATGAAGGAAGGAAGCTGTTCGCGATCAATGGAGCAAGAGAAGGCAGCCGACGGCTGTTTTGCTTGTTAGGGTTTGTGTTTGTGAATGAAACATGCATGGGTGTGTGTATATATAGCGCAAAGGAGATGAGGGTTACGGTTAGGCTTAAGCTTGTGGCCGAGGGACTTGGGTTGGGTCGGTTTGGGTTTGATCTTTGCGGCCGAGACATGTTTTAGTTCAAGGTTTAGGTTTGATCTCGGTTTGGGTTTGCGGTTTCGGGTTTGATCCTTGTTTTTGGCCGAAGACTTGGGTTTAGAGTTTAAACTTTGTTAACTCCTAGAGTCACAATGAATCAAAGTTGGTTCGTGTCGCGGTTCGGTTCAGTTCGTGTATATATCCACCATAATTATTTTATAACTAAAACAATCACACAACACACATCACGTATTCATTTAACTCGTACACGTTTAATACTTAGCATATACTTTATTCGACAAGCGTCGCGTTTAAGTTATCCGAAAAAACCCGGGATATCACAATGTATCCTTTGATGATTTTCGCACTTTCGGACTTTTTAAGAGATTATCTTAGTTATAGTAGTAGGCCCCTCTTTTGAAGGTGACGTTCCCTCAACCCAGTGGTTTGAGTCAGCAGGGATACTGTAACATCCGTCAAAAACGGATTTTACCAAACCCGCTCCGTTTATTAACCGAACGATCAGTTTAAAATTTCGTGGCGTATTTAATGCCCAAATTAATTTTAAACGATACATAATTAATTATTATATTGGAATATATGATTTGTTTTTGAAAAATTGTTAAAAATAGTGAAATAAAAATATAATGGTTCTGCCGGGTTTTGAACCCGGGTCAGTATACCGGTTCAGCAGACTTATCACACACACACTCAACCACTGCGCCACTAGTGTTTCTTGTTAATTATTAGAATCAATTAATTCATAACATGTTTTTCCGAATTTAAAACCGGCGCCCAAATTTCAGTCGTCGGAAATCCCGGCGATCTCGCGAGATTGGACGGTTACTTCAGTTATAACGTAAACCTTAAACACTACATCGGTTATAACCGACGCCTGAACCCGCGACACAAACTATAACCGCCGGAAAACGTAATGACTTTGAATCAAGTCTGAAATTGGACCAAATTCATCGATAACATGCCTTATAAATACCCCCTCAAACATCTGCAAGCTTTTTCGCTCAAAACCGCACCTTTACCCGACGTAATTTCACTCGCCGGAAAATTTCTGCACATCGCCGGAAAACCGAACCCTCCACTTCTGAGCCTTACTAAACCCCCTGAGCTTATACCGAAGTCACCCACATCCTTTTCAAGCTAGACTCTCTGCCGCAAGACACACGACGCCGGAATCTTTTGCTGTCACCGGAGTTTCGCCAGAGAAACAGAGGAGTCCAGTCGGTATACTTTACGCCTAATTTTTCTTTCTTTTTATTTATATCTCATCTGTAATTAACCTCAAAACACTAAAGAACAACGATTAAAATATCGAACCAGTCGGACTTCCGATTCTGGTTAAAATCAACGAAGAAGACGAAGTTTCTGTAATGTTTAAGTTTATTATAAATCAAGATATAACTCGGGTTAGACACACAGTCCAGCGGTGGACTGTGTGCACAATAAACACGTAAACGTCTCGAGTTCGAATCTTGTCCCACGCATGCTGCCTTAATAAAAATGTCTTTTTTTTTGTTAACCGAACCGGAGTCACCGCTGTACATGTTAAGTTTAATAATAACCGAAATAATAACCAAGATAGACACACAGTCCAGCGGTGGACTGTGTGTATGTTTAATCACAGGACACGAGTTCGAGTCCGGACTACCGCACCGGTCCGAACAATTATCAAACTTTTTATTTAAGTCAGAAATGAAAATACTTAGTTTGTATTTAAGTATAATAAAAATCAGTTTATTAACAAGTTGGACACACAGTCCAGCGTTGGACTGTGTGTTAACATAAACCACAAGTCCCGGGTTCGAGACCTGTGGAGCGCACCGAGTCACTGATTAAAACCTTTTTAGAAATAAGTTGATTTTCGGATTAATCTAATTAATATATAAATATAATTAAAAACAGAAATATTTCATGTTAGACACGTAGCTCAGTTGGTAGAGCTGCGTGCACGCGAACGGGAGGTCTCGGGTTCGAGCCTCACTCAGCGCACACTTACACGCATACGAACCGGTCAAACAGTCAAGGTCAACGGTCAACGGTCAAAAAAGTCAACTTTTTTATTATTTTTATTTATTTATTTTAATTAAAAATCAATTAAAAATACTTAAAAATAACATTTTTAAGGTTAGAAAATAGCCTTAAACTCACAAAAATACACCCAACAATCCTACTAAAATGGATTAATAAAATCCGTTTACTTACCGAAACATTATGCCATTATCTAGGTTAATTTCACTCGTGGTTAAAACCACTTCGCGTGCATTCAACATCATCAACCGAACGCACCCACTGTGAGTGAATCTTACAACTTCCCCTTTTTAATTACACGTTTTGGGGTGTGTCATGTGTCACAAAATAATTAACTCGTTTATTTAAACTTGTGCCATACCATATCGTGATCTAAACATAGATTGTTTATATTGTTGTGATTATGTATTTCATTTTGTCAACTTATATGAAATTCATTCATTAAGCCCATCAGTTCCTCGTGGGAGACGAGTTGAGCAACGCGTGCCTCAAAACCAATCCATTATTGTTCATGTGTGTATTATTGAGTTTATATTGTTTGTAGTTATGTCTTTCATATTATCATGTTTATGCAATTCATTCATTAGGCCCATCAGTTCCTCGTGAGAGACGAGTTGAGCAACGCGTGCCTCTAAACGATCCATTATTGTTCATGTGTGTATTGTTTAATATTAAATTGATTTATGAATAAGTTTACATCTATTTTACTCATGTGTGGTTGTGCACTTTATTTCATAATCAATTAAATAAACTTGTTCAAATGTTTTCCATAGGATTCACTCGCCAACTTTTTGTTGATCCAAAAACCCTTTTACACAAGATACAGGTGAACAGGATGAAGCAAGGAAAACATAGGAAATGCCTTAGAAGAAAACAAAGAAGCTTAGATTGATGTTTAGGTCATTGATGTAATTATGATTGTAAATTTCCATTAAATTGTATTAATGAATATGAAACGTTAAAATAAATGTCATGAGCTTTGATGATAACCCAATCATGCCCCGATCACCTTTTCCGCTGCGGGTCGGGGTGTGACAGATACAATCCCAAAAAGTCAGAATATTTAAAGACAATTAAGTAAGTTATTAATGCGAAAAGTGGTAGGCCCCTCTATTGAAGGTGACATTACCCTCGGCTAAGTGGTTTGAGTCAGCACGGATACAATCCCAAGTAGCCGGTTTAAAATATTAATAGTAGTTTACATATGAGGGGTTCAACCCGTTCGCACTCCCGCCATCCAATACCTTTAGGGTATTGAAGGAGATCCTAATAAGATCGAACCAAGTCCTTGCAGGATCTATACACTGAACGAGACAAGAATTTTACCAAACCACCTTTCTAACCCCCTACCAGGTTAGTATACGCGCTTTATATAGACCGTAAAGACACGAATGAGCAAATGAATGACACCATGAAGAAATGGTAGGAAAATTCACTTTCAACATAAGAAACTAGTTATTAAAGTCATTAATACAAACCCAAATAAAAAGTGCCAAAAGATTAAAAATCAAAAGTAATACATTAAAGACTTGTCTTCACCAAGTGATGTAAGAGATTAGCCAAACATGGCCTTTGATTGACAAAAACCCTTACAATCAATCTTGAATCCCAAGACTACTACACACTCTAAAGATGAAAGATGGATGATGGTGGTGGGTGTTGGTGTTGTAGTGGTGGTGGAGTGGTGGCAAAGTGAGAGAGAAGTGGTTTGCCAAGGGATGTCTTTGAAGGGAACCAAGCACCCCTATTTATAGCAAAACAGAGGCCCGACCACGGCCCCGTGTCCAGTGGGCACGGCCCATGGCCATGATCCTTCTCTTTCTTCATTAATTGTATCTGACAACAGAGGGCCCCACACGTGGCCTCTGGGCATGTCCTCGTGGTCAACTGTTCACTGTACTATCTGGATTCTGCAAAAAATCTTATAGTTGACCACGCCCCATGTTGGCCTGGGCACGGCCCCGTGGTGGGAATAGAAGCTTCTGAAGGTTTTGTCTTGAAGTCTAGGGTCTGACCACGCCCCGTTTTGGATGGACACGGCCCGTGGTCATCTTCTGTAACTTTGTTTTTGTCTTTTAAAGTGTTGCTGAGGGGTCGGGCATGGTTCGTTATTCCTTCTTTTCGTCTTTATGTTGGTTTTGGATGCTTATTTGATTCTTTCATTCTTTTATGCTCTTTTTATCCTGAAAATACAAAAGGAACAAAGAAACGTACTTTTTCCAACATTAGTACTAAAAAAGGGTTAGTTTTATGCCTCGATTGATGTAATTTATATGTTGTATTTTGCACACATCAAATATCCCCACAATTGAATCTTTGCTTGTCCTCAAGGAAAACACTTTAGATGTTGCTTGCACACCCAAATGGAATAGGTAGAGAACAAGTTTTGTGGTTTGTCTTTGAGTGTCGGGAATCCAAGACCTTTATTTAAATTTTGTTTTTACTTTATTTACAATCCTATTCGTCATGATTTATTTAGAACGGTTTAAAGAAAATTATTTGTTTTGGGCATAACATGCCTCCTCAAAATTCTATTTATATACAAGTTCACGTACCTCACAATAGATCACTCAACACTCGGCCGAAGACGTATTTTTGTGATATCGCTCGATTCCGGTTTGGAACTTACTTCTACCATATGCTTGCCAAGCGATCAAACCTCCTCCTTTTCAACTATAAACCTTTGCGAGTATCAAGAGGACTTTGAAAAGGTTAGGCTTGGGCTAAGGGTAGGTGATTTTTTGGGTTAACGGTTAGTAAGATGGCGAAAAGCGTAAAAAGCGTCGGTTATCGTAAAAATTGTTTATTTCTTTAAATCAATCATTTTCAAACCAGATTTTTGAAAGAACTTGTTTGGTTAAAGAGATATGGTTTTTTTTAACATAACTGGTGCTTTTTACTAAAATAAATAGATTTGAAGGAAAAAGGGTGTTGGTGGGTAATCGATGTTTTGTTTTGTGGGTTTGAAATGAAAAAGGTTTAGGCTCAAAAGGGGTTAACTAGGGGGATTTTGGTAGTGGATAAAAAAAGAAAATAATGGTTTTTAATGAAAAACGGGTTAGTCCTAGTGCCTCCATCATTTACTTACTTGGGTTTATGTTGGTAAGGATTTGGAATGCATCTTCTTGGCAAGTTCTAGAGTCGTAAGAACCAAGCGGCTATTCACACAAGAAACAAAGATGAGCATTTAGTTTAAAGATGAACGTCTGCTCGATAAAGGCTCAAAGCTCACTTATTGAGGGAATGGGTTTGTAATGTGATCAAGTATATATAATCAAATTAAAAAAAAGATTTCTCATGCCCTTTTTTATATAATTTTTCTTATTTGGTTCTTTTTATCACGACGCTATCGGTTGTAAATTTGTAAAAACATAACTTTTTAGAACTTGTTATTCCCAAATTAAAACAAGACAAGTAAGAAAATGAACAATTTTGAAAAAGATTTGGGGTGATTAGCGGTTCCAATAGAGTTTTGTGTAAGGCTTGTTATTAGGACTTGCTAGATTCAAAGTGTTAGTTCCCCCCCCCCCACACTTAAATTACACATTATCCTTAATGTGTCCAAAATAAAGTTTTCGGTTGATTCGAATGCGTAAAAGCGTGTTAAAACCAAATTTTTATGTTACTGGGCATCTGGGCACGACCCCGTGTCCAGATTGCCAGTGACAAAACTTACAAAAGCTTGACGACGGGGCGTGGCCAGTCAACACAGCCGTGGTCAATTACCTGTTTCAAGATTTTTTTCTACAGATCCTAGGCACGGGGCGTGTTGAACTGAGCACGGCTCCGTGCTGCACATGCTGGAAAGATGAAAACGTTGTCGGAAGGCACTGTTTTCTTGCATGGGGTGTGGTTTCGACGTCCCTTGGGCATTTTTCATCTTTTCTCGTGTGTTTTTTTTCTGAAAAGGAAAACTAAACTAGGAAACAAAAAAGTTAAATTAAGTTAATACTAAGGATAGTTCCGCGGAATGCCTTCGTGGTGCGCCACGTTTATAAGGGTCCTTGGCTAGACCCAATACCTGTCATATGCTACTCGAGCGGGATGCATTGCACCTCATGCTACATCATCGGAGTGCGTCATCTAAGCTTGAGTCTATGACATCCACGTCGTTGATCGAGTCGTCCTACCCCGAAATTCAATTCCTTGTCTCTTACCCTTAATGTGAGCTTTCCGTCATTCATATCTACCATGGCACGAGTGGTGGCGAGGAATAGTCTTCCTAAAATGAGTGGAACTTCGGCGTCTTCCTCCATGTTGAGGATGACAAAGTCGGCTGGGAAAACGAATTCCCCAACTTTGACCAAGAGGTTCTCTGTGTTTGCCTTGAGGGTGTTTGATCGATCTATCAGCGAGTTGGATGCTCATTTTCGTGGGGCTTGGTTTTCCAAGTTCGAGTCAGTCAAACATTGATGCGGGCATGAGGTTGATGCTAGCCCCAAGGTCGGCTAGTGCATTTCGGATAGGTGATCCCCCAATGGAGCAAGGAATGGTGAAGCTTCCGGGGTCGATTTTCTTTTGGGGGAGTTTGTTGAGGAGCACGGCGAAGTATTCTTCACTTAAGTTAACTAATTGTAATGTTTCAATCTTTCGTTTGTGGGTGAGGAAAACTTCGAATATTTTGGCATTTGAGTGAGGACTTCTACAAATGGGAGGTTGATATGCAATTGTTTTAGGAGGTTTATGAATTTCGTGAATTGCTCGTCGGTCTTTTGGCGAAGTAAACAACTGAGGTAGGGTACCGAGGGGTTTTTTGTTGTTTCGGGATTTTGTGTGATAGTGGTTTCTTGGTGGTTAGGAGGTGTGTGTGTGCTTTGTTCGAGTGGACTGTTGTTGACGGGTTGTGGTGGTGTTTCCTCGGGACCCACTTTTCGGTTTCTTAAGGTTATGAAGTGTACTTGTGCGTTTGGATTGGTTTCGGTATTGCTAGGTAGTCTGCCTTGTGATCTTTCAGAGAAATTTTGGGCGAGCTGGCTCAGTTGTTTTTCAATGTTTTGAATACTTGCTCGTTGGTTTCTAATATCGGTTTCTATTTGTGAGAGTCGATCCAAGTTCCTTTTTCGGTTTCGGAAATAAGGTGTGTGATGAGGTCTTCAAGCCACTCTCGGCCCCCTTGTTGTTGAGTGAAATTTTATGATTCGTTTCTTGGTTGTTATTGAAAGTTAGGTCTTTGATATTGATTTTGTTGGTTACTACCATTCCCTGGCTCCCTCCAACCAAGGTTAGGATGGTTTCGCCAACCTTGGTTGTAGGTACCTGTAGGGGGCCCGATGTTCTAGGTCGATTATCTACGTAGTTTACCAATTCCGTTTGATTTTCCATGTCTTTCATACAACTCCAATTTTCATGTGGCCTACCACACCCTTCACAAGCCATAACCGAAGCCGTTTTCGTCACTTCTAATTTTTTTATTTTCGAGGATAAGGCTTCGATTTGGGCTTGTAAAGAAGTGTTTTTGTCAACCTTATGGGCGCCTGGGGCAATAGATTTGGAACCTCGGGGGGTGTGCCATTGAAAATTGTTTTGAGCAATTTCCTCAATTTGATTGTAAATTTCGTTTGGGCGTCTATTGCCTAGGAGTCCCCCGGAGCTTGAGTCGAGTGTTTGTCTTGTGTGTGGCAACAAACCATTATAGAAAGTGGATACTTGTTGCCATACTGAGAGACCATGGTGTGGGCATTTTCTTAAGAGCTCCTTGAATCTTTCCCAAGTTTCATACAAAGTTTCCCCGTCCTCTTGTGAATAAGTGTTTATTTCTGTCATTAATTTAGCGGTTTTAGAGGGCGGGAAATATTTGTATAGAAACTTTTGGGCAAGTTCGTCCCAAGTGTTTTCCGAACCAATTGGGAGGGTGTTTAGCCAAGCCTTAGCTCGGTCCTTTAGTGAAAATAGGAACATGCGGAGGCGAATGGCGTTGTTCGATGCTCCATTGATTCGGAAGGTGTCACATATTTCCAAAAAGTTGGTAATATGTAAATGGGGATCTTCATCGGGCCGTGAAATGTGGCGGAATTTTGGAGCATTTGAATCAAATGCGACCTTAGTTCGAAGTTTTTAGCGTCAACGTTCGGTGCATTGATCGCGACCCTAAGATTACCGACCGTTGGCCGTAGGTAATCCATTAGGGTACGTTGATCCGCCATTGGGCTTTGATCCTCCGAAGCTTTCTCTTTATTCTTGTCTTTTAGTCTTTTTCTTAGAAAGCGTTCGGGTTCATCTAGAGGTTCTTTTATGTCTTTATCAAAACTAGAGCTCATCCACGGTGTAGAGATTTCAGGCCCTGCAATTGAGTTCGAAGTCCTGCGATTAGAAAAAAAGAAATCTGGGTAAGATTTTCTCACCATGGCCCCGGGTTTAATGGCCACGGCCCGTGGTCGAGACGCAGTAAATCAATTTTCTGGATCCTAGTTACAGAGGAGCTGGGCACGGCCCCGTGTTAACTCTACTGTAACTTTAAAAAAATTTACTGCCAGTGATGGTGTTGGGCACGACCCCGTGTCTAACCCGGCACGGCCCGTGCTGCACTCTGCAGAAAGTGAAGATTTTTCTGAAAATTGAGAAATTCCTAAAAATGAAAAGAAAAATTATAAAAAAAATAATTAGGCCGTTGATTTTAAACTTTCTCAAAATTCTTGTGTCCCGGCGACGGCGCCAAAAAACTTGATGTGCGTTGATCGTACTATATTTTTTTTTGTTATTATATTAAATTCATTTTACGCATTTGTCAAGTTTTAAATTTATAAAACACGATATTATACTAACACTAAACACACATTTGGGCAAGTGCACCCATCGTGAGCGTAGTATAGCGTTGGTAAGATACCGAAATCGTCCAAGGACACAAGAGCTTTTAATAATCAATCTAAATTTTTGATAAAAGTTTCAAAAATAAAAATAAAAATAAAAATAAAAATAAGAAGACAAATAAAATAAAAAGAAAAGATAGACAAGATAGAATCACTTAGATCCAACTTATCTTTAATGTATCCTTTGATGATTTTCGCACTTTCGGACTTTTTAAGAGATTATCTTAGTTATAGTAGTAGGACCTCTTTTGAAGGTGACGTTCCCTCAACCCAGTGGTTTGAGTCAGCAGGGATACAATCCCAAAAAGTCAGAATATTTGAAGACAATTAAGTAAGTTATTAATGCGAAAAGTGGTAGGCCCCTCTATTGAAGGTGACGTTTGTAGGTCCGTTGTACGGATCTTTCTGGTCGTAGTTTGACAAATCTAAGGTAAACGTGCGGAATCCGTTTGCATAGGCGACATTGTAGACAAGTTTCTTACTGATTAATCACTGTTTCATTAATGTGTAGACATTACAGATCTTGGAAATACTTGGACAGAGCTTTGCCTCTGTCGTGACAAAATCTCTGAATCTTACAAATGAAATGACAAGTCTCCTATTTTTAGGAGAACAAGTTCACTGGAGGAGATGCAAGTTCGGGCGAACTTGCTTAGTCAAGTTCGGCCGAACTTGACTACAACATTTCCTATTCAAGCGAACTTGACCCTATATATACATAAACTTCGACATTTCGCTCCTAAATACTGACTCGACGTTATACGATGACGTAGGCAACAGACATATGCATCAACAGACTCCCCCTTGGATGTTGCCGTAGTCATCATTCTTCAATTAAGTTCCTGAGTCTTTAATGTTCTCTTGATCTTTATTTCTTGAATAACTTTAACTTCCTTGATCTTCATAGCATCTACAATCCTTTTCTCTTTTCTTCTCGAGCTTGTCTTGATAAAAGTTTAATCACCATGCTCCCCTTTACTTTGAGCTTTCTGGTATCTTCAATCAACGTTTTTATCTAGCTCCCCTTAAAATCTACTTCCTGTTTTAAAGTTCCTCAAACTTTCAAATAAAATATTTCAGATTCAAACGTTGAAATCTCAAAACATTATCATTTCAAATTTTAATCTTTTTATTCAAGTCCAAATTAATGACCTTGAATATCTGATTTATGTATCAAGTTCAACTTAATGATCTTGATTAAACAGTTTGACACTAAACTAACACTTTTATTCAAATGTAAGTTTCAACTTAATAAACTTTTAAACTTTTCTGATCAATTTGAAATTCGCAGCTTTAGATTTTGAAAATCAGCATATCATCATCAGTGGTCAAAACTAAAAGATAATATAATCTTTTTGTTTTTATGTAATGAATATCAAACTCTAAGTATGTACAAACATATTTTTGTTGAGTTTGTGTTAAAGGATCATATCAGTTTTTGAGACAAATCACAAGTACCATTGACCTCTTTATGACACTAAGTTTGAAACAAATTTACCTAGATTATCGATATGTTTGTCCATTTAAACTTCAACATTTCTCAATTGTTCCAAGATACATTATGTAGAATTAAGACACTTGACTTAACTATGGTTCCCATCTCATAATATACTCCCGTATCAAGATTCCCTAGATTTCATCTTACAGGTGAGTATAGCGTAATTGATACCTGTATCTGGGTTATGCGAGACCTTGAGAGCTCAGGTTAATACTACCGTATCGACAAAGAGATGAAGGCTCGACTTTAAAGGTGTTGTTCCACTTAAGAAATCTTGTGACTGCAATTGATTAGATCTTTTGATTTTTTTTTCAATTTTTCTGCAGTGTTAGGGGATTTTTGCAAAACCATTATAGAAGTTCTAGGCCATTGCTTACGCAAAATCAGAAGAACTTGTATAATACCCCAGACATCAACTATCTATAAAGACCTCGTATCTCAGAATCAGGCAATCTCTCAAACAAAATTTCGGAGTACTAAGTCCATATATCTGAGAGATGTTAATCCACAAGATTAAGCAGTTGTAAAATTTAGTTTATATCCCCGAAACAATTTACTAAACGTGTAAAGCCTATCGACACATCCACAGTAAGACTTGTTTATTCCTTTTAAACTTTACAAATTCTTAGCATACTGTGATAGTCCATTGATGTACTATCATTTCCTTTTTACACAAAACTCTTTTTCCTTTTTCATTGTTTTTGTACTTTTTGTTTTTAATATGTTTTTGGATTTTCTGAAAAAAAATTTCTCCCCCTAAATTCAAAAACATATTTTTGGAATTTTAGTTTTTTAAGAAAAACATTGACCAACTGATGAGAATCACTTCAATTCTCCATCCATTACTGCTTCACAGTTTTTCTTTTAAAGCTCTCTCCCCCTCATGATGACAAAAACCTTGACACTTTTGCGTTTATAACAATTTAAATCCATGAGTTTTGTCTGTTCAACAGTGAGGGTTCTGTGAAATTTTTCAATTTTTTCTTAAAAATTTTGAAAAATTTTTCAAGTAAACGTTATTGAAATGTGTTTTTGAAAAATTTTCTCCAAAAATTTTCAAAATTTTAAAGTAAACATTATTTGAAATGTAATAAAGCCTTTATGTAAAACTTGTTAACCCGGCCTTTCGTCTTCAATGTGTGCTACGGAACTCCATTCTCAGTAATTTACTTTCTCCTTGGAAGCTCATGCACAAAAATTCAAACAATTAGTTGAATAGTGACCCCCCAAACCTTTGCAGTCTTAGGTGTTATTTCTTCAACCTTAACTTTGATTTTCTTTACACAATCAGGTTAATTTTGGACTTTCTCAAGATTTGAAAAATCCTCTAAACTTTCAATTTTCACTAATCGTATAAATTCCTTTTCTTTGACCAACCATGATTGATTTTTCGTTAAAGCTTTCTTGAAATACAATGTAGAAACTTTTTGTTCATTACTATTCGAGGATTCACCAGTTTCAAAATTTGAAAACTTATTAATAACTGGTTTTACTTTATTTGTAGTTTCTGTACATTGTTTCCAAACCTGAATTGGTATTTTCAAATCTTCAGAATTTTTCTTATCAATATGAACAGGTTTAGGATTAATTTGTAAACACTTTTTAGCAATGTGTCCAGTTAAACCACATTTATGACACACCCTGTTATCATATCGATCTTTTATATCAAACCAAACACTCAAATCATAACATTGATTTGATGTGTGGTAGCCATCTTTCCTTCTTCTCCTGTACCTTTGATTTTACGTTGAATCACTGTGGTCCGACCTGCACCACTTATTTACAAATTTTTGTGAGTTTTGCTTTACAAATTTTTGGGAATTTCTATAATAATTGGATGATTGTACCGATGAGATTTTATTTTTCTTTTGAAAAATTTCAGAATTTTCAAAACTTTGTTTTTCTTTTTGTTTTCGTTCTCCATTCTTCTTAGAAAATTTTTGCGTTGAGCATTCACCTTTCTCAGTGGATTGTAGAACTGTTTCCTGAAATATTTCTTTAGTTTTAAAAATATTTCATGTTTATCATTTTTAGCTCTTTCATCATCGGTATCATCATCACAATCCTCAATTATGAACATCGTCATAATTTGTGACATTGTCACTTATTGGAATTTTCTTTTTATTAACATTGATTGGTTTTGGACATATATGATCTAACTTTAATGAGGAAGTCACAAAACCTTTCAATAACTTTTCTGAATTAACAACTTTATTTTTAACAGTCTTAACTTCTTTTTCAAGTTGAACAATTTTCTCAATATGAGAATTTATTGCTTTTTGATTTTATATATTTAATTTTTCAAAAACATTTTTTTCATTTTTAAACATCTTTATTTCATTTTGAAAATCTACTAACATTTGTTATTTTCCATTTTCTAAAATTTTTATTTTGTTTTCAAAATTCTTTTCATTTTCTTTTAACGTTTTATTTTCTAATGTCAAACTCTTCAAATTATTCAAGAGTTTGGCATTATCTGCCAGATAATCGTTCAGATCTACATCAAATCCTTGTGTCCCCTGGTTTAGAACTTGAAGACTCTTTTCTTTCACACTTTTTTTGCCATTATACTCCCTTCTCTCTTCAACTGAACATTTGAACTTTGTGCTTCCCGATCATTTCCTTGATCACTAACACAATCAGACTTCTTCTTGGTTAGCACATTCTTGTTTTTATTCATCTCAACATTTTCCAAATATTTAGCGCCTAGAGATTTCCACAAATCCTGTGCAGTTTTGTACTCTGGTAACAAAACCAAGATATCTTCTTTTATCGACTGCTGTAACGAGGTTAGGATCTTCTTCTCATGAGAATATGCAGCATTCAGTTGAGTTGTAAACTTTGATACTGAAAGCTCAGCTTCACGTTCATCAACTGGCCATTTAAATCCAGTTTGAATAGCAACCCAACCATAGAGGTGATTTGCTCGTACCCAGTCCTCGAATTTTTCATTTCAGGCTTCATACTCTTCTAATCTCATCAACATTGGCGGCTTCACAGACCCCATTTCGTTTTCCAAACTAATCTGTCGTTCAAAACACTTGAAAAATGATTAGCAAACAGACAATTTTTAGAAAAATTTGACTTTTTAATCGACAATATTAACGTATCAGTTTGCTAAAAACGTTTAAAATTTTTCGGAAAACTGTTTTTACCAGATTAGAGTTTTAAACTCGTCTCGTCGATACGAATCTAACGATATATGATGTCCGAGACGTTTTTGTGAATTTTCATGCCTTAGACGTTTTTATGAATTTTCTGAATTTTTTTTAGAAACCCTTAGACAAGTTCGGGCGAACTAGGAATGGACAATTCGGGCGAACTTGTACGCTTTCAAATAAATTCGAGCGAACTTGTGATGGTTTTCAAGAGAGATGACAAGTTCGGGCGAACTTTTATGAATTTCAACAATTTTGATCAAGTTCGGGCGAACTTGATGAAATATCACTCAAAAAGTGAGTTTTTCAGTCAAGTTTGAGCGAACTTGCTTACAAGTTCGAGCGAAGTTGTGATTTCAAACATGGTCGTTTCAAGGGTTTTAGTATAATGGATTTTACGTATTATACTTGAAAATCAGTCCATTTTGTCCGTGAATTGTCCAAGAAAAGTTAAAAATAGAAGAAATGAGTAGAAATTGAGATGTTCGATGTCCAATGTCTTCAAATTAGGCCAATCCTGCTCTGATACCAGTTGTAGGTCCGTTGTACGGATCTTTCTGGTCCTAATTTGGCAAACCTAAGGTAAACGTGCGGAATCCGTTTGCATAGGCGACATTGTAGACAAGTTTGTTACTGATTAATCACTGTTTCATTAATGTGTAGACGTTACAGATCTTGGAAATACTTGGACAGAGCTTCGCCTCTGTCGTGACAAAATCTCTGAATCTTACAAATGAAATGACAAGTCTCCTATTTATAGGAGAACAAGTTCACTGGAGGAGATGCAAGTTTGGGCGAACTTGCTTAGTCAAGTTCGGCCGAACTTGACTACAACATTTCCTTTTCAAGCGAACTTGACCCTATATATACATAAACTTTAACATTTCACTCCTAAATACTGACTCGACGTTATACGATGTCGTAGGCCAACATTACCCTCGGCTAAGTGGTTTGAGTCAGCAAGGATACAATCCAAAGTTGTCGGTTTAAAATATTAATAGTAGTTTACATATGAGGGGTTCAACCCGTTCGCACCCTTGCCATCCAATACCTTTAGGGTAATGAAGGAGGTTCTAATAAGCTCGAACCAAGTCCACGCAGGATCTATACACTGAACTAGACAAGAATTTTACCAAACCACCCTTCTAACCCCTACCAGGTTAGTTAACGCGCTTTATATAGACCGTAAAGACACGAATGAGCAAATCAATGACATCATGAAGAAATGGTAGGAAAATTCACTTTCAACATAAAAAACTAGTTATTAAAGTCATTAATACAAACCCAAATAAAAAGTGACGAAAGATTAAAAATCAAAAGTAATACATTAAAGACTTGTCTTCACCAAGTGATGTAAGAGATTAGCCAAACATGGCCTTTGATCGACAAAAACCCTTACAATTAATCTTGGATCCCAAGACTACTACACACTCTAAAGATGAAAGATGGATGATGGTGGTGGGTGTTGGTGTTGTAGTGGTGGTGGAGTGGTGTCAAAGTGAGAGAGAAGTGGTTTGCCAATGGATCCCTTTGAAGGGAACCAAGCACCCCTATTTATAGTCAAAACAGAGGCCCGGCCACGGCCCCGTGTCCAGTGGGCATGGCCCGTGGCCATCATCCTTCTCTTTCTTCATTAATTGTATCTGACAGCAGAGGGCCCCACACGACCCCGTGGCCTCTGGGCACGGCTCTGTGGTCAACTGTTCACTGTACTATTTAGATTCTGCAAATCTTATAGTTGACCACGCCCCATGTTAGCTTGGGCACGGCCCCGTGGTCGGCATAGAAGCTTCTGTAGGTTTTGTCTTGAAGTGTAGGGTCTGACCACGCCCCGTGTTGGATGGACACGGCTCGTGGTCGTCTTTTGTAACTTTGTTTTTGTCTTTTGGAGTGTTGCTGAGGGGTCGGGCATGGTTCGTTATTCCTTCTTTTCATATTTTTTTTTGGTTTTGGTTGCTTATTTGCTTCTTTCGTTCTTTTATGCCCTTTTTATCCTGAAAATACAAAAGGAACAAAGAAACGTGCTTTTTCCAACATTAGTACTAAAATAGGTTAGTTTTATGCCTCAATTGATGTAATTTATATGTTGTATTTTGCACACATCAGTTTTCCATCACTAAGTTTGCTTTTTTGTTTGATTGGCGTTTTAGATAAAGATGTAAGGTGTCCCATCTTTAAGTTTGGTATTTGTCTGAGAAAGTTGTAAGGCGTCCTATCATAGTTTTGATGTTTAGCGTTTGTGGCATTTTGGCGTTTTATAACTAATTAGAGAACAAAAGTATTTTGTAGTTGAAAAGTACACAACAAACCTCAAAAAATGACACAAAAAAAATTAGTAAAAAAAAATTAAAACTCCTCATCCAATTTCTCATCCAAATCTTCATTGCCATCGGTCTCTTCTTGAGGTTTTTGCCGCCGGAACTTTTGAATTCCTTGGATAGATGCGGAATTCCTATACCGCCAACCCCCGGCTCTAGATGAAGCTGATCATTCAGTGGGACTTGCCACTTGTTTTTGTTGGCATCAGTCTCTGCTTCATCCCACTGTCACCAGTCTCTTCTTCTTGAAGAGTTTGTCCATCTCATTCAGCAAAATGTTATTGAGTTAATCCTCACTTTAAGAATGTTGTCAATCCCATTCAGTGAAACTTCATTGAGAACAATACTGAGTCTCCAAGAAACGATGTTTTCCATCTATGGTTTTTGAACTTTTTGGCTTTATAAATTGGATAGTATTCAGTAAAAAATGGTGTTGTTTATATACATGTTTTTTATTGTGATCAATGGAAGGTCCTAAGACGTTTATATAGGATGCTTTTGGCGCGTAGTTTAGGCGGGAATTTATTATAATAAATGTTAGTAATAAAGTTTCCGTTGTTTCATTTACTGTTTGTTCAGTTTTATCTGTTAAAGCTGTAAGGCATCACATCTTTAAATTAGTGTTTTGTATGAATGGCGTTTTAGATAAAGAAGGCAAAATACAATTTAACTAACTTTTGGTGTTTTGGCGCTTGTGGAATTTTGGCGTTTTATATGTAGTTATACAAATAAATGTTAGTAATAAAGTTTCCGTCATTTCAGTTACTGTTTGTAGTTACTGTTTGTTCAGCTTTATCTGTTAAAGCTATAAGGCGTCACATCTTTAAATTGGCGTTTTGTATGAATGGCGTTTTAGATAAAGAAGGCAAAATACAATTTAACTAACTTTTGGTTTTTTTGGCGCTTGTGGAATTTTGGCGTTTTATATGTAGTTATAGAAAAAAAGTATTTTATTAGGGGAAAAGTGCATAACAAAGCAAAGAAAATGACACAAAAAAAATCAAATCTCCTTGTCCGAAGGGATTTTGTCGGAGAAGTATCCATCGCTTCCCCCGTCTTCTTCTTCAGATTCTTCATCCAATTTCTCATCCAAACCTTCACTTTCATTGGTCTATTCTCCTTGAAGATTTTGAAACCTCCATATGAATTTGTCATGCAACAACGCCAATTTTAGGGTCATGTCTGTGTTCAAACACGTTGCGTTGTTTAACTCCTCTAGGAACCTAAGCCTCTCTTTAGTCATGATGTTATCAACCGTGTAGTCTTCCTGCTCCCCGTTGTCACATACAACAGTCACTATGTCCGTGTCTTCATCATAACGCCTGGATTGGATTACTGGGTCCATATTTCTATTTGCATTGTTCGTTCCAAATTTTTTGGTTAATCTTCGTATAACCGTCTGTGTTTTCTCACAGAGGTTATCAAGAGGAGCGCCATGTGCTAGGATCCCCCCTGTACTTCTTTGGCCAAATTCATTATGGCTTTGATGGTTTTCACAAATACTCTTCTTCTGTTGTTAAAGAGGATTACGAATCTATTGATTCTAGTGTTGAATCTCTACGAAAGGATGTTTGCCATTTGTGCCTTTTTCAGAGTTTTTTTTTTAATTTCGGTGTTTTGGGGAAAATATGGCGTTTTTAGTATCATCTATGGAAGTTATGGTAGGGTCGTTTATATAATGATGTTTTGGTGCATAGTTTAGGAGAGAATTTTTTTATATTATGGCGTTTCATCTGGAAGGGGAGTGTATGGCTTGTAGTTTTAAGACGGGAATTTTTAATGGCGTTTTACTTGTGACCTTGTCGCTTTGTATTAGAATAGTAAAAAGACCCTTTTACCCTTAATGAATCGCGTGCAAGTAATAAGTTAATGTTATTTACGAAAACGCCACCTGGCCAATCTAATCCATAGATTGTTTTGATCCAACGGACGAGGGGCATTCTCATCGTTTTCACACTTATAGGTGTTTTCCCTAAATCCTGCCCCTACATATATATACATGACACACATACATATACTTCCAAAAACCAACTTTTCAATTATTCATCTTTTATCATATGAACATTTATAAAAATCCTTTTGATCATGCATGCAATCATCTTTCAAGAATCACATCAATCAAGAATCAACTAAAAATCAAAACACAACCAAATACCACAAACATACATACTCACGGCCATACACACATATGTATACACTTCATTTTGATTAAAAACCATTTGTTATTTATATTTAAAGTTTGTGAAGAATTCCAAGCTTTTGATAAACTTTCCATCATCATCATCGTCATCATCATCATCATCAAGAAACAAGAACATGAACTTGGAAATAGGTTTATACCTTTTAAGAATATTAGTGGGGTTTTTTTATGAGATTTTGATGATGATATGCTTGGTCCTCCTTGAAATCACCCGGAAACACCTTTGGATCTTCAAACACCCTTGAAACTAGCTTGAAATGGACTTAAATCTTCAACACTTGATCAAGAAAATGAAAATGGAAGTTATGGTAGGAGTGTAGGGTTTTAGAGATACAGAGAGGGGTGAGAGAAATGTGTGGGTCTTGAAAAATGGAGATATAGAGTGTTGTAGGGTGTTATAATGATTAAATATTCTCTCCATGTCCAATACATGGCACAAAAGAGAAGTGGCGGGCACCCAAAGGGCTGCCACCTACATGCACACAAACATACATCATATATACATACACATATATATTATATATTTAGTTAAAAACATGTATTTAACTGACTAGCGGGTATTTTATCTCGTGGTTTAATCTCGTTTTAGGGCGTTTTAAATTATTTTTATCACTCTATAGAAATTAACTCACCATAATATTATTGAACAATGTATTATTAACCTTTACTGGCCTCGTCGCTTAAATTCTATATAGGATCGCACAGTATGCGCTTAAATTCGCAAAACATTGTTTTTAAGCGTTTTACTTAATTTTTCCTCATGGATATGATTAAGAATAGCATTTTAATCATAACGGAATATTTTTAGGATTTAACGTTAATCAGGCAGTCACCGACGTTCGTTTCGCATTTTGTTCATTACGCGATAAGTATATATCTTGTTTTTGCCAACATAATTTTTAACAAAGTTTGGATTTACCAACACATCAAATACCATCATTTAACACAAAATTAAATAAAATATTGCTTTTATTCATTGTTAACATGTGTCTCATTAGTACGGTACCGAGTTTTTCAATCGGTCAACAATTACCCAAATTGGGTCATGACCACATGATGTATGGTGTAATTTGGTTACAAAGTCCATCGTAAGATGCTCCCACTTCCATCATGGAATCTCTGGTTGCTGCAGAAGCCTAGAAGGCTTCTAATGTTCAGCCTTAACCTTCGAGCAAGTCAGACACTTACTAACGTACACCGTAATATCTTTCTTCATATTTGGCCACCAATACAACTCTTTAATATCCTGATACGTTTTGGTAGAACTTAGGTGAATAAAGCATCTAGATTTATGGGTTTCATCCATAACCAGTTCACGTAGGTTACCCCTAAGCGGAACCCAAATTCGGTTCATGAAGTACATTACTTCATCCGCTTTTGGTGTCAGTTCACACTCCGAACCTCTTAATCCTTCTTTCCTCAAATTCTCATCTCTTAAAGCTTCTCGTTGTGCACTATGAATCTGAACGGTCAAACTCATATGTATGGTTAAACCCAAAGCAAGAACATGAAGAGGCTTTTCCCGCTCCTTCCTACTAAGTGCATCAGCAATAACGTTTGCTTTACCTAAGTGATAACGAATATCACACTCGTAGTCATTGAGTAGCTCTACCCAACGTCGTTATCTCATGTTGAGTTCCTTCTGATCAAATATATGTTGGAGGCTCTTATGGTCAGTGTACATTGTACACTTTGTGCCATACAGATAATGTTTCCAGTTCTTCAAGGCAAACACAAATACTCCTAACTTCAAATCATGAGTTGTGTAGTTCTTCTCGTGCACTTTCAGTTGTCTGGACGCATAGGCTGTCACTTTGTCCTTTTGCATAAGCACGCATCCGAGGCCCAAACGTGACGCATCACATAATACAACAAAACCGTCATTTCCCTCAGGCAAGGATAGTATGGGTGCACTACACAACTTTTCCTTCGACAACCGAAAAGCTTCCTCTTGCTTCTCTGTCCAATCAAACTTCTTATCCTTCTGGGTCAATAGCGTCAATGGCTATGATATTCTGGAGAAATTCTCTATGAATCTCCTATAATACCCAGCAAGTCAATACTTATCTATTCACGAACCAAAGGAGATCATGAGCAACATTAAGATAGAAGCCATTAAGATAGTACCTCCAGGGAGTCCTCGGCGCTTCCTAATTCTTAATGGCTTCTATCTTCGATGAATCCGCATGTATACCTTTTTCATTTATGACATGCTTAAGAAAATGAACTTCTCAAATCCAGTATTCACATTTAGAGAACTTGGCATATAGTTTCTCTTTCTTTAGCAGCTCCAAAATCATCTTCAAATGTTTCTCATGATCTCCTTTGGTTCGTGAATAGATTAGTATATCATCTATGAATACTATCACGAGTTTATCCAAGTAGGGTTTGCATACCATGTTCATGAGATCTATGAACACTACTATCGCATTATTTAAGCCAAAAGGCATGACTAAAAACTCATAATGGGCATAACGTGTTACAAAAGCAGTTTTTGGAACTGGTGATAGCATGAACGCAAATAAATCTTCGAGTAAAAGTTGGATCCTTGCAATTGATCAAACAAATCATCGATTCTCGGTAATGGGTACGGATTCTTGATATTTAGTTTGTTATGCTCTCGTTACTTTATACATCCTGAAGGAACTATCCTTCTTCTTCACAAACAAAACTGATGCTCCCAAAGGCGAAAAGTTTGGTCGAATAAAACCCTTGTCTAATAGCTCATGAAGCTTATTTGACAGTTCTTTCATTTCCGAATGTGCTAATCTATAAGGAGATTTTGCAATCGTGCAAGGTGTTGCACCAGGAACAAGATTAATTCTAAACTTGATATGTCTCGCAGGGGGCAATCCCGACAAGTCTTCATGGAAAACTTCTGGATACTCACGAACTACTAGATTCTCTTCTATCTTTCTTCCTTCAATAATCATATCAACCACGTTGACCAAGAATGCAGGATAACTCTTGTGCAACATATTATGCCTCTTCATAACACTAATGACGCTTGATTTCAGACTTGTTTGATCTCCATGAATCACTATTGCTTCACCGCCAGGGCGGGGTATCCGCACTAGTTTCCCCAAACAAATAATCTCAGCTTTATTCTTGGATAGCCAGTCCATCCCAACAACTACATCGAAACTACCCAGTTACACTGGTAACAAATCGATGCTAAAACTATGATCGCATAACCGAATACTACAACCGCGAATGAATTCACTGGTTTCTATCAATTTACCATTTACTAATTCTATTGAGTACGTTTTAACTAGCTTACTTGCTTGAGAACATAGAAACGGCTCAAAGTTTTTCGAAACAATACTCAAGTCAGCTCCAGTATCAAATAACACAAACGCATAATAGTTATTGATTAAGAATGACTGCAGGATCATGATGAGCTTTCCCAGTATTCAGCTCAAATGCTCTACCTATGGTATTTTGACCTTTCATCTTAGGACAGTTCCGCTTAAAGTATCCCTGTTCCCCGCATTCAAACCACCCTTCCAGCTTGACTCCATCAAATGTGCTATTAGCAAAGCACTCGTGAGTCACATGCCCAGATCGACCGCATCTCGTACATTTCCTTCGCTCGTCACCCTGACTTGTTTTCATCGAGCCACTCTTATCATCCTGGTTCATATCTTATCTTGAACGACTGGTTTTAGCCACAAATGCTTTACCAGAACCATCGGTGTTAGCCATAATTGCTTTACCAAAACCTCGTTTCTTCTCACGTTTCTCATCAGAATCCTTCCTTGAACTCTCAAACTTACTCTTCCTCAAATCCCCATATTTACGTTTAGAACGCTCATGTCGATCAAATTTCCTTTCTGCATTGACTTTAGTTGAAGACTTCCCAGTCTCATCCTTTTTGTTAATATCGCATTTGCAAACGGAATCATCGGTCAATGATATTGCAAGTGCAATAGCTTCCAGATAGGTAGTGGGTTTCACTGATGTAACCATGCTGCGAATCTGTGGCGCCGGTCCCCAAATATACCTTTCAATCTTAACATAATCAGGAGTGAACATTCGAGGAACGAATCTAGCCAAATCATTAAATCGAGTCGTATAAGCTCTAACGTTCAAACCTTCCATGGTTAGATTCCAAAAATACGTCTCAATCTTCTGTAACTCGCTACGTGGGCAGTATTCTTTAAGAAGCATATTTTTCAGTTCGTTCCAGGTAAGACCATAGGCAACGTCTTCTCCCAATATTTGAACTTGAACATTCCACCAGGATAAAGCTTCGTCAAGAAATAAACATGAGGCATACCTAACCCTCTGATCAGCTGCACAACCGTTGATTGCCATCACAGACTCCATCTTCTCAATCCATTTAACGATATCAGGGGTCCTTCAGCTCTGGTAAATGATCTTGGGTTACAACCCTGGAATGCTTTGTACCTACACGTGTGCACTGATCACAAGGTTAATGAAAAATCAAGATTACTCTTAGATTATATCATAACATAAGAAACTACTAAAACTTCTCCGATCATTGCTCTACCTGGAGGGGTTCCAATCGGTACTCCACCGAAATCGTACGCATTAGTACCACGCCCACGTCCTTGCCCTATAGTTTGGTTAGCTTCACGTTGTTCCAGAGCAGTGTTAAGGTGCTCAGCGATTAACTGCGCCAACTCCTCAGGAGTGGTCGGTAATCCGATATCGTCGGTAGTGGGACCCTGTCTCGCTTTTGGTGACATATTGACGTTTCTATTATTGTAACAATAATAACAACGTAAGACAATACTTAATTAATTCAATCATTCAATGCGAGTGGATTAAATAATACATATCTAATCACAACCACATAACAATTAGAAAATTTTAACCAAAAACCCATTATATGATATTTTATCTTGGAAATTACATCGCTTGTTTATAGTTCACAAAGGACTAACAAAATTTGGTGTGAATACAATCAAACTCCATTAAACATTTTTTACATAATTTCCTACTAAAATATCTAATTGGCATGCAAGCCTAAAAGGGTCACCAGAAGATACAAAACTACCATCCATCACTTAAAACCCAAAAACTCCAAAAGATGCCTAACAAGCCCCTCAAGCTCCACAATCCTCTAGTTCATCTACACCATAGCACCGTCATACAACTCCTGAATCTCATCATACCAATCCATCTGGCCTTCAAGGTCTTGAACCTTTCCCTTGGTCGTCTCAAACTCTCCGTGCAAGGTAGCGATCTGACAATCACAGTGAGAACATCGGTCAACCTAGACTCCTTTCTCCTTCTTCAAAGCAGGCTCCGTAACAACACTAGACGTCTATGCAATGTCTCCGGCGGGTCAATTTCTTTTCCTATGACGAGTATAAACTAGTAAAGGAGTAGTGGAAACTCGCTACTCAGAATGGGGAACGGACGACTCGGATAAGATAGGCGGAGGGATCTCAGATGTAGCCTCAGTAGTGATAGTGGGTGGGACTACCAATGGCTCTTGGGGTTGAGTCGTGTGATATGCTAAAAGTAGTTTAATTAAAACAACCTAATTTAACGTATTCTAGACTCCAAGTAATACTCTAGACTCTCTAAAAATCGACTAAACTACTAACCGACAAGTGAACCAATCGACTCTAGTAAAGCTAAAGTAAGTCCGGATATAAAACCCACGAGACTCGATTCAACTGACTCTATCTAGATTAAGACTGACACGAACAAGACTAATTGTTTATTTGTTTGGGGGTGGCGTTATTAAAAATCACTAAAATTGCAAGTAAACTAATTAACTAAGATTAACTAACGTGAACTAATGCAACTCGAGATGAAGATTGAACTCCGTGATGATGAAGGATTACCTATATTGGAATCCCCCTTGTTATCGAAAAGACTTCTACCGAATACTAATGTGATTTGGAACCGAGATCTTTAAATACTAAACCCTAAGAGAATTCGAACAACATCCCCAACCTTTCTCAGGAAGACACCTATAGACCTCTAACGGGCTGTTACGAACACCGGTTAACAAGACTTCCCTTACGGTAATCTAATGTTCTTGCAAAGTGACCTAATGTGACTAACTACCTCGCAGTGGAAAGTCTAAGGCGACTAACGGACTTGGTTTGGTTCAATAGACAAAGAAGTGGCAAGGCAACTAAAATAGGCTTCTCTCAAAACCTAATCCTAGCAATTTACCAACCTAGACCAATTAACAACCTAACACTTCTCAGCACTAAGGTTAGTAGAATACCTACAACTAATTAACTCTTGAATACCGTTTCTAAGGTTTATTAGCCAATTCACAAAAAGATTACCCAAACCCGCAAGGACCCAAATAATCAACACAATTTGAAAGGCATTCAATAAAACTTATGTGAAATCAAGCGTATATACGCAAACACACCAAATCAATGAACCAAAGTCTTCTACTTTACAAGAAAACCAAATTCAACATAAATATTCGGTAAAAATCAAAACTTTAACATGGTTTCTTCCTAATCTAGGTAGTTTAGGGCGATTAGACAAGAATCATAGTAATGGATATCAAAGTAATCATCTTTAAAACAGAATTCATCGACATGATAATGAAAACAACGAAAAAAGATGAAACAGGAAGACAAAACCCGTAAATCCTCACTCCTGGTGCTTCCGACTCCTACCGAGTGATTCCTGGACGTCCCTAGCTACAAAACCATGCAAACTAAGCTTCCAAGTTCAGCTTTCAGCTCCAAATTCATCTTGGGTTGAGTTTGGACGAGTTATGATATATTTATACCTTTCTAGCCTCAAACACTGCCCAGCTCGTTAATCTTTCTGATCAAAATTGCCTCTCGCGCCCCTTGAGAGGAATAGACATGGTTGTCGCGGCCCGCGACCGTGTGATATTTCAGCAAAGCCTTAAACGCCTCTCGCACCCCGCGAGAGGCTCTTCTTCATCTGTCGCGGCCCGCCAGAGGTATAAATCTCATATTTCCGTGCCATTTTGTCCCTCGAACTTCCAATTACGTTCTAATAGTTGGTTTTCCATGTTTTAGCTCATTTTCTGCACTTTTCAGCTATTTCTATCAACCAAGACCTGCAAAACATAATTGGATCAAAAGTATGTACATTCTACTAAAAACCAAAACAAAAACTGATGAAAATCATACAAACTATACACAATAAATAGATGTATTATTCGTCCATGAAAATGAATTATGCGAACGGAAACATATATGAATAAATATTCGGTTCAAAAGCTAGATTACTTATTAGGATTGAAACTCGTGTTAACCGCGATTGCAAGTATACTTGTACACTTAAACCGAAACCCAGTTCCAAGCCCTTATCATGCAACTTAGGTTCAAGTTCGGTCAATCTACCTAGGGTCTCACACCAAAAGCCGCAGTTTCACCTAATCCCGCCTTAAACTCATGATACAAAAGGAACGAATCAATTGACCTATTTCCTTACTGTTTTATACCAAAATCAAAAGAATTTAAAATCAAACTTTTTTTTCTTTTCTTTTGAATGAGCACTAGACTTTTTGTATACCTAACCCAGAGGCTGTCTCAAGCAGAGTCACAATCCCTGAGAGCGACAACGTGAGCTTTGGTAATTTCTGTAATTTTTTCGAATTATCATAGAGGAAATCTAAGTCAAAGTCACCATCCCCAACAAAGATTACATAGGCCTCGTCTATTTATTCAATCTAGCTCAGTTTTTATATGTTTTTCTTTGATAAAAAATTCTATCAGTTTTAGCTTATAACGTGTAACATCTCCAAATTTTTTTTAATAAAGTATATAGAAACTTATACTATTAAACAGGTAGATTACGGATAAGTTGACTGTTAGAAATATGAGCTATTGAGACGAACATAGAAACCGTATAATAATAATAATAATAATAATAATAATAATAATAATAATAATAATAATAATACATTATATTTAACCTTACTCCGTTTTTAATGAAACTTGGGTAAAAATTAGATAAAAATATTCTCGTTCTAATGGCATATTCATCATTTTATAAACATCATATTTTAAAAGTTATAAGCGATAAATGAGTTGAGCGGCTTAATTAATTCGAATATATATATATATATATATAATTAAATAAATAAATAAACTAAACAACATATGAGAATTGGAGATGTGTTGTGTACGTGGAAGTTAGGAGTAGCTCTCAAGCTACCAAACCTTCAATATAAATAGACAGCATTCCATTTACTTTTTCTCTGCCTCTCGCCCCTCCCTCTCGTTCCCCTATGTTTCTTCTACTATATTTTCTTTTATAATAATAATAATAATAATAAACCCTGCTTGTTTTAAGTGTTTTAACCCCTGATCACTAATTCGTTACCCTGCCCGATTTATTTAGGATCCACCGACGCATGTCAAGGCTCTGTCCGACTCATTTGTTGGGGTTCTGTCTCGGGTTATATGTGTCATGGGTTATTATACTTAACACGAGTGCATTATATATTTTATTAAAGAGCTCAGGAGTTATGCCCAAGATTATACCAGGAGACCTGTAGTTAGACCCTAAAATTACCAGGCGAGTACATTCTCTTTTTGTAAATCTTTTTGTGAGTCAAAATGTGTTACCAAAACCTCAAATGTTTTTAATTATGCTTAACAGTGATTGAGTATATGTATATCTACAATTACTGCCGGTATGTTGGGGTTTTTATACATTACTAGTCCACAGTCACGGGAATGTGACAGGAACAGTTACTGTTGGGTGACAGGGCCCAAATTAATATGACCCATAAGTCAGGATTGACAGTACTGAATGAGTAATTGTGTAGATATAAACATTGTAAATGCGGATGCTCTCAATAACTGTAAAGTATAAAAACTTGTTTTGATTAAACTAGATTGCACTCGCCAGTCTTTTTTGCTGATAAAATGTTTTTAAACGCGTTTCTGGTAACTTAATGTGAAGCTAATAAAAGACAGCTGAAGAGCACTGAAGGCTTAGAAAAGTGGCTATAAAAGTTACCTAAATAAAAAGGAGTTTATGTTTTCCATAAAATAGGGTTATCCCTACTGATGTACTGTACTTAAAAACTTGGTTTTCATCCCATTTGTTTAATATTAATTATTTGGTGTTTTATAAACTCTGAAATTATTTCCTAACTACGGTCCTGATGAAAATTTTATTTCCGTTGCGTATTTAATAAACACCAGTATCACTTGACTGGTTCACGGCTCCCGCTCCCAGTGTGGGGTCGGGGGTTGTGACAGAATGTGGTATCAGAGGCCACTAGTTTAAGCCATTTAGGTATTCTTTTAATACCTATAACTTAAACATTATGTTAGGAAATTAATAATTTATGTGTTACTTTGTATAGATAAATTTTAATATTTATACTGTGATTTTTATATTTTGAGTTCACAGTATGAATGACCAATATGATTAAATATACCTATAGGTTACCTAAGCAAATTTATTATGTCTTTAATAGATACTTATATATAATGAAGAAGCTTGAGAGTTGTGTTAATTGAGTGGATTCTAGTATTATGTATGATGCTTCTAGACATCATAATATAAGATATTATTTGGTACAAATAATATGTTTTATGTTTTATAAAAAAAATTACAGTTTACCAACTTCAAAGCAATATAAATACTTCAATGGGTTATTATAATTAAAACATTCATTTATAGAGTATGTTCAACCAATACGACTACATAAGTTGTATCAAAAGCTAAAACAAATATAATTACTAAACACATATAGCAAGATACTTATAAATTGTTTTACTAGATTTGATATTTAATAAACTAAACAGTGTCAAAATATGTTTTGAGGAAATTATGAATTTCTTTTAGAGTTAAACATAGACAAAATCGAAATCAAAGTTGGTTCAGAAATAAATAAACGAATAGTTAGTATCAATAAGATAATTATTAAATAATAGTAGTAAGTTTAATATTGTACCTTAATATGTATGCGAAATATGAGGAAAGTTGACGGTAAATATTAAAAAGGATGACAGAAAGAAAATGAATTAGGGGATGGTTTGATTTTGGAAAGACAACGTATGGTTTTATATGGGGTTTTCTTGGCCTCAAAGTTTAGAGAAAAATATCAAAATTTTGGGATGGAATCAAAATTTGCTAGGTGTTTCAAATGGTTACAAGTGTTATGCTACAAAAGAAAGTGACCATGTTAAGTAAATGATAAGGATGATTTCTATGCTTCTAAAAAAAGAGAGTTTATAAATTTATTATTTTCTTTTTATCATGAACGTTTATCAATTTGTAATATTTTATATTTATTATGTTTCTTCTTTTTCAAAATATATTATATACTAAACTTAGTATTTATCTGTCAACAAGTTTCTCATTTATATAGTAATTAGTAATCTTTTATTACCTAAAAAAATTCGGGTATTACAATACTAGTAAATAAAAGTTAATTATTACTAGTATATTAAATATATTTATAATAGTATAATGTTCGAAGATACTATTAATTATTTTATATTGCTCTAAAACTATATAAACGAATATAGTAAATGTTATAACATTTTATAAAAAAAAGGGGAGACCAATTAAAAAGGTTTTTCAATATATTTGAGTAGAACCAAGTTGAAACTTTCCTATAATCCTTTAAGTTATTAACTTAACATTTTATATTTACTAAAAAATTACTTTTATATTATTTATATCGATTGCTAACATATGTGTATGCCAGAGAAGTTGATGTTTTTTCTACTTTGGCCATATAATTGGACACATTATTTTATTAAGAGTAGCGGTGATAGAAAAAAAATAAAAAATGATTACTTCTACCTAAGATAAAAATTTGAACCAAATTAATATTTTCAAAATTGTAGACAAACGGTTACATTTTGCAAACATTTGAATGACACCTATTGTGTTCAAAATTTTTCTTCGACGTATCGGTAGAAAGAAAAAAAAGGGGTTTTATTCTAAATAAAGTATTTGTAACATTCGTCGTAAAACGGGTTTCAAAACCCGCTTCGTTTAATAATCAAATATTCGGTTAAAAATTCGTTGCGTATTTATTGTGCCGGTTATTTTAAATATCTCCTAATTAATAAATATTTTAGAATTTAAAAACCATAAAATAAAACAATAGGTAAGTTAAATTAATCTTTAATAATAAATCAAAAAGTAAAATAAAAATAAAAAGGGGTAGCCGGGTCTCGAACCCGGGTCTCCCGCTTGTACACACACAAAACACACCACTGCACCACACGCACATGTTGTGAAGAAATTTAATAAAATAAAACTTAAAGTCTCACCCGCGAACTATCTGATTTCAACCGGAACTGAACCCTCCCAAACAGCTTCAAAAATCTCAGATTCTGGTTTGATCGCGAGAATTTTGTGAATAATTGATGATACAATGTCAGTTATAACCGACACCCATATTCAATTCAAAACGAAATTGACCCAAAACATATGATTAATTGAGTTTGAAACCGAAATCAATTATTGGTTTTAAAAATCCAAAACTGAAACCGTTTCTCTGCGACCAATATATATATCGATCTATCACCTGCTTAAACTCGCACAATCACAAGTCAAACGCTCCGCTCAAACACTCTATTCTTGACGGAAAACAATTTTCTGTTCGCCGGAATCTTTGCTGAAACCGTCGGAGTTAGTCACCGGAAAACCGGGCCCCTGCTTTCGGTATGAATTCATAATCTTTTCTGTCAGTTCTATTCGATTCATTTGTTTAATCTAAAACAACAGATCAGTGAAATCGAATGTTCAACAAATCTGTTTCCAGTTCTGGGAAATTTTTCATATGAAAGATGAAGTCGAGATAGTGTTTAAATATAAATAAAAACGGGTATTTAACCGGGTTAGACACACAGTCCAGCGGTGGACTGTGTGCAATTACAAAGCACACGTCCCGGGTTCGAGTCGCACATGTTTCCGATTTTCTGAAATAAAACCAACACTTTTTAAACTTATTCAGATCAACTCATAAAATGTATATAAAATTAATATAATTCAGTGTTTATGCGGGTTAGACACACAGCCCAACTGGTTGGGCTGTGTGCACACGAACCGTAGGTCCCGAGTTCGATTTCGGTTTCTGTAACCGGTTTCGGCCATATTAAGTCCTTTTTAATAAAAACAAAATAAAGTTAAAGCTAGTTAGTATATATATATAATTAAAATAGAGTTTATTTCGGGTTAGACACGTAGCTCAGTTGGTAGAGCTGCGTGCACGCATACGGGAGGTCACGAGTTCGAACCTCACACGCTGCCTACAATTAAACCGGTTGAACCGGCCGTTGACCAGTCAACCGTTAGAAAAAGGGTAATTTTTTAATTAAAAATCCTTTTTATTTTTCTTAAAATTAGTTAAAAATACCTCAAAATAAGGTTTTAAAGCCTAAAAAAAATTTGCATTAATTTTACAAAAATAAATCTAAAAATCTCATTAAAAGCACTAATTAAAAATATTAATCTCAAATAAAATTTATTTATTTATCGAATTATTACGTTATTATTTAGGTTAGTTTTCCCTCGTCGGTTGAATCATAAATTCGTGCGCATTCATCATTACCAAGAAAACACACCCACTGTGAGTGAATTCTTACAAATTCCCCTTTTTATTCATGTTTTGGGGTGTATCATTTGTCGCTTTATTTATTTTCGTTTATTCAAACTTGTGCTATTACCATTATATAATCTAAACATGTGATGTAAATATTGTTTGTTGTGATGTGTTTACATTTTGTCAAGTTGCGTGCAAATCATTCATTAGGCCCATCAGTTCCTTGTAGGAGACGAGTTGAACATCGCGTGTCTCGTTAGATCGGCTCTGTTTGATTGAGCCTTGATCTCATTGTTCATCATTTGGTGTGTGCGTGTGCATTAATTGATATTATGTGTATTGTGATTAAATTTACATTTACGTTTACTCATATGTGGTTATGCACAATTTTATAACCAATATAATAAATTCGTTCAAATGTTTTTATAAGATTCACTCGCCAACTTTTGTTGAGCTAAAACCCTATTTTTACACATGATACAGGTGAACAGGTTGAAGCAAGGAACACATAGGAAATTGTCTTAGAAGAAAAATAAAGAAGTCATGAAAAATGTATTTGAACATGTTGTGCTTGTATGTTTATTGTAACTTCTTTTTAAAGAGAAATAATAAATATGAAACTTTATAGTAAATGTCATGAGCTTTGATGAAAACCCAATCATGCCCCGACTACCATTTCCGCTGCAGGTCAGGGTGTGACAATATTTTCTTTTATAAACTTATACAAGTGTTGAACTGGCACCATGACGATCTCAACCGATAACGATTGAATACTCGCCGCATAAGCACGGTAAATTCCACTAGTTAAATTTAAAATATTAAAATAATAACTATTCATTGG